>CM034302.1:35975568-36592360 GCA_019925795.1 Dendrobium chrysotoxum | reverse complement strand
GATGATAATGACATTCTATAAGTATATTTAAAAGTAGAAATGAGTTTGAAAAGAAATCTGCATTCCCAGAGATTTTTTACTTATTTTATAGAAATAAATAAGATTTATTTTAATATAGGGTTCTCAAATATCTATAAGGGAAAGCCTCTATAATTAATTACATCCTAGGATTGGTGCTCCTAGTAATCTCTCGATTAAAGCAACAATTTCATACCCTTTGTCCATCTCCCTTGATGCTTGCCATCTGTCCCAAATGGTTAAAAAGGTAGGGGATAGGACATGGTAAAGACAATGATGTGTAAAGGGGGTTTTTCCCTCACATGAGCATTTGGGGTTATTAGGCTTAGCTTAAACCTAATCTAATGGTTTTAGGAAAACTTTAGAAGGAGTTTAGGCTGCTAGAATGGTTTGAGTGGGAGGGATTAAGTATTTGTAGCAATTTGACCACTTAGAAGACTATTTAACTATTCATTGACTGTTTGACCAGTCAATGAGGCAATAATTACTGAGGTGGCATACAAGAAGGTTTGATGAGATTTCTTGGAAAGAGTTTGATGCTAGGAAATTAAAGTTTGAATGCATGGGTACATATGAATGGGGGGTTTGACTAAGTAATAGTGAGTTGACTTGGTCAAACTCATTATGATTTGACTCGCCAATGATTAAAACATGTTTGATATATGAATTGAAATTGATTTGAGGCTTAATAAAATCTAGAAAGTATGAGTTAATTGCATGAAACTGTTTAACTATATATTGACCTAAATTGACCAAGTTTGATAGTTTCTCTAAATCAAGTGAAGTTTGACTTGAATAATGATGGGTTTGGAGAGATCCAAGGTATGCAATCAAATGGTTTTGAAGGATTAAAAAGCTAGATTGGATCAGATTTAACTATATATGGTGAATTGATCCTATGCTGACTAGATCTGACTAGATATTAGTCTTGTTGACCAAGTCAACTGTTGACTGGGATAGAAGACCAATCAGGTCCAAATCACTAAAAAAGATGGTTAAGATGTTTTCATGAGGTTTAGAATGGATTTGAAATTTGATTAAATGTGAACAGGCTTACTTATTGATCTAGTGAACCATGGTTGACTTGTTAACTATGTCAAACTAGAAGTTGGGATTGGGCTCAAAAAATTTGATTTGATCATTAAAAACTAATGGATATGATCTCATAGACTTGAAGGGTTATTTAAGTGGCCATTTGGTTAATAAGGGTTGACTTGGTCAACTAGGTAAGACTAAGGCCTAGTTTGGGTCCAATAGGTTCAAAATGATATTTTGGATCAAATGGAGTTAGTTCCATGCAATGATGGAGTCATTTGGATTGAAATGACCATTTAAGCCCTTAATAATTTGGTCAAAATAGGTTGACTTGGTCAACCAAGCTTAACCAAGATCTGGATTTGAGTATAATGCACTCCAAATTGTGCGATGTATTAGAGGATATTTTATGGTTTGATTTAACTAGGCCATGTTGAAGTTCGAATGAAACTTTAATTTTATTCTTAAGAGATATTTTGGTCATTTGGCTCCCCTGGTCAACTATGGGTCAACTTGGGTCCAACAAAATACAATTTAATGCTTAATATATCATAACAAAGGCTATGAATATTATCAAATGTCTTTGGAAAGGTCCCAAGGTCAAATTAAAGTGGCAAGTACAGTGGCACAAACTATAAATATTTGATAATTTTATAACCTTTGGAATTCAATTCAATTTATATGGCTAAATATCTCAGATTGAGCTTAAATTTGGAGGGTTGACCCTAGGGATATGCCAAATCAATATGCAACTGATAGATCATAAATGGGGATCATTTATTGAGTTTTGAAGTTATTAAAAAATTACTCATAAAGGGTTTTAAGATAAGGGTCCTTATCCTTGGCTTTTGGATTGGAATCTTGAATTTGAGCTAGATTCTAAATTTGATTGATTGAATTTGAATTATCCAAATCAATCACAAATAATTGAATGATTATTATTGGTTGGATTAGATTGAAGCTTGATTGGAGACTAGATTGAAGGTTGATTAAAGTTTTGGATTGAAGTTTGAATCAATGATTGAATTGAAGTCTAGACTGGAGTCAGAATTAAGGTCTGGATTGTGATTTAAATTGAAGTCTAAATTGAGCATTGACTTGAAGTCTGGATTGAAATTGACTGGAGATAGGTTTGAATTCTAAATTTAATTCTGGATTGAAATATAGATGATTGATGCCTATATGATTCTCAACCATCAGATCAATAGGTAGAAGACTGGATGGGTCCTAGTGACTTCATATAAAAATGATGTTAACCACCTTGGTATGTAGAGAAGTTTAAAAGATATATTAGTTACTAAAAGATAGCAATATGATCTTGGCTCACAAAGAAATATAACATGTCAAAGTATTAAACTTTCCTTCTATTTAAAATCTGGTAATATGCCATCTCGCTTGTAAAGATAAATCAATTATTTTGATATAAATAAATAACTACATAAAATTAAAATAATAATCATAATATTATGTAATTATAAAAGATAAATTATTTATAATCAATTAAGAGATATTACACTATTTTAATAAATTGAGTCATCCTATGTAATATTACTTTAAGTGATATGCAAATTCGAATGGACAAGCTCAATGTTGCATCATTCAAATGGCTATTCCATCTTGGTCAACTAATAAACCAATAGAAATTCATTAAAAAAATAAATTAAGAACTCCTAATAATATTTATAAAATTATTTAGATATTACTATTTATTTATAATTAATAATAAATTATATAATATTTAATTTATAAGACATTTAAATAAAAGAAAAAAACTTTTATTAGTGCAATATAATTAATTATTTAGTCGACTAATATATTTGTATTAACATGTAGATCTTTATAGTTGGATAAAAATTATAAATAAAATATTTTTTAAAATATTATAAAATAAAAATCTCTAAAATGAAATTAAATTAACATCCTTAAAATGCGTGTTTAGGTTATATTTTGATACCCTTCACTAGAGTTAAGTATTATTTGTAAATTTCCTACTACAACGGTATTTCTCAAGGTGTACTTGGATATGGGAGTATCAACATCATTTTTTAACTTTAGTGATGCTATATCAAATAATAGATCCTTAAATTATATTTTTATCATCAGTATTATGCCATCATAAAATGTAGTATAATTCTACATTATAAAAATTAAATAGTAAAATCATAAATTAAAAAAAAATTATTGCTTGGGTAAAAACAAAGATATTTGGATAAGTATATTCCACAAGTAATATTTACAATAAAATTAAACTTTTGAAAAAAAAAAGTAAAATATGATTTTCTTACCTTTAATATTCTATTATATCTTAAAAATATATAATGATGACATATCATTATAAGATTTTTTTCCATAGCCAACCTGAGCTTTGACATATCATTATTTTTGAATTCTTATGATCATCTATAAAATATAATTAAAATTATATTTATAATATCATAATATAAATAAAAAATAAATTTATAAATAAACAATAAACTTATATAATTTAGTTTCAAGATGTTTAACTATTGACATTACTACATACTAAATGATATCTTATGATAATTCTTCGTAAAAATTAATAATCTTCTAAATATATTTTTTAAGATAAAAAATGCTATATCAGTTAACGAATAAGTCCCATCATATTTTTTAAGATTTTTTTTCAAACTTTGAAAGTAAGAAAAGAAGATAAAAATAGATATAAATATTGGTTTTAACAGCTGCTAAATTAGCCGGCGATTTGCACAAGTATAATTTAAAGATCCACTTCATTATATAGCATTAGTGAAGTTACAAAAAGATGTTAATACTCTTATAGCCAAGTACACCTTAAGAAATACCATTGAAGTAAGAGAATTACTGATTGTTCTTGTCTCAAGTGAAGGGTACTGAAATTTAGCCCAAGTAGGCATTTTAATGTATGTAAATTAATTTAATTTTAGCCATTTTTATTTTATAATCTTTTTCAAAATATTTAATTTATAATTTTTATCCAGCTATAACTATCTACATGTTAATACAAATATGATAATCGACTTCATAATTAATTGCATTGCACCAAATATAGGTTTTTATTTTTTTCAATGTCTTACATATTAAATACTACATAATTAATTATTAATTATAAATAAAAAGTATCTTCTAAATAATTCTATAAATATTATTAGGAGTTCTTTATTTATTATTTCAGGAAATTTCAAGTGGCTTATTAGTTGACCACCATAAAATAGCTATTGGAAAGAAATAATGTGGAGCTGGTCCATTTTGATTTACTATTTTACTTGGACTAATATTAAATAGAATGACTCAATTTATTAAAATGAGATATTTTCTCTTAATTTCTTATAAATAATTTATCTTGTATAATTATATAATATTATGAATTTTATTTCCATTTTTTTATAATTTTTTATTTACAGTAAAAATATTAGCTTATCTTTACAAGCGAGATGACATATTATCATATTTTAAATGCAATACAAGTTTAATGCTTAGACATGTCATATTTCTTCATGAGCCTAGTTCATATTGCTATCTTTTAGAAATTAATTTATTTTTTGAACTTCTATATAGAATATAGTTGTTGACCTTTTTTTTATTTGAGGTCTTTAGGACTCATCCAGACTTCTACATGTTTTATGTGATGGTTGACAATCATCTAGGTCTCAATCATCTAGATTTCAGTCCAGAATTCAATCTAAACTTCAATTCAGACTCGAGTCTACTTCAACCTAGGATTCAAACTAGACTTTAAGTCAATCCTCAATCCAGACTTCAATTCAAATCTAGACTCCAATCTAGACTTTAATTTAATTATTGATTCAAACTTTAATCTAAAACTTCAATCAGCCTTCTTTAATCTTATTTATCATAGAAAAATAAATCGCCATGCATATTCATTGTTCTCATATTTTATAATTGAATACTACATTGAGAATAGAGTACTGTGTCGGGAGACTGACATACTATTCTATAATAGATTCAATGTAAAAATAAGATTTTATAAAATAATATTTCTATTAACACAATTTAAAGAATAACATATAATCTCAAAAGTTGAATATTAAATTCTATAGAATGTTTTAAAAAATAAAAATGGAGTTTTAAAAATCTAGTTATTTTTTTAATTAGATGCAACAAGAAGAATGTTATATCATCTTGATGGATAAATATAATATTCTTCAAAACATCCAAAAATAAGAATGGGTTTTATAAATTTAACATTTTTATTATCAAATATAATAAAGAAAATATCATATCATATGGGATGATGATAATGATATTCTATAAGTATTTTTATAAGTAGAAATGAGTTAGAAAAGAAATCTGGATTCCCATAAATTATTTCCTTATTTTATAGAAATAAAATAAGATTTATTTTAATATGGAGTTCTCAAATCCCTATAAGGGCAAGCCCCTATAGTGAATTATATCCTAGCATGGGTGCTCCTAGGAAAACTCTTGATTAAAATAATAATTTCATACCCTTTGGCCAGCTCCCTTGATGCTTGCCATCTGCCCCAAATGGTTATAAAGGTAGGGGATAGGACATGATAAAGATAATGATGTGTAATGGGGTTTTTGTCCTCACATAAGCATTTCAGGAGATTAGGCTTAGCTTAAACCTAATATAAGGGTTAGAACTAGTTTAAAAAAACTCTAGAAGGAGTTTAGGCAACTAGAATGGTTTGAGATGGGAGGGATTAAGTATTTGGAGCAATTTGACCACTTAGAAGACCATTTGACTATTCATTGAACTTTGACTAGTCAATGAGTTAATAATTACTGAGGTGGCATATAAGAAGGTTTGATGAGATTTCTTAAAGGGAGTTTGATGCTAGAAAATTAAGTTTGAATGCATGGGTACATATTGACCAAATAATAATGAGTTGACTTGATCAAACTCATTATGATTTGACTCACCAATGATTGAAACATGATTGAGATATGAATTGAAATTGATTTGAGGCTTGCAAAAATATGGAATGTGAGAGTTGATTGCATGGAACTGTTTGACTATATATTGACCTAATTTGACCAAGTTTGATAGTTCGACCAAATCAAGTAAAGTGTGATTAGACTCATGATGGTTTTGGAGAGATTTAAGGTATGCAATTGAATGATCTTGAAGGTTTGAAAAGCTTAATTGGAGTGGATTAAACTATATTTGGTGAACTATATTGACTAGATATAGCCAGACATGGGTCTGGCTGACCAGGTCAACTGCTGACTGGGTCAAGGGACCAATCAAGTCCAAATCACCAAAAAGGATGGTCAACGGGTTTTTATGAGGTTCATAATGGATTTAAAGTTTGATTGAATGTAAATAAGCTTGATGGTTGATTTGGTTAACCTTGGTTAACTTGGTCAACCAAGCCAAACTAGGAGTTGGGTTTGGGATCTACAACTTTGGTTTGATCTTTAAAAATAAATAGATATGGTCTCATAGATTGGAAGGGTCATTTCAGTCAAAATGACCATTTAGACCTTTAAGGGGCCATTTGGTTAATAAGAATTGACTTGGTTAACAAAATTAGACCAAGGCCTAGGTTTGGGTTCCATAGGTTTAAAATTATATTTTTGAACTAATGGAGGTGTTCCCTGCAATGATGAAGTCATTTGGATTGAAATGACCATTTAAGCCCTTAATAATTTGATCAAAATAGGTTGACTTGGTCAACCAAGCTTGACCAAGATCTAGATTTGAGTCCAATGCACTCCTAATGGTGTTTATGATATATTAGAGGATATTTTAGGGTTTGATTTGACTGGGCCATTTGAAGTTTGAATGAAACTTTAAGTTTAACCTTAAGGGGTATTTTTGTTATTTAGCCCCCTAGTCAACTGTGGGTTAACTTGGGTCCAACAAAATACAGTTTAATGCCTAGCACATCTTAACAAAGGCTATAAACATTATTAAAAGTCTTGAGGAATGTCCCAAGGTCAAATTCTAAAAGTGGCAGATCTAGTGACAAATGCTATAAATTTTTTAAGATTGTATAGCCTTGGAATTCAATTCAGTTTCTATGGCTAGAGATCTTAGATTGGGCTCAAGTTTGGATGGTTGACCCTAGGGACATGCTAAATTAATATATAAATGATAGATCATGAATCAAATGTTATTTGATTTGATTTTGAAGTGATTAAAAAATCACTTAAAATGGGTTTTAAGATAAAGTCCCTTAACCTTAGATTTTGGTTTAAAATCCTGGATTTGAGCTAGATTCTAAATTTGATTAATTAAATTTAAATTATCCAAATCAATCACAATCAATTAAATGATTATTATTGGTTAGATAGGATTGAAGCTTGATTGGAGACTAGATTGAAGGTTGATTAAAGTTTTGGATTGAAGTTTGAATCAATAATTAAATTGAAGTCTAGATTGGAGTTTGGATTAAGGTTTAGATTATGATTTGAATTGAAGTCTAGACTAAGGATTGACTTGAACTCCTGATTAAAGTTGACTAAAGGCTAGATTAAAGTTTAGATTAAATTCTAGTTTGAAATCAAGATAATTGATACCTAAATAATTATCAACCATTAGATAAATAGGTAGAAGTCAGGATGGGTCCTAGTAACCTCATACAAAAATGAGGTTAACAACTATTTTATGAAGAGAAGTTTAAAAGATATATTAATTCCTAAAAGATAATAATATAAAATAGGCTTATAAATAAATATAATATGTTAGAACATTAAACCTACCTTGCATTTAAAATCTGATAATATGTCATCTCACATGTAAAGATAAGTTAATTATTCTACTATAATTAAATAACTATGAAAAATTGAAATAAAAATTATAATATTACATAATTATAAAAGATAAATTATTTATAATTAATTAAAAGAAATTACATAATTTAAATAAATTTAGTCTAAGTGAAATAGCAAATTCAAATGGACCAGCTCCACATTGCATCATTGCAATAACTATTCCATTTTGGTCAACTAATGAGCCAACAAAAATTCCCAAAAATAATAAATAAATAACTCATAATAATATTTATAGAATTATTTAGATAGTACTTTTTGTTTATAATTAATAATAAATTATGTAATATAAATAAGTAAGACATTTAAATAAACAAAAAACTTACATTTTACAATAATATGTAAGACATTCCCTAAAATTATGTCATATTTACATTTATATGTAGATCTTTATATTTGGATAAAAATTATAAATAAAATATTTTTAAAAATTTTATAAAATAAAAATATCTAAAATTAAATTAATTTTACATTATTAAAATGTCTGCTTAAGCTATATTTCGATACCCTTCACTCAAGCCAACCAAAATAAGTAACTCCCCTTCTCTAATGATATTTCTTAAGGTGAACTTTTTTTTTTCTTAAGGTGAACTTGGCTATGAGAGTATCAACATTATTTTTTAACTTCAGTAATATTATATTAAATAGTGAATCTTTAAATTGTAATTTTACCATTAATATTATTTCATTATAAAATATAGCATAAATCTACATTATTAAAATTAAAATAGTAAATTCATAAATACAAAAAATAACTACTTGGGTAAAAACAAAAATATTTAGATAAGTATATAATATATATAATTTTTATGATAAAATTGAAATTTTGAAAAAAAATATAAAATATATTTTTTTACCTTTAATATTCTACTATATCTTAAACAAACACAATAGTAACATGTCATTATAAGATTTTTCTTTCACAGCTAACTCGAGCTTTGACTTATCATTTTTTTTGAATTTTTATGATCATCTATAAAATATAATAAAAATTATATTTCTAATATCATAATATAAATTAAAAAATAAATTTATAAATAAATAATAAACTTATATAATTCAGTTTTAAAATGTATAACTGATTACATTACTGCTTATTAAATGATATCTATAATTCCCTACAAAAATTAATAATCTTCTAAACATATTTTCTAAGATAAAAAATAATATATCTGTTAACGAACAAGCCCCATCATATTTTCTAGAATTTTCTTTAAACTTTGAATGTAAAAAATAGATAAAAATAGATATAGACGATGGTTTTAACTACTGTTAAATTAGGCGGCAGTTTGCAAACCGCTGTTACAAAATATTATGGTTACTTTAACATTTTAGAGGTGAATTTAACAATGGTTAAAACCGCTATCTATATCTATATATAGTGGTGGTTTTAAATTATATTGTACTAAATATAAGTTTTTATTTTATTTAAATATCTTACATATTAAATATTATATAATTTATTATTAATTATAAATGAAAGCACTATCTAAATAATTCTATAAATATTATTAGGAGTTTTTTATTTTTTATTTCAGGGAATTTCTACTGCCTTATTAGTTGACGAAAATGGAATAGCCATTAGAATGATACAACGTGGAGCTGGTCAATTTGGATTTGCTATTTCATTTATGCTTATATTGAACAGGATAACTCAATTTATTAAATAAAGTATTTTATCTTAATAGATTACAAATAATTTATCTTTTATAATTATATAAAATTATAATTTTTATCTCAATTTTTTCTAGTTATCTATTAACAACAAAATAATTACCTTATCTTTATAAGCGAGACAGCACATTAGTAGATTTTAAATGCAAGACAAGTTTAATGCTCAGACATATTATATTTTTTCATGAGCCTAGTTTATATTTTATCTTTTAGGAACTAATATATCTTTTGAACTTCTTTAAGGAATATGGTTGTTGACCTTTTTTTTATTTGAGGACTTTAGGACTCATCCAAACTTTTACATATTTTATCTGATGGTTTACAATCATCTAGGTGCCAATCATTTGGATTTCAATCCAGAATTTAATCTAGACTTCAATCCAGCCTCCAATTAACTTCAATCTTGACTTTAAACTAGAATTCAAGTCAATTCTCAATCCAGACATCAATTTAAATCCTAATCCAGACCTAAATTAGACTATAATCTAGACTTTAATTTAATCATTGATTCCAACTTCAATCCAAAACTTCAATCAAGCGTCAATCAAGCTTCAATCCTATCTATTGGAGAAAAATAAATCACCATACAGATTAGATATTCTCATAATTTATAATTAAATATTGCATTGAGAATAGAGTACTGCTTAGGAGACTAACACAATATTTTATAATGGATTCAATGTCAAAGTAAGGTTTTAAAAAATAATTTTTTTATAAATATAATTCAAAGAATAATATATCATCTCAACAGATAAATATGAAATTTTATAGAATGTGTTTAAAAATAAAAAAGAAGTTTTAAAACTCTAGTCATTCTTTTAATTAGATGCAATAAGAATAATATTATATCATCTTGACAGATGAATATAATATTCTTCAAAACATCCAAAAATAAGAATAAATTTTATAAAATTTATCATTTTATTATCAAATATAACAAGAAAAATATTGTATCCTTTGGGAAGATGATAATGACATTCCACAAGTATATTTAAAAGTAGAAATGAGTTTTATAAGAAATCTATATTCCCAGAGATTTTTCCCATGTTTTATAAAAATAAAATAAAATTTATTTTAACCTGGAGTTCTCAAATCCCTATAAGGGTAAGCCCCTATAGTTAGTTACAACTTAGGATTGGGGCTCCAAGAAAAACTCTCGATTAAAGTAATAATTACATACCCTTTGGCAAGCTCCCTAATTGCTTGCCATCTATTCTAAACGATTAAAAAGTCAGGGGATAGGACATAGTAATTATAATGATGTGTAATGGGGGTTTTGTCCTCACATGAGCATTTGGGGTGATTCGGCTTAGCTTAAATCTAATATAAGGGTTAAAATTGATTTAGGAAAACTCTAGAAGGAGTTTAAGCTGTTGAAATGGTTTGAGATGAGAGGAATTAGATATTTTGAGCAATTTGACCGTATGAAAGACCATTTGATTATTTATTGACATTTTTACCAGTGAATGAGTCAGTAATTACTGAGGTGGTATGTAAGAAGGTTTGATGAGATGTCATAGAGGGAGTTTGATGCTATAAAATTAAAGTTTAAATGCATGTGTACATATGAATAGGGGGTTTGACCAAGTAATAGTGAGTTAACTTGGTCGAACTCATTATATTTGACTCACAAATGATTGAAATATGTTTGAGATAAGAATTAAAATTTATTTGAGGCTTGCTAAAGTCTAACAAGTATGAGTTGATTATATAGAATTGTTTGACTATATATTGACCTAATTTGACCAAGTTGGATAGTTTGATTTGATCATCGAAAACTAATGGATATGGTTTCATGGACTGGAAGGATCATTTAAGTCAAAATGAACATTTAGACCTTTAAGGGACCATTTGGTTAACAAGGGTTAACTTAGTTGACCAAGTCAGACTAAGGCTTGGGTTTAGGTCCAATAAGTTCAAAATGATATTTTGGATCTAATAGAGATGGTTCCATACAATGATGAAGTCATTTAGATTGAAATGCCATTTAAGCCCCTAATAATTTAGTCAAAATATGTTGACTTAGTCAATTAGGCTTAACCAAGGTCTGGATTTGAATCTAACGCACTCTTAATGATGTTTAGGATGTATTGGAGGATATTTAAGGATTTAATTTGACTGGGCCATATTGAGGTTTGAATGAAACTTTAATTTTATCCTTAAGGGGTATTTTGGTCATTTGGCCTCCTAGTCAACTGTGGGTCAACTTGGCTCCAACAAAATGTAGTTTAATACTAAAAATATCATAAAAAAGGCTATGGATATTATCAAATGTTTTGGGGAAGGTCCCAAGGTTAAATTCTACAAAGTGGCAGGTTCAGTGGCATAGGCCATAAATATTTAAAAATTTTACAGTCTTTGGAATTCAGTTTAGTTTCTAGGGCTAGAGATCTCAGATTAGGCTCAAATTTGGAGAAATGATCCTAGGGACATGCCAAATCAATATGTATTGATAGATCATGAATCAGGGTCATTTGATTGGGTTTTGAAGTGATTGAAACATTACTCAAAAAGGGTTTTAAGATAGGGGCCCTAAACCATATATTTTAGTTTAGAATCTTAGATTTAAGCTTATTTTTTAATTTGATTGATTGAATTTGAATTATACAAATCAATCATAATCAATTGAATGATTTTTATTAGTGTTGTAAGATTGAGGCTTGATTGGAGACTAGATTGAAGGTTCATTAAAGTTTTGGATTGAAGTTTGAATTAATGATTGAATTGAAGTCTAGATTAGAGTCTAAATTATGATTTGAAAAGAAGTCTAGATTGAAGATTTACTTGACGTTTGGATTGTAGTTGACTGGAGGCTGGATTGAAGTCTAGATTAAATTCTAGATTGAAATCTATATATGATTGTAAACCATCAGATCAATAGGTAGAAGTCAGGACGGATCCTAGTAACCACATACAAAAATGAGGTTAACGACCATGTTATGTAGAGAAGTTTAAAAGATATATTAGTTTCTAAAAGATAGTAATATGAACTAAACTCTTGAAGAAATATAATATGTTTGAGCATTAAACTTATCTTGTATTTAAAATATGATAATTTTCCATCACGCTTATAAAGATAAGTTAATTATTTTGCTCTAAATAAATAACTATAAAAAATTGAAATAAAAATCATAATATTACACTCTTATAAAAGATAATTATTTATAAACAATTAGGAAAAAATGTACCATTTTAATAAATTGAGGTCCTATTCAATATTAGTCCAAGTGAAATAATAAATCCAAATGGACCAGCTCCATGTTGCATCATTCCAATTGCTATCCATACTTGGTGAACTAATAAGCCAACAAAAATTCCCTAAAATAATAAATAAAAAAAATCTAAATATTAATTATAAAATTATTTAAATACTATTTTTATTTATAATTAATAATAAATTATGCAATATTTAATATGTATGATATTTAAAAAAAAGAAAAACTTATATTTGGCGCAATATAATTAATTACGAAGCAGATTGTCATATTTATATTAACATATAGATCTTTATAGTTGAATGAAATTTATAAATAAAATATTTCTAAAAATATTATAAAATAAAAATGGCTAAAATTAAATTAATTTAACATCGATAAATGCTTGTTTGGGCTATATTTCGGTATCCTTCACTCGAGCCAAGCATAATCAATAAATCCCCTACTTCAATGGCATTTCTTAAGGTATATTTGGATATGGGAGTATCAACATCTTTATTTAACTTTAGTAATACTATATCAAATAGTGGATCTTTAAATTGTACTTTTACCGTCAGTATTATGCCATTAGAAAATGTAGCATAAATCTACATAAAAAAAATAAAATAGTAAAGTCATAAATTAAAAAAAATTTAACTTGGATAAAAATAAAGATATTTTAATAAGTATATATTACATGTAATATTTATTATAAAATTGAATTTAAAAAAATAGAAAAACATGATTTTTTTACCTTAATATTCTACTATATCATAAAAAAAACACAGTAGTGACATGTAATTATAAGATTTTTCATCCACAGCCAACCCGAGCTTTGACTTATCATTATTTTTGAATTCTTATAATCATCTATAAAATATAATAAAAATTATATTTCTAATATCATAGTATAAATTAAAAAATAAATAATAAACTTACATAGTTTAGTTTCAAGATGTATAATCGAATGGCATTGCTGCTTAAAAAATGATATCTTATGATAATTTCTGACAAAAATTGATAATCTTCTAAGTATATTTTGTAAGATAAAAAATGATATTTCTATTAATGAACAAGCCCCATCATAGTTTTTAGAATATTTTTGAAACTTTAAATATAAAAAAAAGATAAAAATAGATATAGACAGTGGTTTTAACCACTACTAAATTAGATGGCGATTTACAAATCGCTACTTCAAAATATTATGGTAACTTTAACTTTTGATGGGGAATTTAGCAACTGTTAAAATTATTGTTTATATCTATATACAGTGGTGGTTTTAAAACCACTATTATGCTACTACAAAAACATTAACTTAGTGATCCATTTTACGATGGCACAATATTGATGGCAAAAGAACAATTTAAATATCCACTACTTAATATAGCATTACTAAAGCTAGAAAAAGATATTGATACTCCCATAAACAAGTATACCTTAAGAAATATCATTGAAGTAGTGGATTTACTGTGTGCTTGGCTTGAGTAAAGGGTACAAAAATATAGCCCATGCAGACATTTTAAGGTATGTAAATTAATTTAATTTTAGCTATTTTTATTTTATAATATTTTTAAAAATATGTAATTTATAATTTTTATCTACCAACAAAATCTACATGTTAATGCCAATATTTTAATCGACTTCATAATTAATTATATTGCACAAAATATAAGTTTTAATTTTATTTAAATGTCTTACATATTAAATATAGTTTAATTTATTACTAATTATATATGAAAAGTACTATCTAAATAATTTTATAAATATTATTAGGAGTTTATTATTTTTTATTTCAAGAAATTTCTAGTGGCTTATTAGTTGACCAAAATGGAATAGCCATCAGAATGATACAACATGGAGCTGGTTCATTTGGATTTTCAATTTCACTTGAATTAATGTTAAATAGGTTAATTGATTACAAATAATTTATCTTTTATATTTGTATAATATTATGATTTTTATTTAAATTTTTATACTTATCTATTTATAGTAGATAATTAGCTTATCTTTACAAGATAGATGACATATTACCTAATTTTAACTGCAAGGTAAGTTTAATGCTCGAACACGTTATATTTTTTTATGAGCCTAATTGATATTGCTATCTTTTAGGAACTAATATATCATTTGAACTTCTCTATGGAATATGGTTGTTGGCCTTATTTTTGTTTGAGGTCATTAGGACTTATCTAGACTTCTACATATTGATCTGATGGTTGATAATCATCTTGGTGTCAATCATCCAAATTTTAATCCTAAATTCAATCTAAACTTTAATCCAACCTCTAATCAACTTCAATCCAGACTTCAAACTAGACTTTAAGTAAATCCTCAATCTAGACTTTAATTTAAATCCCAATCTAGACCTTAATCCATAATCTAATTTGGAGTTCAATTCAATCATTAATTCAAACTTCAATCCAAAACTTCAATCGACCTTCAATCAAACTTCATTCCTATCTATCAGAGAAAAATAAATCATCATACAGATTTGATGTTCTCCTATTTTATAATTAAATACTGCATTAAGAATAGAGTACTGTCTTAGGTGACTGACATAATATTCTATAATAGATTCAATGTCAAAATAAGATTTTATAAAATAATATTTCTGTAAATATAATTCAAAGAATAATATATCATATCAAAAGATGAATATGAAATTCTATAGAATGTGTTTAAAAATATAAATGGAGTTTTAAAAATCTAGTTATTCTTTTAATTAGATGCAATAAGCAGAATATTATATCATCTTGATGGATGAATATAATATTCTTCAAAATATCCAAAAATAAGAATGAGTTTTATAAAATTTATTATTTATAATATCAAATATAACAATGAAAATATCATGTCATATGGGAAGACGATAATGACATTCTAGAAGTAAGTTTAAAAGTAAAAATGAGTTTGAAAAGAAATCTGCATTCTCAGATATTTTTTTCTTGTTTTACAGAAACAGGATAAGATTTATTTTAATCTAAAGTTATTAAATCCCTATAAAGGTAAGCCCCTATAGTTAATTACATCCTAGGATGGATACTCTTGAGAAAACTCTCGATTAAAAAAGTAATTTTGATCCCCTTTGATTACAAAGTACAAGACAAGAAAATAAGTAGAAATTTTTTAAGGAGAAAGCTTAATGTTGAACAGTTCTTAGCAGGTCAAAATATGACATGCAAGAAAAAAACCTAAAAAAATAAGTAATTTCTACTATGCAAACATTGTAAATAATTAATTAAATTAATCAATTAAATAGATTAAATATCTATATGGCAAATGCAACTTAATTTATAACCCAGGGTTTACAAAAATTAAACGTGGTCGGGTATCATTGACAACAACCCGTATTATAATCCTAAAAAAATGTAAGTGACTTTAATTGAGATATTCTGTGTCTTCATTTCTTCATCTTCTCTTCTTTTGTGAGCTCCTTGGATTTGTCGGGTCTAGATATTCAAATAAAAAGAAACTCCTCTCTGAGGGGGTGTTTTTATTTCTCTTTAGATTTTGAAATCATTCTAACTTGAATCTCTAAATAGAAAGGAACTCTCCCTTAAGGGATGTTCTCTTCTCTTTATACCTTAAGTAGGATAACTAATATCTTAACTCAATGTTACTTTCATAACTCAATTATATTACAATGTATTACATTTCAAAGTATAAAAAGATCTAGACACCCTACATGGCTATCCTAAACAGTTATAATCAAAACACATCCCAATAATTATATATTTACTCAAATTTAAAGTAAAGACATACTTGGCTACACTCTTTTAATTTAATGGGGGAACTTTATATATTTGTTTAGCACCTTAAGAAATATTAGTCAGTTTAAAGCTTAACTTGGCCCCCTTGATTTATAGCCTTACATGAGTGTGGCCACCTACAGAAAATTCTATAAGCATTCAGATCATTCTTAATTGAAAGGTAATCAATCTCCATCACATCAATTTATAGATTATAAAAATAAATAAAAATCACATCAATTAGATCATTACAACCAGCATGCAATTAAATAATAAAAAGCTCAGCACACAGTAGCAGAAAAATAAATATTGGCCTAGCCTAAAATTAGAATTGATTGTCCTAGCAAATAAATCTAAGTGTGTATAGTAGGCTATGTAGCTTGGAGATACCCTAGGCTTACTATCGGTTGAATTTTTTTATGTATGAACTTAGTTTGTTGAAATGTCAAGAAAATTTTATGTTTAAATTTAAGTTCTAGTGTCTTTAATATTTTTTGAACTTTATTTTTAGATTGGATTTTAATTATTAAAGTTGATTAATGATTGATTATTTAGAGTATTTTAATTAATCACTTTTTTTAGTCCTAATGTATTTATCTGATGATTTATTAACAAAATATTATTTATTTGATTTAATGATTTATTAAATTTTTAATGGTTTATTGAATTTCTAATAATTTATTAATTTTTTTATTTTTTATTCATTTTTAATTACTATTATTAATTTTAACTTAATATTTGACCTCTTTCTAATTTTCATCTGAGATTTATATATTTTAATTTATTAAAAATTTTTATCAATTTTTCTAATTTTATTTAATCATGTCGATATATTTATCGTTAGGTACTTATGATTTTAATATTCAGGTTTAATCTTTATGTTAATCTTATTATATGTTATTATTTATTTATGTAAAGAAAATTATTTTATTTGAATATCTTTTGTTTATGATTTTATTTATGATTTTTATATCTATGTATGTTAATTTAATTTATTATTTTATGATTTCAATATTTATGTATATTATTTATTTATGTCATTTTGTTTTAATTTAGGGGTTGATTTACATTTTACTAAACAAATGAATATTATTTATCATTTTATAATTTTATTTTGTATATGTCTTATGGTTGGTTGGAAATATTATGTTAAAATTTAATATGCCCTAAATAATTTGAAACCTACTAATCTAATAGGAGATAAGCTAAGGGTAGTCAAAATCAATTTCTAGCACTATTAATTACTAACGCGATCATCAAATATGCAATCGATGGGTTTAGGTTGTAACTAACAAATAATAATAACTTGCAAATTAAATTCAATTATAAGATGCATAATAAAATAAAGACAAGAGTTTTTACAAGGCCCTGAGGTTGGAAGAGCACAAAACACATCATACAGCTTATGAGCTTTAAGGCTATCTAAGTTTAGAATACTTACCTACACCAGGGCCAATGTCTGGTAATATACGCTTGTAGCACCTCCATCCAATAGCAATGAAGGAGATTGATCTCCTTAGGTTCTTTTACTCATTTGATCACCACTGTTTCTCGCAATTCATGCAATATAAACAAAAAAGTGGAATAGTTGTTAGAAATTATTTTAGGAAAGTAAAGTATGTAAATCTGATTCTAAAAGGAAATGACATGTTATCTTTTTTCAAGCATCTTTCTTGATTGTGATTGATTGTGCTTCTGAGATTGCAGTATTGAGGAATATTTTTACAAATTTTGGAGAGCGTACCCAAGTGATGGAAAAAGAGTGGAAAGGGAAGGAGAAGAAGAATAGGTAGAAAAGGGTATATATATGCTCATATGATTCTTTCATGATGTTTTGAAATCTCTCATCAGTATGGTTCTTTCAAAGCCAAATAGATTTCCAAACATCACAACTTGTATGTATTTCTTTTAAAGACAGTATAATGAATTTAGTTTCTCATTTTCAAACAGAACTCAAAACTAGTTTTCAAGGGTGTTCACAATGTATAGATGTAGCCATAACTCATGGAGTGATTGAGATATAGATATATGTAAGAATTTCTCAAAAACATTTGAAGAAATAATTTGAATATGAACTTACATGCATAATTACCCATGAATTATGAAAGCATATGAATAATCTATACTACTATATAAGTGTGTTTTGGGATTCCTGCCATAGCAAATCCTAATCATTCATTTATAAACATAAAATTAAATATGCACTGTTCATTATACTATACTACTATAAAAATGTGGCTTGAGATTCCTCCCAATTATAATCTTAGTCTTTCATTTTATTTATCAAAGACGAATCCAAACCACTCATTTCATTTATACATTTAATTTATTTTTAAACTTAAAAATAAATTTGAATGTTCATTTAGAACTCTTCAAATTCATTAATTTTTTGTTTCTCCTAAATGTTTGTGGATTAAATTATATTAAATGACCAAGGCATTTTCACTGCGACTCTTCAAAATCATTAATTTTTAGTTGGATTAAATTAATAAATTCCATTAAATGACCATGGCCTTTTCATTGCCGAGCCATTAAAATAAATATTAAACATTCTTCCCATTGTTAAATGACCATGGAATTTTCACAAGCCATTAAAAAAATATCAAACAATCTTTCTTCAGTTTTCAATTAAATCACTCCAAAATGTTTGTGATTTCTTCACCTGAGCATTTCAATTTATTTTAGCCGAATGGTTCCCTAAAATTTAAAAAAAAAACTTCACTAAGGCAGCGCCATATCCGAACAATTCTTGTCTTCTTCTCCTCATGTCGAATCGGAAGACAATTGCTTCTCTTAAAGAAGAATTCTATGCATCCTCCTTCACCTTCTTCTCCTCCTATTGGATTGAAAAAGCTTCTTTGCTTACTTCACTCGAGGTAGAGTTTTAAATGAGTCACTCTTAATTTTTTTTCTTACATTTCATGCTCTCATAATAGCCTTCACTCTCTGACTCTCTCCCTCAGTTCAATGTCAGTTTCCACATCCGGTGAAATGCTGTAGCAGCAATTTTGAGAATAATTCATCCTCTATTTTCATCTTCTTCTATTGGGTAATGGTTTTGTCCTTATTTTTTCTCTTATTGGATCTTTGGTTGGGAAAGAGAGCATAAATAAGCAAGAATGTGCTTATTCAGTGGCACTATATGGCTTTGATCTGTTTAAGTGCTTGTTGAGATTTTGATTACTATTATGATTATTTTTTATGACTTTGGGAGTGATTGAATGAATATGGAAGCAAAGCATGGAGTTTATTAAGATGATCCTTAAGAATTTTTTTATTCAAATTGAAAATATATGAAAAAACTATGAAATTGACAAGAATGGTTTTCTTGCTGTCCGAGAGAGAATATTATAGAAAAATCCTTTAACTTTCCTCATCATCTCACAAACATTTATTAAAAAACCTCTGTTTCTAATTAGAGTTTTGGGAAATTTTATGATGTTTGAAATTAATGTTAATTTTATTAATTAATATGCTTCACTTCTATATAAACTTTTAAAATCTCCCAAAAAGTAAATTTATAATTTCATGTTCAATATGAGACAAAATAATTTATTTTAATTTTATTTTTTTCTTATAACATTTAAAGTAGAGAAAGATTTAGCAAGTCCAATGTAGAAAGACATTACATTTTTTTTGTTTCATCAAAAAGGCAAATTCTCTAAAGATTTTATTTTCATCTCCATTTAATATATGTGCACATATTACTTTCTTTTATTAAGGTTTTTTAATTGTCGTGCTTTCCTTTTCATCCGTCAACACTCATCTCATAATATTTTTTTATGATAACCTTGGATCAGAATTCCATGATAAAGTTCATAGAATATTACTCTTTTCCAACATTTTTTATGAACTTAGTTATGTGGTTTAGATTTTATAATTATTCTTAACATTAGATTCAATTTTTGTGCCTTTCAAAACATATAGAATTTTGGAAGATCTTATATTTTCACTATGAATTTTTTTTATTCTAAATGCTTCCAGCTTTTTGGAGAAAGGCATGCACTATCTATATTTTACTATATAAGTGTGGCTTAGGATTCCTCCCATAGGAAATCCTGATCATTCATTTATAAACAAAAAATTAAATTTACATTGTTAATTTTGGACGCTATCCTTTTCGGTTCCCATAGCCCAGTGTACTCACTGTCGAGCAGTTAAAAAAAATAACACTTTCACCCTTTTATTTCAATACCAATTGGTCTGTCATTTAGATGAGCTTTCACTGTCTAATGTTTCTCTAATTAACTACATGTTTGAATGTGTTGAACGTAGCTTCTCATCTTCAGTCGAGGATTTCTTTATTTTTTTGCATCCAAGCATTTATTTCTCTTCACATCCGAATGGTTTTTTCAATTTTCCCTCATCTAAGCATTTCTTTTTCTTCACTGCTGAAAGTTCGAAAGGGATGTTAAGCCCCAGTGAACTAGTCCTGAGGCTAACCAAGAGGGGGGGTAAATTGGTAATTTAAAATTTTCACGATAACAATGAAAATCTTTTCGATACTTAGCAGCGGAAACAAGTAAACAAGAACGAAAAGATCAATCACAGATATTCACCCAAACAGTTAATATCTTAAAAGTAAAGTGAAAAACTGAATCAGAAAAGCAAACCAGATTTTATAGTGGTTCGGTCAACTTGACCTACGTCCACTCCCCGGAGCCTCCCCTCCGGGTATTGCACTAAACAAAAAGTGTCTCTCCTTTTGCTCCCACAGCAAGGCGGAGAAGCCTGTACAAACACCTCCTTTTCACCACACGGTGAGGCAGAGAACCCGACCTCCTTTTGCTTCCTTTTGAAGCAAGCAGAGAACCTTCAAACTCCTTTTACTTCCACCTGAAGCGGGCAGAGAACCCCGGATCTTCTTGCGAACGATCCTCCCACGACGAACACCGACTAGACGAAAGATGACGAGCGGAGAAGACGACTCTGATCCGTGCTAGGAGCAACCTTAGTGAATCCCTCACTAACTCCCCCTCACAAGATCTTCTCTCTCTCTCCCAACTCTCTCTCAGGGAAGGAAGGTGGCAAAAGATTTTTCTTGTTTCAAGAAAAAGTTCTTTTATAGGAGGGCCTAAAATTTGCCCTAAATCTCAACTGGTCGGCCAAAATCGTCCAGGATGATCGATAGATCGTCCTGTACGATCAGTTCAAATTCAGCTGTTTCAGCCTGGACGATCTGGCTCTTCTGGATGATCAGTAGAAAAAATTGTTCATATCATCCCGTACGATCCAGCGATCGTCCGGGACGATTAGTGCAAATTGAGGAATATCGTCCAGAAGACAGCTCGGGTCATCCAGAGAAATCTGTGCTGGATGACCAAAAAATGACTTGATCGTCCAGGACGATAGGGATATCGTCCTGTACGATTAGTTCAAAAAGTGCCCAAATCATCCTGAATATAGTTAGGGTCGTACAGCTGAAATGCACTAGACGATCATGATCGTCCGGGACGATCCAACAATCGTCCAGAACGATATGATCATATCAATCAAAAATAAATTGCTTTCCTTAATTACCAGATTAAATTAGGCATGATTGTACTGAATCGTCCAGGACGATACACGTATCGTCCGGGACGATCAGACCAAATAACTAAAAATAAAAACTTGCCTAACTTGATCTGGCGGCTAAGAATTTCTGATTTGGGCAAATCGTGCCGTACGATCCAAAGATCGTCCAGGATGATATGCTTAATCAGACCCTCTTAACTTAGTCGCCCTAATTAGGGTTCCTATTTTTACCTGATCATCCAGGATGATGTGAATATCATCCAGGAAGATCTGAACAAAAATAGAATAGAAACTCTAATTCACTCAAGCTCTCCCCCTGAGTGTGTGTGTGTAAGGTTACTTAGCTAGGGGATCAGTTACATTACAATTGACTCAATAAAATGAAAAACAGTACATTGGACACACTTGGACCCGATCTTGAGTTGGCTTGAGTGGCTCGTGGTCTTTTGTGCCTGAAACAGATTAGCCAAGCAAAACACACTGGAAACATGTTTGTCATCATCAAAACCAGATTTGCAACAATCTCCCCCTTTTTGATGATGACAAACATTTGTAAAGTAGTTTGAAAATAACAATAAACAGGAGATCAAAAAAAAGATATATATATATATATTTAATTTTCATTTAATAATCAAACTAATACAGAAAACATAACTTAACTCATAACAAAAATAGAAACGACTACAACTGACTCCCCCTTTTGACATCACAAAAAGGAGGAGGGTAAACAGAAAATCTAAAAATATCAGGACAGAACAGAAAAGAAAATAATTACAAAACAGACAACTAGAACCCAAAAATACAATCACGAAATTAAAATAAAACCAAAAATGAATAAAACTCATAGAAAAAACACGCAAAAGCAAAGATTTTTTTTTTATCAAGCTGCTCAAGTAAATCAGAACTTTTCCTTGATTTTAGATTCAAAAACCAATAAGAAGATGATTGACACCACTGAAATCCAGAAAAGGTTGGAAAAATCAACTTTCGTACCTCAGACCCCGGGCACCTTATCGATGCAAACCTCTTTCAAAATAAAAATCTGATTTAGAAAAAAAGACATTAGATTTGAAAAGAGATCCTTTCAAGCCTCGTTCCAGAAAAATATCTGATATAATAGTGTTACAAAGTAAAAAATCAGAAATCAGAATTTTCAAACTCAAGCTTTTGAAAATATTAAGTGGCACACGGATTTTTTCTAAGACATTTAACAATCTGAAAGGGAGGAAAGCTTGGTTTGGGCTCATTTTGTGCCTCTTTTTTTTCCAATTTGGTTGGCGCTTTGCGCATCTTTTCATTTTTGATACACTTTGTGTATCCAATTTGGCAATTTCGCATCTTTTTAGTTTTGGGCTCATTTTATACATCCTTTTCAATTTATTTAGCGCACTACGCATCTTTTGTAAGCTTCCTCCTTTTCATAATCATTAAAGAGTCTCAGCTGTGAAATTATCTTCCAGACATAGGAGATGACTCTCCACAGTAAGGAAGAATGATTCACAAAATAAAAGCCATACATCATATGATAAATGCAATCACTTGGTTTAGAAAATCAAACTAATGACTCAAGACTTTGAAAAACACTCTTGATATGAGGTAGATTACTGTAGGAAGATAAAATAATCTCTGTTTCAAAAACTAATATTTTAATTTTAAAGAGGATTTTTATCCAAAAGAAACTATACACCACTAAAGGAGTTAGAGGAAGAGAAACAATCATCAATGTTCCTTCCCTTTAACAGATTCAGTGGAAGCAATCACTGCTTACCAGCTTCCAAACCAAAACAAGGTAAAAAGTCCCAGTCAAAAATTCAGATTATCAGAAGTAGTGAGCGGTGATCAGATTTTGAAAAGAATAAAATAGTAAGTGTAAGATATGAACCAGTGAATAAAAATAGGTAGAAAATCACAGCAAAATAAATACTCAAATCAAACTAACAGTAAGGCTAAAATAGAAATCAGAAGAGGAAATAAAATCAACTGAAAGCAAATAATAAAAACAAAAACTAACTAACAGAAAACAGAATACCAATCAGAACAATCAGAAATCAGCAGTCATCAAAATCAAGCATTTATATCAATCACTCATTATCTGGTTCTCAAAATGCTGAATGAGTCAAAGGCCAGTGGTTTAGTGAATATGTCAGCCAGCTGATTTTCAGTTGCTACATGATGTAGCTCAATCTCCCCTTTTGTAACATGGTCCCTAATGAAGTGATGCCTTATATCAATGTGTTTGGTCCTAGAATGTTGGATTGGATTCTTAGAGATACAGATAACACTAGTATTATCACATACAACAAAAATTGTGCCAACTGGTACCCCTAAATTCAAGACTTGTTGGTTCAACCAAAGAACCTGGGCCACACAACTCCCTAAGGCAATGTACTCAGCTTCAGCAGTGGAAAATGCAACTGAGTTCTATTTTCTATTGGACCAGGAGACTAACGATTGTCCTATGAATTGACAAGTCCCAGAAGTGCTCTTTCTAGCCATCCTACACCCCGCAAAGTCAGAATCAGAATACCAATGATCTCAAAAGAAGTGTTGTGCCTAGGGTACCAGATTCCTAGGTTTGGGATCCCTAAAAGATATCTAAGAATTCTCTTAACAGCATTCAGGTGGGACTCTTTAGGATCAGCCTGAAACCTAGCACAAAGACAGACACTAAACAAGATATCAGGTCGGCTAGCAGTCAGGTAAAGCAATGATCCTATTATCCCTCAATACTTCTTCTGATCAACAGATTTTCCACTTGAGTCCTTATCTAACTGAACTAAGGAGGGCATGGGAGTATTGATTGGCTTGGCTTTGTCCATTTCATATTTCTTCAAAATGTCCTTAGTGTATTTTGATTTATTGAGAAAGGTTCCATCATTCGTTTGCCTTATGCTAAACCCCAAAAAGTAGGATAATTCTCCCATCATACTCATCTCAAACTCCTTACTCATTATTTTAGAAAACTCATCACATAAATATTTATCAGAAGATCCAAAAATTATATCATCAACATAGATCTGGACAATGAGTAAGTCATCCCCTAATCTCCTCAGAAAAAGGGTGGTGTCAACGCTCCCCTTAACAAATGCTCTATCTAACAGGAATGTGCTAACCCTCGCATACCAAGCTCTGGGTGCCTGTTTCAATCCATATAAGGCATTTTTTAATTTATAGACATGACTTGGATATTGGGAGCTCTCAAAACCTGGGGGTTGTTCTACAAACACATCTTCTTTAATTACCCCATTTAAGAAGGCACTCTTGACATCCATTTAAAACAGCTTAAATCCCTCATAACATGCAAAGGCTAGTAGCACTCTAATGGCTTCCAATCTAGCTATAGGGGCAAAAGTCTCCTCAAAATCAATCCCTTCTATCTGATTATACCCCTTAGCCACCAATCTTGCCTTATTTCTCACCACCACACCAGAATCATTCATCTTATTCTTAAAGACCCACTTGGTTCCCACAATACTTTGATTTTTAGGTCTTTCTACTAACTCCCAAACGTCATTCCTTACAAATTGATTCAATTCTTCTTGCATAGCTAAAATCCAAAACTCATCCGACAAGGCTTGATTGATGTTGGTGGGTTTAGTCATTTAGATAAAGGAAGAATGGTTTACTTCCTTCCTAAGTCCATGCCTAGTCCTAACACCTTCAGAAGGGTCTCCTAAGATCAGTTCTTTAGGATGACTCGAAGAATATCTTCAATCTCTAGGCAACGTGGTTTAAGGTTCTACCCTTTCCTCCAAGTTTGTATTTCCAACTCCTTGGGTAACCTCAACAATCTCTTCATCTTCTACTTCAGATCTAGACTCTTTAGGATCAGATTCATCAAACACTACATGGGTTGTTTCTTCCACCACCAAAGTCCTCCTATTGAACACCCTAAATGATTTCCCCACACTTGAATATCCTAAGAACACTCCTTCATCAGATTTGGGGTCAAATTTTCCTAAGGGTGACTTCCCGTTGTTCAGAATGAAAACCTTACATGCAAAGATATGGAGGTAGGACAAATTTGGAGTTCTACCCTTAATGATCTTATAAGGTGTCTTGTTCAGTTTGACGCTCACATTCACCCTATTCAGCACATAACAGGCAGTGTTCACCGCTTCAGCCCAAAAGTATTTTGGAAGTGAATACTCGGCAAGCATGGCTCTAGCGGCTTCCACTAAGGTCCTATTCTTCCTTTCAGCTACCCCGTTCTGCTGAGGGGTCCTAGGAGCTGAAAAATTATGACTAATCTCATGATCCTCACAAAAACTTCCAAATCTTTTATTTTCAAACTCCCCTCCGTGATCACTATGGATGGTAATAATCTCACATCCTAACTTCTTCTGAATCCAAGTAGTGAAAGATCTAAACTCATCAAATGACTCATATTTTTGCGACAAAAACTTAACCCAAGTGAACCTCGAATAATCATCTACAATCACAAACCCATAGACTCTCCCCCTTAAGCTAGCAGTGCTAATGGGTCCAAAGAGGTCCATGTGAAGAACTTCTAAAGGTCTGGAGGTGCTAATGTCCTTAACAGAGTGAAAAGAGGACTGGACTTGCTTCCCCAACTGACAGGCATCACACAGGTGATCCTTAGTAAACTTAAGCTTGGGCACACCTCTAACTAAGTCCTTTTGGGTGACTCTCCTAAGGGTTTTCATACTGGCATGACACAATCTCCTATGCCATAACCAAGACTCATCAGAAGCAGTTTTTAAGCAAATTGAATTATCAGATTTAATGCAACTTACATCCAGCTTGTAGACGTTGTTGATCCTTTGCCCCTGCAAAATAACTTTATCATTTAAGCTTAAAATGTAGCCAGTGGGCAGGAATTTGATGTTGTATCCCTTGTCACAGAGTTGACTGATGCTCAGTAAGTTATGTTTCAGTCCATCTACAAGCAAAACATTATCAATCATAAAATTCTTTGAATCACCAATTATACCTGAGCCTACCAACTTCCTGGTGGTGTTATCTCCAAGTGTAACCTTGCCTCCAGCTCTGGCCTCCAGCGAAATGAACTGATTTGCATCTCCAGTCATATGTCTAGAACATCCGCTGTCCAGGTACCACATGCTCTCACGAGGTCTTGTGTGAGAGCACACCTATAAAAATATCAAATGTCAGTCTTAGGAACCCAAACAGGTTTGGATTCCTTCTTATGAAAAGAAGAATACAATGCATGCGTGCTGTGCTGTGAAACAGGCAGTTTGGGTTTCCACACCCAATGTGTACTACGGTAAACAGTGCAGGTGTGGGAAATGTGTCCTAACATGCCACATGAAAAACATCTAACACTAGGAAAAGGGTTAACTAATCTACGTGGGTGATAGTGCCTCTTCCTAGATGCATATGAAACATGCTTTGATGAACTTGCAATAGATTTTTCAAACGGTGGCAGTGCATAAAACTGTTCAAAAGTGGGCGGTATTTTGTTCTTTTCAAAAGCACTGATTTTCACTTTCAAAAACTCAATATGTTTATTTAGACTTATAATTTCAAAGGTTCTGGCACTTTAACTACTTTCTAAATCACATGCCATATCATTCAATTTCTTAAAAGCAACTTCTAATTCAACATGCGATGTTTTTAACAAATCATGCTCAACAGTTAAATCAGAATATTTTTTGTTCAAATCATCGAATTCATCAAGCAAAGACATGTGATTGGAATCAAGTGTGGAATGATCTTTAACTACAGAATCATGCTCTTTTTGCAAAGTCAAATAATCTAATTTCAAACTAGCATGAGTTTTCTTAAGTTTCCTATAAGATGTATGAATTCTTTCAGAAACTTCAAATAATTGATCGTAAGTCAGCTCACATACCTTTTCCTGGTCTGACTGACCAGGGTGATCATCAGCCATCAGACACAAGTTTGTTTCCTCCTCTTCAGCTTCAGTCTTAGAAGAGTCGGATGTAGAGTCTGCCCAGAACGCCTTCTGAATCCGCTTCTTGTCCTTTCTGAACTTTGGTTTCTCCTCACCCTTCTCCTTGCTTGGGTGAGCTTTAAGTGTAGGACAGTCAGCCTTAATGTGTCCAGGCTTCCTGCATTAAAAACAAACAGATTTAGATGAACCCTTAAAATTTTTACTGGACTTACCCTTGTTCCACTTCTGATAGTTCTTATGTTTCTTCCTTAGAAAGCTTTTGAATTACCTTGTGATTAAGGCAACATCATCGCTATCAGACCTGGAAGTGCTAGCATCTGAATCTTTGGCCTTTAGTGCCATTGTCTTCTCTTTCTTGCGTTTACCTGCATCAATTTGCCTTTGGTTCACCCCTTGCTCGTAAGCAATGAGTGATCCAAGTAAGCTGTCAATAGAGTAAGTATTTAAATCTTTGGATTCAGTGATAACAGTAATCTTAGTATCATAAGAGGCAGGCAAACATCTAAGAATTTTGTTCACTCTTTCGTATTTAGTAAGTTCTCTCCCTAAAGCATACAAAGAGGTAACAATCTGAGTGAACCTTGTGGACATTTCTGAAATAGTCTTACTAGGTTTCATGCGAAAAAGTTCATAATCTTGTAACAAGATGTTTAACCTAGACTGTTTGACATCAGTTGTTCCTTAGTATGTTATACATAATCTATCCCAGATTTCCTTTCCCGTTGTACAAGTAGAAACACGCATATAGTCCTCAGATTTTAAAGCACAAAAGAAACAGTTCAAGCATTTTGTATTTAACTGTGCTAAATCACGATCATCAAACATCCAATCAGCAAAGGGTAATTCAGTTTTCATATTGTTAATCAATCTAAAAGGTGGTTCGTATCCGTCCTTAACTAACATCCACATGCGATAATCAATAGATTGCAGAAAAGTATACATACGTATTTTCCAAAAATCAAAAGGAATATTATCAAACAACGGTGGTCTTGTAATAGAATAACCTTCAACAGTATTACGATTGTTACAGTTAGCCATGGATCAAATTCAAAAGTTTTTAAACCTAAATTTTGAATCTCGCTCTGATACCACTAGAAAGTTCGAAAGGGATATTAAGCCCTAGTGAACTAGTCCCGAGGCTAACCAAGAGGAGGGGTGAATTGGTAATTTAAAAATTTCACGATAACAATGAAAATCTTTTCGATACTTAGCAGCGGAAACAAGTAAACAAGAACGAAAAGATCAATCACAGATATTCACCCAAACAGTTAATATCGGAAAAGTAAAGTGCAAAACTGAATCAGAAAAGCAAACCAGATTCTATAGTGGTTCGGTCAACTTGACCTACGTCCACTCCCCGGAGCCTCCCCTCCGGGTATTGCACTAAATAAAAAGTGTCTCTCCTTTTGCTCCCACAGCAAGGCGGAGAAGCCTGTACAGACACCTCCTTTTCACCACACGGTGAGGCAGAGAACCCGACCTCCTTTTGCTTCCTCCTGAAGCAGGCAGAGAACCTTCGAACTCCTTTTGCTTCCACCTGAAGCGGGCAGAGAACCCCAGATCTTCTTGCGAATGATCCTCCCACGACGAACACCGACTAGACGAAAGACGACGAGCGGAGAAGATGACTCTGATCCGTGCTTGGAGCAACCTTAGTGAATCCCTCACTAACTCCCCCTCACAAGATCTTCTCTCTCTCTCCCAACTCTCTCTCTCTCTAGGGTTTCTCAGGGAAGGAAGGTGGCAAAAGATTTTTCTTGTTTCAAGAAAAAGTTCTTTTATAGGAGGGCCTAAAATTTGCCCTAAATCTCAACTGGTCGGCCAAGATCGTCCTGTACAATCAGTTCAAATTCAACTGTTTAAGCCTAGACGATCTGGCTCTTCTGGACGATCAGTAGAAAAAATTATTCATATCATCCCGTACGATCCTGCGATCGTCTGAGACGATTAGTGCAAATCGAGGAATATCTTCCAGAAGACAGTTCGGGTCGTCCAGAGAAATCTGTGCTGGACGAATAAAAAATGACTTGATCGTCCAGGATGATAAGGATATTGTCGTGTACGATTAGTTCAAAAAGTGCCATAATCATCCTGAATACAGTTCGGGTCGTACATCTAAAATGCACTAGACGATCATGATCGTCCGGGATGATCCCGCAATCGTCTAGGACAATATGATCGTATCAATCAAAAATAAATTACTTTCCTTAATTACCAGATTAAATTATGCATGATTGTACTGAATCGTCCAGGACGATACACGTATCATCCGGGACGATCAGACCAAATAACTAAAAATAAAAACTTGCCTAACTTGATCTCGCGGCTGAGAATTTCTGATTTAGGCATATCGTCCCGTACGATCCAAAGATCGTCCAGGACGATATGCTTAATCAGACCCTCTTAACTTAGTCGCCCTAATTAGGGTTCCTGTTTTTACCTGATCGTCCAGGACGATGTGAATATCGTCCAGGACGATCTGAACAAAAATAGAACAGAAACTCTAATTCACTCAAGCTCTCCCCCTGAGTGTGTGTGTGTAAGGTTACTTAGCTAGGGGATCAGTTACATTACAATTGACTCAATAAAATGAAAAACAGTACATTGGACACACTTGGACCCGATCTTGAGTTGGCTTGAGTGGCTCGTGGTCTTTTGTGCCTGAAACAGATTAGCCAAGCAAAACACACTAGAAACATGTTTGTCATCATCAAAACCAAATTTGCAACAACTGCTAAATAGTTATTTAAGCTTTCCTGAATGATACCTAAAATATTAAAAGAAAAGTTTACCAAAGCAGCGCCACAGCCGAACGATCAGATTATAAAATTTTGGTTTCTTTAACTTTCCCTCAAAATTAATTACAACTTCTCCCTCTCGCTCGTGCATGCTTCCACTCTTCTGTTGCAAATCTAGATTCAAGGATTATAATTTTAATGATAACAAATATTCTAATTTCTGCTTTTATTGACTAACCTTTCAGGTCCACAAGATCGATTGCAATTCAAGTTAGCTCAAGATTAGGTATGTGTGTGTTTAAATGAAATTTTTTTTCCTTTCTTGAGTCAAATGTAATGTAATGAATCCCCAAGCTAACTAACCTTGCACACACACGCACTCAGGGAGAGAATTTTAGTAAATTAAAGTTTATATTCTATTTTGGTCATATCATCCTTGATGATTGAAATATCATCCTGGACGATCTAGTAAAAATAGGAACCTTAATTAGGGCAGCCAAGTTAAGTTGGTCTGATTAAGCAAATCATCTGAGGTGATATGCTTAAATCAAAACCTTTTAGCCACCAGACTCTTTTAGGTAGGTTTTTATTTTTAGGAATATTGTCTAATCGTACAAGATGTTATGCTCATCATCGTGGATAATTCATTACAATCATGCCTAAAATAGTTAGATGATTAAGGAGAGTAATTAAGATTTGATTGATCGATCATATCATCCTGGACGATCGCAGAATCGTCTTGGATGATACTCCTTAATTAGCTGGAAATCCAAAATTATCTTTTGGACGATATGTTCCTTTTATACTAATTATACTGGATGATAGACTTTTCATCGTGGACGATCAGTTATTTTGAAATCGTCCAGCATAGTTATCCTGGATGACCTAAACTATGCATCGGATGATATTGGGCATTTTTGAACTAATCGTATTGGATGATTGAGATATTGACCTGGACGATCAAGCCATTTTCTTTAGATTATCCAGACTTTTCTCCTGGATGTCCCAAACTATATGCTGGATGATATGCTTGATTTAGAAATAATCGGCCAGAATGATCGTGTGAACATCCTGGATGATCAGAATAAACCTTGTCTTCTAATCGTCTAGAAGAACCAGATCATCTAGACTGATATGTATGCTTTTATACTGATTGTACAAGATGATATATAGATCATCCTGGATGATCTTTAATGGCAAGTTAAAATTTAGGGCAATTTTTGAGCCCTTTTATTTAAGATCCCTTATTTACTACTGTTGAAATCTTTTGTCACTGTCCTTACCAGAGAGAGTCTTGAGAGGAGAGGGAGAGCTTGGGAGAGAGAGAGAATCTTGTGAGGGGGAGTTTGTGAGGTGTTCACAAAGGTTACTCCAAGCAAGGATTCAAGTGGTCTTCTCCAATTATCGTCCCTTATCCTTTGGTGCCTCTGTGGGAAGGATCGTCAGTAAGAAGATCGAGGTTCTCTGCCAGCTTCAGGAGGAAGTGAAAGGAGGTAAGGTTCTCTGCCTGCTTTAGGAGGAAGCAAAAGAAGGTAAGGTTCTCTGCCTTCTTCAGGAGGAAGCAAAATGAGTTTGGGTTCTCTGCCTCACCTAGGTTGGTGAAAAGGAGTTTTGTAAAGGTTTCTCCGCCTTGTTGTGGGAGAAAAAGGAGAGTCACTGAGTTTTAGTGCAATACCTGGAGGTGAGGCTCCAGGAGTGGATGTAGGTTAAGTTAACCAAACCACTATAAAATCTTATGTGTTCTTTGTTTTATTATTATATTTTTTAATTTCTACACTTTACTTTATGTGGATGATCGTGTGGTTAAAGTTATTATTTGGTTTGTTTAAACATCTCCACATTAACTTGAAATTGTAATTATTTTAAAACATCCAAAAAGGTTTTCAAAATCATTTTTGCCCAAGAATTTTTAAAACTACCAATTAACCGCCCCCCCCCCCCCCCCCCCCCCCCCCCCCCCCCTCCCTCTTGGTTAGCCTCAGGCTAGTTCATAAGAACTTAACATCCCTACCAAACTTTCATCTTCTCCTTCTCATTGAACATGTACTTTGTTTCTTTCCCAAACATTGAGTTGAGCAAAAAGTAGGAGATTTAATTCAAATTTAGTTCTTCTTACTTGGGTAATCTTTCTTTTTTTTAATGCTCTAAACTTTCCTATTGTAATTTAAAGAATATTCTTCTATATGAATGGACTATTGCTTGAGAGAGCCAAATCCATAGATTTTTGTAGAAAATAATCAGAACGGTTGTACTTAAATTTTGTGCTTGCTAATAAAGGAAAATTATATTAACTGGAGTTTGAGACCCTAAACCCTAAACCTAAAGCAAACACAAAGAAACACCGTAGACCTTTTGAACTAACTACAATATGCTTGGATATAAATATAATTGTATTGTAAACTTTTCTGTTGGAATTGATGGATTTTGGTGAGATCATTATAAAACTGGTTTTCATAGAAAATAAACTAATGTCACCTTCAGTAACTGTACTTGTAAAACACATTTTTTTATATTTTTAAACTTTTACAAGACTCATACTCTCAACTGCTCAATCCATATCCCAATTTATTGAGGTCATTCTTGTCGTTAAAATCAGCTACATGACAAAATCTATCCATTTTCTCATTCTCTTCTTTCTTAATATCAAATTATCACTCAATTGGGAACCCTTTCATTGGACATTAACTCACTTTTTGCTTTACGTCTCACACACTTCAAACTATTGTTTGCTAAGATTAATACAAGTTTATATGCATATTGGTTATGTATAAATCATATATAAATATATAAATATTATATGTAATATTCATATTCATAAATATTTAAATATCAATCATATATCATGTTATAAATTAAATTTTTATTAGGTCTATATCTATTTTATTTAAGAAAATTTTTATTCACGTGCATCATATGTACGTGCATTTTACTAGTTTAACTAAGCATGATAGGTGGGAATATTTAAATTTTACATGACACATATTCTAATTTGATCAGGGTTTATCAAATATAACATCGCCTCTTAATGATAAACAACAACACTGTCTTAAAACAATGATAAGAAGTTGATTATTATTGAATGTGTTGAATATATCTATGCCACAAACAATGATAAGAAGTTCTAATCAGACACAATTTAATGTATTATAAACCTTCATATATATATATATATATATATATATATATATATATATATATATATATATATATTATTATTATTATTATTATTTATGGATTTTACACCAAACTAACTAGTTTATATTACATCAATTTTGTTGGACGATTATATATTTAAAAATTAAATACAAACTTAAAAAAAAGGTGCTTTCTGAAATATCAAAATAATTGAGTTAAATAATGATATTTGCCGATGTCAAATATAAATCCTATGAAATGATGCAGAAAATGCTCATTCATAAAAGTTAATTCCACCGAATCATGATTTCATGAGAACAAAATAGCATATAAAAAGGAGGAAATCATTTGTATAATTGAAAGAAATCATTACTAATAAATTAAAATTCAACACCCCATCATGGAGCAAAACTTAAACATTGTAAGACAATCCAATAATTCCTAAAAAAAGTCATTTTTATAAAGATATTACAATATGGGGTTTTCCGAAAGAAGGGATAAAATCAAGATTTCTTATCCAGTACTTATTGGAAATTAAATAATTATGAAGGATTTCTATCAATTTTGGTAATAATTAAAATAAAAATAAATAAATAAGATAATATAAATTTGTGAATTTTTTTTCTTGCACGGACAACTGTCTTCTTCACTTTTGTTGTTCATCTTGTGTGAAAGAATGGAAAAAAAATCAACTGCTGTTTTCAACCATGGAGAGAACGAAACATGGTAAGATCAAGATATTTCAAATTACCTGAGAAGGGATAAAGCACGGATTATACACCAACTATGTTGAACTTTTCAAGTAAATAGGCAAGATAGAGGAGGGCTGGATCACACGTGGGTAGAAATTTTTGTGGACTTCTTCACGAGATTTGATGTTGTGCTAGTGCAGGAGTTGAAGTGGAGAAGCAAGTCTTCATACAGGCAAGAAACAGAGAGCACGATGAAAGAGGGAAAGATTCAGACTGATTTCATAAAAGAGAAGAAGGTGCATGAACCGCTCCCACCTGCCTCCTAAGCCACACGCAAGAACAGGGAGGGTTCACCAAAAAAAGGAAGGGGAAGAGGCACAAAATCATGTCTTTAACTGCCCTAACTCCCCCTTTTTAATCGCCTGAAATGACGCCAAAATTGCCCCTCTTTATTTTAAATTTAATAGACTGGTGGTGAAATGGTGGCTTTAATTGAATTCAAATAAAATTCTAGGTTAAATTTTAATAATTAATTTTAAAAGATATAGAGAACCAACTTTTAGACTAGTATAAATACACGTGTGAATAAAAATTTAAAAATAAAAAATGTATAACAAAATAAAAAAAATATTTAATGATATGTTATATCAAAGATATAAAATTCTATATCAATATGCAGGGGCCAATTTACAATGGGTGATCTGGTGATTAATTAATGTCTAATTAAGACTAGTTACTATTTACAAAAAAAAAGGTCTTATGATAATACTTCATTAAATAAAAAAAGCTACTGCACTTCTTACACCCACCTGTACTTCTCCTCAAACCTCACTTTTTTCAGTCAAATCTCTCTCTCTCTCTCTCTCTCTCTCTCTACAAAAAGAAGAAGATTATGCTATTTTTCCAAAAACAAATCATTTTATTTTCTCTGTCGTGTACCTATTTAAAAAAAATGTGGCTATAGGCTATAGCCATTTGATTATTTGCGCATCTTCAATTTTTAAATTACATGTTTAATTTTTATTTATAAAAGATTATTACACAGGTTTACTAATATTAAAATAAATTAAAGAGTCGTTGAGGACGGATAGGAATTGATGTGCAATAGCATTAGAAGGCATATTTTTTGTTTGATATAATATAGTGAATCGTTAGTTCAAAAAGGTTTAGATAGTTTTCATATGGGATCTTATCTTGATATATCTAAGATAAAAAGTTAAACTTAAGATTTTTTAAAGGTTTACTAATATTAAAAGAAATTAAATAATTGTACTTTATTTAATTTGTAACTAATCGTGCTTGTTAACATAACTTTTTTATTTTTTTCAAATTTAGTTTAAATAATTTCTACTTTTTGTTAATATTTGTAAATTATATTGTCAGATTATCATAGTGTCTTTTCTTCAATAATTTAGAGTCGTATAAATTTCTGAGAAGATTTGAAAGTTTTGAGACAAGTAAGTTAAGATCAGTAGCGGAGTTAGAATTTTTTTCAATGCTTAAGACTTTATGTTATTTTTGAAACATTATTATGTCTTTCAATAATTTAGAGCCGATAAATCACTCAACATGCGTCGAACACTCGAAGTCAAGACTTCTCATGTGCCTTGTGTTGAAGCAGAGAACGTCTTGCGTGCTTACATCGAAGTAGATATCATTTTGCACGCTTGTGTCGAGAGGTCTTCTAGAGTCCTTGTAGAGCATTGGTAAATGCTAATAAAAATAAATTAAAACTAATAAAAATGTAAATAATATAAATATTAATTTAATATTTTAAATCATAGAAATCAAAATAGCGGACTTTTGGAATATCCATCATTGTTTGCCCATATAGCTTAAATGGCGCTATCTATTTTGATCTCTATGCCTTGATCATTCTATATTTCTTTGATTTGGGTTGAAATATGTTTTTATCATTCATATTTTATTTTTGGTTTTTTTCCTATTTTAATATGGCTGACTGAAGTTCTCTAAATCAAACATAATATTTAATTTTCAATATTTTTAATTTCATCATGTTTTTTATTAATAGGGTAATTGTGGAGGACCAATTATGACTCCTGATGGTGAAGTTGTTGGAATTAGCACTGAAATTCATTTGCTTAGATCTCTACATAATGCTGGGATCTATGGAACTATTGATGCAATGGGAATTGAGGAAGCCTTATGCAACGTGGGATACACAGAAAAAATGGTAGGCTATACTTGCACAACTCTATGTTTTTTATTTTCAATACACTTCAATTGTTGTCATAGGCTAGATGGAAATGTAATTTAATTATGTGATAGTGTGGGTGTTGACATTTGTTTGAAGAACAACATAAATCATATAGATAATATATGCCATTTTTATATATTCAATTAAATTATTGAAAATCTTCATAATAAAATTTGGTGATATGTAATAAATAATGCTTGATTATATTCTTTTGACAATTCTTGATTTAATGAAACAATATCAAGATTAATGTAACAAGTTGTGCTATGTGATCATAACAATAACTTTTTTCTTGCTGCAGATCCCTGGAATTATTAATAAATGAAGGTGGATAAAGTTATTGAAGGGATCTTATATTCTAACTATATTTGTTGTTTGATGTGGTCAACATGAGAAGGTTCAGTGGTCCTCTACTTCTTAAATTTTTTTTCATATTTTAGTACTAATTTTTTTTACCCATGATTAAGTTGAAATATGATGCTTTTAATTATTCCTCTATAGTGATCTTAAGACTTTAATTATGAGAGTTATATGATTATAACCTTATGTTTAAAATTTGTCAGTAATTTCTTTGTGGTGATCTTAAGAATTTAATTATGTAATGTCATCACAATTATTGTCTTATATTTCATGACAATTAGATAGTTTTTCTTGTGTATTATTTGAGCTTACTCAAAAAGTCAAATTTGAAGGGAACTTGCACTAGTTTTAGTCATTTTTTGCTCTAGTAATTGGTGAGTTATGTTTATGTTTGTTATGCTTGCGATTCATGGTTTTGGGTGAGTATTTATTGATTTATTGAATAACTCATTTAGTCAATTTGATTTAATTCATGGAAACTTATTGAACATACGTATAACAATATTATGACTTGATTAATTTCATTTGGCTAAACATTATACACACATACATACACACACTGAATTATTTGCATTTAAGCTGAAGTTTCTAGCGATAGCCCAAATAAAAGCTTCTTTGATGAAGTGTTTGAATGTATCCTTTTATATACTAGTTTAAATGCAGGTGCACAATGTGCACGTTGATATGACATTAAAAAATAATAAAAATAGTATAAAAATAAAAAAGTATTAATTTGAAAAATAATTATTACAAATCACAATACTTGCATTTAGCCAAGAATTTGTTAGGCAAAACTAATAAAAATTTTCCATTTTAACCCTTGTTAGAATTATAACAACATAATATGATAGAAGAGAAGAGAACTACAGAAGCATCTTTATAGATTACAATCTCCTCAATGCTCCAATGCTCTAAGGCAATTTGCTTATGCCTGTGGAGTTCAATTAAATAACTCAAATAAGTATAATCTTGCAAGTCACAAGCACCAAAGCGGGGTGGCGGGGCACGTCAGCTTTGAAGCTATTCCGATCAACTCATGTGTTCTTACCTCTCTTCTAAGGAGCTGAACAACCAACATTCCAGGATTAATATGTAATGATGAATGGTTGGGAGGCTAATGTACTTAATAAAAGCAAGAAATTTGTTTTAAGTGTCAACCTTATTTATGTTTGGACTGGAAGTTGAGGTGTGATGAATGCACATTGAAGCTAATGATACTAAGAGCTTCAATTCTTCAAGGTTAGTATCATCTCCAAAAGATGGATATGCCAATCTGCCAAAGTCATTGACATTGAGAAATGACTTCACCTAATAAAGTGAAAGAGTTGATTGCTAAAAGATAAATACATCAATGATAAAATATGGCATAATAAAATATGATTGAACAATAATTATATCTCTAATTATATGAGAAATTAATAAAAACTTGTCAAATATAAGAACTCATGTTTAACTATTGATAAATCTACTATAATCTGACTAGTCTGAGATTGACATGTTTTAATCATCTAGATTGACTTGAGCTTAATATGAACATTATAAGGCATACAATATTTATATCTCTTACATATTACTTAACGACATTGATTTTTATTGTCATAATATAAATCCACAGCTAAAAAATTATCTCTGAAATGAATATAGCACACCTTTAAAAATAAGCTATGTAAATAACATTGAGCCAGAAATTGTTCTAAGCTTCATATTCAATTAAATCTTATCACATGAATCAATAATCAATTTGCCCAGTCAGGCGGCAAAATAGATCAAAAAATATGGCTGAATAATTATTTACAAACAAAATACTTAAATTGGCATATAAATAAGGTTCACCAACCCACAAATGCTTAACATAATTCCTAATCTTTATTATCTTACCAAATTTCTCTTCCATGACACTTTAGCCTAGTGGTTGAGCCTTAGTCCATTGCCCCATCTCCCTCCTTCCTTCCTAAAACCCGTCACCTACACTATGCCATCAACTCTAAGGCTCCCTAAAGCTGATTGTGAAACTTTTTTTTAATAAATTATACAACAAAATTTGTATAAACATAACAAATTAACATATTTAATTAAAAAAATCAATTTCTCATTTCAGAAATCATAAAAAAAGAAATAATAATCTGAAAAATGAAAAGTTAAAAAAAACTTTAATAAATAAATACTAATTAGTTGATCTCATTTTATATTTCTTATATCCATTCAAAATAACATAATTTATAATTCTAAGAATATATTTAACATCTCAAATAATATTCAATATAAATTACATGACCGGGTAGATTACATGACTAGAAAAAGCTAAATGCTCCACTAACAAGTTATGAACATCATCCACCTATTGGTTTGGACAAATCTACATTATAAACTACGAATGAAGTCAGAAAATAATTTGCAGATACCCATATTCGTCTTACATTTCTCTTACATTTAGCTTTATTTTATAGCCTTTCAAGGAAAAAAATAAGACAGACATCGTGATATATTAAATGTTGTTAGAAGAGAAATCATTGTAAAGGACTACTTCTATACTCAATTGTCATTTTAATATAAGCAGCTATGTGAGAAAACATAATAAAAAAGAATATCCTTAACTATAACAATTTCTTCATAATAAATACTATGAATTAACAAAGAACATAATGTAGATATGAAAGGGTTACATGAAATGAAATTCCTGCAGAAGTATGGTGGTTATTGCAGTTGTGATATCATATTTTGCTATGTTTAAGCAAATATCACAACTTTATATGTAACAATTCATTCTGCTTCTAGATTGAGTTAATTTTCTGACTTGTGAAAGAAGAAGAAAAAGTTGAAAAGGAACTATACGCCTGAAAGAAGAAAATTGAGGAGTATTGGTATCTTTCTTTTTTTTAAAGAAGTTGAGTGCAGAAATATCAATTTGATGCATGCAGGATTCAATATCATTAATCACCAAATACTTTAAGCAAGTTAATCAGAACTTACTTAGTTCAGATGCTGCTAATCTCACGTAAAAATCTTGGCCACCATCAATAAACTGCTTAAGATCTATTAGCTCATTTCCCCAAGTAATGCAACCACTTCCAACACTGATATTAGCACTTGAATAAGGCAAACAAGAACTATTCAAGCATCTTAACCTACACTCCTCCAAGCTAATGCTATGAAATCTAAATAACTATGGTTGTTGTTATATCTGGAAGCTTTACTCCATTCATTTTTAGAAATCCATCTCCTTTTTCACAATCCAATTTGGTGACTCTAATAGAACCATCATATCCATCCCTTAAGTTGCAATTCTATGGGTTTTCTAGTTTAAAACATTGAACACATCTGCAAACTAGTGAGTAATTTTAGTTAAAGAGACCTTAAGGATCACATTCAGCATAGGAATTATATTGATCCCTTGGGACTGACCAATAAAGTGACCATGAAGACATAGAATCATACTAGATATATCTTTGGAGATATGATTGGTTCAACACCAATCTGAAAGTCATGGAGCTATCAATCACTACATAGGTATAGTATATCTCATCTTCATTAGAGGTTAAATCAAAGCTGATGTAGGTATTTGAAGCCATCTCTGGCTCACCACTGAATTGAAAACCGGTCCATGGAACATTTCTATAAATTGGGTGTGATCCATGTCAAAAAACATCTATAGTGATCCACTAATATCAAGATTGAATGTGTATTCTGCAGTAGAAGGATCATTAGAGCTGTTCCATGTTTATAAGTTTTGACTTGAGCCCAACTTTTAAGTTCCAACCAAGGTTCATTCCAGTAATTTAGAGCACCCACTTATAATATTATGTGGGCAGAAGTCCTTGAGTGCATCTGCCTGGAGTAATTATTCCTTCACCATATCCATGGGTGAAAAATGTATATGTTTCAATTATGGCAATCCAACACTTAATCTTATCTCAAAATTCTTCATAACATAATTTTGCAAAGTTTCTGAAGTCCTCTTTGTCAAATATAACTAAGAGGAACATCATGAGCACATGCATTAGTTAATAAGAATGCTACATTAATTAAAACAACTAAATGAACTTACTATCTCTTTTTTTTTAATAGTGAAGTGGGGCCTTGTAAGTGGTTTGGATGTGCTTTGTTTGGTTATTTTTGGGCTCAATTAAGGATAGATGAGAAGGAATTTTGGTGAGAGGAAGAAATTGGATGGCTATGGAGGTCAAATAGGGCAGGATGCGATTAGCTGTAGCAAGGTTAGCTAGAAGCTTTGAATGATAGAGGAAATTAGGAATGGGCTTGACATTGAAGGAAGAAGGATCAGCCAAATTGGGTGTTTGTAAGAGGTAAAGACTATAGGCTCTGTGAACGGGACCTGTATGAGGTGGGACGGTCATCTTCAGCGTACAGAATCATGTTGGCTTTAAGGATTTTGGTGCATTGAACCAGCCCTGGCAAGAGGTAGACACGGGAGGTCTGGAGGATTTAGATGAGTTGCTTATGGATGTGGGTTAGAACGGGCTGTGATGCCCCAAAATTTAATTTGCGAGAACTATTCTTTTATCTTTAAGTAAATAATAACCAGAGCTACCTTTTTTTATCAATATCAATAGCATTATAAATAAAATTATTAATCATGACATCAATATACTATATTCAATTCCCAATAATAATATACACTACTCAGGATCTATATAATCATGTCATAACTACTCTATCCAGAGTATAAAAGAATAACTAAAATAAAAAAAATAAAACCTATAGAATCCTAACCAACATCACACTCATAATCCTATGCCCTGACCTAAAATCATTTAACCATATAATTAGCTAAAAATCCCATCAAGTTACCAAAACCTACAACTAAATTTGAAGTATGGTAAAGAAGTAATATACATGTAAGGGATCAAATCATAGTAGTAGCATTCATATGATTATTTTGTAAATTTTTATTCAAGAATTATAATTTTGATGATAATAAATATTTCTATTTCTGTTTGATTTCCTAACTTTTCAAGTTCGTAAGATTAAGTGTAAATCAAGCCAACTCAAGGTCAGGTCTATATGTGTTTAAATGTAATATTTCCCTTTCTTGAGTCAAATGTAATGTAATGGATCCCCAAGCTAAGTAACTTTGCACACACACACACTCAAGGGAAGAATTTTAGTGAGTTAAAGTTTATGTTCTATTTTGATCATATCATCTTGGACAATTGAAATGTCATCCTGGACAATCCATTAAAAATAAAACCCTAATTAGGGCAATCATATTAAGTCAGTCTGATTAAGCAGATCATCCTAAATAATCCCCTATCATCCGGGATGATATGCTCAAATCAAAACATCTCAGCCACCAAATGTATTTAGGCAGGTTTTTATTTTAGGACTTCTGTCTAATCGTACAGGATAATCTACGTATCATCCTGGACGATTCATTATAATCATGCCTAAATTAGTTAGGTGATTGAGAAAAGCAATTAAGGACTGATTAATCGATCGCATAATCTTGGATGATCACAAGATCATCATGGCTGATCAATTATAAATCCTCGTTGTCTAATATAACTTTCCTGGATGACTCGACCGATGTGCTGGATGATATGATCATATTTATACTAATCCTATAGGGTGATAAAATTATCATCCTAGATGATCAGTTATATTAAAATAATCCAGCATAGTTATCTTGGATGACCCAACTGATGTGCTGGATGATATTGGTCATTTTTTAACTAATCGTATAGGATAATAAACATATTATCCTAGATGATCAAGGCATTTTCTACAGATCGTCCAAACTTTTATCCTGGATGACCCGACTGATGTGCTCGATGATATTCTTATTTTTCATCTAATCGACCAGAGTGATTAGAATAAACCTTGTCTTCTAATTAACTCGAAGAACTAGATTATCCAGGCTGATATTTATGTTTTTGTACTAACCATTCAGGACGATCTTTGACGGCAAGTTAAAATTTAGGTCAATTTTTGAGCCCTTCTATTTAAGATCTCTTATTTGCTACTGTTGAGATCTTTTGCCACTATCCTCACCTGAGTGAGTCTTGAGAGGGAGAGGGAGAGCTTGGGAGAGAGAGAGAATCTTATGAGGGAGAATTTGTGAGGTGTTCACAAAGGTTACTTCAAGTGAGGATTCCAGTCATCTTCCCCAATCATCGTCCTTTATTCATTTGTGGCTCTATGGGAAGGATCATCAGCAAGAAGATCGAGGTTCTCTGCCTGCATCAGGAGGATGTGAAAGGAGGTAAGGCTCTCTGCCTGCTTTAGGAGGAAGCAAAAGGAGTTTGATTTTTTTGCCTACTTCAGGAGGATGTAAAAGGAGTTTGGGTTCTCTGCCTCATCGGGGTTCATGAAAAGGAGTTACTGTAAAGGCTTCTCCGCCTTACTGTAGGAGCAGAAGGACAATCACTAAGTTTTAGTGCAATACCTGTAGGGGAGGCTCCGGGGAGTGAATATAGGTTAAGTTGAATGAACCACAATAAAATCTGGTGTGTTCATTCTTTTACTATTCTGCTTTTTAATTTCTACACTTTATTTTCCTGTAGATGATCGTGTGATTAAAATTATTATTTTGGTTGATAATTTATCTCCACATCAACGTGCTATTGTATTTATTTTAAAATATTTAAAAAAATTTTCTAAATCATTTTTAGCTTAAGAATTTTTAAAAACTACCAATTCACCCCCCCTCTTGGGTACCCTCGGGCTAGTTCATAAGGGCTTAACACCCCTCACAAACTTTCAAGTAGTATCAGAGTGGGGTTCAAAAATTAGGTTTTAGAATACTTTTGAACTTTGATCCATGGCTAGCTTTGGTAACCAGAACACTGTAGAAGGGTATTCCATTACTCGACCACCCTTGTTTGATAACATACATTTTGATTTCTAGAAAACTCGTATGTCCACCTTTTTGTAATCAATCGATTATCGCATGTGCATGCTTGTTAAAGACGGTTATGATGCACCTTTCAGACTTGTTAATGGTGTTAAAATCAAACTTCCTTTTACTGAATGGACTCATGATGATAGGAAATTAGTGCAACTTAATGTAAAATATTTAAATTGTTTTTTCTGTGCACTAAAATTTGAAGATTACATGCGTGTGTTGACTTATATAATTGGTAAAGAAATCTGTGATAAATTATATATCACTTATGAGGGCACAACTGAAGTTAGGCATTCTAGATTGAATATCCTGCTTCACGACTATGAACTCTTTTGCATGAAACCTAGCGAGTCAATATCTAAAATTTATACTAGGTTTAAACAAATTGTCACCTCCTTGTATGCCTTAGGAAGAGAACTCACTAACTATGAAAAAGTTAATAAAATTCTGAGTTGTTTGCCTTCTTCCTATGATGCCAAGATAACTACGATCACTAAATCTAAGGATTTGAACAGTTATTCTATTGATAACTTACTTGGATCACTCATTGCTTATGAGCAAGGAGTGAACCAAATACAACTTGATGCAGAAGAGAAAAAGAAGGAGAAAACTGTGGCGCTGAAAGCTAATGATATGGAGATTGATTCTTCTGGGTCTGAAAGTGATGATGTTGCATTAATCACTAGGCAATTCAAAAGCTTTTTAAGGAAGAGATAAAAGCACCATCAAAAATAGAACAAAGGTAAGAACAACAAAAATTCTAAAGGTTCTTCTGATATAGTTTGCTTTGAATGCAGGAAGCCAAGATATATGAAAGCTGATTATCCTACACTTAAGACTCACCCAAGCAAGGAGAAGGGTGAGGAGAAGCCCAAGTTCAAGAAGGATAAGAAATAGATTCAAAAGGCTTTCTGGGCAGATTCTACATCTGACTCCTCTGAGACTGAAGCTAAAGAGGAGACTACAAACTTGTTTTTGATGGCGGATAAACATCTTAGTCATTCTGACCAAGAAGAGGTATGTGAAATAACCTATGATCAATTACATGATATTTTTGAGAAAATCCATTCATCATATAGGAAACTTAAGAAATTGCATGTTAGCCTGAAATTGAAATTCTTGAACTTGCAAGAAGAGCATGAAGTTTTGCTTAAAGATCATTCTACACTTGATAGCAATCACATATCATTACTTGATGAATTTAATGAGTTAAATAAAAAGTATTCTAATTTAATTATTGAGCATGATTCATTGAAAGCATCGTATGTTGAATTAAAAATTGCATTCAAGGAATTAGAAACTCATGCATTCAATATAGAGAGTAGGGAGCATGCATTAAGAGTGGAAATTTTAATTATTGATAGTTCAAATTAATTTTTTGATGTTGAATTAACTGCTCCTATGAAAAATAAGCAACCTCAATCACTTGAAGAATTTCATATAAAATCATTAAAATATGTATCATCCAAACCTAGAAAGAGGCACTATCACCTATGTAGATTAGTTAACCCTTTTCCTGACATTAGATGCATCTCTTGTGGCATGTTAGGACATATCTCCCACACCTGCATTGTTCACCGTAGTACATATTAGGTGTGGAGGCCCAAATTACATGATTCATAATATAACACACATGCATTGCATTCTTCTTTTCATAACAAGGAACCCAAACTTGTTTAGTTTCCTAAATCTAACATTTAATGATTTTATAGGGGTGGTCTCACACTAGACCTCATGAGAGCATATGGTACCTGGATAATAGATGTTCAAGGCATACGACTAGAGATATAAATTAATTCATTTCGCTGGGGGCCAGGGCTGGAGGCAAGGTCACTCTTGGAGACAATACCACCAGGAAAGTGCTGGGCGTAGGTATAATCAGAAACTCCAAGAACCTTTTAATTGAAAATATTTTACTGGTAGATGGATTGAAACATAACTTGCTCAGCATCAGTCAACTCTGTAATAAAGGGTTCAGCATAATGTTTCTTGTAAACACTTATATTATCAGCTTAAATAATAATACTATTTTATAGGGAAAGAGGATCAATAATATCTATATGCTTGATTTAAATAACATTGAATGTGTTGCATCTTTATTCTTAAAAATTACTACTGATGAGTCTTGGTTGTGGCAGAGGAGATTATGTCATGCCAACATGAAAACCCTTAGAAGAGTAACCCAAAAGGACTTAGTTAGAGGTGTCCCCAAGCTTAAATTCACTAAGGACCACCTGTGTGATGCCTGTCAACTAGAGAAATAAGTCCCATTCTCTTTCCACTCCGTTAAGGACATCAGCACCTCTAGAACATTAGAAGTCCTTCACATGGATTTATTTGGACCCATTAGTACTGCTAGCTTAGGGGGAAAAGTCTATGGATTTATGATTATTGATGACTACTCGAGGTTCACTTGAATTAAATTTCTGTCACATAAAATTGAGTCATTTGATGAATTTAAATCTTTCTCCACTTGGATTCCGAAGAAGCTAGGTTGTGAGATCTTGACCATTCATAGTTATCATTGTGGAGAGTTTGAAAATGTGAGATTTGGAATTTTCTGTGAGGAGCAAGGGATTAGTCTAAACTTTTCAGCTCCTAGGACCCTTCAATAAAACGGGGTAGCTAAAAGAAAGAATAGGACCTTAGTGGAAGCTGCTAGAGCCATACTTGCTGAGTATTCACTTCCAAAATATTTTTGTGAAGAAGCGATGAACATAGCTTGTTATGTGTTGAATAGGGTGAATGTTAGATCCAATCTGAATAAGACATCCTATAAGATCATTAAAGGTATAACGCCAAACTTGTCTCACCTCCATATCTTTGGCTGTAAGGTCTGTATTCTTAATAATGGGAAATCATCCTTAAAAAAATTTGACCCAAAATCTAATGGAGTATTCTTAGGATATTCAAGTGTGGGGAAATCATTTAGAGTGTTTAACAAGAGGACATTGGTGGTGGAGGAGACTACTCATGTGGTGTTTGATGAATCTGATCCTAAGGAGTCTAGAGCTCAGGAAGAAGATGAAATAGTAGAGATTACCCAAGGAGTAGAAACTGCAAATCTAGAGGAAAGGGTAGAACCTGAAAATGCATTGCCTAGAGAATGGAGATATTCTTTGAGTCTTCCTAAAGAAGGGATCTTAAGAGACCCTTCTAAAGGTGTTAGAACTAGGCATGGACTTAGAAAGGCAGTGAATCACTCTGCCTTTATCTCAATGATTGAACCCACCAACATTAATCAAGTCCTTTATGATGAATTTTGGATCTTAGCTATGAATGGGAGTTAGTAGAAAGACCTAAGAATAAAGTGTAGTGGGAACCAAATGGGTCTTTAAGAATAAAATAAATAATTCTGGTGACGTGGTTAGGAATAAGGCAAGATTGGTGGCTAAGGGGTACAACAAAATAGAAGGGATTAATTTTAAGGAGACCATTGCTCCTGTAGATAGATAGGAAGCCATTAGAGTGCTACTAGCCTTTGCTTATTATAAGGGATTTAAGCTTTTCCAAGTGGATGTCAAGAGTGCCTTTTTAAATAGGGTAATAAAGGAAGATCTGTTTGTAGAGAAACCCCCAAGTTTTGAGAGTTTTCAATTTCCAAATATTGTTTACAAATTAAAAAAGGCCTTGTATGGATTAAAACAGACACCCAGAGCTTGGTATAAGAGGCTTAGCACATTCCTACTAGAAAGGAAGTTTGTTAAGGGGAGCGTAGACACCACCCTTTTTTAAGGAAAGCAAGAGATGATTTACTCATTGTCCAGATCTATATTGATGATATACATTTTGGATCTTTTGATCAAAATTTATGTGATGTTTTTTTTAAACAATGAGTAAAGAGTTTGAGATGAGTATAATGGGAGAATTATCCTACTTTTTGGGGTTTAGCATAAGGCAAATCGATGATGAAGCTTTTCTTAATCAATCAAAGTACACTAAGGACATCTTGAAGAAAAATAAAATGGATAAAGCCAAGCCAATAAACACTGCCATGAGCTCCAGTGTCCAATTAGATAAGGATTCAACTGGAAAATTTATTGAACAAAAGAAGTATAGAGGAATAATTGGATCACTACTTTACTTGACTGCTAGCCGACCTGATATAATATTTAGTGTTTGTCTCTGTACTAGGTTTTAAGCTAATCCTAAAGAATCCCACCTGATTATTGTTAAGAGAATCCTTAGATATCTCTTATGGACTCCAAACTTAGGAATCTGGTAACTTAGACACAGTACTTCTTCTAAAATTATTGGATATTCTAATTCTAATTTTGCAGGGTGTAAGGTGGATAGAAAGAGCACTTCTGAAACTTGCCAATTCATAGGACAGTCCTTAGTCTCCTGGTCTAGTAGAAAACAAAACTCTATTGCACTTTCTACTACTGAAGCTAAGTACATTATCTTAGGAAGTTGTGTGGCCCAAGTTCTTTGGTTGAAGCAATAAATCTTGGATTTAGGATTACCTGTTGGCACAATTTCAATAATATATCATAACACTAGTGTCATCTGTATCTCTAAAAATCCTATCCAACACTCAAGGACCAAATAAATTGATATAAGGCATCACTTCATCAGGGACTATATTACCAAAGGAGACATTGAGTTACACCATATAGCAACTAAAAACCAACTAGCTGATATCTTTACTAAACTACTGGCCTTTGACACATTTAGCATCATAAGAATCAGATTGGGCGTGATTGACATAAATGCAAGAATTTGATGATTACTAATTTTTGAATTTTCTATTTTTCATTTTTTTATTTTTGTTTGATTTGATTATCTATTTTTTTTATTTTTTATTCTTTGCTAATTTTCTATTGTTGTTATTGTTTACATTATTTAGTTATTTCTTTTTATGCACTTTCCTCATATATTTGATTTACTATTCATTTTCTTCAGAATCAGATCTCTGCTCACTACTACTAATAAACTTGATTTCTAAATGAGAGTTTTGCCTTATTTTATTTAGAAGCTTGTAAGCAGTGATTGACTTCTCTAAAATAGTTAAAGGGAAGAAATATTGATTATTGTTTTCTCTTCCTCTAACTTCTTTAATGGTGTATTTTTCTTTTCAAATAGAAATCTTTTTTAAAATTAAAAAGCTGGACTTTGAAATAGAGATTATTGAATAGAAATCTTTCTATAGTAATCTATCTCATATGAATGGTGTTCTAAATTATTGAATCACTTTCATATTTTCTGAATCAAGTTATTATATTTATCATATGAGAATGATTCTACTTTGTAGTTTACTATTTCGTATCTGAGAGAGTGAGTCTTCTCTTCTTCTCTTATATCTGGAAGATAATCTCACAACTGAGAGTCTTTTAGTGGTTTTAAAAGAAAGGAAGCTTGTAAAAGATGCACAAAGTGCACCAATCAACTGACAAAGAGGCATAAAATGAGTTCAACACTGAAAATATGCGTAATGCTTGCCAATAAAATTGAAAAGATACACAAATTATATCAAAAATTAAAAGATGCATAAAGTGCACCAAATAATTGAAAAAGAGGTACAAAATAAGCCCACAAAGAAATAAGATTCCTCCTATTTCAAATCTTTTAAAAATCTTAGAAGAATTCATGTACTACTTAATATATTCAAACACTTGAAGTGTAAATCATGATTTTTGATTCTCTAATTTGTAATACTATTTTATTAGATAGTTTTCTAGAACGAAGTATGAAAAGATCATATTTCTTATCTAACTTCTTCTCTTTTGAAATTAGTTTTTTGTTTCAAAGGAATTTGAACATGTAAGTTATCCGAGGTAGGGGTTACAAAAATCAATTTTCCAACTTTTCTAAATTTCAGCCAGTCGATTTCTTCTTATTGGCTTTTGAATTGAAAACTAAGGAAAAATTCTAATTTACTAGAGTAGATCGATTAACAAAAATCTTTTTTGGTTTTTGTTGTTGTTTTCTCATTTTATTCTTTTTGGTTTTTCTATCTTTGCTTTGATTTTAATTTTTTTGTGATTTTTGGGTCCCCTGATCATTCCTCTCCATCCTTCATTTTTTTTATTTTTTTCTCACGTCATCCTGGATGATCCTCACATCATCTTAGACGATATGATCAACTCATCCCCATCATGAACCAATGGTTGATATGAACCAATTATTGGTGATCATCTTGGATGATACACCTCATCATCCTAGATGATCCACATGGCAACAGTTGGACAACTTGAATTCAGCCCATCTGATGCATTAATTATATATCATCCTGAATGATCCACCTAATCATCTTGGATGATACCTTTCATCAAAAGTCATCCAGCTTGACTCATCGGGATGATCATTTGAGTCTAATCATCCTGGATGATTTTTGATCATCCTGGATGATTTGAATGCCTTTTTGACCAATCGGCCAGGCTAACATTATTGCTGCAAATCATCCGGGATGATATCATGATCGTCTTGAACGATATTTACATATCTATAAATTCAGCCCAAGTTCATAATTTTTTCTTCACTCTAATCTCTTTCCTCCCCTTATATCCCTCTGCCTTTCATACAAGTTCACTAATGGCCGATGGCAAACACTCCGGGATGCTCACTAGAAGCTCCTCAAGGGGAACTGTGGATCCCCACTTCACTAATGTAATGGATCACGCTACCTACCTGAAGTATAAGACTGTTGGCATCACTTCCTCTAAAATTATCAATCCTTGCACCCTTACTTACCTGGTACTCGATCTGTTTTCCCACATTACTCTCACCTTCATTCTGACCCTGGATGTTCCCTTTCATTCTGAGCTCTTGTTTGAAATCTTTGCTAGTCTCCGCATCAACTCTACCTATACTTCACTCTAATCTTATGTCACCAAATTACCTGTAGAGATCATCTATCAGGACTGTCATAAACTTCTTCGAGTTTCTACCACTGGGCAAAAGCTTCATCTCATTGCCTTAGATCTTGATTTCAACAGGAGTCCAGTTAATTAGGTTCTAAGGAACACTAATGCCTCCTACCATGATGGTGCCTCTAGCTCATTAGTTAAAGATGCTTGGACCAACCAACATGTTCTCAAAACCTCCATAATTCCCAAGGCTAGTGACCAGGTTCACATTACTCCCCTACTTTCCAACACCACCTACTATATCATGACTCATAAGGAATTCAATGCTACTGATCTTATTTTTTGATACATTGAGCTCCTGACTAGCATTAGAGATCTTGTACATAGGAGGAAACCCAATTTGACCTTAGGACACCTTATTGCTTATGTACTTGAAACCAAGTACAATATTCAGTATCCTACTCCTCCAAATTATCCACCCTCCATCTATACAAATAGCTCCTTCCATGTCCTTCACAGCACTCATCTCCATTCGGAGCCCACGGAGGCTACAGAGGCTGAGGAGGAAGCTATTCCTGCACCTGCTCCTCTCCACCTGCAGTCACTGTTGGATCAGCTGGTGAACATATATGACCACTAGGAGTCCTGCTTTGACTCCTACGTGGTTGTATAGGAGCAGCAGCATACTGAAGATGTTGATCGATTCAATGCATGCATCACCCAGCAGCACCAGCAGGACGACTAGGATATAGCCTGATTTGGAGAGCAGTTTGCCACCATCCACAATCTTTTTCAACCACCACTACCCCCTCCTCAACCTGATCAGGGTCCCTCCTATTTTTAGCTTGGTTGATTTTTCTGTTTGTTCTTTCTGTGATGTTTTGTACTGTCATTCTTCTCTATGTTAGTCTATGTGTTTTCAATTTGTTTTTTCTATTTCCTCCTTGATGGGGAAAAAAATTTAATGCCACTACGCATATTTTGATTTCTCCTATTTTGTAATTGAATACTATATTAAGAATAAAGTACAGTCCCGAGAGACTAACATAATATTCTATAATGGATTCAAAATCAAAATAGGATTTTTAAAAAATGATATTTTTATGATCAAACATGATTCCAGGAATAACATATCATCTCAAAAGATTGATAAGAAATTCTATAAAATGTGTTTAAAAATATAAATAGGGTTTTTGAAAAATTTATCCATTCTTTTATTTGCATGCAGCTATGAGAATGTTATATCATCTTAAAAGATGAACATAATATTCTTCAAGATATCCAAAAATAAGAATGGGTTATATAAAATTCATCATTGCTAAAGTTAAATATAATAAGTAGAATATTATATTATCTAAAAAGTTAATAATAAAATCCTACGAGCATATTTAAAATTAGAAATAAGTTTTTAAAAGACACCTGCATTCCCAAAGATTTTTCCCTTATTTTTAGGAATAAAATAAGGTTTATTTTAATCTAGAGTTCTCAAATCCCTATAAGGGAAGTCCCTATAGTTAATTACATCTTAGGAGGGATACTCCTAAGAAAACTCTCGATTAAAGCAGCAATTTCATACCCTTTAATTACAAAGTAGAAGACAATGAAAGGAGTAGGAAATTTTCAAGGAGAAAGCTCAACGTTGAACAGTTCTTAACAAGTCAAAGGAGAAAAATTAGGTGGTGCCAGACTCAGACAAGCTCAAAGGCAACCCCAATCTATCATATGTTGGGCTTTACATTTTAGGAGAGAATTTTTATATTTGAGTTAGTATTTTATTAGAAATTTGGGATTATATTCCCAGAGGGTGAGGACTTAAGATTTGAAAATCTACATCAAAATCTAAATCTAATTTGGGTACTGTAAAGTATTGACCCAAAACTATCTAATGAAGTGTAAATATGAACTTACCCCGGCCTAGATTAGGGAGCCAGCTAACCATCTAGGCACTTTAAAAACATGTGTTCAGTCTCTTTATGAAAAATAGGTAGGGACGTTGTTTAAGTTTTAAGGAATTGGAGGCCGACATCTAAGACATCATAATTGGCCCCTCAACTTATATAGGGTAAATGATGCTTGAGAGCAAAATGTAATTAAAATTTTAGACTCTTTTAATTTATATCTAATGCAATACATGCTATTTGACTCGAATGCATAAAATGATTATGAAGCCGTTTTAAAATAAGGCTTAGAAAATAGATTTTTTTCTAAAGATTGCATAACATCCTCTTGACAGAACTGCACCCTAATAGGCCAAGTAGTCTACCAGAACCCACAGGTAGGGAGGTGCCTAATAAGGAAGAGAAAGTAATAATATGCATATATGCTGACTCTCGGCGGTCCCGAGCTTACTTCTTAGATCGTTAGAATTTTTATGTGAGCTTAAGAATTTTATTAAAATTTTAAGTATAAAAATTTTATTCGTTCCCTCATAAAACTCCGATCATATCCAGGCTAAAAAAAATATGGCATGCAAGAAAAGCTAGAAGAACATGCAATTTTACTACATAAATAATGTAAATAATCAAATTAAATTATCCAAAATATAATGTCCAAAGTCCATATGGCAAATACCATTTTACTTACAACCAAGGGTCTATTGAAAAAGTAAAGTGGCTGAGTACCACTGACAATAAACCCAAATTCTAATCCTAAGATTGACGCAAGTGAATTTGAAATGGGATATCCCTTCTTTTCTTCACTTCTTCGTCTGTTCTCCTTCGTCTTCTTTCCTTCTATGAGCTCTTTGTGTTCGTCAGGTCTGGATATCCAAATGAAAAGAAACTCATCATGAAGGGGTATTTTCTTTTCCCTTTGGACATTAAAATAACCCAAAGTTGGCTTTCCAAATAGAAAAGAATATTCCCCTAAGGGATATTTTCTTCTCTTTAGATTCTAAGTTGGGTGTGATATCCTAATTCTAAATCACTTTCACAATGCTTGACTTTAGCAAAATACAATTATATTTTATTTATATCCTAGAAAGAAAAAGAAAATCTAGACCATCTGCAAGGTTATCCTAAACATTTATAATAAAATCATTCCAAGAAGTTATATATTTGCATTTAAATTGAATTAACCCGCCACACTTGGCCATGCTCCTTTAATTTTAAGGGGGCTTAGCATTTTGCACCTGCATAAAATTTTGTCAATTTAAATCTTTAATTTGCCCCCTTTGATTTATCCCTACACGAGCATGACCACCTGTAAAAAATTTTGTGAGCATCTAGATAATTCCTGACCTAAGGGCAATCTATCGCCCATCACATCATATTAAACAGAGCAGTAAAAATAAATATACACTCGCATCAATCACAAACAGCATGTAGTGAAAATCGAGAAAGCCCATCACATAGCAACAAGTAAATAAACACTGGCCTAACCTAAAGCTAGAGTCAGTTGTCCTAGCAAACAAATCTAAGTGTGTGTAGTATGCTATGTGGCATGGGTATATCCTAGGTTAATTATTAGTTGAAGTTTTCTAAACAATTGGATTTAATTTGTTGGAAGGTTAAGGAAATTTTTGATGTTCAGAATTAAGTTTTAGTGTCTTTAATATTTTGAAGTTTATTTTAAAATAGATTTTAATTATTAATGTTTGATTAATAATTTTGGTTATTTGAGGTGTTTTAATTAATCATCATTTTTTTCATCCTCAAAATAACTTAATTATTTATTAAAATTTAGATTATTTAAAGAGTTATTAAAATTTTAATTGATATGTGACATTGTTGATGATTTATTAAATTTTTAAAAATTTTATTAGTTATTATTTGATTATGAGATGATTAAAATATTAATTGGATTCAATTTTAAAATCATGTTCAAATTTAATCTCTTCGGGGTTATGTGTGTTAATTATGATTTGGTTATTAAAGGTTATGTAATTTTTATGTATTTTTATCTGAATTATTATTAGTATATTTAAAATTTTTATTAATTAATTATTTAATTTTGATTAGTTTTAATTAAGGTTATATTAATAATATACATTAATCCTAAGGAGAATGTCACTAAGTTTTCTACGTTCTATATTTCTACCCTGAAGTGTGCATGCATCCTAAGTCTAATTTTTTTAAGACTCAGTCCTTAATTTTTTGTTATTAAATATCCCTAATGTTGTATTGTGTGGGATGAAAAAATTTGTTATCACTAACCCTTCGGACATTGCGCACATGTAAAGGGGTTTAAGGATCTAAAATAAAATAAAAATAATCCTAATAAAATTAAAGTAACAACAGGGACCTAAAAGGGAAGGGTTCGCACAAACCACATCAAGGGCCTCCTAGGGGCTTTCTAAGTTTTAAGAAAACTTACAACACTGGGGGCTAAGGCCCGATGGTTCCGCCCGTAGCACCTCTACCCAGTTGGATAGAGGTGACTGACACCTTTAATCTGCTTCCTCTTATTCACTTGATTGGTACCGTTCCTCACAGTTCATGCAAATTAAGAGAAGAAAATAGTGGTTAGAAGCACATTTAAAAATTATAATTAAAATAATTAAAAGGCATAATTTAAATCCAAACATAGCTTTTTTCAAGCTTACACACTGGTTTGGTTGATTGTCTTTCGAACATTTCACTTTTGAAAGCATACTTTGTACTTTTCCAACATTCACCCCAAGGCACATAAAAGGGGAAGGAGAATAAGAGAAACAGAGGTAGAAACCGAAACAAATCTTTTCTTTCTTTAGCACTTTCATTTTCTAGTAAACACCCAACTAACTCTCTCTCACCCACACCTTTCACCACATGACAACCTAACCTTCATTTTTTACTCTTTCACACACTTCGTTCCAAACACATACACTTTCCAATACATATGCTTTTCACAAACACTTCCCTTTCCAACAAACATACTTTTTGCACTTCAACACTCCATGCAGTTCACTATTACACATTTATATATTTCATATTTCAAAACATACAACTTTCACTTTTTACAATCCATACTTTTACCTTCAATTTCCATACATTACCTTCCGAAACAAATATACTTTTAGCTTCCAAAACATACACCTTTTGCTTTCCAAAATCCTAAAATTTACTTCTCAAACCAAACATACACTTTACTTTTAAACAATTATGCAATTCACATACATTTTACTATTCAACATACACTCTTTTCCAAACATTTCATCTCTCAATTTTCATATTTCACTTTTAATTATCAACATACATACACACATAGTTCACCTTTCCACATTTATACTTAACTTTTCCGCATAAATAATTTCAAAACACTTCTTCTTTCAATACACTTCCCAAAACACTTTTTTAATACACTTTTACTTTTCACAAAACACACACTTTTCCAAACATATACAAACTGCGCAACACCACTTCCAAAACACACATAAGTTCACCACATCACAAACTCCACATCACCCCTTCCTAAACACACACAAGTTCACCACATCACAAACTCCACAACACCCCTTCCAAAACACACACAAGTCACTTTTAAAGCCCATCGTTTCATTTTCTACAAGATACCTTTCACATAACAAATTCACCTTTCTAAAACACACACAATTCCAAATACATCTCCACTTTTACGCACAAGTCCAAAAACATCTCCACCTTTACACATATCATTTTTCAACACAAACATACACTTTCATTTTCCAAAACTTCCCAAAAGATACGCTTTACTCTTTCCAAAACTCAATAAAAACTTTCCAATGAACACAAAGCAAAAATCACTTTTGGATCTACGCCACACTCATATTTAAAGCACATGATTATTCCCCAACACCACCCCAAGACACTTTATAAGAGACTTATGCAAGGTTACAAGTGGAAAGGAAAAGACTATGAATGGATTTCCAACATTCCAATCAATAATACATTTGGATCTTATGCAAAACTCCTGTTTGAAGTATAAAATACATGAATGTTCCCCAACACTTCTCCAAAATACTTTATGCAATACGTATACATGCTCGCCATTGAAAGAGAAAGTACATAAGTGCTCTCCAACATTTCTAAAATAGGTTTGGAGAGTAAAAGACATGCAAATCTACATTTGCTTTGTTACCAAAATAATTTGGACAGTAAAAGGAGTGAAAACTACACTTAGTTCATTTCCAACACAATTTGGAGAATAAGAGAAATGAAATTCAGTATTTAGTCAAGGATGAATGAAACAAAACTACAACCTTATATGTAAATTTACTGCATACTTATATCCTTAATAAAATATATAAACCTGTCATGCTTCAGTTAACTCTTTAAGAGACAGATTTATGCAATACTCTTGAAAATTTCTATAGGCAATAACTCAAATTTTAAGTTGCCTTTCATTTGCAACTATCAACAACAAATCATGAAGCTTTTGCCCATAATAATGCAATTTATTCTATAGAGGTTAATACCTCCTAAAGCCATCATCCCTAATAAAAAAATCAGGACCAAACAGTGAAAGTCAACAATGAAGCTAATGGCTAAATATGACTCTTGAGATTCACTACCAAACAAAACTTAGCAAAGGGAAATTTAAACAGTGATTAAAATATTTCCATGTCGATTACATAACCACAAGATTTCATAAACCATGTTGTAATGAAAACCATGTGAATCCTTGATTTGTTTATCACTACCATTTGTAACAAGTATGTATATGTAAAAGAATTTTTTCATCTTTCTCTAATGCATTGGTTTCTTGGAAGCATGAATGAAATGGAGTGTAGATATGCTTATCCAATAGCTCTCTATTTGACCAAACTTATATCATTCTTTAAAAGACATTAACACAAGTACCTTTCATGCGTTTAATAAAAAATGAAATAGCTTTGCATAACCTCTTGCAATCAAAGGTTGAGAAGGTCATCGGACTGGGGCAGGCAACGGTTGGAGCAGGTGTTTGCTAAGGTGGCATCAGTACTAGGCTTGCGAACTCAAAGGTGACAGGCTGGAGGATTCTCACACGAGAGCGATAGAGAGAGAGAGGGAGATGGAGACCTTGCGAAATTGAGAGAGAGCGACGTGGGGTGGAGGCCGGCCTTGGTGTTGCATGAAGCAAAGATGGAGACGTGCAGGAGGTTTCATTTTTGTGAATAGAGAGAGGGGCCGAGCGTGGGGGGGTTTCACAAATAGAGAGGGGAGAGGAGACATGGGGTTCGGTTGGTTGAACTGGCCCTAACCTCCAATTTAATTTGTTTAAGGTGTTAAATTGTTTTTGTTTAAGTTATTAATTAAAGATTTGATTTAAGAATTTTATTAGAAAGTCTTAAATTTCATTAAATAACTAGATTTGATTTTTATTGAGTTTACTCTATTAGAATTTCTTGATTAAAGGTATATTTACTTCAAATTTTATTAATTGATTTTAACATTTTATTTTGGTAAAAAAAATTTATTAGGTTTAATTAATGAAGAAATATATAGTGGGTTTTAATGGGGTTGGCTGAACTCATCGAGTTTGGATTGAAAACAAATCAAACCTAGCTAAGCTTTGCGGCGTTCAATTAGATTATTATATCCGAAATTACATTAGACATTAGATTTGGATTGAATTGATTTTAATTTAGGTCGAGTTATTAAGTCGATTCGATGCTACGTAACTAGGTATATATCTAAGGAGGAATCCTGAAGGTGACGTTTACACTAGGCTACAAAGACCTATATGCTAGAGTTGATTCTGGGGAAATTGACCTCGAATAATGAGGTCAACAAATGGACCTCCAATAGCATTATAAACTTGCTAAAGTTTATCGTGCGCATTGGCGTTGACCGAAATGATCAACTAGATCCAAAAGTGAAATTGAAATTTTGAGTATATGAATTGAAGGAAATTTGTATTTCGATAGATAATCAGAATGAGATGTTTATAAAGATTTGAGTTGATTGATTGAAAGATATGGATTGATTAATGGATTTTAAAAAAATTGTTACTGCAATGATGAATTTAGCAAATAATAACTAAGGAGATTAGTATCATTTGGTAAAGTCAAGATGTGGAAATGTTGAATATAGTGATTTAAATGTAGTTTGACAGGAATCCAAGAGTTGATGTGCTTTTGATTTGAATCTGATTTTGATAAGACTATAGTCTTCTTCCTAGTTCAAGAGGAAGGATGCCACCAAATAGGTACTTACACCTAGCTCAACAAACTGGAGGGCATCTTCTAAGGAAGAGGAAACCTGCGTGAAGGTCTACCACTAAACTTAAAAGGTTTGGGGCTTTAAAAATTTGATGAAGAGAAGATGCCGCTATGGATGCTTATACTTTAGTTCGAGACAAAGATTAGGATGCCACTAGGGATTTTTACACCTAACTTCAAGGATATCAATAGGATATTGTAGGAGGACTTATACCTAAAGATAGATTTAAGATTTAAAATTTAATAAAGAAAAGATGTCACTGGGGATGCTTATACTTCACTTCGAGACGAAGATTAGGATACCGCTAGGGATACTTACACCTAACTTCAATGATGTCAATAGGATGTCGTAGGAGGACTTATACCTAAAGATGGATTTAAGATTTAAAATTTAATGAAGAGAAGATGCCGCTGGGGATGCTTATACTTTACTTTGGGATGAAGATTAGGATGCCACTAGGGATGCTTACACCTAACTTCAAAGATGTCAATAGGATGTCGCATGAGGACTTATACCTAAAGACAGATTTAAGATTTAAAATTTAATGAAGAGAAGATGCCACTGGAGATGCTTATACTTCACTTCGAGATGAAGATTAGGATGCCATTAGGGATGCTTACACCTAACTTCAAGGATATCAATAAGATATCGTAAAAGTGGGCTTAGACCTAAAGACAGATTTAATCAGGGTGGCTACCGTAAGAGCAGACTTATATTGAAAGTCTATAGGATGCCGTAAAAGTAGACTTAGATCTAAGGATAGATTTAATCAGGATGGCTGTCGTAAAAGCAGACTTAAGCTTGAATTCAATAGGATGCCATAAAAGTAGACTTAGACCTAAAGATAGATTTAATCAGGATGGCTACCGTAAAAGTAGACTTAAGCCAGAACTCAATAGGATGCCATAAAAGTGGACTTAGACCTAAAGACGGATTTAAACAGGATAGCTGTCATAAAAGTGGACTTAAGCCAGAAGTCAATAGGATGTTGTAAAAGCAGACATAGACCTAAAGATGGATTTAAACAGGATAGCTACCGTAAAAGTGGAGCCAGAAGTTAATAGGATGCCATAAAAGTGGACTTAGACCTAAAGATGGATTTAATCAGGATGGCTTCCATAAAAGCGGACTTAAGCTAGAAGTCAATAGGATGCCGTAAAAGCGGACCTAGACCTAAAGATAGATTTAAACAGGATGGCTGCCAAAAAAGCGGACTTAAGCTAGAAGTCAATAAGATGCCATAAAAGCAGACTTAGACCTAAAGATGAATTTAAATAGGATGGCTACCATAAAAGCGGACTTAAGCCAGAAGTCAATAGGATGCCGTAAAAGTGGACTTAGACCTAAAGATGAATTTAATCAAGATGGCTGCCGTAAAAGCGAAGTTAAGCCAAAAGTCAATAGGATGCCGTAAGAGTGGACTTAGACTTAAAGATGAATTTAATCAGGATGGCTGTCGTAAAAGCAGACTTAAGCAAGAAGTTAATAGGATGTCGTAAAAGTGGAATTAGACCTAAAGACAGATTTAAACTGAATTTGAACCATAATGTATATTTGATTTCTTTTAAAATTTTGAACTTTTCCCTCTGTCACAAATGATAGTGACAACTTGCAAAAGTTCTACTTTAGATCAAAAGCTTTTGTATATGCTACTGTCTAGAAGGGAAGGGAAAACATTAGGAAGAATAATAGTCTTGAAATTCTTTGGATTGAAAATTTGTTCTCTCTTTAATTATAGATGATCCTTATAACTTATAAATATTCCACTGGGGATTATATTTTTATATCGGATCATCATATGTATGAAAGGAGAAAGAGGGCAGTAATTCAATTATCTTTGATAAGTAAAAGTTTATCAATGGAGCTCGACCACTGGAGGAGGAATGCAAGATCTTGATTAGTGATTCATTTCGTAATTGAATTTGTCTTGAGTAACTCAAATAAAATAATCTGAAGTTTCTAGAGTTATCATTTGCATGTTCTATGAGAACTAAATGCAACATGATAAAATTTTCATAGGAAAATTTTAACTTTTGCATGAGTTGATAAATAACAAGGAGTATATTTGAGCATCATTTATAGTGAAAGCACTAAGGAATATCAAATACTCACAAAGAAAATTTTGATTTTTTTCAAAGAGTAAAACCTTTGTTTTCATTTGATAATTTTCTTACAATATTTGAAAGTATTCATTTAAGTTTTAATCATCTTAACCCAATGAAAATGACTGGTGGGAAAAGATTCAAAAACTAAATGAAGGATGGGTTGACTCCCTCTAAATTAAATAGTTTGAATATGACCAAAATTAATTTTTATCAAATAGTCCAAACTTGACAACTTTCTTTAATGAAAATTATAGTTTCAAATATTTTGAATTTAAATGTTATAAAAAGATTCTTTAACGGGGATAGTGTGGTTTAGACTCTAACATCTGATTCTAGTTTATGATAAAGTGAAGTTATACCTTCAAATTGAATCTTATATCTATTTAACGAAGTCATCATGGACTTTATTGGGAATAAATTCTTCTAATTCTAACATCCAAGATTAGTCAATCATGGACCAGGTCAAATTGTAGCTTGATTTTTGTTTGAAGTTTGATAAAGATTCAAACAAAGATAACATTGACATCACTAAGGATAGAGCCCCTCATGTTCTAATATCCTAGTTTAGTCAATGATATATTTAAATTTGGATGTGACATCTACTCATGATGAATGAGAATATTAGGCAATTATCTCAAAACCAACTAAGGGATGTTCCTTAGTTTAGTTTCATATATATATATATATATATAAGTTAAATAAAGTGATTTTTATATTTATAAATATCAGTATATATCCTCGAGCATTAGGACCCTGTCTAGAATCTCATTCAAATTAGAAGATGTTCAAAAGAGAGTTGAAGATATTTATGCATTCTCATTAGGTTATTTATGTAGAGCCCAATGATGCATAACCAATTAGATTGATTATCTTTTTTTATTTTCTTTGAAATTGATTTGAAGACATGAACTGACCTACTCAAGTTGCTAATTAAAGAGGTGTCGAGATTTTAGATTTTGTTAACCCACATCAAAGTTTCCCTACAAAATAAATTAAGATTTCTTTCTTCATCTTTTTCTTCTTTTTGATTCAAGAACAAATCAAAGAGAATTAAAATGGAGGTAGAAATTCAATCTTTTCAAATCTTTTAGATGATATATTTTACATTCAATAGAACATCAATGCTTGATGATGGACCAAAATTTTGAATTCTCAAAGTCAAGTGTGTAAAAATACTAAAGGATGAGTGGGTCCTTTAACATTCAAGATTTAGAAAGGGAAGTTATCTTCTTTTCTTTTTTTTTTTTGCGACATATTTAATGAATGTGTCTCTTTTTTTTTTTTCTTTTCTTTCTTTTTTCTCTTTTTCTTTTCTCTTTTTTTTTTTTTTGAGGCTTCTTTTACTCAATCTTGAAATGATTATTTCAGTTGTGAAATCATCTTCCAAACATAAAAATAGATAATTAACCTTCTTATGCAAGGATAATCTATTTATAAATCAGACCCAATTCTATGGTAGGAATAAACAACTTAACTAAATATGAAATAAGTTCATCAACTTGCATGATGCCTATGAGATGTATAAGGAAATGAATAAGAATTTCATTTTATTTAATTTTAGTATGACATAGATCTTAATTCAAAAGAAAATATATGTGGATTAACTTAGTATCAATTCAAGATGTGTCAATCAATTTTGAAGGAAAGCTGCATGATAGAGGGAATGTTAACCATATCATGGGTTAACCAAAATAAATAATCTTGAATCATCCTAAGTCGTTAACTCAAATGAGAATTTAAAATGATCAATCTTAACAAGAATTGCTCATGGGTTTTCTTAAATGGAGTGATAAAGCTAAGAATAAACTTAGCTAAGATTTAATTTACAAATATCACCATAAGAGAAAACTTTAGATATTGAACAAAGACTTTTATATAATTAATTAGGTCATTTATCTTTATCACATGCCTTAAGATCTACTTTCTTTCAGGGTTAAACCATATGGTCGAGGACAAATTGTCGTATCCATGTAGTACCCTTAGAAAATAAGATTTAAAGGCATCCTAAACTCTAACCTACAATAAGGTTAAAGATGAGGGAATTCAGAATAATTTTCAAACTTTAACACATCAACCAATAATTATACATTCCTAAAATTAGAAAATTCATAACATGGTTGAATAGAAAATTTGAAAATACATATGAATTTAATTCAGATGATTACTAGAAACCTAGCAAAATTAGCTGAACTTTGTGCGTTGAACTTTTAAAGGATTAGATATAGGCGTTAATCTACCTGAGTGAAGGGAGGGAGGGAACTGACTTTTCTTATTAGCATTAATAATCATAGGTCTTATTCCTTAAGTGTTTAGAGGAGTCAACCATAATGAACTTTTTATTATAATTTAAAGAAATTAGAGGTAAATTTTTTTTGAGAGAGATCAACCTGCTATTTTTTCTAATAAAATTATTTTTATTAGCTTAACTTGTATTTGAACCTTCAAACTTTTCTCAAATTAAAATGTCTTTAATTTTAAAAATCTAAAATAGATCAGATTATGGACCCTATCCTTGTAAACATATACTGCTACAAAGGAAATGTAACTATAATATGTTATTAGGACAAGCAAAAATAAACTTTTGATCGAAAGGTCTGAAATTTTGGATCATGTCCTACCACACATATTAAGCTATAAAAATATATAACTGTAACATGATGGTTTAAATAGGGAGAAAATTTTGATTTAGAAGCTCAAATTTTCTTAAGATTTATCCTGCCACATATCGAGTTACAAAAATATATAATTGTAACATATTAGCTAGGACACAAAAAAATTTAAAATTTTGAAGATTTAAAATCTTTTTGGACCCAATCCAAATAATACTTTGAGCTACTAAAAGAAGTAAGTATACATACTACTAAAGACTAGGCAAAGAGATTTTTTTTTAAATAGTTGTATGAAGAGGCATAAAGAAAATATCCCGTCAATAACTAATGGAGGTTCAATAAGACCTCATTTTATAAACTTAAGCGTTGCCGATCAAATTATCCAAGAATGAAATGAATAACATAACTGGTAGAAGAAGGGTAGTTACAATCTATGACAAGCATAAGTATACTACCGATGTAAGGGTATAAATCACTGTTAAAGATGGAGAGATGATTGATCCCCAGTGGAGTCGCCAGAAAACCTGATGGGGAAAAATATTTAATGCCACTACGTATATTTTGATTTCTCCTATTTTATAATTGAATACTGCATTGAGAATAAAGTACAGTCCCGGGAGACTGATACAATATTCTACAATGGATTCAATATCAAAATAGGATTTCAAAAAAATGATATTTTTATGATCAAACATGATTCCAAGAATAATATATCATCTCAAAAGATAGATAGAAATTCTATAAAAAGTGTTTAACAATAGAAAAATGGATTTTTAAAAATGTATCCATTCTTTTATTTAGATGTAGCTAGGAGAATGTTATATCATTTTAAATGACGAACATAACATTCTTCAAGACATCCAAAAGCAAGAATGGGTTATATAAAATTCATTATTTCTAAAGTTAAATATAATAAGTAGAATATTATATTAACTAAAAAGATAATAATAATATCCTATGAGCATATTTAAAATTAAAAATAAGTTTTTTAAAGACATTTGCTTTCCCAAAGATTTTTCCCTTATTTTGTAGGAATAAAATAAGATTTATTTTAATATGGAGTTCTCAAATCCCTATAAGGGCAAGCCCCTATAGTTAATTATATTTTAGGAGGGATACTCTTAAGAAAACTCTCAATTAAAGCAGTGATTTCGTACCCTTTGATTATAAAGTAGAAGACAAGAAAAGGAGTAGGAAATTTTCAAGGAGAAAGCTCAACATTGAATAGTTCTTAACTAGCCAAAGAAGGAAAAGTAGGAGGTGCCGGACTCTGAGAAGCTCAGAGGCATTCCCAGTCTACCCTATGTTGGGCTTTACATTTTAGCAGAGAATTTTTATGTTTGAGTTAGTATTTTATTAGAAATTTTAGATTAAATTCCCAGAGGGTGAGGACTTAAGATTTAAAAATCTGCCTCAAAACCTAAATCTAATTTGCATACTACAAAGTAGTGACCCGAACCTATCTAATGAAGTGTAAATCTAAACTTACCCCAGCCTGCATTGGGGAGCCACCTAACCACCTAGGCTCTTTAAAACCATGTGTTCAGTCTCTTTATGAAAAATTGGTAGGGACATTGTTTAAGTTTTGAGGAATTTGGGGTTGACATCTTAGACATCCTAATTGGCCCCTCAACTTATATAGGATAAATGATGTTTGAGAGCAAAATGCAATTAAAATTTTAGACTCTTTTAATTTGTATCTAATGCAATACATGCTAATTGACTGGAATGTATAAAATGATCATGAAGCAGTTTAAAAATAGGCTTAGAAAATAAAATTTTCCTAAATATTGCACAACATCCCCTTAAAAGAACTGTACCCTAATAGACCAGATGGTCTGCCAGAACCCACAGACAGGTAGGTACCTAACAAGGAAGACAAAGTAATAATATACATATATGCTGACTCTCGATGGTCCCGAGCTTACTTCTTATATCGTTAGAATTTCTATACAACAACAACATCATCATCAAGCCTTTTTCCCACTACGTGGGGTTGGCTACATGAATCCTTTTTCTCCATTGTGTCCTGTAAAAGTCAAATTCTCATTTAAATCTAATAAAGAAAGATTATTTCTAATATTTTCTAACCAAGTTTTTAGGTCTACCTCTACCTTTCTTAACATAAATCAAATCTAAGACCTCTACTTTGCTAACCAGGTCATCAGGAGGCCTCCATTTTATGTGACCAAACCATCTAAGGCGACTCTCTCTAATCTTATCTTCCACTCGAGCTACTCCAACCTTTTCACGAATATGCTCAATTTGTATCCTATCTCTAAGGGTGAAGCCACTCATCCACCTGAGCATCCTCATCTCTGCAACACTTAACTTAGAATTATGCTTCTCTTTTAATGGCTAACATTTAGCACCATAAAGCATTGCAGGTCTCACCACCATCTTATAGAATTTTCCCTTAAGTTTGAGTGGTACTTTTCTATCACACAATAAGCCTGATGCATTCCTCCACTTCAACCATCCAACTTGGATTCTGCTGATAATATCCCCATCTATTTCACCATCACTTTGAACAACAGATCCAAGATATCTAAAACATGTACTCTTATTAATGACTTGATCAGCCAAAGTCATAATCCCCTCACTAGGTCTATTATTACCAAAATTATACTCTATATATTTCATTTTAGATCTACTCAAGTGAAAACCTTTAGACTCTAAGGTTGACCTCCATGATTCAAGTTTACCTTTAACTCCCTCTCTAGTCTTATCAACAAGAAGAATATCATCAGCAAAAAGCATACACCAAGGTACATCCTCTTGTAAATGTCTAGTGAGAACATCCATGACTAAAGCAAAAAGATATAGGCTTAAGGCTGATCCTTGATGTAATCCAACCGAAATATTGAAATACTTGGTCAAACCACCTTGGGTTTGAACACAAGTAATAGCTCCTGTATACATATCTTTAATGATTTGAATATAAGCATTATTAACCCCTTTCTTTTCAAGAAATCTCCATAGCACTTCTCTTGGAACTTTATCATATGCTTTTTCTAAATCAATAAATATCATATGTAAATCCTCCTTATTCTCTCTATATTTCTCCATTAAACCTCTTAATAAATGCATGGCTTCCATAGTAGACCTACCCGGCATGAATCCAAATTGATTTTGAGAAACATTAGTATCATATTATAACCTATTCTCCATAACTCGTTCCCATAGTTTTAAAGTATGACACATTAACTTAATTCCTCTATAATTTGCACAATCTTGTGCATCACCTTTATTCTTAAAAATAGGGATTAACACACTCATTCTCCACTCATCTGGCGTCTTTTTAATTTTCAAAATAGTATTAAAAAGTTTATTAAGCCAAGAAATTCCTTCATCTCCTACGCATTTCCACACCTCTATTAGAATATCATCAGGTCCAACAGCTTTTCCACCCTTCATTTTCTTTAAAGCCTCTCTAACTTCGATTTTACTAATACGTCGATAAAAATAGAAATCTTTATTTTCATTTAGGGTGCTAAGGTCACTACAGTTAATTTTATTTTCATATTCTTCATTAAAAAATTTAGTAAAATATCTCATCCACCTTAGTTGAATATCATCTTCTTAAAAAAGTACTTTTTGATCTTCATCCTTAATACACTTCACTTGAACTAAATCCTTACTACTCCTATCTCTTTGTTTGGCTAATTATACATATATCTTTCTCCCTCATTAGTATCTAATCTATTATATAAATCACTAAAAGCTAAACTCTTTGTATCACATATTATTTTCTTAGATTCTTACGTGCCTCTTTATATAATTTCTAATTATCTGAATTTTTATAATTAAACTAATTTTTATAACAAATCTTCTTATTTTAAATCTTTTTCTGCACATTTGGATTTCACCACCAACTATTTTTACTATTAGGAGCTTTTCCCTTTGAAACTCCAAGCACATCTTTTGCAATATTCTTAATATCACTAGCCACTTTTTCCCACATAATATTAGCATCCTCATGCATAGACAAAATCATAAGATCTAAAATCATACTCTCAAAAATATTTTTATTAATATTCTTTAAATGCCTCATCTAATCCTAAAAAATTATTTTACTTTATTTTTTATTTTCTTCCCCATTATCTTCAAGTCCAAAACTAATAAACGATATTGGGTAAATAACTTTACAATCTTTGCAATCTAAACAATCTAATTTCCTTATAAGAAAATAATCAATCTGAGTTGTACTATATCCTTTTTTATAAGTAATGAGATGCTCATTCCTTTTCTTAAATAATGTATTAGCAATTAAAAATTCATAAGCTAAACAAAAATCTAAAATGGACTTACCACCTTTATTTGTCGTTCCAAACCCATGGCCACCATGAATGCTTTTAAAATCATCTACCTCTCTACCAACATGTCCATTTAAATCTCCTTCAATAAAAACTCTTTCTTCAAGAGGTATCTTTTGTATTAATTCTTCTAAGTCATTCCAAAATTTTAATTTTCAATCCATATCCAATCCCACTTGAGGAGCATAAGCACTTATAATGTTAACAATTTTAGCATTAACAATAATCTTTAAAGCTATAATTATATCTCCAATTTTATTAATATTTATAACATTATCCTTTAAACACTTATCTAAAATTATGCCTACACTATTTCTAGTACGACTCCTACCCGAATACAAAAGTTTAAATCCTAAATTATCAATCTCCTTAGCCTTCTCTCCAACCCATTTAGTTTCCTGAATGTACAGAATATTTATCTTCCTATGAATCATAATATTTATTAATTTCATTAATTTTTATGTAAGGGAACCTATATTCCAACTTCCTATCCTAGTTTTAGTTTTATGGACTAGCTTCTTTGCCCATATCCGTCCTTGATGTGGGAACCCTTGCCTATTTAACACTGCACCCAGGCGGCAGTACAGCGGCCCTTACACACTTGTCATTATATTAAGGTCATACAGCGCATCGCTTCCAGGGACACTGTAGCTATAACAGAATTTCTTAAAGGATTCATGTAATTATTATTCGATAAGTTTTATGCTGGCAGTTGACTACCTAACGTAACCCTCCACTTTTCTCATCCAAGACTTGGGACCTGGCAACGGCAGTGTTATCATTAGAATTTTTATGTGATCCTAAAAATCTTATTAAAATTTCAAGTATAAAAATTTTATTAGTTCCCTCACAAAACTTCGATCATATCCAGGCTAAAAAAAATACAGCATGCAAGAAAACCTAGAAAAATAAGAAATTTTACTGTATAAATAATGTAAACAATCAAATTAAATTTTTTAAAATATAATGTCCAAAGTCTATATGGAAAATGCCATTTTACTTACAACTCAGGGTCTATTAAAAAAATAAAGTGGCTGGGTACCACAGATAACAAACCCGAATTCTAATCCTATGATTGACGCAAGTGATTTTGAAATGGGATATCCCTTCTTTTCTTCACTTCTTCGTCTGATCTCCTGTCTTCTTTTTTTCTATGAGCTCCTTACGTTTGTCAGGTCTAGATATCCAAATGAAAAGAAACTCGTCCCTGAAGGGGTATTTTCTTTTCCCTTTGGACATTAAAATCACCCTAACTTGGTTTTCCAAATAGAAAAGAACATTCCCCTAAGGGACATTCTCTTCTCTTTAGATTTCAAGTTGGGTGTGATATCCCACTTCTAAATCACCTTCATAATGCTTAACTTTAATAAAATATAATTACATGTCCTTTATATCCTAGAAACAAAAAGAAAATCTAGACCACCTACAGGGTTATCCTAAACATTTATAATAAAATCATTCCAAGCAGTTATATGTTTGCATTTCAATTGAATTCACTAGCCACACCTGGCCATGCTCTTTTAATTTTAAAGGGGCTAAGCATTTTACACCTGCATAAAATTTTGTCAATTTAAATCTTTAATTTGCCCCCTTTGATTTAGCTCTACACAAGTATGGCCACCTACAAAAAATTCTATGAGCATCCAGATCATTCCTGACCTAGGGGTAATCTATTGTGCATCGCATCATATTATAAAGAGCAGTAAAAGTAAATATACACTCACATCAATCATAAATAGCATGTAGTGAAAATTGAGAAAGCCTGTCACACAGCAGCAAGTAAATAAACACTAGCCTATCCTAAAGCTTGAGTTGATTGTCCTAGCAAACAAATCTAAGTGTGTATAGTATGATGTGTGGAATAGGTATATCCTAGGTTAATTATTAGTTGAAGTTTTCTAAACAATTGGATTTAATTTTTTGGAAGGTTAAGGGAATTTTTTATGTTCAGATTTAAGTTTTAGTGTCTTTAATATTCTGAAGTTTGTTTTAAAATAGATTTTAATTATTAAAGTTTAATTAATAATTTTGTTTATTTGAGGTTTTTTAATTAATCATCATTTTTTCATCCTTAAAATAACTTAATTATTTATTAAATTTTAAATAATTAAAATTCAGATTATTTAAAGAGTTATTAAAATTTTAATTGATTTGTGACATTGTTGATGATTTATTAAAGTTTTGAAAATTTTATTATTTATTATTGGATTATGAGATGATTAAAATATTAATTGGATTCAATTTTAAAATCATATTCAAATTTAATCTCTTAGTGGTTATGTGTGTTAATTATGATTTGGTTATTAAAGGTTATGTAATTTTCATGTATTTTTATCTGAATTATTATTAGTGTATTTGAAATTTTCATTAAGCTATTATTTAATTTTGATTAGCTTTAATTAAATTTATATTAATAATATATACTAATCGTAAGGAGAATGTCACTAAGTTTTCTACATTCTGTGTTTCTACTAAAGTGTGCATGCATCCTAAGTCTAAGTTTTCTAAGACTCAGTCATTAATTGTTTATCCTTAAATGTCACTAATGTTGTATTGTGTGGGATAAAAAAATTTGTTATCACTAAGCCTTAGGACATTGAGCACGTGTAAAGGGGTTAAGAATCTAAAATAAAATAAAAATAATCCTAATAAAATTGAAGTTAATACAGGGATCTAAAAGAGAAAGGTTCGCACAAACAACATCAAGGGCCTCCTAGGGGCTTTCTAAGTTTTAAGAAAACTTACAACACCGGGGACTAAGGCCCAGTGGTTCCGCCCATAGCACCTCTACCCGGTTGGATAGAGGCGACTGACACCTTTAGTCTGCTTCTTCTTGTTCACTTGATTGGTACCGTTCCTCGCAGTTCATGCAAATTAAGAGAAAAAAATAGTGGTTAGAAGCACATTTAATAATTATAATTAAAATAATTGAAAGACATAATTTAAATCGAAACATACCTTTTTTCAGGCTTGCACACAGATTCAATTGATTATCTTTTGAACATTTCACTTTTGAAAGGATACTTTGTACTTTTCCAACATTCACCCTGAGGCACAAGAAAGGGGAAGGAGAAGAAGAGAGAGGTGTAGAAAGGGAAAGAGAGCTTTGCTATTTTCAGCACTTTCATTTTCTAGTAAACACCCAACTAACTCACTCTCCAACACCCACACCTTTCACCACTTAACAACCTAACCTTAATTTTTTACTCTTTCACACACTTTGTTCCCAACACATACTTTCCAACACATGCACTTTCCAACACATATGCTTTTCACAAACACTTCCCTTTCCAACAAACATACTTTTTGCACTTCAACACTCCATGCAGTTCACTATTACTTATTTATATATTTCATATTTTAAATCATACAACTTTCACTTTTTACAATCCATACTTTTCACTTTCAATTTCCACACATCACCTTCCGAAATAAATATACTTTTCGCTTCCAAAACATACACCTTTTGCTTTCCAAAATCCCAAAATTTACTTCTCAAACCAAACATACATTTAACTTTTAAACAATTATGCAATTCACATACATTTCACTATTCAACATACACTCTTGTCTAAACATTTCATCTCTCGATTTTCATATTTCACTTTTAATTATCAACATACATACACACATAGTTCACTTTTCCACATTTATACTTAACGTTTCCACACAAACAATTTCAAAACACTTCTTCTTTCAATACACTTCCCAAAACACTTTTTTAATGCACTTCAACTTTTCACAAAACATACACTTTTCCAAACTTATACAAACTCCGCAACACCCCTTCCAAAACACACATAAGTTCACCACATCACAAACTCCACATCGCCCCTTCCAAAACACACACAAGTTCACCACATCACAAACTCCACATCACCCCTCCAAAACACACACAAGTCACTTTTAAAGCCCATCATTTCATTTCTACAAGATACCTTTCACATAACAAATTCATCTTTCCAAAACACACACAATTCCAAATACATATCCACTTTTACACATAAGTTCAAAAACATCTCCACCTTTACGCATATCATTTTTCAACACAAACATATACTTTCATTTTCTAAAACTTCCCAAAAGATACGATTTACTCTTTCCAAAACTCAAGAAAAACTTTCCAATGAACACAAAGCAAAAATCACTTTTGGATCTACGCCACACTCATATTTGAAGCACATGATTATTCTCCAACACCTCCCCAAGACACTTTATAAGAGACTTATGCAAACTCACAAGTGGAAAGGAAAAGACTATGAATGGCTTTCCAACATTCCAATCAATAATACATTTGGATCTTATGCAAAACTCATGTTTGAAGTATAAAATACATGAATGATTCCCAACACTTCTCCAAAATACTTTATGCAATACTTATACATGCTCGCCATTGAAAGAGAAAGCACATGAGTGCTCTTGAACACTTCTAAAATAGGTTTGGAGAGTAAAAGACATGCAAATCTACATTTGCTTCATTACCAAAATAATTTGGACAATAAAAGGAGTAAAAAACTACACTTAGTTCATTTCCAACACATTTTGGAGAATAAGAGAAACGAAATCTGCATTTAGTTAAGGATGAACGAAACAAAACCACAACCTTATATGTAAATATACTGCATACTTATATCCTTAATAAAATATATAAACCTGTCATGCTTCATTTAATTCGTTAAGTGACAGATTTATGAAATACTCTTGAAAATTTCTTTAGGCAATAACACGAATTTTAAGTTGCCTTCCATTTGCATCTATCAACAACAAATCATGAAGTGTTTTCCCATAACAATGGAATTTATTCTATAGAGGTTAACACCTCCTAAAAGCATCATCCCTACTAAAAAAATTTGGACCAAACAGTGAAAGTCAACAAAGAAGCTAATGGCTAAATATGACTCTTGAGATTCACTCCCAAATAAAACTTAGCAAAGGGAAATTTGAACAATGATTAAAATATTTTCAAGTCGATTACATAACCACAAGATGTCATGAATCATGTTGTGATGAAAACCATGTGAATGCTTGATTTGTTTATGACTACCATTTGTAACAAGTATGTATATGTAAAAGAATTTTTTCATCTTTCTCTAACGCATGGGTTTCTTGGAAGCATGAATGAAATGGAGTGTAGATATGCTTACCCAATAGCTCTCTATTTGACCAAACTCATATCATTCTTTAATAGACATTAGCACAAATACCTTTCATTCGTTTAATAAAGAATGACATAGCTTTGCATAACCTCTTGCAAACCATGGTTGAGAAGGTCGTCGAACTGGGGAAGGTAATGGCTGGAGCAGGTGATGGCTAAGGCGGCATCAGTCCTAGGCTTGCGAACTCAAAGGTGATAGGCCGGGGGCTTCTATGCGAGAGAGAGAGAGAGAGAGAGAGAGAGAGAGAGAGAGAGAGAGAGAGAGAGAGAGAGAGAGAGAGAGAGGGAGATGGAGACCTTGCGAAACTGAGAGAGAGCGATGGGGGGCGGAGGCCGGCATTGGTGTCGAACAAAGCAAAGAGGGAGACGTGCAGGAGGTTTTATTTTTGTAAATAGAGAGAGGGGCCGAGCGTGGGGGGGTTTCACTAATAGAGAGGGGAGGGGAGACGTGGGGTTCAGTTGGTTGGACCGGCCCTAACCTCCCATTTATATAGTTTAAGGTGTTAAAGTTATTTAGTTTAAATTATTAATTAAAGATTTGATTTAAGAATTTTATTAGAAAGTCTTAAGTTTCATTAAATAATTAGATTTGATTTTTATTGAGTTTACTCTATTAGAATTTCTTGATTAAAGGTATATTTACTTAAAATTTATTTAATTAATTTTAACATTTTATTTTTGTAAAAAAAATTTTGTTAGGTTTAATTAATGAAGAAATATAGAGTGGATTTTAATGGGGTTGGCCAAACTCATCAAGTTTGGATTAAAATCAAATCAAACCTAGCTAAGCTCAGCGGTGTTCAATTAGATTATTCTATCCAAAATTACATTAGACTTTAGATTTGGATTGAATTGATTTTAACTTGGGTCGACTTATTAAGTCAAGTCGATGCTACGTCATTGGGTATCCATCTAAGGGGGAATCTTGAAGGTGATGTCTATACTAGGCTACAAAGACCTATGTTCTAGAGTAGATTCCAGGGAAATTGACTTCGAATAATGAGGTCAACACTCCTTTTTGAGATGTAAAAAGGGGGAGTAGTGTCAGTGTTGTAATATTTTGTGCATATTTTAGTGAAATCTGAATTTCTTATGTTTAGTTATTTTTTCTTTGGCATATGTATTAATTAGTTTAATTTGCTTGTTTTGAAACTACCCAACAAATGTTTGTCATCATCGAAAAGGGAAAGATTTGCAAATTTGGATTCAAGGATTATAATTTTAATGATAATAAACATTCCTATTTCTATTTGATTTCTGAACCTTTCAGGTTTGTAAGATCAAGTGCAAATCAAGCCAGCTCAAGATCGGGTTTGCATGTGTTCAAATGTAATTTTTCCCTTTTTTGAGTTAATTGTAATGTAATGGATCCCCAAGCTAAGTAACCTTGCACACACACACACACTTAAGGGGAGAATTTTAGTGAGTTAAAGTTTCTGTTCTATTTTGATCATATAATCCTGGACGATCAAAATATTATCCTAGATGATCCATTAAAAATAGAAACCCTAATTAGGACAACCACGTTAAGTCGGTCTAATTAAGAAGATCATCTTGGATGATCGCCTATCATCCGGGATGATATGCTCAAATTAAAATATCTCAGCCACCTGACTTATATAGGTAGGTTTTTATTTTAGGACTTCTGTCTAACCGTACAGGGCGATCCATGTATCATCCTGAATGATTCATTATAATCATGCCTAAATTATTCAAGTGATTAAGGAAAGTAATTAAGGACTGATTGATCGATCACATCATCCTGGATGATCGCAAGATTATCCTGGCCGATCAGTTATAAATCCTCATCATCCAATATAATTTTCCTGGATGACCCGACCGATGTGCTGGATGAATGGCTGTATTTGTACTAATCATATAGGATGATAAAATTATCATCCTAGATGATCAGTTATATTGAATTCATCTAGCATAGTTATCCTGGACGACCCGACCGATGTGCTGGATGATATTCGTTGTTTTTAAATTAATCGTACAAGATGATAGACATAACGTCCTAGACGATCAAGTTATTTTCTACAGATCATCCATACTTTTCTCTTGGATGACCTGACCGATGTGCTGGATGATATTCTTGATTTTGATCTAATTGTCCAGGATGATCAAAGGATCAACCCGAACGATCATAATAAACCTTATCTTTTAATTGTCTAGAAGAACCAGATCATCCAGGCTAATATGTGTGTTTTTGTACTGATCGTACAGGATGATCAGGATGATCTTTGAGGGCAAGTTAAAATTTAGGGCAATTTTTGAGCCCTTTTATTTAAGATCTCTTATTTGCTACTATTGAGATCTTTTTCCATTATCCTCACTTGAGAGAGTCTTGAGAGGGAGAGGGAGAGAGAGAGAGAATCTTATGAGGGGGAGTTTTTGAGGTGTTCATAAAGGTTACTCCAAGCAAGGATTTGAGTCATCTTCCCCAGTTGTCGTCCCTTATTCCTTTGTGGCTCTATGGGAAGGATCATTAGCAAGAAGATCGAGTTCTCTACCTACTTTAGGAGGAAGCAAAAGGAGGTAAGGTTCTCTGCCTACTTTAGGAGGAAGCAAAAGGAGTTTGGGTTCTCTGCCTGCTTCAGGAGAAAGCAAAAGGAGTTTGGGTTCTCTACCTCACCGAGGTTGGTGAAAAGGAGTTTCTATAAAGGCTTCTCTGCCTTGCTGTGGGAGCAGATGGAGAGTCACTAAGTTTTAGTGCAATACCTGGAGGGGAAGCTCCGGGGAGTGGATGTAGGTCAAGTTGATCGAACCACTATAAAATATAGTGTGTTCGTTCTTTTACTATTCTACTTTTTAATTTCTGCACTTTACTTTGCTGTGGATGATTATGTAATTAAAGTTATTATTTTGGTTGATAAATTTTCTCCACATCAATGTGATATTGCATTTGTTTTAAAATATTTAAAAAGATTTTTAAAATTATTTTTGGCATAAGAATTTTTAAAAATTACCAATTCACCCCCCCTCTTGGTTAACCTTGAGCTAATTCATAAGGGCTTAACACCCCTCACGAGTTTTCAGATCATTGAATCAGTACAGAAATAATAAAATTCACATGCAATACCAGTAGAATCTATAAATAGTAAAATATTATAGTACAAAAGCTAATAAAATAGAAAACTAGTATGAGTATCAAATCTATAAAGCAATCATCGTATTCGTAATACTAATCAGTACAAAAATTGGATAAAACATTGAATCAAAATATCAATAAAGACTATTAAAATTAAGTCAATGTAGTAAAATTATATAGGAATATACTTATGCTATCAAGTTATTCTATATCAATATTAAATCAATATCTTAATCGCATGCTCAATATATCTTGTATATCATGTGCTCAATGAATATATCATGCTTATTATATATATAAACTAGTAATAGTATTAATAATAAATCATACAGTAATATGAATAATGCCTCAATAATATTCATTTTAGTAGTCATTCTAAATAAATAAGAATTCTGGCTATCATGATATTTTTCAATATTATATCAATGTTAGTAAACCATTGGCTCAGTAAATAGAGTAGTCACTCTTTGCCCGTCGGCACAGTAATCATCTTCTTATAACTCTCAATCAGTGTACCTCATGAATCAGTAGGGATAACACAAAATCATAATATTTAAAAGAAAGTTCATCGGCCCACCATCATGTACAGGTCAATCAATCTCCAATCAATGGGTCAACAAATTAATAAGTCTCTAATTTATGGGTCAACAAATTTTTATTTATCCTTTACACATATTATTATCATAACATTATAATAGTAATCCTAATCATATATTCACAGTCAATTCTAATATATTATAACAAATAAAATATAATTGAGTATAATTCAGAAAGTGTCAAAATGTTCTAACAGTAGATAGCAAAAATGATACTAAGAAAAAATTTATATTTTTAAAATTTAACTAAATTATCAAATATTGCATAAAATAATATTATGAAGCTTTAGTTGAACTAAATCATTATTTTTATACATTAAAAAAAATTTCTGGGTAGATAAAATTTGCTGTATTTTTAAAATTACTCAGTAAAAAGTCTTAAATAAATATATAAAATATTCATAATCTTAATATTTATAACATATAAAAAATTATGCGGTGAAAGTTTTACAAATACAATATTATTCTTATTTTTCTGTAATAGAAATACAAATTTGATCAAAAAATATCATAAACATAAAATCATTAAAATCAAAAATAGGGTAATGGTTTCTTATAGCGAGACAAGAAAATCTACCAATAGCGTCGATGGAAAAAAATCGCTTACGGCCTCAAAGTTTCATTTTCTCTTTGCTCACTTTCTCTCTTATTTTCTCATTACCCTTCTCTGTTGTCGAAAATGAATAGAGAAAAGCTTTTAAAAAATGTTTTAGTGACATATAATATTTTAATTAAAATAATAATTTAATATTATGTAATTATTTTAGTTATTTTTTTAGTATAAAATTTATATAAATTCTTTTGGGGTTTTAAAAATTATAAAATAATATGCATAAAATAAATCATTTTATTTAAAAAATAATGGTGAAATCGATTTGCAAAATAGACATCTAACGGTCTCAAAATTCTTACTTGTATCGACAAGTATTAATTTTTTTTAAGAATTTTTACCAGCGCCCAAAAATTATAAAAAATCATGTAATTAAAATACTATAATATCAATGATATGATGAAGACGGTTTATGATTTGGACTTATAATGACTCGAGAAAAAAATATATTTACTTGGGTCAAAATACAGGCTATTATACAGGGCTAAGGATTTGGACAAGGACAGGCTCTCAGCTTGTTGGTGTGGAGATTGGAGTTTGTTGGATGAATTGGGAAGAGGCCGGTGGGAGATGAAGGTCGAATGAAGGATGGAGTGAGCAGTTCGAATCAATATAGTGGAGGAGGCATGAAGGCAACATCTTATAAAGAGCAGGATTGGAGACGGTGGAGATTTGGTTGAGAGGTTATGAGGTTTGAAGGCTTATACATGTGGTTCTAACAGTAGGAAATTATGGGGATTGATTTGCTACTAGTGTGAGTTCGATGGCTTACAGCTGAGGAGGACGCAGTTCGAGTTTGGATGTAGAGGTGCGAACGAGATATTGAAGTGAGTAGGAAGAGTTGTGGGAAAAGAAGGAATCGAGACGAAGAAGAGGCATCAAATATTTGATCTACATTATTTTATCGAGGGAGTGTAGACATACGATCGAGGAGAGCGTGAGAAGACTATAAACATCACCAATTTGCATATTGTGGAAATGACACTATAACAGAAGGAGATATTTGAGCAGGATTTGTGGGATAGGCAGCCAGTTTTAGCAGGTAATGATTCAAACATTATTTTTTTCTTTTTTTTCTGTGATATGGAGGTCAACAGAGATCGAGTCCAAGCAAGCTAGATTGGGTCGATTGAAGTTGTCGGGATTAAATTATGCTTGAGTCGAGTTTAATTGACTCGATGTCGCACGATCAAACCTATTTGTTTAAAAGTAAACTAGTTCTAATCAATTTGAGCTTGGTTTGATTCAATTTAATGGTCGACAACATTGATGATTGTTAATCTTCTTTTTAATTGAGGTCAACAAAGACTATAAAGGTTAGTTTCACCCAAGCTTCATCCTGATCATGGATAGATTACCTAAGTTTGGGTCCATAAGCAATGACAATCGTCCTATGAAGACACATTTTTAGTACGGCTACGATTGATTCCCGTAACCAAGCTACTACCTATGAGTCATCGACTTATTCTTCAACATGCACGCGACTTATAATATACAAGGAATACAATATGGCTAGCATACGATGAACTAGGTGACCGCGACGAGCAATGGGAGCTTTGAATCAGGTGACAACAGCGAGTGATGGAAGCTTCGAACCAAGCGAGCGGCGAACGATGGAAGGAAAAATCATGTGAAGACAGTATCGTGCGAACCTGGGAAGGAATTAGACAGATGAACTTGCAGCTGAATTGTGTGAACCTGAGGCTGAATCGCGTGAGTGATGGCAGAATCATGGAATCTCAGGTAGTATAACACAAACTTTCGTCGTTCGTGATGGTTCAGGCGTGGGCTACATAAACATAAATTAATTCTAATAAAAATCTAACTAAAATTCTAAATTTTATTATATTACATTTAGAAATTAAAATTTTATAAGTAATAAAAATATTTATAATTATATTTAAAAAATTATTAAATGAAATTGCTTCGTCATGCAACATTACGTACACATGGCTTAAATAGGGCACACCATTTTGATCCATTACGCCGCACCATGGAGATGGCGCTGTTGGTGTGCCGCACCGCATCATATGCCATGATGTGTGCCATTTTGCATCATTGATAATTATGATATTAACTAGTCCTCTAGGTAACAATTGAAAACCAAAAAAATAAGTTTAAGTCTCCTCACATTAAGCTTGCTTAGACTAATTGATTTCTCCTCCAAGCTACCCAACTATGAATTGCCACTTAGTGATAAGCCAACAATAAAGAGTGTGATATTCTTAATGTAAAATGACTTGACATGATTTACAAATGTCGCGAGAAGCCAACAATATGACTAAGGTCATACTTGGATGACTAGCTTATGGATTATTAGTCAACATCCAATCCTCTCAACAATAGGGCAAGACTTCTTATGTAAGGGTTGGCACCCTTGAGATTAAATCATAATGTCAATAAACATGAGTCATAATACATTTTAGCAATTTAAATATTTCTTTTGTTACTTTCTTCTCTTGTTACTTTTTATTTGTCAGTAGAGATTAGATAATATGATAGGGCCTTAGTTGGAGCCCATGCAACAACGACACCACATAAGGCTAGAGATCATACAACATCGATAAGAACCAATATTGAAAGGCTAGAGATCATACAACATCGATAAGAACCAATATTGAAGGCTGCATAAGTTGGTATTTTCCCTTAGAGTCCATCATTTCTATTTCCAATGTAGTCAACACAAACATTCATTTAGATGAAAAGTAATTTAAGATGATTATCATGTAAGGAAAATCACTAAATGCATTAAGAATTCTTCACCGTATGGTAGTCATGAAGGGTTGAGGAAGTTGGCAACTAGCTTACTAGTCTTCTTGCATTGCTCTTGGCAAACTCTTGCTCATAATCATTCCTTACGTACTCAAGGTGTTATTAGCAAAATTTCATTTACAAGAGTTCCTTATGTATCATTATTTAAAATTATGCAATATGAGACTCTCCTTGATGCTAACCTCAGCACAATTTGGATAAAAAATACCTCGAGGTTTATGCCTTAAGCTTTTTAATGAGGCGTGTGCCCCAATTTGGCTTAAGCTCGCCCTATTTATATGTATTTTATCAAAACTTACCCTATTTATATGTATTTTATCAAAGCTTATCTAAATACCAAACTAAAGTCTCAAACAAATCACGCTTTCAAGCAACCCTAACTACCATAACTTTCTCTCTACTACCTCAACCTCCAGCTCGCCACCTCCACAGTAGCCACCATTGTCGTAGCTCTTATAGGGGATCACTTAAAAGCCACACACCACCACCACTTTCTCAAAAAATTTAGAAGTATTACTATCATGATGAACATTTATGAAAGATGATAATGATTGAAATAAATGAAGAACCATATTACAAGGCATCGAACTCTACATGATGAGTTAGAGGAGAGATCAATTTGTTAATGATAACTCAAATAAAAACACCTTCGACAATGATAGTGTAGATGATTTATGAGTTATTGCGAACTATTTCAAATTTCTTTAAGAATTAAATGAGAATGAGTACAGACATAGGAAAGAATAAATTCAGAGTTGAACTTGATGTTACATGATACTTTTATGTAATTTCTATCTTTTATCCCAATTTGTTACTTCATAATTCAATAGAAAGTTTATATATCATTCTTTAACATATTATTCAGGTATTATATGATAATCACTTTTAATTTTTATTTTCACTTTACACAATTTAGATTTTGAGGGTTACCCCTCAAAACTCCTTGAGGCATACACGTCTCGCCTCACATCCAAAAACATCTCAATACCCATGTTGACCTCGTTTTTATGTATTTGCCCTCGGGCATGTTTGATCAGGCTAATTCAGCCCCGTCGAGCCTAATTCAATTCAAATCGACATCGATCTAGGTACGATTGCGTCAATTCGAGCCCAATTTAATAAAATTGACTCGATCGGACCCAATTGAACTCAAATCGACTTGAACTTGAGTCGAGTTAAACATGATTACGCTCTATTAAGCCAGATTAGTTCATTTTAGCTGTATCGAGCCCAATTTGACCCAAATTGATGATAAGATAGGTTTAATTTTATCTAATTAAATTGATCAAACCAAATTAAATTTAAATTAACTTAAATTAAGTAAAATTCGGATTCAAATCTGATAGAAATCAGTCCAAGTTAATTCTAATTAAGCACCATAATGCTTTTTAATGAATTTGAATTCAATTTCTGATCAAGCAATTCGATCCAACGGCTTCGAATGAGTTGAAACCTCGATCCTATCGGTTCAGTGTTCTCTGTCGGTGCGAATACTGACGGCTAGCGTGATCGAGTGCATGAAAGCTTTTCTTCCTTTCACTAATAGAGAAATCGGGGCAGAGTAGGACTTCGAAGGACTTCGAAGGGCGTTTAGAAGGCTTTGAAGCAGCATTCATGAGGCAAATACGCGCGGCAGGCCCTCTCTCCCGTCTAGATTCATTTTCGTATGCCTCAAGCTCTCGCCTTGCTCTCTACCTTCGTCTCTCACAAAATCGGAGCCTCCATACCACCTCCCTGCCCTAGCCGACGCCTCCGAGCCCCTCTTTCTCGCCACTCTCGCGACCTATCCGAAGCCTCCCCTCTACTTCCGCCTCTCTCACCCCCATCCGAACACAAAGCCAATGCCAGCCCAGCTCCTTTGCTGCCCTACCAACCTGGCTAGCCCGAAAGCCAGCTTTTCGACTACCTAATGCCGCCAGTTCAGTTCGAGATCCATCCAGGCCGACCACCAATCAAGCCTCTTCCGACACATTCCAGCTTGATCCAACTCCGGCTGAACCTGTAGCTGACCCGACATGTTGCTATGGTGAGCTTTCCCTGCGACCCTCTTTCATGGACAACAAAGCGGGCAGAGAAGAAATAGAAAGGAGGGATGGTTATTCTCATGACCCTCTTTCTTGAACAATAGCTCAAGCGAAGAAGAAACGTAAGCAAAGGTGAGATTGTACAGATCGACTCAGAACAAATTTATGGATGCAAATGGATGACGAGAAGGTATATTGTCCTAGTTGCTTGCTCCAATAAAAATTGATTCAGTTTATTTGCGGAAGACTCTCAACTGAGTTAGTTATTTGCTCTTGAATATTGGAAAGGATTTTATTAAAGTTGATGGAAACCTTCCACACATTTGTTTCAGAACTATTAACTTCTTATTATTCTTTTATGCAAATATTAAGACTAAATAATTTTTTTATTGAAACATGCCTCTGTAACCTAAAAGTCGTAATGGTACAGGACTCTTTAATCTGTGATTGACTATAGATGGTGAAGTTAACTGTTTTAAGATTGATAATTGTAATTTATTTGGAATGTCATGTTATTGATTCTTTGACTGAAAAAAAATTCTAGCAAATTTTGTTGTCTTATAGAGGAGATTACATTTGGTGTCGTCATATAGATTTCTGTTCAGCAAATAACCTCTATTTTACTGTCCCCATGACATTTGGCAGGCTTTGCCTCTTATTCAATCAGTCAAATAAGAGAAATCTGTATGTATGCCTTGGCTACACTGCTTTGCTCCTCATATATCTTTGAAGTTTTGTTTTTTTTCTAATGATTCACTGGCTTAGGAGATAAAAGCTTGTGTTAAATGCACGAATTGATATCAATGCTGGATAGATAAATTTACTGGAAAATTTTATTGAGATAAGAGAAACCTGCTGGCCTTATATTTGTTAACTTCAAGACTTGTAATTAAGATGTCTTATTTTTTTAGCACATTAGTGCATCTAATCTTCCAGTAGCTTCCCTATCATGCTTTTCCATTCTTCATTTGTCCTCTCTGGCCAATGCATAGAGATATCATAAAACATAGTTGTAAACGTTCCATACCGATTGGATTAAGGAATAAAATAGGAAGGTTCCTTCACTCCATATTTTATTAATTACACGTTGAAAGTACCACTCGTTACTGTTGATGCATATCTTATAAATGAAATTTTGTAATTATGTGAATGAAAGTATATGTTAGGTTTAATTTACTTCAAAAAAATTCACATTGATTTGTTTTTCAATTTCAGATAACTCCCATGCTAACTATCTCTACATCTCCAATGTATCATTCATGCAGTTTAAAGTTATGTTGATGATAAAATGAGATGGGGTCCTTATAGTATCCTCAAATAAGATATCTATTATTTTCATCCAGATACAATTAAATATTTTGTGTGGAAATTTGTAAAGATTTACATGTGTATATTTTTGAAACCATTATCAATGATGCTTTCATTTTATTTTATGTTAGGTTAACAATTAGTTGAGTTGACGAAATAATAACTTTAATTCAAGTTGATTCTTGATTCATCGTAATCATTTCCCTATCTCTTTTTATATGTAAAGATCTAAAAAAAATAATGCAAGATAATTCATAGTTTGTTTCATATGATTTACAAATAATTAGGGAGAGCTCATATGTAAATACATGTTCAAACTTTTTCATCAATTGACTTTTAAGAAAATTCTCAAATGTATCCATGCTTTTTTACCCAACAAATTATGGCTTTTTGACACAAAATTATGAAAGGCTGTGTTGGACAAGTTGCACTCTTTTATATCTCATTAGTGTATGTTTGATTATGAAAAGTTTGTGAAAAATTGTTGGAAGGTTTATATGCTTGTTTAAGTTGTAATATTTGTGTATTTAATGCAAGTGCGGACACCATGTGTAAAATCTTATGATTCACCCTATACATTCATTTTAGGAACAGAAGTTTGTAAATGAAATTCTAAGTTCATACAAGTGAGTTGATATGCTAATCAAAATAGATAACATCCCATAAAAATATCTTGCAAATGATAATCCTTTCATGTTTAACAAAGCACGTTATTGCTAGTTATCCATTGTCTAAGGATATCGGACACCATTTATTGTGTTATTTTCATTTACTATTAGATAACATGTATAAAGTGTTTGCATTAATACAAATGTTAGATTTCTCTTATTAGTATGAAATTAAATATATCACAATTCATATGATTGAAAATTGCTTTAAATGTAACTTCGCTTAATGATTTTGTGAGTTTTGAAATAATACATGTTAATTGTGATATCCCTTTAATTGCTCATGCATTATTTATATGAATGATTTCTCTCGAGTATTATTCATAAGTTTCATATACAAATTAATTTAGAAATTATGATACATGAAATTTTGACATCTGCTTCTCTTTTCATGTTATTTAAGAGGTAAATTGTGTCTTGCATACGTAATTGGTTAACAGATCATGCTTATTTGGGCCTTATGGAAAGACTCCTACATTTTATCGTGGTCTACAGAAAAGCCCGAGCACACCAGAGCCATGTATAACTTCTACAACCTTATAAATACTTCTCATTGTATGTCGGTGCACACTTTGTTGACTACTTTTATTTTTTCACCCAAATATATATGGTAGGATGTTTATTCAATTGATCATAGGTTAGTGCACTAACAAAGTCGTCGCTTTGTTGGCTAAAATTTGCCCCCCTCTATAAACCCTAGAGACCTTTATGGTCACCCTAGGCCTGTAGTATAGGGTACTCATTGTGTCATATGAATCGTTATTTTCTCACATGAAGTGGGCACCTTTATGATGATTTTCTTTGGATTTTAAAATGTTAAACAACTCTAAAAATTATTTCTTAATGATTATGAGTCTCCAAATATGATTTTCATAAATATGTCAGAAAAATACAAAAAATGAAATAAAATTTGAGCTCTAACATATTAGGTAGATTCATATGTTAGCTTTATGTTGTATATCTTTTAATAATTAGTGTGTTCAATTTATTATTTGAGCCTAGTGTAAAACTTATGTTGAAGTTCATTTGCTCCAAACAACAACATAAATAATTTTTAAAAGTCATAAAATCAATTGATAAAATATATCTAATGAACTCATAATAAATTTTAAAATTTATAATGAACGAATCATAATGATAATCACCCAATAAGATTTACTAAGTAACAAACATAAAACTTAATAACAATAAGATGGTTGTTTGGTAATCTGGCTTACGAGGCTATTAGCTTAGCTCCAAGAAGGGTGAAATAAACCTCATGACCCTAGTTTAATAAGAATAATCATCACTCAAATTAAATAATCAGTAATAAATCACTAACAAATTGAACATTTGTAATCTCTTCCATATTCAATTTGAAAAATAAAAATGCATATCAAACTTAAAATATTAATGATTAAAGCGACTAATAAGATGTAACAAATATATAAATATTTAATACAACCAAATCTGTCAATAAAGTTTTTAAACTGGACTATCTTGAGTTGTGGAGCTACATGTCCTAAGGAAGTTTTGTTCTCGTATCCACTGTGACAACGCCACGAACCGATTTATGGTAAAACTTGATAAAATTAATAAAAATCATTAACTTCTAATAGAACTTATATAGACCTATAAAATCATTAAAACTCCTTAACCAACCTACAATTCTAAAAATTATAACAAATCAAATAAAATTAATAAAAAAATAAAACACACACTCCAAACTAACTCCTAATTTAACCATGAATAAGAATCAACGTTAGTTAAGACAAAATTAAAGCAAAACTATAAAATTCCTCCTTCCCAAACTCTCCAACACTTAATGAAAGTTTAAGATACTAAAACTTAAATCTAAACTAAAATTCTCTACTTTAAGCCTTTTTGTTATCTTCTTTTTAAACTCAGTGTTAGGTTAGTTTTTTCTACCACTAGGTGATCGTAATGGTTCATAGTAGTATGATGTTCCACATTTTAAGCCTTTAGGTCCCTTCCTATAAACTTCTTTTTGATGCCCTTTCAAAACACTAATTTTGGAAGCTATTGATACATTAATACATAGTCATCAAATTTTGTTCGTTCTTTACTTATTTATATGTGGATTTGAGAATAGCATGGCTAAGTTAGTTTTTTCATGCTCAAACCAATGAGTAAATGCATTAATCAATACACTACCATAAATGCAAAATCATAGTAATATAGATTCGATCGATGCATAATGTATTGCGTAGTAAAATATTTACAGACACTTAATAAATCCCAAAATTTGTAATAGTGATTAACTTTAAATATTCAATTGAAATTTTCATAAATAGTAGCAACTAAGTAAAAATAATTATCATTCAATAAAATAAGTCAAAAAATAGGTATGTTTGCCCAAATGCATCAACTCTCCCATTCCTCGCTCCTGATAACATAGAACAATGATTAGCTGTTACCATTAGTGGTAACTTGATGCTGTGATATAACACATTTTAAAGGATCTTCTAATAAAAATATTATAGATTATTGATATTTAAAAATTACAAAGTCTACATCATTAGACTTGAAGCTTCTATTCTATACCCTTTCCTTTGACTCTATGGAAAAGCCAATTATTCAACACGATATATATACTAATTTAAATGCACGACTGAGATATTGTCATTTGAAAATACTTCATACCCAATATGGAAAAACTAATTATTCAATCTAAAGATTAGTTTTCTTTTAGCAAGGATGACATACTATATGATATTGCTTAACTTAATTTTAATAAACAACACCTAATTTCTTATAAAAATAATCAACATGTTTCTTGTCTTAATAATTTTGAAACAGTATGAGTTACTTAGCATAAATAAAATCATTCAAAGTCTAAACGCTATTAATTAGTCTTTAGCAAGCCATTTGTCAAATTATTATTGGAGAATAAGTTGCACCTCAGTATTTAATTATATACAAATTAATATGAACTACCTATTACAAAAATATTGACTTAGCTTTCAATATGCAAAAATTCTTATTAGTCAAATTTCAAGAAAGAACAATAAAAAATAAAATTAATAAAATTTATAATGAACCTTAATGGTCATGTGTAAATAAATTTTTGTTTAAGTCATTGTAGCTCTCATCGTATGGTTTAGCATTATATTAGTTTTAAAAAAAGATTGATTGTCCCTTCTTAAATTAATTGCTAAAAAAATTGAAATAAATGATCAAATTACATAATTATGGAAGACAAATTAAGTGTTTACTATTAAGAGTAGAATACACCCAAATATGATGAATCATGAATTACATTGTAGCACCATATTAATTGGAATAGCAAAGACAAATGGATAATCATATTTCACTATCATTCGAATGCCTACTTCATTTTGATTGATAAATATACTACTTAAAATTTCCTCAAAAGTTAAGAAATAAAAGAACTCTTAAAAGGATGCATGTAATTAATTAAGAAGAGATTTGCAATTTAGAATTATCATAAACTATGCATAATTATAAGTTATGTTTAAAAAAAACTTATATAAGGTATAATACAATCAATTTGTAAGTACTTAAAATTTCCATTATTTTTATATTCTAAGTATAAAATTTGGTATTTGTTACTGAATGCAAATTAAAAGCAAATTTATTAAAAATATTGTATAAATTGAATTGTATAAGATCAAATTAATTTAACTTACCTTAAAATATCCGTAAGTATAATATGTGAGTGATCATTACCTGAGAAAATGATTAATAAAATCACCTACTTTTGTGATATCATTTATATTACTTTCGTGACACATTTTTAAATTGAAAAATTATACTAATGCTCCTATTGCAAAATACATTATAAGTAATTCACAAAAGTTAATGATATGGTTCATTAATAAGTACTCACATATATTATTTATGGGCATTTTATAGTAAGTTGAATTAATTTGATCTTATGCCTTTTAATTTATGTTATATTTTTAACAAATTTACTTTTAGTTTTTATTCAGTAACAAAAGATAAATTTTATACTTTGAAGATACAAAATGATGATAATATCAAATTCTTACAAATTGATTGTGTTATATCTAAATTAAGTTTTTTTGAAATTTTAAATGACTTATAATTATTATTTAATTTATGATAATTATAAATAAAAAAATCTTCTTAATTAATTATGTGTCTTGTGAAGAATTCTTCTTTTTTCAACTTTCTATGGCATTTTGAGTGGCTTATTTATCAATCAAAATAGTGTAGACATTAGAATGATAGTGAAAAATGATTATCTATTTGAATTCGTTATTTTAATTAATATAGTGTTATAAAATATTACATGATTCATTATATATGTGTAAATAATTCTCTTAAGTGTAAGCAAATAGTTTACCTTGCATAATTATATAATATGATTATTTTATTTCAATTTTTTGCAATAATCAATTTAGAATGAAGCAGTCAGCATTTTTTTAAAATCAAAATGATGCTGGACTATACGATGAGAAATACAATGGTAGAAACCAAAATTATTTGTACATAATCATGTATGTTCATTATAAATCTTATTAATTTTATTTTTTATTTTTCTTTCATGCAATTTGATTAATAAGAATTTTATCATATTGAAAGCTAATTTGATATTTTTGTCGCAGGACATTCATAGTAATTTGTATATAATTTAACACTTATGTACAATTTACTGTTCAATAATAATTTTACAAATTGCTTTCTAAAAGATTAATTAATAATTTTAAAATTTAAATGATTTGATTGATGCTAATTAACTTATTGTTTCAAAATAATTAAGAGAAAACATGTTGATGATTTGTTTAATAAGGAATTAAGTTTAGTTTATCAAAATTAATTTATGCAATATCCTATAGTATGATATCTTTGATCAAAGAAAACTAATATTTAGCATTAAATTATTAATGAAATAATTTCATTGTCAAATCTTACTAGCAATGAAAATTCATTTTCATTGCTAATTTGAATGGAAGAAGACTATTAGCATTGAATTATTTTGAGTTCATATTAACATATCTAAAATGAGAAAGTTAATCAAGATGTAGATAATTAATCTTTCTTGTGTTTCATATTATTTGTTATGATAGTTTACTATATTTTGGATCTAAAATGTTATTAACTCACAAATGACTCTTTTTTGTGCAAATGTATGCTAAATAATTGTTAATATAAATATGCACTTATTATTGAGGTATTAATTACAATCTAAATTCATAAAGATGTTGCCAATAATATAATGGTTTAAAGTTAAATATCTTTTTGAATAAAAGAATTATTTTCATTATTAAAATGAAGGTAGAAAATTGTTTACACTAGTTGCAAGTGCAATGAGACAAATAGATTAAGAAACATTAATTAAAAAAAATGAAATATGAGATTATTCTCTACAAAAAAATAAGATATGGAAAAAACTTTAGCCATAATTAGTTTCCCTAGCATAAGGGTCATTATTCTCACTATTAGAGGCTATTGTGCAATAAGAAGTCTTGTTGTATTATTTCTTCTTGCCTTTGCTCCATCAATTGAAGAAGGATTCTTGAAATGAACAATATAGTCCATAGGAGATTACCTTTAGATTTCACAACACTTGAGACATTCAATACAGTAGGATTTTTAGGCTAGGACAAATGATAGATAGTACAATTTCTACAATTTTCTGCTAGATGTAGTATCTAATTACTATCAGGGGTATTTGGGCTCTATTTTATAACTATATTATCAAGACTTTATAGGGGCATAATGGGCATTTCCTTTTTCCCACTTGCTTTAGCCGTTCAAATACAGCAGGGAGTAGCTATTGTTTGGGGTTTGGTGCTCGTAGCCTCGCCTAGTCTCCTGCCTCACCCTAGGCTCGGCTGCCTGTCCCTCAGCATGCCTGCCTGCCTTGCTTGCACTAGCCTGTCTTGCGCCCACCTTGAGCTCACCCACTTGCCTTGCCTGCGCTTGCCCGTTTATTAGAAAGTTAGGACTTACATTCCTAATCACTTGATCAAGACAATACCCAAGAGATTAAACTTATGATAAAAAATCAACCTCATAACCTAAATCTAAAGCGAGTTAATACAAAGTAGCAACTCAAACTTAATCTAATGAAATACAATGGTACTTATATTTCTCAACCAGCCATAGGTTTATAAAAGTCTAACTCTTTTGGATTTATAATCATGCCTGGATAGGACTATCAGCTAAACTCCATCTAGCTTTTTAAAACCATGATGTTTGACCTTATGAAATGTAAGATAGGTTAGATTGTTATTTTAATTAGAAAGTTGGGATTGACACCTAAGAAGCCCTAAATGGCTATGAACTAAGAGTGATAGATCATGCTTCTAAAACTATATATATATATATATATATATATATTATTTTGATGAGTTGTTAATGCAATGCATGTTAATTATATTAAAAAATTTATATGATTTGAATTAAAAGAAAAGGTTAAAAATATATTTGACCTTATGGAGCAAGTCTCCTATGAGGTAAAATTGTGCCCTCATAGGTCTGGTGGTTTGCTTGTACCCGCAAGCAATGAGGTATATAAATAAGAAATGAAAGTAATATGCTATGGACTTGCCCGAACAGCATTTGCATCCCTCTAATTATTTATCTTTCTATGTTATTTAAGGAAATTTTATATTTATTTTGAGTGAAAGAATTATTTCTAAAACTAAAGATAGCCAATCTCCAGGCTATCCTAAGCAAACAAGCAAATGTGTGTCACACACTAGTTATGTTTTGTGTAAAATTATAAATTTTAAATGTGTAAATCATAGGGTTTGAAATGTCGGTCGATGTTCTGGCATCATTCAGTTTATTCCATAAAGGTTTTAGTTTTTAGTTTTAGTCAGGTGTTTTTATTTTATTTTGGGGTTTTAGTTTGTAATTAGTGATTTAATATTTACAATAGAATAAGAAAATAAAATATAACATAAAATATGATAAGAAAAATATAAGTACACAACACATAAGAGTATATAAGAAAATATATGAAAGAAAGTAAACATCTTAACCTAGTGTGTGCTAGGTCAGATGGTCAACCCTATTATTGATTTGAGATTTCAAATTTCTTTATTTTAAATATATTTATTATTTTATCTATGGGTGGTTTCAATTCAAATATTAATGTTTTATAATTTTTTATTTAGCTTTTAAATGATTTAAAAATAAAATTTATTTATTTTAGTTAATAGTGTTCCATTTTGTGTGGACTATTATTAGTTATAATTTTATAGATTTGTGAAAATTTATTTCGTATTTTATGATTTTGTTGGATTTTTAATAAATTTTTAAAATTTGTTAGAGATTTTATTAAACTTGGAGCTATAGTTGGAGAGTTAATTAAAATATTTATTTAATTTATTGCTTATTATAATTTTATGTATATATGAAAATTTATATAGAATTTTTATGAATTTTATTGGATTTTTAATTAATTATTCATTATTCATTATTATCTTTTTATTTTGCTTTCTCTTTCTTATCATTTTTAATCTATCTTTACATTTAAGTTTGACTTCATTAATTTTTGGATTAGATTGTATTAGTTGTGTCTGTCATTTAATTTTTATTTGTTGGTTTATGTTAATTTTATGTTTCATTTAGTGTTGAGGATTATTCAGATGTAAGAATTTACTTAATTTAAGTGTAAGGTGAAAATGATCTTATTATGACTCCCACAAATATACATGTGTTTATACATATATTATTTGGTTTATTGCTTATTAATAACTTTATTGTTGATTTGACTCTTAGAGATGACTTATGCAGGTCAAATGAACTAATTGTCTAAGGGATTGATAATTAGAGGGTAGTAACTAACCTACTATATAAGTATAAAGCTTCTTATCAAAATTCCTTAGTTCCATATTTGTTGTTTCCCTTAGCCTACTTAGTCGAGTGCCGACTAGAGGATCTTTGTTAATAACCATGGGTTAACTCATTCAAGGGGATCATATAGACCAAGGGGTTTTGGAGATCAAATCCTAAGCTGACAAATGGGGAAATGTACAGGCTTATAGATAATGAACATATGTCTATGTTATCTACCCTTGAGTGTCAAACTTAAGCTGTGTATATGTTCGTAAAGAGTGAAAACTAATAAAAATCTAGTGTCTATGGCTTCTATCTATACCCAACTTCACCCATCGGATCGTAGGTGAAGTGAGTTTTATACACTCTAAATAAACCTAACTTGTGAATGGATGTTTATACTTAATTCTCCAAATATCAACTCAGGCATCACAAGAATAGGTCAATAAGCTGTTAACAATGATAATAAATTTCATATGAAACATTAGTAAACATGAAAGGAAATGCATCTACTGCGACATAGTTAACCTTCTTTGTAAAATTCACATCAAATTTTATTCATAAAGGTGCCATCAACACAAAGAAAGCCACTGTACCAATATAAGAAATATGCAAGAGCCTTCCTGTCTTCATGGCTCCACAATCACATCAATCATCCGGACAATATAAAGATATGCTCTTGCTTAACAATTAACATAACATAATTGTTATATGTATATGTTATAATGCGGCTAAAGTCATTCTATTAATTCACTTAATATAAAAAAAAACATCCATCTTCATCGTGAAATCCGGTAAACTTAACTAATGCAAAAGAAAATTTATATTGATTGACTATAATGAAGACCATATTCTGTCAAAATGAGATCTCTAAGACATAATCACTAAAGAATATGAATGAAGAATTGCATACCTGAGGAAGAATCCTAATTGATGTTAAGCTTCAAACACATACAAAAGATGAGTAGGAGATTCTCCACATAAAGATTATTACGATGAGCTCACATAAATAATAAATTTCTAAATAAGTGTTCCAACCAAAAGCAAACAACTAATTAAGTTCAAAGATAATAAATTCATATATATCAATCCACGAAATAAGATAAGAACAACATGTTGATAATAATGTGTTTGAGAGGAAGTTGAATCGATGTCCTTTCTTATTGTGCAATAAAGTAAAATGAATGTATAAAGGTTCAATACATTTGTGATTACATATTCACATTTGGATGTATATAGTTCTACTTCATCTCAACTTTCAATCTTCATTATTTATTCTATTTCAACACTCATTATGTTCTATATGAAATGACATGAAGAAGAGGATGGTGGAGACTATGTGTGTGTGTGTATCATTAAACCAACATAAAAAAAAATACATGAGGATGCTGTCAATTCCAAACCATCTCCGTTAAATTTCCACTCCTGTTATGACATAATCATGGACATGTAATTAATAACCACAAACTCCTTTTATTGTCTACTAAAAGATGAAGTGGACATTATAATGATAGTGAGCGTAGGCCATTACCTTATCCTTACAAGAACTTACATCTTTCAAATGTAGCCATTAAACTTCTTATCTATTGAGCATGTATGAATATGTAACATCAAAGTGTGAAGCACGCATGAATACTTAACAAAACCATGGAATATGTATGATAGTTTGGTCACAAGAAAGAAACATGTTCAACATAACCAAAAATCCTTGCATTTGGTGCATTGATGTTGCAACGCAAATATAATTATAAACTCTCCAGCAATTCAATAAACTTTTGATATCAATTACACATATGGCATTGGAACATAGATATGTATGTAAACTTGTCCACATGGCCATTAACTTTTGTATTGAACGTATAGAAACAAGTTTGTGACATGAAGCTTAAGAAGTTATTCAATCATAATCATAAATTTTTGTATTCGATGTCAACTAGCATTGTTGTTGTTGTTGTTGATGTCAACTAGCATTGTAATAAAATTGTGTACATGGGTTTTCCAACATAATCATAATTCATTGCTAACAAGCATCATATACAATTTTCTACTATGTGTAAATGTTAGCACCTTATATATGTATATTATTAATAATGTATAATATGTACATCAAATGAATAATGAAATATAGAAAGATTTATTTAAACTTAAGTGATTAATCTCATTGGAGGGTTCATGCTAACTAGAGACTTAAGAGACTTTTGTGGTCATATGAACTTGATAAGAGGAGGAAAGCATAAGTTAAGAATGACACAAACCTTACTATTAAAAACTCACTTGTCTCTATTCATTGGCTTTTTTAAGCCATTGTCTACTTGTTTCTTAGCAATCATGTTAAGAAAACTGATATTCACAGTTACATACAAACAGTTAATCACATCTAGATAAGGCCCATGTCCTAGCATCCATAAAACTTTCACATCAAGTATGACGAGGCAACAAGACATATTGTAAAAATTGCTAAAAAAATATTTGAAGTTAAGCATTAGAAAGCACATTCACATTATCAGCACATTCACATTATCACTTGATAAAGTTTAGCTTTTGTTTTTTTTTAAAAGAGAACATGATAGAAAATCATTTTGCTGCTCTAAATCAATCGACCATGAAGAGAGAAACAATTGTAGTTTCAAGATTTTTAACCGAAAACTTAATCATCGGCATACGGTTGCTAAGTTACACCAAATTGAACATGATAGTATACCTTCGTCTATCTTCATTATTAGGATTTAATGGGAAAGAACTAGCAGATTTGTAATGAAGCAGAAATTATTGATTCACCAAGCAAGGTGTATAGGGTTTAGAACTCACAAAGCTTGTAGAAAATGCTTGGTCGCTCCCCTGTTTTGCCGCTTACAAAGTTTATGACTCTAGCAATTCATGGCAGCATTTTCCTTGAGGAAAGAAACTCGCAGCCCCTAGCTCTACTCTCACATGTGAAATCAAAGAGAAGCTTACAAAATTGAAAACCCCTAGCCCTCTCTAACAGTCGGAATGAACAAAAAAAAAAAAAAAAAAAACTCAACAAGTCCTCTTCTCCCCCAAATCACATGCAAGATTAAAGGAAGAATATCAAAAGAACTCCATCCTTCCGCTTTCGGCCATGGACCAACAGAAATCCCTTCCCGTTGCTCTCAATTTTTCTTTAGATATCCGCCTACTCGCTCTAATGGATAGCACAAAAGCCTACTTGTTCGCCCCTCTCATATTTTAGTAAAGAAATAAATATGATTAAAAATTAGCAAAAAAGATGACTAATGATTTTATAAAAAAGGTGAATCAATTAGCCTAGAAAGAAATTGAAATATTAAAAAAATGTGTGTAACTATATCAATTATTATGGTATTAAAGAGAATCAATACTATAAATTAGCCTAGAAAGAAACAAATAAGTAACCAAGTAATCATAAATGGAAGTGATAGATCTAATAACAATGTTGACAATACTAATGAATTGGGAAGAGCACGCTCAAATGTTATTAAATAGGATAGAATATAAACAATAAAAAAATATTTTAAATCTTAAGAATTGAAATATGAAAATTTAAACACATGCATATATAAAAAAGGATGATAAAAATTAATTTTTAAAATGAAAAAATAATATAGAATTAATATGATTTAAATTTTTATTTAAAACTTATCAATAAAATTTGAGCACGATGGTGTTTCTTTGATGTAAATTGGATACCTAAAAAAATTAGTTAATGGTTCACTTAAGAAATTTTAAAATGGACCATTACTATAGTAAATAAATGTATTATGTAAAGAAAGAAGCTATCATTTTCAATGTAAAAATATTTTAATAAAGGATATAATACTAAAGGTTAGACGCAAAACTTCTTTACAACTTTTATCCTAATAACAACAATTAAAGTGATGCTAATAATATATATACTTTTGGATAAAGTAAATCGAATATAAAACCTCTTAAAAATATTTTTTCACTTTTGTGATATGTAAATATAACAAAAAAACAACAAAAATGAAAGTGATGGATAGAACATTATTTTATGTTTTTAGACATCAACATAATAGCTTAGTTTTTTATAGGAAAAACTTATGAAATTAGTTATAAAATAATAATTAAAATTGATAAAAATTATTATAAACTTATATTTTCTTGTTTAAAATTTTTTTGGAATAGGCCTTCATGCATTTTATCATATGGTATTATGTTATATCACTTATTAAGAACAACAAATTGCTTCACTATTAAAATAAAAATGATAATATTAAACTATTATATAAGATAATTGTTAACAATTAAGAGAAAATATACCACTTTAAGAAATCATGTGATGTTATTCTAAGTGAAATATAAATCCAAATGAATCATTTTTACGTTGCATCATTCTAATGTTCGCTTCATCTTGGTCAAATAATAAGCCATCATACATTTTCTAAAATATTAAAAAAAATTTCTTAATAATATTTATAGAATTATTTAGATAATAATTTTCATTTATAATTCATCATAAATTATATAATATTTAATATATAAGTCATTTAAATAAAAAAATTATATTTTATGTAATACAATCAATTAGTAAATAATTAATACTATCATCACTTGTCTTATTTGCACAAATATTTTGGCCTTTATAGAATCCTTGGTGCAATGGGGTATTCCTCTCTAAATTGCCTGAACCTCATTTTCTCAGATTCTATTCCCCTCTAATGCTCGTACTGTTGTGATTCTACTGGACATGGTTGGACCATTCTTGCTACTACTCCTAATTCCCTAGTTGATGGTCTCTCCCACATTACTATTGGTAGTCCTAATACTATTTTTTTTAAATGGGGGCTATGTGATGATGGCAACTTTAAGAGGTTTTTATATGATTTCTATAGCAATGAACTTTCTCTCTCTTGGCATAGATTTGTTTGGCATAAATGTTATGGCCTTCATTTCTCTGTATACTGCTGGATGACTCTTGTGGGTGGGTTAAAAAAATTGAATGCTTTCTTGAAAAGAAACATATTGGTTGATTCTTTGTGCTCTCTTTGTCACTCATCTTCTCAAATCAACACCCATCTTTTTTTTTGAATTCAACTTTTCTTTTTCTGTGATTGGAGAGTTGATTCCGAGGATTAAGGATCCCTTTTGTAGGCTAAGTCTTCTACAAATTTTTGAGATTATTAATTAGATGGAGACGTTAGTTAAAACTAATAAGAGGCTTTACTTGATTATTACCTGTGCTTCTCTTTACTGCTTATGGAGGGAAACGAATGATAGAATATTTGCTTTTCTTTCTCGTCTCCTACAACAATTTGCACAAAGTTAAAAAAGATGTATTTCTCAAACTCTCAAAATGGAAAAAATAGACATGTGATATTGGATATGCTCTAATGATGGCGGGTGCCATCTGATTTTATTATTTTTTTGGGTTGGAAATGTTGGACATATTATTTATACTTGGTGGCTGTTTGGATTGTTTTGCCATTGGTCCCTGCTGCTGGGTATAATCTTGACCGAATACTGCTCTTCTTACCTTGAATTTTAATGTTGCTCTTGATTTTTGTCGCCTGGGTGCTTTTCTGGCTTAACTCTCCGTTCTTATTGGCTGGTTGGCTGGCTGGTTTATCGGTGCCTTCCGTGATGCATTCAAATATTTCAATTAATGACCTAGAAGGAATTTGTAAGCCTTGGACGATGATATTTTCCTTATTTTTTCCAGGTCGATCCATTAGATGGTCTATGGGCAACCAGAGGTTTGCGAGGTTGCCTAATTTTTTTGAAACTGAATTTCATGCTTTTCAATGATACCTAAGTCCTGGCTATTTACATGCTTTATGTGCTATAATGGTTATTAATTTCTCTTTGGTATCTTTCTCATAATTGTTCCTTTTTAGTCTCTCCTATTTTCTGATAAGTGAGTGTTTTTTGGCTCATGTTGACCTAGTTTCTTTTTTTCAATTGTAGCATTGACGCTCCTTTTACCTGTATTTTCTTTAATTGTAATTTTCTATAGATCAATGAAATGGCTAACCCAATTTTACCCAAAAAAAGAAAAAAAGATAAAAGCTGAAACTGGTTGTGGAAGCAAAACCAAATCCAAATCCCCCGGGCTGTTTACATGCTTTATGTGCTATAATGGTTATTAATTTCTCTTTGGTATCTTTCTCATAGTTGTTCCTTTTTGGTCTCTCCTATTTTTTGATAGGTGAGTGTTTTTTGGCTCATGTTGAGCTAGTTTCTTTTTTTGAATTGTAGCATTGACGCTCCTTTTACCTGTATTTTCTTTAATTGTAATTTTCTATAGATCAATGAAAGGGCTAACCCAATTTTACCCAAAAAAAGGAAAAAAAAGATAAAAGCTGAAATTGGCTGTGGAAGCAAAACCAAATCCCCCCCGCCCCCCACCCAAGAAAAGAATGAAAGACAAACAGAAAAAAAATGATAATGGCTCCTTTTTCTACTGATGCCTTTATTTTCTTACATTGTTATCCTTTTATTGGATGGTTTTTAGCAGGTCTTTTCTTTCAATGTTGATTTAGATCTCTTTTTTGGGCTTCCTTGAGTCTCTACAATTGTAGCTTAGATCCTTTTTGGCTCTTTCTTCGAGCTTCATTTTGTCACAACTCAGTACATACATGTAACTTGTAGAGTTGCTTATGTAATTCTCTGATCATTAATATACAGGCTCTGCTTATAGTGTGCCAATGAATAGAAGGATAAAATCGTAACTTTATTTTTAGCAAGTGATGTGTGGTATGCGGAGGAGTGCAAGGTTTAGTAATAAATGTAATGTTGCTTTAAGAAGCACCTTGTTGGTAGAAATAAAAAACTTGCCTTCCAATATGATCACATTTTAAGTTAGTATATTAAAAAAAAGAATTAAATAATAACATAAAAATGTGAATTTAATATCATCAAAATGTGTTGCTTCACTTTCCCGATTTGGAGAAATGATGCTTTTCGTTATTTTAATATATGGTGGGAACTTTTGGATGCCATAGACAATGATGATTTCCCATCCTGATTTTCCATGTTGGATGGTCTTCGGGCAACCATTGGTTATTTCGGTTGTGTGCTGCTGCTGCTAAGTCTGATTGATCACTCTAAATCTGAGTCTTGACATATAATTGTATTTCTGGTTAACTAAGCTTCTCTTAGTTCTTCTAACCTAGCAGGTTCTGCTATTATGTTGTTTTTTGTCCTACTCCTACCTCTTCACGGGAGTTCATTTTACTTTATTGCTTTGAGCTTTGCTCTTTTTTGGTTGAAGCTCATGTAGCTCCATTTTTTGGCATTGTATTTTACAATTGTAATTTTGCTGTTCTTAATGCATATATATAATATATAATGAGCTCTGCTCAAAATTATGTGATTTGCATTTCTATGTTGATGCGTTGTTTTTAAAGTGGATGAGAAGTAGTTATTTTCATTTAGTTCGAGTGCACCATCTACATTTTAAGCTCTTATGAGGAACATGTAACTTTAGTTTTATAATGCCTAAACAAAAGCTAATTATCAACATTTTGCAAGATGAGAGAGAAGGTCCATGTTTTGCGGGAAGTAACTGGTTTATGAATTTCTATTTCGTGCTTTCCTAGCCAGTGCCGATGACGGTGGATGGCCGCCAGCCTCTGTCGGCTGTCGGTGCCGTCGATGTTCACCGCCCGTCTTCATCAACAAAGAGTTTTGTTCGATTATCTGCGGAGTTCTCATTACCTGCATTTGGTAATCCGAATCTTCTTCTTGATACAAAAGCTAGGGTTAAGAATGATCATCCTTTGATCATTAATGAAGGTGGTTTGCTGAATTCGAATAAACCTGTTGAAGTTCTTGGGAAAGGTAAGGGTGTGGTAGATGCGGATGTGGTCTCAGGTCCATTAGAGATGGTTAGAGCCATGAAGGGTTTTAAGACAATTTCGGAAGCATCCTCTACTTCTGGTTTGAAGCCTAGGTGGAGCGATTTGGTAGAAAATGTTCAAGGAGGACGTGAATCTGGTGGTGTGATAGTTGATGTGGACTCTTCTATTGGTCGTGCTACAGAGGTTATGCCAGAATATAAAAATTTGAATGTTGTAGATTCTGTTGATCGTGATTTCATATTAGGCGCTGGCATGGAGAAGGTTCGCCGCTGTGAGTCAGGTGATCTGGGCAATTGTAACTCTCCGATACAGTTGAATGTTTCTTCTCCTAAGAAGACAACAACTCATTTGAATGCTTGGAATAAGAGGAAAAATATCAAAGTTGCTGGTATAAATATGGGAGAAGGGTTTATAGATGAAGGATCGGTGGTTAAGTTGCATGTTCAGAATGAGTTGGAAAACTCTAACAGATTGAAGAAATCTTTGGTAATCAAAGTGTTTGGTGATAATGTGGCCTTTCCAGTTATTAGCATGGAATTAAGGAGGCAATGGGCCTCCTTTGGTAAATTTCACTTGACCTTACTTGGTCTGGGGTGGGTTCTTTGTGCCTTTGAAGAGCCGAAACCTGTGGAGTTAGTTTTATCAAGCAGGCCATGGTATGTCAATGGTAATATAATTGGAATGGATCGTTCGTCTCTTTCCTTTTCGCCTTCTTCTTTGAAAGGACTAATTACGCCTATCTAGATTCAAATGCCTAATCCCAGTTCAATGTTGGGATGAAATTAATGTGAGTAGAATTGCTTCCATGGTAGGATCACCTTATCTTATTGATGCTAATATGTTACAATGGGGGAGGAGGGAATTTGCACGAGTTTGTGTATGGGTCAAACTGGAAAGGCAACTTCCTTTGGGGGTTTGGGTGGAAGGCAGTCTAGGCAAATTCTACCAAAGTATTGAATATGTAAGGTTGCCTACATTTTGTTTCAATTGTGGAAAGATAGGACACCTTAAAGAAAGTTGTTTAAAAGGAGGCTTGGAGACTTTAGATCGTCAGGAAAATAGAGAAGAATTTGCTTGGAACGTAGAAATGTCTACGATTGATAGAAACTAGAATGTTCCTGCTGTTATCCAGAGAGAGGGTTATGGACCTTGGGTCCATGTCAATTATGGGAAGAGGAGGCTGAGAAACCGAAATAGGAATTCAAATCCACTGCCATTGAAGGAAGATGCCATGGAGAAGGTAGCTGGGATGCCTAGTAAGGAAGTTGTGAAGGTGGTGAATGCTGCTACAGATGTCAATTCTGGTGCTTTACGGGAGCTGGGCGGGAATGTTTCAACGTCTGTTGCTATGGATTCTAATGTGGAGGTTATTCATTCTGGTGATGTCCAGGAACTCATTTAGAATGAAACTGTGTTGGATGGTATGGTTACTAAATCCTCTTCAATTCTTAAAGTTGATAATTTCAAGCTTTAGATGCTGGTATTATGGAAGAAGAAAAGGTAGATAAGGGAGTAAATTCTGTTGCTATTGTGGATACTAAAGTCAGAGCTTGTGATGGGTTGGAGGAGCCTAACAATTTTTTGAAGGTTGAGTTAGGTATGGTGGAAGATGGTACATCTATTTCTCAGAAAAAAGGAGTAAAATAATTAAGAGGGCTGGGTCTGGTGAATGTAGCTCCTAGAAACCGGCGGCTGGAGGGTGATGTGAAGGGAAAGGGTGGTGGTGCTTCACCTCATCTCCATTAATGTCTTCTATTTTAATTTGGAATTATAGAGGAGCTAAAAAAGTCAAGGCTTCTCTATATCTTAAAGAGGTGGTGAAGGAGCATGGGGTGTTCTTTGTAGGTTTGTTGGAAACTAAGTTGAAGTCTTTTGATAGTAGGGAAGATTTTTCTCTGATTGGTAGTGGCTGGGATTTTTTTCATATCCCTTTGATGGGCTTATCTGGTGGTATTCTAGTGTTGTGGAAGAGTAGTTTGGCTACATTCAGTTTGTTGGATTCATCTAATCAGATGGTTGTGGGGGATCTTGAAATTCTTAATAAAGGAAGATGGAGAATTGCTTCCATCTATGGCAACAAGGATGTGTATAAGAGGAGAAGTTTGTGGGAGAAACTAGAGACTTTATTTGGAATTGATTTTCCTTTTTTTTTGGTGGAGACTTTAACTGTTTACTAGCCAAGGAAGATAAGAGAGGAGGAAGGAGATTCATGTTCTCTCAAGGACCTAAGGAAATGAAGGCTTTTTTAACCAATAATGATCTCCATGAACTTGGGTATATGTGTCCCAAATTCACTTGGTGCAATAACAAGACTGGTGCTGATCGGATACTGGAGAGACTGGACAGATGCTTTGTAAATTCGGCAGCATTAGATTTGCCTCATCGTATGGTGCTGAGGCACCTTCCTCGGGTGGCCTCAAACCATTGCCCCATTTTGTTAAATCTGGTGGATATTATTCCTAGTGGTAAAAAACCCTATCAAGTTTGAAGATGTTTGGGCCTCCTACCCAGCGCCGGCTGTAGTGGTGAAAAACTCCCGGAATAGAAAGGCAAGGGGGAATTCAGCTCAAGTTCTCAATCATAAATTAAAACGTGCACTGAAGGCATTGTTCTATTGGAGTCAAGCTAAATTTGTGGTCCTTAGCAAGCAGAAGGAGAGGCTAAAAGAAGAAATCCTAGAACTTCAAAATCAAGAAGCGGAAGCTGGCTTTCTTTCAGCAGAGGATATGTGGAAACTTAAGGTGAAGATCAGTGAATTGAACTCCATCCTTGCTCGACTAAACACCTGGTGGAAACAACGTGCTAAGGTGAGATGGATGGTGGATGGCGATTGTAATTCTAAGTTCTTTCAGGCGTTTGCTAGTGCTCGACGTAATTCCAACTTCATATTCAGTTTGAAGACGGAAGGTGGTAATATGGAAGAGGACCCAGCCCAAGTGGAAGATATTCTGGTACAGTTTTTTAGAAAGAAGTAGAGCAGAAGGAGCTGTGATTTGGATGGGTGGCCTGCCCCGTGGAGCAAACTTCAAGCAGAGTATTTAGAGGTTTTAAATAAGGAATTCTCTGTTCAGGAAGTTGAGGCTGTTATTAATCAGACCGGTGGTTTCATTTCCCCTGGGAAGGATGGTATAACCTATTCATTCATCAAGAGCTATTGGTACATCATTAAGGAGGATTTATGGAAGGCTTTGTATTGTTTCTTCAGCATGTCTGGAATGTGTCATGACTGGATAGAGACACTAATTGTATTGATCCCTAAGGTGTCTAATCCTTTATCTCCTTTTGATTTCAGGCCTATAAGTTTATGTAATACTGTTTATAAGATTGCAGCCATGGTTCTGTTAAATAGATTAGCTTGTGTTATTCCAAAACTAATTTCTGATGAGTAGGCGGCGTTTCTAAAAGGTAGATCTCTTTATGATCATGTCCTGTTAGCACATGAGGTGTTTCACAAGTTCCGGTACTCTAAAGCTTCAAAAGGGTTAGTCTCCTTTAAAATTGACATGGAACAGGCTTATGATTCCATGGGTTGGCCAACGCTTGCGAAGGCACTTGAGTACTTTGGTTTTCCTTCCCTATTTTCTAACCTTCTTTTGGATTGTGTTCAACATCCCGCTTTCTCATTATTAATCAATGGTAATCATTCCCAATGGATTTTTGCTAAAAGCGGGTTCAGGCAAGGATGCTCATTATCTCCATATTTATTCATACTTTATTCTCAACTACTGTCTAATGCTTTTTATTCCAAGACCTCTATTGGTATCCAGGTGAGCCCTTATGGTCCGAGAATCTCGCATCTTCTCTATGCAGACGATGTTTTAATTTTTTCTGAAGCTAAGTTAGAGAAGGTGAAAGAGATCAAAGTAATTTTGAAGAACTTTTGTAGTTGGACTGGACAAAATATTAATCTCAAAAAATTTGGAATCCTTTTTGGAAAAGCAGTTAAGGCGAGAAGGAGGCGAGCTATTACCAGAATCATGGGATTTAAAAGAGTTAAGGAGTTCAATTACTTAGGTGTTAAAATGGCCTTGAGAAGACTTGCTAGAGCTGATTTTCAATTCATCACTTACAACATCTTGAGGAAGTTAAACACTTGGGGTGGGAAATTCATTTCATTGGCGGGAAGGATCACTCTTGTTAAAACGGTATTACTCTCTTATCCCACCTTTTATTCTACTCTCTCTCTCATTCCGGTGGGAGTTTTAAATGAGATTGATAAGCTCGGTAGGAACTTCATATGGAATAAGATGAATGGTGGGGCTGATCTTCATTATGTGAATTGGGAAACAATGTGTAGGCCACGGGATTGTGGGGGACGTGGTTTGTACTCATGTGCTACTCGATGTGGACCTCTTAGAGCTAAGTTGGCTTGGAGATATGCTCAAAACAAGGATTCCTTGTTGCATAGAATCCTATACCCAAAGTATGGATCTGTTTGGGAAGTCAAAGGCGGGAGGAAGTTCGGTTCAAATGCTTGGAAACTTATTGCAGCTAGATGGAAGTTTCTCAAGCCCATTGTAAGATGGTGCATTGCAAATGGGGAAGACATTGATATCTTGAGGGACACATGGATCTTGGACAAAAACATTAGCAGGTGGCCTAGTTTTGTCAATCCTATTGTTAGCAGCGATGGGATGGTGAGCAGTTTCATCTCCAATGGAAGGTGGAATAATTCTGCACTACAAGGCTGTTTTTGGCCGGAGCTGGTGGTCTTGGTTAATCAAGTTAAGATTAATTCCAGCTTATCTGAAGATCACTTGGAACTAATTCAACATCACTCTGGTAAGTCTATTTCCTACTTGGCAGCTGCAGTATGTGAGGGATGTTTTGAAGTTTCTAAATTTGGAAGTGGTTTAAAAAGCCTAAGCTAAATTCTCGAATTGAGAATTTCTGGTTGAGACTGTTTAATAATGCCATTCCAACTTATAAATTTCTTTCCTATAGAAAGTTGATTTCGGTTGATACTTGTCCGAGAGGTTGTCATGAGGTAGAAGATATTGATCATGTGGTCTCCAGATGTAGTAAACTCAAGGAGGTGCTGGTGCATTTAAACAAATGGGGCTTTGCTATTGCGGATTCTAATTCATTGGAAGGAATAAGCAAATGGCTGGATATTCAAAATGATTCCTTGATTACGTTGTTCTGTAATGTGATTTATTTTTCCTGGAAGCATGGGAAAAGTGAAAAGTCTTCTCTGTTGGTGGCGGTGGAATCTGTTTGCTTTGCAGCTATTTCATCTGAATTCAACTATTTTAGCTCGGGCCGGTTGGATGCTAATCAGTGATTGCTGTATGAAAATTGTTGGCACCCTCCTCCACCCGATTGGCTCAAGGTGAATATGGATGCATCTCTATTATCCTCCTATAGAGCTGGTTTGGGTGGAGTGTTCCGTGATCATAGAGACAAATTTCTTTCAGCTTTCGATTTTTTTGGATTGCATTGGAACATTGCTCAACTAGAAACTCCTTGCTATTAATTCAATTGATCTTGTGATTGAAGATTGGATGCTGGATTTTAAAGGCCTTATAATCGAAGGAGATAATGCCAATATCATCAAGTTATTGAAGGAGTGGAGACAGGGCGGATTGAAGGGCTGCTCTTTCACAAAAAAATTTGATTTTATCTTATTAAATTGTATAGATAGGAGTTGTAATAAGTTAGATGATTTATGCGCTAACTATGCTATCTTTAGTTCGTTCTATTGCGATGATGTCAGTGTGAATAAGATTCCTCCTTCATTTCTTCGTATAGTGAAGGAGGAATCAGGTGGTAGTTGCTTGTAGTTCTTCTTCTTTTGGTTTTAATGCAAATTTCTTTTTGCTTCTTCAAAAAAAAAAAAAAAAAGCTAATTAGTTGTTAAACTCAATAAATGTCATTTTTGCCAAGCTTAGGCTTTATTTGAGTTTTTTTTTAAATTTTTTTAAGGCTTTCTTTGAGTTAACATTCTTATTATTTTATTTTTCATATCGCAAATGCAATTTTTATTTGTCCAGTACTTTTTTTGTTATTTTTATATTTATTTTTTGTTCAATAAATTTGTTTTCAAGATTTAAAATGTTATTTTCTTTATGGCAGCTTTACAATCCAATAACCAAATAGAGAAGAGGAAAGCAAAGCCTAGATGCCTCCTAAGGTGATCTCCAAACGAAAAACTCATTTTACACTTCAAAATATAAAACTCCAAAATATATTAATTCAAATCCATTCGAACTCCATTTCTTTCTCTTTTTTCGCGTGCTTCTTTATCTTGCTGCAAAGGTAACCATTTTTCTCCTCTTTCGTGCATTTCTTCGACAAATCCCGTAACATAAAAAATTGGAGTAGGTGAATAATGTGATGTCAATATTGACGTCGCACTGTTCATCTATTGAATTTTGACATGCGATTTAACGTTTGAATGTAGCGAATGACGAATGGCATACCACTGTATGCAGTTTGGTTGGAGATGATCTAAGCCATTGGGAAGAAATTACATTAATTAAATAAATAAATTCTTATTTTCTTAATTATAAATTAATCAAATTAATTTACTTAATATATTTTGAAAAATAAATAATTAGCTATAACAATTATAATTGAATAATTAGTTAGTAATTGAATACTTAAATAAATAATTAATTAACTATTAGTATAATAATTAATTAAAATATTATTAAAATAATACTTAAATAATTAATAAAATAATTAGGTATTTAAAAAAATCAACTAATTAATTATATAATTATCAGTGTAGTTAGTAACAAAGAAATGTAGAAGATGAAAAGCAAATTCTATTAAAACCTATCATCCAAAGGATAATTTATAAAAATGAACGAAATTAAGATTTCGAGAGCTAATTCTCATAAAAAAATTTGGTAAGACTGCTGTAATTTTCTTTTTTTGAATCCTTTGGTGGGAAAATTATTCTGTGCGGTCAACAGACATCGTCCAGAGGCGAATCAAGACACGCCATGTCACGTTTTTACTGTATACTAGTGTTATGTACTGGGTGACATGGCGCATCCTGATTTGCCTCTGGACGGTCCGATGACCGCACAAAATAATTTCTCCATTTAGTGAGACTGCTATAATAACTCCTAATTAAGTAGGTGAACTCTTTTAGGAATAAAAAATTAGTGCTCTCTCATTCTTCATCTTAGATCCTTCTATGTTAATTAGAATAGGATCCCTTTGTGAATTCCTTAGCATTGATTCAATTATTTTCCTTGCTTATTTTCTTTAACATGGTATCAACAAGATTCCTGTTGACTAAAATTATTATTACCCTTTTCAACCACTAAATGAATAAGCATGTTATACAACTTTAACATCCCTTATGGAATTAGTTAGAGAAAAACCTAACAGATCTTTCACAGTTTTAAGAGATGGAAAATTAAGAAAGTTTTTTATTATCCGATTCGTCATAAGAAATGATATATTTTTAAATAAATGAGCTATTATTTCCTTTAAAGATGTAAAATAGGCCTTAGCACTTCATAATATCATGTCACATGAAGTACCGTTATGGGCTCAAATATTGATAAATTTTCTGTTGGATAAATTTGGCCATACTATGAATCTAGAGGGATCACTATTTTATATTAGAATGATTCTAAAAAATCTTGGCAATGAAAGGTAATGCATACAAGGATAAGATAATTAATTGATTTGATCTTATTTTGGCTTGGATTGGAGCACTTTTAGTATTATTGGGTTTGTCTTTTCTAGTAGTCTAGTTTGACTATAAATTTGCTAACATTGAAGTTCAAATGATCATGAATTTATTTCCATAAATTTCCCATTTAATTTTTTTCCTGAGATTCATTTGGATTATGTAAATATTTTATAGGCATGTTCTTTTCCCTATTATTTTTAGATATCAAAGCTTATTAGACCCAAAATATATTTCAGATATTCAAAAAATTTCAAGGCATAAAATTTACAACAACATCAAAACCTTTATCCCAATACATGGGGTTGGCTACATGAATCATTTTTCACAATTTTGTTCTCTTAAGAGTCAATTTCTCATTTAAATTATATAAAAAATATCATCTCTTATATTTTCTAACTAAATCTTTTTAGGTCTATGAATATTTCTCATGAGTTTTCCTAGTAAGAATCATGTCCACAACTAGCTTCTCATCAAAGCTACCTCATGTGCATTCCTTTTTGATGTTTTTATTAGATGTAATAGTATTTATAAAAAAGAAACTTTTATAGAAATTTTAAATAAAAACTTGAAAAATCAAATATATAATCTCAACATTCAATTAAAAGTATTTTTTAGTTGAGTGTCCTTTTGAATGGTGAAAGTTAAAATATTGAGATTGATCTCTATTGTTTAAATTTCTTAGAGGTTTTGGCTACCTGAGATGTTCAAAATTTTAAAATTTTAACAAAATATTAGCCTTAGATATATTTAAAGTGGTATAATTTGGTGATCCTGGACAAATTGATCTTTTAACTTCTTTTGCCTTCTTCATTATATAGGCTGATCAAATTTCTATAAGTTTTACATTTGGTTGAAGATTGCTCAAACTACATTTAATGAGTATTGATGACCTCATCAGTAGTTATTTAAGCTTTCACTCGATGAATCAATTAAAATTTGAGAGAATTTTCTCTCATATCAATGAGAAGTAAAATGTTCTAGTGTAGAAACCTTCAAGAAAAATATATCTTAGTAGTTCTATATCTACTACATGAATTTGGCATTCTTTAGTAGATTTTTTTTAAAAAATACTCTTTTAAGAGTCTCTCCCTCTTTTTGGAAAATCTCATAATAATGAGAGGAGTTCTTGATGATTCTTCAACTGGTGCTGAATTGTTTAACAAAATGTTAACTTAAATCAGCAAAAAATTTAATAGCTCTAGCTGAAAGAGCATAGGCCTATATACGGGCTTGTCTCATAAGGATTACAAGAAAGACTTGGCAAAATACTATGCTAGAAGGATATTGAATATGCATGTTGGTCTTTTAGAGATCAATATGATCATAAGGGTAAAAAATTCCATAATATGGATTAATTGTAGGCAACATAAACCATTAGAATAGGATGCTAAAGAATTGCATCGACTAGAGGTGAAGATTCTTGAAACTTATGTTGATGAGTAAGTTGATTTCATTCCTTCAAAGGGAACTCTACCTAAATATGACATCATTAACACATCTCTTATAACATCATGAGGGTAGTTCATAAAATGTCATTGATCCAAGTCTTACATGGCTGGGTGAGGGTTATAGGTTGATTGAACAACAAACAAATGATGTATTGAACTAATAGTTTCTGAGAGATTTTAATGAGGCTGTGGAAGAGAAGGTGCTCATTGATTGGCATTATCTCTAAGGTGTTGGTGATTTTGTGGAGGGAGATCTCCATCAAACTATGATGCATCTGTTTATTTTCCAATCTCCTCTATGAATTTAAGATTTAAAATTAAAGTTATTCTTTCCTATATGAATGCTCCTCAAAAATGAGGCTTAGTGGACCATTGTTGTTTATATTTTTTGTATTTGATTGAAATATTGATGATTTACCATTAAAGATGTATGTGCGCTAGGTTAAAAATATTTCCCCCAAATTGCATCAAAATGTTACATGCTAACAAATTTACGTCGATATAGTAGAAGATGTATATCTTAGCTTTTGATAAAAATTTTGTATGCATAGATAAAACTTGTAAGAGATTTTTTTTATTATATGGAAAACTTGGAAAAGTTAAAAAATCATGGGGCTTGATCTAGTTGAAAAATATACTATATAGTAGGAGATCCAAGAATTTGCCCTTCCATACAGTTGAAAAGGATAAGACTATTTGAGAACAAATGTATGATATCCTTTTGTAAAAATTACATAAGTCTGATATCCAAAAATAAATAATTGAAACTCAACCATAGGGTTATCGGGTAATTAAATCCCAACAATATATTTAGATCTTGATAGGAGTCTGGAGATTATGACAATGATTATTGGTGGTGATTACCAGTGGTGACATTTGTCACAACCCATCCCGACCACGGTAGGTCCTATCATGTTGAGCTATGACAGACAAATCCCAATATCTAGTTCTAAAATTTTCAGATTCTCTTCTAATATCCATAAAAAATTATTACAGACTACATAGTTACTAATACATCTAAATACTAAAAATAAGCTCATCAATAAGATTTATATATATACTACTGTATATGGTTACATGCAGAAGCTACATAATTGAATAATAAACTAGTAATGACAATACAAAAATCAAAATAGGGAAATACTTATAAACATAGATCAGATCCTGAATTGTTAATCAATAATCTCTTTCCCCTTCCTAGATCTTGAAAACCAAAAGTGAAATCACAGTGAGCTATAACAGCTCAGTAGGCTACACAAACTAAATCTAAAATTTCAAATTCTTTTATTAAATTTTATTAAATATTTTGAAGTAGTTAAATACAGTCTAATAGATTACTGTACTAAGAAAATATAATAAGAGCACATCAGTTATTTGATTATTTAAATAACATTACTGAGCAGATAAATAAATTATAATTCATATCATAAGTAGTTCATATTATATTTCTCTGACCCAAATAGAATCTTAAAGGATTATGACCCCTTATAATTCCCTTTTATACTTATAATACCATAATATGTTCGTAGGCACCAGAATATGGCTTCTAGCCACCAGAACGTGCCTTATAAGCATCAGAATATTCTCTGACATAGACAAAATCTCAAAAGATTCTGGCTTATTATGACTCCCAGCAAATATAATTTAATCACATATGTATATATATCATCATATTATAGAAATTAAAGTAATTGAGCATGTGTCGAAGTAGAATTGATGGAGATAAGGAAAAGCAAACCCTAGGCCTAGGTAAGCTAGTAGAGAGAGCCATAAGAATTAATTAAAATTAGTTCAACTAATTTAATTAAATTAATCAAAAGTATAATGTACTTAATAATAATAAGTAATTAAAAATTAAGATAATTTGAAATTTAAATTATTAATTATATGATTAATAGTGTAAATAATAATTAAATAATTAATGAATAGTAGAATAATTAAGTGATTAATAAAATAATTAATAATTAAAACTAATTAAATTATAAGTAGGAGTATTAGTTAAATAATTAATTAAAAAAAGACTAATTAATTAATTTGATTTCAAATACTTATTAAATTAGTACTTTAAGCAATTTAATAATTAATACTAAAATTTTGATTTATTTATTAATTAAATTATTTGATAATTAAGCTAACTTCTAATTATATTATTATAATTATAACTAATTGGTGGTAATTAAAATTGAAATGAATAAGTTGGTTGTACTTAACACCTAAATTAAATTCAAAATATAATAAATTTAATGTTTAAATAAACTAACTGTCTTAAATCCTGGATTACACTACCAAGTAATTTATAGAGAATACATTTCCCAATGCAAGATTTACTAAATCCTAAATAGTTAAATCATACTTGTTGCCAAAGAGCCTCTAAATATCATAAAAAAAGTAGTGCATAATGTAGACAGTAGAGGAGATGAAGGTTAAGCTAATTCAATTTGTATAAATTTTCTTAGAGATTAGTCTTGTTGTCTTCATGATTGAGGTGCACACCAGAAATAATTGTTGGACGAGAGTTAGGGTTGTCGAGTGTCCCCTCTTGTCTGGCTCGCCACTCATGAAAACACCTTCCTCTCTAGCTTTGTTGGAGAATGCCTACCTCACCCACATTGTCTCACTCCACACTTCTTCTCTTTGCTTTGACAATGGATTCCTTTGATTTCCCTCTAAAACAATTCTTACCCTCCATCTTGGGCTCTTGCCTTATCGATCCTTTGCACTCTTCTGTTCCATCTTTTAATGGGAAAGGTATTCTAATGTCACATATACCTAATGCATTTTTTTCTCAAACTACATTCCTTGCATAGTAGATAAGGTTATATTTTCTAATGATAAAGTTGACGTAGGAATACTGGAAGCAAGTGCTTGTCAGATATGCCATGAGGAGGTGGCCTTCCTATGGTAAACTACTTGTTATAGTAAATATGTTTTGAGGTTGAAATGTAATGGTGAGCTTCCATCCCAAACTAAATATTTCTTTCTATTCAATTTCTCTTATGTTAAGGACTATGAAATGATAAAATATGGTGAACCATGGTACATAAATTATAGACCCTTATTTTTGAGATATTAGACTCTAAACTTATCTCCTATAAAAGATGACTTCAATGAAATACCTATTTGGGTGATGCTGCCAATGCACTTATGTGAAAATCTCTACGGTTAGTAGTCAATGTGCTAGTGAGAGAAAATCTTTATGGGATGTAGTCAATGTGATAGCTTCTTTTATTAATGAAACTTTAGTTTTTCTTGGAGACTTCAATTTCATTAGATCCATAGTTGAAAAGTGTTTTTTGTTTTTTTATTTTTGTTTTAATTTTTTTTTGTCGCAGGGCACTATACCTTATAAACTTATTGATTTCAACTCCTACACGTTTAATAGTGGTTTTCCCAAACTACCAAATATTAGATTCTCATATTGGTTAAATATTTAATTAAAAAATCCCATCAAATGCTTATTTGATAGAGCTCTATATAATAATAAATGGTTTGAGCATTTCCCTTTATCTATAATCTAGGTATTACAAATGTTATCATCTGACCACTCTCCAATCCTTCTATAGTTAGGCAACTCCACTCCCCTCCAAAAAAGATGTATATAATAATTATTGGAGACATTATACCAATTTCCTTCAAATGTATCAATATTTGGAACATCCCTGTAAAAGATGACCCTATCTTTGCTATATACAATAAACTTTAGTAGGTTAAGATTGATCTCAAAGCTACTAAATTCAATTCTTTTTATTATATCTCCAACACTGTTAATAATATAACAAATAAGTAGGAGAACATTCATCAATAGCCAGAGAATTAATCACTCTCTTCTCAATGAAACCCTTCTACAAAAAAAAAACTCTAGTGAAAGAATTACTAACTCTCTCACTACCATCTTTAACTACTCTCATTGTGCCACATTATTTATTTTATTTTCAATGGGAAATGATGTTTCTCTCCCTCCAAAAATTTCACATACTACCCAAACTACCCAATTTGAAATTTATTCTCCCTAGGGAGTAACACTTTCATACAAAATGACCTAAAACCAACTATATTTAACTAAGTATAAAGTACCTTGGAGAAAATTCATTTGGTTCAAAGGATGCTCCCCTAAATATGTAACTTTTGTTTGGAATATCTTAGTTAGTGTTTTGAAGACCAAAGTTGCCTTGCAAGCTAAAGGTGTCAATGCTGGTCAAAGTTGTGTTTTGTAATATATTTTTAGAATTTCACAATAATTTTTTCTTTGATTTCCTTTATTCCTTCAACATCCTTAAAAGATGCATATCTTTCACCTTAGCTTTCATATTAATCAAACCCTTATCTTTGTTTATGATATTAAGTTTAAATTACTATAATATATATTTTTTCTTCTTGCTATTCATATCACTACTCACTTCTTGTGGTATGAAAAGAATTACAAGAATGTTAATGCCAAAAAATGGAGGCCAACTTTGTTAACCTCAAATTTGGCTTGCAAATTCACCTAGTCGATCATCGATAAATTTCAGATTGAATCGAATTTAAGTTAATTAAAGTCGACTAGAACATATAAATTTAATTCGATAACACCGGGTCTGAGTCGACTCGCTTGATTGACCCTGACATCATCGTTGATTATTAAATAGAGTTGATTCAAGCCCAAAATTAATATGATTAATAACCAAATAAATTAAATTAGCATTGATAAGTCGATTTGACTCGGCTCGATGCCAAAATTATCAAACATTAATTTGATTATTAATTAAATAAATTCAAACAAGCAAAATCGAGCCAATTTGGCTCGAATTGAACTCGATTTAATGCTTGTCGGCCTCGATCAACTTAGATTTAACCCATGTTTTCCTAATCCTAAGGAAATCAACCTCGATTAGCTCAAATTAATTCTATCAAATCTGAACACCATAACTAATTAATTTAGTTTATTTTCATTTAGTTCTCTTTAACCAAAGTAGCCCCTAAATCACCCCTAAATCACTCTTAATTTTAGTCCTTGATCAAGAAGGATAGATTGGTCTTTTGTCCCTCATGAGCTTCTAGGTTAAATAACCATTAACAGCAGACGGAGAGAGGAAAGTGCGAACTAGGAAAACAACGAGAGAGAGAGAGAGAGAGAGAGAGAGAGAGAGAGAGAGAGAGAGAGAGAGTTATTGTACACAAAATATAATTTTTAATTTATTGAGAGAAATATAAATTAGAAATACTTATATTTTATGTACCTATAACATTATTTTTTATTCGCTGTTAATTTGCATTTTGTTTGTCTTTATTTCTATTTAAGCTTTAAAAAGGTGTTAAATTTGTAAGCATCTTAATTCAAGCATTATGTTATAGGTTCATGTTAAATTTTATGATGGGAGAACAATGCCTGCAAGACTATAATTGATAGATCAATGACTCAATATCTTCAATCTTGAATTGAAAAAAATATATTGATGCTCGTGTTGCAAAATATATTATAAGTGATGTCAAAAATATAGGTGATATAGTTATCATTCTGGAATCAGATAATAGGTACTTATATAGGGCACTTGTGAGTATTTTATGATATGTTTAATTAATTTTATCTTATGCATTTCAATTTATGCTTTGCTTTTAACAAATTTGCTTTTAATTTTCATTCAACAACAAAAATCAAATTTTATACTTTGAAGATACAAATGGTAATAATATTAAGTTCTTACAAATTGATTGTCTTATATCAAAAAAATTTCTTTTTATTTAAAATAACTTCTAGTTATTGCTTAATTTATGATAATTATAAATAAAAAACCTCTTTTAATTAATTCTATGCATCATGTGAAGAAATTCTTTTTTCTTTTCTCAGCTTTTTAGGGAACTTTGCGATCGTACTTATAATTTCAAATGAAGTGCGCATTGGAATGATAGTGAAAAGTGATCTTTCATTTTGATTCACTATTCCAATTAATACAGTGCTACAAAGTATTACATGATTCATCACATATGGATAAATAATTCTCCTAATTGTAAGCAAATAGTCTCCCTTCCATATTATGTAATATGATCATTTTATTTTAATTTCTTATAACAATTAATTTAGAATGGGACAATCAACTTTTTTTTTTAAACCAGTACGATATTGAATCATACGATAAGAACTACAATGGCCTAAATCTTATTATTTTTATTTTTTGATGTTTCTTTCTTGTAATTTAATTAATAAGAAAATTTTTATATTGAAAGATAAATTTAAAATTTTGTTATAAGTTATTCATATTAATTTGTATATGATTTAACATTTACGTGTAACTCATTCTCTAATAATAGTTTTACAAATTATGTACTAAAAGATTAATTAATAACTTTAGAGTTTGAATGATTAATTGATGTTAAGTAACTCATGTTGTTTCGAAATAATTAATAGAAAAAACATGTTGATTATTTCTTTAATAAAGAAGTATTTCTTATTTATCAAAATTAAGTTATGCAATATCTTATAGTGTGACATATTTTCTCAAAGAAAACTATTCCTTAGCATTCAATTATTAATGGAATAATTTCATTATCAAATCTTACTAGTAATGAGAATTTTTTGGATGGAGGTGGACTATTAGTGATAAAATATTTTGAGTTCATATTAACTTATCTCAAATGAGAAAGTTAATCAAGTTGTAGATAATTAATTTTTCTTGTGTTTCATTTTATTTATTATGATAGTTTATTAAATTTTGATCTAAAATGTTATTAACCCACAAATGGCTTTTATGTCATTTGTGGGGATTATAAATGTTCTAAACATTTATGTACTATATAATTGAAGGAATTTTTTGGGAATACAGGAGTACACTAGAAGTTTTTTATAAATGTACCAAACTATTCAAGAATTTTGTAGAAATATTTTGTTAAGTTTTTTGGGTTCATTTAAGCTTTAAAAATTTTTGTAATTTGTTAGAACTATTTCGCATTTCAATTTTTTCTTGCAACTGGCAAACAACAAACCACAAGAAGTTAAATGTATAAACTGTTTGAGTTTCTTAGAACCAGGAGTTATTGGTGTAAATATTAGTTTACAAAACTTTTAGCTATAGCCTATGTTTGATCCTCTTTCTTGCACCAAAAACTTTAGTTCCATGAGGCTTATGTGAATATGAGATATATGAGAATATGAGATGATTAATTTGAAAGAGTGGGAAACATAATTCCTGCCAGTTTATCCAAGGTTGCTCTTTCTCTTGGATTGTATTTCTATTTAAACTATTTTTTTAGGATGATGCTTAATTGTCTTGCTGGCTATTACCACTAGAATATGTGACTCAATTCCCACTTTCTATATATTTTATCAAGTGCAATATTCCTCTAGTAAATGACTTCAATCATTTTCGTTCCAGGAGGAATATAGAATACATTGCATTAACTTGTTTTAATTATTTGGTTCTATTACTATTTAGTTCCCTTGGTGAGAAGCTTTTGTTAAAGTTCAAAGTTCACTCAATTGAAGGAATTTTTCTTCTGTTTCATTAAACTAGTGCAATTTCTCCTACTTTTGTCAGAAGGCTGAACTCCAATGAAAAATTATCCTAGTAAAAGTAGGTTCACTTGGAAAATTGATAATTGGTAACTTATTATGTTATTTCTATAGTTGATTTTCTAAAGGAGGTGCTAGGAAAAAGAGGATAAAATAAATAAGTATCCATATTTATAATGATTGCTTTAGGGAGAAGTTATGATTAAGTCAGTGATACAATTTTTAATCATGAACATTGCTAATTATGATTTTTAACATGTAGCAAAATAATCTTTATGCCTAAATAAATGTCAATAATTACAAAATTTGTAGGCCTTTTTTATTACCATTTTTTTATAGTAATTAATCTTTTGAGTCAATCTAGATTGAATAAGAAAATTGTTGGGTTACATCCACCTCCACCAACACTCTTACAATGGGAAGTCTAAATATAGCCATAGAAGGAAATCTATAAGTATTACAAAATAATGAGGGTAACATGAATAGAATAATTTTATCAAGCCGATGAACTTAGTGATGAAGAAAAACTATCTAAACAAGAGTAGGACAATTTGAAAATAGTTCATTTGTTTATCCTCATAAAAAATCCCTAAAATTTAATAACATGGACACAAACACATCAAAATATTATTTCACTTGCTTAAAATATAGCAAGACATTTTTGGAGTTAAGAAGAGAAATAGAGATTTTTTCCACTTAATAGTGGCCTTTAAGATAGTCCTTGAGTACTAACAATATGAGCTGACCACCAAAGAATTTAATAATTAGAAAAAATATTAAGGATGTTTTCAAATTAATAATTTTACTTTTCAAGAGAATCATTACCAAAGTTATTACCATTAGTTGAATATTTTTCTTGAAAAAAATCTTAGGACGGTAATTGCTGCCAACATAAATATGAGATTGAAAGAAAATTAAATTACTAAGCATATATAGGATTTTTGAAGGGAAGGAATATCCTGCAACATTTGAAGGAGGGAATGGCATCATAATATAGATGGATGAGGAGGTAGAACTCAATGTGGCATAAAAAATGTGTCAAGAGAAATATTTGCCTAAGTGAGAGGAGTCATAGTGTTAGCCAATGAGAGAAGAACTAGGAAGCAAAAGTAGACTATGGATAAATTAACAAAGTAGCATATGAAATCAAATTATATAAAGTTAACATTGGAGGTGGATTAGAGGCATAGCTTGGATAGCTATCAAAATAGGATTTAAGACCAAGACAGAACTAAGGGATACCAAAAGTAAGGAGCATGAATGTCTTAGAGTCAGGACCCTATATGGATGCTAAAGGGAGGAGCAATGAAATAATTATTTCTTGCATGAGAAATATCATAGATTTGGTTGAGTAAGGAGAAAACAAGATCTCTTACTCATGACCAGTAGTATACTTTGAATAAATCAATGTAGTAATATATGATGCCAAGTAGTAAAAACTAACATAGGTGGTGGCAGTGAGATTAGAGGATAAGATTGGGTAGTTGGTGGGAGATGATATGAGACATGAATAGGACCAAGGGAAACCAATGGTGTGACATTCAAAATAATCAAAGAGAAAGTTTGGGGAACATATCTAATGCCAAAGTAAGGACCAACCTAGAACAAAGCTGGAGAGCAACCATCGCAAGCTCTAGAGATAAGTATAATGGCATCAATAGGTGTAGGCACCCAAAACTTAGAGGAGGAAAAATATAGGAGGAAAAATACTACTCAAAATGCTCAAAGTAGGAGGAGGATCCAGGTTGTTGATGAGAGAGAGATAAGAGGTGGTTAGGGAGCAGTGCATTAGTGCAAGATATTTTTACTAGGGCACCATGATTTAAAGTTAAATATGTTTCATAAATTTGAGCAATTTTTAAATTTTTTCTATTTTTACACATTTTCTTTCTAATTTTATTAACTAATCAAGTATTATTTTACTATAAGATCTTAAAAATAGTTTTGCTAATATGCTTGAAACTAAAATAATTATCTTGATGAAGAATGAAGATGAAGTTATGTTTCCTTTGAATCATATTAGAGTCAAGATATGTTAATTATTAGTAACAATAATGCACTAGACATAAACTCATAAGAATATAATGTGAAACTTGTTATGATTTAATTTTCAAAAGAAGAAGAAGAAGAAGAAGATGAGGTTTACTAATCAATAATTTAGCTTATGCAATTAGCAACATCTTTTTTTATTTACCTCAATATATGAGGTTTACTCAACAATGAATCTATACATTTATTAAAATTTTTTAAGATGCTAATTAGATCAAATAGTTCGATCCTAATGTCCCATGGCAAATCTATATATAAAAAATTCTAAGACTTTAGATTAATCTAATTCTTTTCATATACTCTTGGATTAAGACAAAGTAATAATATTCAATGCTTAATATTGTTGGAATACTTTAAAGTACCGCCATAGGTTGAAAGGGGTGCTTGTAAGTATTAGTCTTGCTTTTGATCTTGAAGTAAAAAAGTATTGATATGTAGAAATGGTCTTTGCCTTGGTTTGTCTTATTGTCAAATAAGGTACATTGAAGAACTTTTGAATATTATGTAATAACTAATTTATACGTATTTTGGTGTTCTAGGATTCTATGCTTGAAATTGAATAGGATGATTTTATATATTTATGTGAAAAAAAATTAAAGTGTTCTATTCATTAGTTTCCTTTTTTTGTTGTTCCTTTTTCATATTTACATATTGCAATAGAATTGAAAAATAAATCTTTTATAGTTTTATGTTTAGTTTAGTTTATCCAAAATTTTATGTATTATTAGCATCAGTTTAATTGTTATTATTATTGTTAAAGTAATTAAAGAATTTTATGTCTAATTTGCCCTCATATTTCATATTTTATCCAAAGCCTTAACTAATCTTTAGAAAAGTTTTTTTACATTGAAAATGATATTATATATCCATATAGTGTAGTAACTCTGTTTCCGTGGTCCTTTTTGAAATTTATTTAATAATGAATTGATAAACTTCTTTTACAGGTATTTTCTTCTCAATCAAGAAACACCACTATACTCAAATATTATTGGTAAGTTTTGAATGCCAATTTAAACTATATTAAATTCATATTGTTTGCTTATTCACTTATTTTTAGGCCACCTTATAGTGTCGATTCTCATTAATAACATTATAATTCATATAATTATATATAAGTTTTTGTTATTTCAATTTCATTATTATAAATCTTCAGCTTTTTAATAAATATTAGTCATCTTTTTTGCTTATTATAATCATATTTATTTTTTCAAAAATGTATTATATTATTATATTATTCACAAGTACAATGATTTCTAGATTATTTTATTGGTTTGTTGTATGCTTGAGGCACTTTAAAATATATAAAACTTTTATATGCTTTAAAACCAAAAGCATCAATCTTTTATTATATATGAAAACTTTCCAGTTCTTTCTTATTTAAAAGTTATTTTTCTTAAGATTAACCTCTAGTCTATTTTCCCTTGTTTAGTAGTTATTTTTCTTAAGATGTAGCTCTATAGTCTATTTTCCTTTTAATGGCTTTCAAGTATAAAGATTTCTAATTGAGTGCACCAAAGAATGGGATTATGGTCTTTTCTTTACATGATTAGTTTTGTTTTATGAAAGTGATAGTTTCAAAATTCATTATCATATTAGTAAAAGATATTTGTATAATATGATAATTTTATGTCAAATAACTGCATTATTACATTCTACATCAAATCTCATGATTTGATTGATTGTGCATATTTTATTTATTCACCAATATGATTTTTGTTACTTGATAATAAACTTAGTTATTTAATGACTCACTTTTCCAAAAAAATATTTACTTGTTGGATAGTTATCACTTTAAAATTAATCTTTTAATGACTCATATATATATATATTTAAAAACCTCGAAATAGCTATTCCAGTTTCAATACGAGATGTTGGATTTCTATAACAATAGAAGGACATTAGATTTTCTCCTTTAATAGATACCATAATATGTGAATCGAGAATTAGCTTAAAGGATTACTATAATCTCAAAAGATAGCACAGTAGTTTCATTCATGTCAATTTCCTTGAGATCCTCAGTTACTAGGATAAGTTTGATTAAGATAACACAATGGTTTACCTGAATAGGATTTGATTTAACATTAGTAAAAAACTTCTAGTGATCCATTCACACTTGTTAGACAAAGTCTTACATGATCAAAATATTATAAGCAGGTGACCTAAATTTGACCCTTATCTGTTAAAATAACATAAGTTGCATAAAAAGTCTTATAAAACATAAGAAGTTATTAACCATGCTTTTCACACTTAGGTCCTCAAACTTGCATATTTCCCCTTGATTGAGTGGAATTTGAGCTCGAGTGAGCTCGATTATGCTTGATCAATTCGATTGAGCTCCATTGAACCTAATTTGAGTCAAGTTGGAGCCAATTAGGATTTAATCTCACCAAATTAATTTAATCAAACTAAATTAAATGCAAATCAACTCAAATTAATCCAAACTTCGTTCAATTCAGGCTCAATTCTAAGCCCAAATGAGTCTAATTGACTTAAGCTAAACTCCAATTAACTTTCTAGCTAGTTTGAATTCCTCTTTATATAAAGAAATTGATCCAATGACTGAGATGTACAGTAAGGATTCAATGGCATAATGAAATCAAATCACAGGTTTGATTTCCTCATTCGGCAAGCAACTCTGACGACTAAATGGATGTATGCCGAAGACTTCCCGTGGTTCCCTTCTTTCTCCGGTTCTAATAAAGAGCCATCAAGTGCCTCTCGATTAAAAATCTGGAAGAAATCTCAGACAAAAAGGTGAAAAGAGACTTTTTTTTGGATTTTCCACCTGGTTTGAAACTCCTCAAGATGAAAGCCTCATTGCCTCTGCCTCGGTCTGATTTGCAAACACCAGCTACTGCCAAGCCTCCCCCTCACCCCATCTTCTCTGGTTCATGAGCCCTAGGCGAGAGATGAAGCCCACTCTCCACTCTCCTCGTATGTCCAGGAGGCAGAACCCCCCATCGCTCTTCCTTCATCCATCCGTTAGACTGAGTCAGATGCACAAACCGGGAACCACAGATGCCCGCTCATGAAGCCTCACCTGCCAGCCCCGACTCCCTCACCCTATAATAGCCGACGCACCCTCTTCGGCTCCCTCTCTCTCAAGAACGATTAACCTTCTTCTCCTCTTTCATCCTTCTTTCTCCTCTTTTTTTGATTCTTCTTCTCAAGCTCCCATTCTTAATCATCTCCTTTTCTTCTTTTTAATCTCCTTCTTGCTTGTTTGAAAATAACCTCAACCCCTTCCTTTTTGGAGAGAGCGCTTGCTAGATTATTGTTATTTCATTTTTTTTTATGGATGCCAAAATGTTCATTTGATTTGCTTTTTGATATAAAAAATGGTAAAATAAATTTTGTTGGGATGTTTCATGAATATGAATTGACGAAATGATGAAGTAATCCTTGTGACCTCCTTTCTTAAAATAGAGAATGACATCTTGCCTTCACTCTTTCTTTTTGAAGCAAATGGAGAATAGCATAATGGGTTTCCTTTCTTGATCTAAAAATGACAATCGCTGAAGTTAATTTCTTTTGGTTTATAAGAGATTCTTCATATTTCAAATGCTTTATTATTGGTTGGTTTGATTTAAGGATTGAATGACATTCTTCATTTTCTTTCTTCGACACATGTGGTGACATCTTAATTAATAGTGGCAATCTTACTTTCTTTCCTATAGGTAAGTGATAGTAGCTTGCTTAATGTATAAACATTAGACTCTCAATCAAATATCATTGAGCTTGGAATGTTTTGAAAGACATAAATCGCTCACCAAGAAAAGAGCGACGCCCTATGTTGCAAGCTATGCTTGTTTTCATATTATTTATTGAATGGAGATGCACTTATTTGTTATAACAATTGTATGATATATGTTTTGATCTTGAATAAAGGTGATAGCTATAAATTAGAAAGTATTTTGGTGTTTTACATCTCTCCTTCTTCCATCAATGCTAGAATTTAGTTTTTTCAATGGGAAGGTTATATGTTTGATGTGATAGGTTTAAAATTTTATGAGCATTGACATTGCTTCCCTCTCCGCCTTCTTATGTAAGTATTGAGTACATGATTTACACATAGATCTACATTGAGTTTTCTTAAAAAAGAAATGTTTCTTTGAACATATTTCTCTATCACAAATTACTCATTAAGTTTCTTTCTTGAAGCATGAAACATTGATTGAACTCGTTGCTACATCTCATTTTCTAGAAATGATTGAAGTTGCAATCTGTTGTATGAAAGATCCTTGATTTAGAGAAATTATTTGTGTTGAAACGCATTCACTAATATTATATTATCACTTTGTGAAGGATGTTCAATGGCATGATTGACATTATTTGATGGAAGAGTCTATCATTATGCTATAGAGTTTTCTTGTTTTATATTTTGATCAGAAACACAAAGTCATATAGTCTATGTTAGAAGATTTCATGAATTCTAAAACTAAATGAAGTCATTTAGCAAAGTCTAATGTTCAAGAGCATCTATATTCAAAGTTGTGCTTTTGTTGGAAAGCTTCAAGCATACTTACTCTTTTTTTTTCTTGCGTACATATAACTCATATGTATATGCAAGGGAATAAATAGAGTTTTTGTGAATAATACCTTGTTTGGGAAGAGTAAAATTTTCATGATTTGTTTGATTGTTGTGACTCATGTTTATGGATTCTATTTCAATCATTATATGTATCTCACATTGCATGATTCCTGGAGAGGATTTATATAACATAAGAACTTTGTTTGAGTCGTAGCTTCGACATACACATCACATCATGTCTCCCCATTTTGATAATTATTTTGCTCCTGACAACACAAAAACAATTATTAGTTATTACCATTAGTGGTAACTTGATGCTATGATACAACACATTTTAAATGATCTTCTAATAAAAATATTATAGATTGTTGACATTTGAAAATTACAAAGTCTAAATCATTAGACTTAAAGCATCTACTATGTACCCTTTGGCTCTATGGAAAAGCTAATATATATATATATATATATATATATTAATACCAAATTCCTTAATATATGAAGGATCGAGATATTGACTAAAATTTTTTATGCTTCAATGATTTTGTTATCAATTTTTTTAGAGGTTATTTTAGTTTATAGCTTAGATAGGTAACAAGGTTGTGTTCTTCTCCTGGAGTGCCTTGATGAGAAGTTCCATTAGATGTTTTTTGTATCATAATGACTTTATCAAGGACTTTAAGCAGTTTTAAGTTTTGTTATTTCATACCAAGATATTCACCAAAACAGAAGTGAATGGACAAACAAATGACAAAAATTATGTGTAATGTTTAGAAAAAAGGTGCAATTAATATTGTTAGTTTCAAAAAGAAAAATATCAATAAGATAAAAAGTTGATATCTAAAATGAGAGAAAAATCAAGATTAGATTTTTGAGATGGAGAAAATATTTTTCACACCAATAATACAGAAAATAATCATCACAATCATCAAGTTTAATTTATTATATCATTTTAAATAAAAAATTAGCATGAAACTAAATCTTAATAGTAATAGATATTAAATAAATATAAATAATGCAACTTACATGCAATATGTGTTAATCCAAAGGCAAATTAACAAATACTCCTCATTGCCTAAGGTGCATCACAAGCCAAGGCTTTAACTAGGAAGTGTAAATTTATTTTTTGGTAGAGGTTTTGTAGAAGTGTCTATAAGTTGATCTTCAAACCTGTAATGAATAAAGCTCATATCCCTTACCTTATGACCTTCTGTTAAACTAATTTTATTTTAAAATGTTTGATTTTTTCATAAAATATTGAACTACGAGACATAACAACTGCACCCTACTAGCCAGCAAACACTTATATTTTTTACAACTGCTTAAATGTAAATCACTTATCAACTTTCTCAGCTATAATGATTATTTCACTGCGACTTTAGTAGCAACAAACACTTATAAGCCTTGAAATAAATTTTTTATATTGATTTATTGTGTTTCAAAACGCCTTATATGTATTATATTAATTCATTTTACTTTGAAACAAATAATTCTTTGATAGATGGTTATTTTTTCTTATTTGAGAAATTATGTATTGGAAATTATCAAAAATTTATAGGAAATTTTTATTATGTTTCATTCAAAGAGTAAAAAAATAAAGCAATGCCATCTATTATTCATATTTAAGCAAAATTTAATAAGCATAATATATATTTTATATTTATATATTGATTCATATTAGAAGATTGAGAAATTTAAGTTTTCTTCTTATATTTTGTAGATTGTGCAAAATATACATAGAGCTTAAATTGACCAGGGTGGTTGTGGCAAAATAATTTAGTAATATCATGATACCAAAATTTTCTTTATAAGAATTATGAACTGTCAAAGGTAAGAAGCTTTATTATTTTTGTTTAGAAGCGCTTTTTTATTTTTGTAATTATTGTCTTGTTATATTTTACATAGATTTTATGCTAATTATATTGTTAGTTCTAAAATGCTTTAATATTAACATAAATGATCATTTTCATATTCAATTTTCTAAAAAAGATTATTTAATTATAATATTTTCTAAGATGCGTTATATAAAAAGTTTTTAAATTTATAAGTATCCTAATTCAAATATTATATTATTGGTCAACAATAAATTTTATGATGGTAGAACAATACTTGTAAGACTATAATTGATAGAACAACAACTTGATGTTGCCATTCTTGAATTAGAAAATCTATTAATGTTTCCATTATAAAATACAATATAAATGAGGTCACAAAAGTATGTCATTTTGTTATAATCCTTTGCTCAAGTAATAAGTACTCACATTTACGAGCATTTTATGATAAATTGAATTAATTTGATCTTATGAATTTTACTTTATTTAATATTTTTAATAAATTTGCTTTTAATTTGCATTAAGTAAGAAAGACTAAAATTTATACTTATTAAATAAAAATGATGAAAATTTAAAATACTTATAAATTGATTGTGCTATGCCTGATGCAAGTTTTTTTTAAAGATAATTTATAATTATGCATAATTTATAATAATTATAAATTACAAATATCTTCTTAATTAATTACATGCATCATATTAAGAATTCTTTTTTTGTCAACTTTCTTGAAAACTTTTGGCAGTTTGCTTATCAATCAAAATTGAGTATGCATTAGAATGATAGTGATACATGATTATCCATTTACATTTGCTATTCTAATTAATATGGTGCTATAATCTATTATACGATTCATCATATATGAGCACATATGATGAATCGTGTAATACATTGTAGCACCATATGAATTTAAATAACAAATATAAATGGATAATCACATTTCACTATCATTCTAATGTTTATTTTATTTTGATTAATAAACAAACTATTAAAAGTTTCCTAGAAATTTAAGAAATAAAAAGAACTTTTAATAGGATGCATATAATTAATCAAGAAGAGATTTGTATAAACTATGTATGAAATTTGGCCTTTCGTGTTAAATGCAAAATAAAGCAAATTTATAAAAAATATTATATAAATTGAAATGCTTAAAATCTAATTAATTAAACTTACCATAAAATGCCCATTAGTGCAATATGTAAGTACTGATTACCTGAGCAAAAGATTATTACAAAATCACCTAATTTTGTCACATCATTTCTATTATATTTTGCAATTGGAGTTTTAATAGATTTTTTCAATTCAAGAATGACACCATCAAACTATTGGTCTATCAATTACAGTCTTGCAAGCATTATTCTCCCATCATAAAATTTAACATTGGCTTATAATTTAATATTTGAATTAAGATATTTATAAATTTAAAATCTTTTTATAAAATGCATCTTAGAGAATATTATAATTTAAAAATTATTTTTATAAAATTGGGATATTAAGATGATTATTTATGTTAATATTAAAGTATTTTAGAACTAACAATATAGTTAGCTTAAAATCTATATAAGATATAACAAGAAAATAATTACAAAAAAAATGCTTCTAAATAAAAATAATAAAGCTTTTTTATCTTTTAAAGTTCATAATTCTTATAAAAACAATTTTAGTAACATGATATTACTAAATTATTTTGCCACAACCACCCTGATCCTTTTAAGCTATATGTATGTTATGTACAATTTATAAAATGTAAGAAGAAAACTCAAATTTCTCAATCTCATAATATGTACTAATATATACTTATAAAATATATATTAAGTTTCCTAAATTGTGCTTTAATATGAATAATTGATGACATTACTTTATTTATTGGATCTTTGAATGAAATTTTATGAAAATTTCTCATTAAATTTTGATAATTTTTAAAACACAATTTTTGAAATAAGAAAAAATTACCCTCTATCAAAAATAGTGTTTGAAAGTTAAATGAATTAATATAATATATATAACATGTTTTGAAACATAATAAATCAATATAGAAAGTATATTTTAAGGTTCATAAGTGTTTATTGCCACTAAAGTCGTAGTGAAATAGTTATGGTCACTGAGGAAGTTAATAAATGTTTTATATTGAAGCAGTTGTAAGAAACATAAGCGTTTGCTGGCAAGCAAGGTGCAGTTGCTATATCTCGTAGTCTAATATTTTATAAAAAAATTGAACATTTTAAAATAAAGTTATTTTAACAGAAGGGCATAAAGTAAGGCATATGAGCTTTATTTATTACAGGTTTGAAGATCAACTTATAAACACTTCTATAAAATCTTTGCCAAAAAATAAATTTAAACCTCCTAGTCAAAGCCTTGATGATTATTAGGATTTATTTTCATGTTTGTTTCTAATTTTAAATTATGTAATAAACTAACTTGATGGTTGTGAATTCCTAAAATTTTATGATGTCTGGTTCTTACATTATCTTATTCTACTATATCTTAAAAAAACATAATGGTGACATGCCATTATAAGATTTTTTTTCATTGCCAACCCGAGCTTTGACTTATCATTATTTTTGAATTCTTATGATTATCTATAAAATATAATAAAAATTATATTTATAATATCATAATATAAAAAAAAATAAATTTATAAATAAATAATAAACTTACATAATTTAATTTCAAGATGTATAACTGATGGCATTACTACTTACTAAATGATATCTTAAAAAATTGATAATCTTCTAAACATATTTTCTAAGATAAAAAATAATCTATCAGTTAACGAACAAGCCCCATCATATTTTTAAGATTTTTTTAAACTTTAAAAGTTAAAAAAAGATAAAAATAAATATAGATATTAGTTTTAACAGCTGCTATATTAGCTGGCACTTTACAAAAGTATGATTTACAGATCCACTTCTTGCTATAGCATTATTGAAGTTAGAAAAAGATGTTGATATTCCCATAGCTAAGTACACCTTAAAAAATACTGTTGAAGTAGAAGATTTACTGATTATTCTTGGCTCGAGTGAAGAGTACCGAAAATAACCCAAGTAGGCACTTTAAGGTATGTGAATTAATTTTAGCCATTTTTATTTTATAATAATTTTCAAAATCTTAAATTTATAATTTTTTTCCTGTTATAATTATCTACATGTTAATACAAATATGACAATTGACTTCATAATTAATTGCATTGCACCGAATGTAAGTTTTATTTTTTTAAATATCTTACATATTAAATACTGCATAATTTATTATTAGTTATAAACAAAAAGTAAAATCTAAATAATTTTATAAATATTATTAGGAGTTCTTTATTTATTATTTTAGGGAATTTCTAGTGGCTTATTAGTTGACCAAGATGAAATAGCTATTGGAATGAAACAACGTGGAGCTAATCCATTTTGATTTGCTATTTCACTTGGACTAATATTGAATAGGATGACTCAATTTATTAAAATGAGATATTTTCTCTTAATTGCTTATAAATAATTTATTTTTTATAATTATGTAATATTATAATTTTTATTTCATTTTTTATAATTTTTATTTATAGCAGAAATATTAGCTTATCTTTACAAGTAAGATGACATATTACCATATTTTAAATGTAATGCAAGTTTAATGCTTAGACAAGTTATATTTCTTCATGAGTCTAGTTTATATTACTATCTTTTAAGAACTAATATATCTTTTAAACTTTTATACAGAGTATGCTTATTTACCTTATTTTTATTTGAGATCTTTAGGACTCATCCATACTTCTACAAGTTTTATATGATGGTTAACAATCATCTAGGTGTCAATCATCAAGATTTCAATCCAGAATTCAATTTAGACTTAAATCTAGCCTCGAGTCAACATTAATCTAGACTTCAAACTAGACTTCAAGTCAATCCCCAATCCAGACATCAATTCAAATCCCAATCCAGACCTTAATCCAAACTCCAATCTAGACTTCAATTCAATCATTGATACAAACTTTAATCTAAAACTTTAATCAGCCTTCAATCAAGCTTCAATCCTATTTGTCAGAAAAAAATAAATCGCCATGCAGATTTGTTATTCTCATATTTTATAATTGAATACTACAAAGAGAATAGAGTACTGTGTCAGGAGACTAACATAATATTCTATAATGGATTCAATATAAAAATAAAATTTTAGAAAATAATATTTCTGTAAATATATTTCAAAGAATAACATATAATCTCAAAAGTTGAATATAAAATTCTATATAATGTGCTTAAAAAAATAAATAGAGTTTTAAAAATCTTGTCATTCTTTTAATTAGATGTAACAAAAAGAATATTATATCATCTTGAAAGATAAATATAATATTCTTCAAAATATCAAAAAATAAGAATGGATTTTATAAAATTTAACATTTTTAATATCAAATATAATAAAGAAAATATCATGTCATATGGGAAGATGATAATGATATTCTATAAGTATATTTATAAGTAGAAATTAGTTAAAAAAAATCTACATTACCAAAGATTTTTCCCTTATTTTATAGAAATAAAATAAGATTTATTTTAATCTGGAGTTCTCAAATTCCTATAAGAGCAAGCCCCTATAGATAATTACATCCTAGGATGGGTACTCCTAGAAAAACTCTCTATTAAAATAATAATTTCATACCATTTATCCAACTCCCTTGATGTTTGCCATATGTCCCAAATGGTTAGAAATATAGGGGATAGGACATGGTAAATATAATGATGTGTAAAGGAATTTTTGTCCTCACATAAGCATTTTGGGTGATTAGGCTTAGCTTAAACCTAATCTAAGGGTTAGAACTAGTTTAGAAAAATGCTTGAAGGAGTTTAGGCAACTAGAATGGTTTGAGATGGGAGGGATTAAGTATTTGGAGCAATTTGACCACTTAGAAGACCATTTAACTATTCATGTACTATTTGACCAGTCAATGAGTCAATAATTGTGGCAGTGGCATATAGGAAGGTTTGATGAGATGTCTTAAAGGGAGTTTAATGTTAGAAAATTAAAGCTTGAATGCATGCTTGGGCTATATTTCAGTACCCTTCACTTAAGCCAAACAAAATAAGTAAATCCCCTACTTCAATTATATTTCTTAAGGTGTACTCGGTTATAGGAGTATCAACATATTTTTCTATAGAACATCTCACCACCATTAGAGATCCGGGCCACAGGCGTCGCCCAAATCTAGCTTTAGGTCATCTTATTCACTATGCCTTAGAGACAAAATATGACCTTCAGTATCCTGTCCCTCCTGATGTCCCTCCTTCCTTCTTCACAAACAACTCATTCCACGTCCTACACAGCACCCGCCTACATCCGGAGCCTGCCCCGGATGTTGAGGAAGAAGAGGAAGAGGATGCTCCAGTTCCTGCTGCACCAGAGGCACCTGCACCCCTTCGCATTGCCTCTCCCCTTGACCACCTGGTGCAGCGCTTTGACCAGTGGGAGGCCCATTTTGACTCCTACGTGGTTGCCCAGGAGCAGCAGCACAACGAGGACCTCCAACGCTTCGCGGACTATGCTGCGCAGCAGTAGCAGCAGCACGACCAGGACATGGCCTGGTTTGGAGCTCACTTTCAGGCCATTCACCATTACTTCTACCCTCCACCGCCACCTCCTTCTTCCGATCAGGATCCGCCTCAGTTTTAGTTTTCTGTCGTGTTGTTGTTCTGTGTATGTTATATATTATGTTTTATTTCCGTGTTTATGTTTTTCCCTCCTCCTTTTTGTGATGTCAAAAGGGGGAGTCAGTTGTAGTCGTGTCGTGTCTGTTTCTGTTTTCTATTTCATGTTTTCTGTATTATTTGAGCTGTTAAATGAAAATTAAAAAAAAAATATTTGTTTTGTTTGATCTCCTAGTTTACCTTTGTTTTCAGACTACTTTACAAATGTTTGCCATCATCAAAAAGGGGGAGATTGTTGCAAATCTGATTTTGATGATGACAAACATGTTTCCAGTGTGTTTTGCTTGGCTAATCTGTTTCAGGCACAAAAGACCGCGAGCCACTCAAGCCAACTCAAGATCGGGTCCAAGTGTGTCAAATGTATGATTTTTCCTTTTATTGAGTCAATTGTAATGTAACTGATTCCCTAGCTAAGTAACCTTGCACACACACACTCATGGAGAGAGATTAAGTGAATTAGAGTTTCTGTTGAAAATTTGTTCAGATCGTCCTGGACGATATCCACATCGTCGTGGACGATCCAGTTAAAACAGAAACCCTAATTAGGGCAACTAAGTTAAGAAGGTCTGATTAAGCAGATCGTCCTGGACGATCTTTGGATCGTACGGGACGATATTCTCAAATCAGAAATTCCCAGCCGCCATAGTAAGTTAGGCAAGTTTTATTTTAAGTATTTTGGTCTGATCGTCCCGGACGATACGTGTATCGTCCAGGACGATTCACTACAATCATGCCTAAATTAGTCTGATAATTAAGAAAAGCAATTAATGTTTAATTGATACGATCACATCGTCCTAGACGATCGCAGGATCGTCCCGGACGATCGTAATCATCTTGTGCATTTCAGCTGTACGTCCAGAACTATGTACAGGACGATTTGGGGCCTTTTTGAACTAATCGTACCGGACGATTACCCTATCGTCCGGGACGATCAAGTCATTTTTTGGTCGTCCAGCAAAGATTTCTCTGGACGACCCGAACTGTCTTCTGGATGATTTCCTTCAATTTGAACTAATCGTCCCGGACGATCTCAGGATCGTACGGGACGATATGAACAACTTTTTCTACTGATCGTCCAGAAGAGCCTAATCGTCCAGACTGAATCAGCTGATTTTGAACTGATCGTACAGGATGATCTCCCGATCGTCCTCGACGATCTTGGCCGACCAGTTGAGAATTAGGGCAAATTTTAAGCCCTCCTATAAAAGAACTTTTTCTAAAACTAAGAAAAATCTTTTGCTGCCTTCCTTCCCTGAGAAATCCTAGAGAGAGAGAGAGTTGGGAGAGAGAGAAGAGATCTTGTGAGGGGGAGTTAGTGAGGGATTCACTAAGGTTGCTCCAAGCACGGATCAGAGTCGTCTTCTCCGCTCGTCGTCTGTCGTCTAGTCGGTGTTCTTCGTGGGAGGATCGTTCGCAAGAAGATCCGGGTTCTCTGCCCGCTTCAGGAGGAAGCGAAAGGAGTTTGTGGGTTCTCTGCCCGCTTCAGGTGGAAGCAAAAGGAGTTCGAAGGTTCTCTGCCTGCTTCAGGAGGAAGCGAAAGGAGGTCAGGTTCTCTGCCTCACCGTGTGGTGAAAAGGAGGTGTTTTGTACAGGCTTCTCCGCCTTGCTGTGGGAGCAAAAGGAGAGTCACTTTCGTTTAGTGCAATACCCGGAGGGGAGGCTCCGGGGAGTGGACGTAGGTCAAGTTGACCGAACCACTATAAAATCTGGTTTGCTTTTCTGATTCAGTTTTACATTTTACTTTTCAATATAAACTGCTTGGGTGAATATCGTTGGTTGATCTTTTCGTTATTGTTTACTTGTTTCCGCTGCTAAGTATCGAAAAGATTTTCATAGTTATCGTGAAATTTTTAAATAACCAATTCACCCCCCCTCTTGGTTAGCCTCGGGACTAGTTCACTAGGGCTTAACATCCCTTTCGAACTTTCAGTGATTAAATTAGCTGTCTATCTATATATAGCGGTGGTTTTAAACTTGCTGCTATAAAACTTCAAAAATATTAAATTTTTATAGTGATTCATTTTATGATGGTACAATACAGACGATAAAAATATAATTTAAAGATCCACTATTTTATATTGTATTACAGAAGTTAGAAAATGATATTGATACTTCTATAGTTAAGTATACCTTAAGCAATACCATTGAAGTAGGAGATTTACTGATTGTGCTTGGCTCGAGTGAAGGGTATCGAAATACAGCCCAAGAATAGATTTTAAGATATGTAAATTAATTTAATTTTAACCATTTTTATTTTATAATATTGTTAAAAATATTTAATTTATAATTTTTATCCTGCAATAAAGATTTACATGTTAATACAAATATGATAATCGACTTTATAATTAATTACATTACACCAAATATAGGTTTTGTTTATTTAAATGTCTTACATATTATATATTGCATAATTTATTATTAATTATAAATGAAAAGTATTATCTAAATAATTTTATAAATATTATTAGTAGTTTTTTAGTTATTATTTCAGGAAATTTTTGATGGCTTATTAGTTGACCAAGTTAGAATAGTCATTAGAATGATGGAACATAAAATTGGTCTATTTGGATTTAATATTTCACTTGGATTAATATTAAATAGGATGACTATATTTATTAAAATGGGATATTTTTTCTTAATTGATTATAAATAATTTATCTTTAATTATTATATAATATTTTAATTTTTATTTTTATTTTTTATAGTTATCTATTTATAGTAGAACAATTAGCTTATCCTTACAAGCGAGATAACATATTACCAGATTTTAAATGTAAGACAACTTTAATGCTCGAACATGTTATATTTCTTCATGAGCTTATTTTATGTTGATATCTTTTAGGAACTAATATATCTTTTGAACTTCTTTACAGAACATAGTTTTTGACCTAATTTTTTATGTGAGATCTTTGGGACTCATCTAGATTTCTACATGTTGATCTAATGGTTGATAATCATCTAGGTATTAATCATCTAGATTTCAATCCAGAGTTTAATCTAGACTTCAATCCAACCTCCAGTCAACTTCAATCAAGACTTCAAACCAGACTTCAAGTAAATCCTAAATCCAGATTTCAATTCAAATCCCAATCTAGACCTTAATACATACTCCAATTTAGACTTCAATTCAATCATTGATTCAAACTTCAATCCAAAACTTCAATCAACCTTCAATCAAGTTTTAATCCTATATATCAGAGAAAAATAAATTGCCATATAGATTTGATGTTCTCCTATTTTATAATTAAATACTACATTGAGAATAGAGTATCATCTCAGAAGACTGACACAATATTTTATAATGGATTTAATATCAAAATAATATTAAAAAGTAATATTTTTGTAGACACAATTCAAAAAATAACATATCATCTCAAAAGATGAATATGAAATTATATAGAATGTGTTTAAAAATAAAAATACATTTTTAAAAATCTAGTCATTATTTTCATTAGTTATAATAAGAAGAATATTATATCATCTTGATGGATGAATATAATATTATTTAAAACATCCAAAAATTAGAATAGGTTTGTAAAATTCATCATTTTTAATATCAAATATAACAAGAAAAATATCATATCATTTGGGAAGATGATAATGACATTATACAAGTCTATTTAAAAGTAGAAATGAGTTGAAAAAAAATCTGCATTCCCTTTGGATAGCTCCCTCTATGCTTGCTATATGTCCCAAATGGTTAGAAAGGTAGGGGATAGGACATGGTAAAAATAATGATGTATAACGGGGGTTTTGTCCTCATATAAGCATTTGGGGCGATTAGGCTTAGCTTAAACCTAATCTATGGGGTAAAATTGATTTAGGAAAACTCTAAAAGGAGTTTAGGCTACTAGAATTATTTAAGATGGAAGTGATTAAGTATTTAGAGCAATTTAACAACTTAGAAGACCATTTGACTATTCATGTTTAACCAGTCAATGAGTCAATAATTCCTGAGGTGGTATATAGGAAGGTTTGATCAGATGTCTTTGAGGGAGTTTGATGCTAGGAAATTAAAGTTTGAATACATGGGTATAAATGAATGGGTGGGTTTGACCAAGTAATAGTGAGTTAAGATGGTCAAACTCATTATGATTTGACTCACCAATGATTGAAACATATTTGAGATTTGAATTGAAATTAATTTGAAGCTTAATAAAATCTAGAAAGTATGAGTTGATTACAAAGAACTGTTTGACTATATATTAACCTAATTTGACCAAGTTTGATAGTTTGACAAAATCAAGTCAAAATGATTTGACTCAAGATGGGTTTGGAGAGATTTAAAGAATGCAATTGAATGGTCTTGAAGGTTTGAAAAGCTTGATTGGAGTGAATTTAACTATATTTGGTGAACTTGCCCTATATTGACTAGATATGACAGGACATGGGTCTGGTTGACCAAGTCAACTATTGACTGGGCTAGAAGACCAATTAGGTCCAAATTACCAAAAGGATGGTCAAGGGGTTTTGATGAGGTCCAGAATGGATTTCAAGTTTGATTGAATGTAAATAGGCTAAATGGATGATCTGGTCAACCAATGTTGACTTGGTCAACCAACTCAAATTAGGAGTTAGGCTTGAGTTCAACAAGTTTAATTTGATCATTAAAAACTAATGGATATAGTCTCATAGATTGGAAGGATCATTTCAGTCAAAATGACCATTTAGACCTTTAAGGGGTCACTTGGTTAATAAGGGTTGACAAGATCAACAAGGCCAGACCAAGGCCTGGGTTTAGGTCCAATAGGTTCAAAATAATATTTTGGATCTAATGGAGGTGGTTTCATGTACTGATGAAGTTATTTGAATTGAATTGATTATTAAAGCCTTGAATAATTTGGTAAAAATAAGTTGACTTGATCAACCAAGCTTGACAAAGGTTTGGATTTGAGTCTAATGCACTCTTAATGATGTTTATGATGTATTAGAGGATATTTTAGGGTTTGATTTGGCTACACTATGTTAAAGTTTGAATGAAACTTCAATTTTATCCTTAAGAGGCATTTTGGTTATTTGGCCCCCTGTTAACTGTGGGTCAACTTGGGTCGAACAAAATATAGTTTAATATTTAACATATTATAATAAAGGCTATGGACATTATCAAATGTCTTGGGGAAGGTCCCAAGAAAAAATTCTACAAAGTGGCAATTTCAGTAGCATAAGCATTAAATATTTGAAGATTTTATAACCTTTCGAATTCAAGTTAGTTTTTGGGGCTAGAGATCTTAGATTGGACTCAAATTTGGAGGGTTGATCCTAGGAGAATTCCAAATTAATATGCATTGATAAATCATGAATCGAGGGTCATTTGATTAATTAAGAATAAATTATGCTATATTTAATAAGTAAGACATTTATATAAAAGAAAAACTTATATTTAGTGCAATACAATTAATTACAAAATCGATTGTCATATTTGTATTAACAAATAGATCTTTATAACTAGATAAAAATTATAAATAAAATAGTTTTAAAAATATTATAAAATAAATATGACTAAAACTAAATTAATTTAACATTGTTAAATACCTGCTTGGTCTATATTTCGGTACCCTTCACTTGAGCCAAGCATAATCAGGAAATCTCCTACTTTAATGGTATTTTTTAAGTTGTACTTGACTATTGGAGTATTAACATCTTTTTCTAATTTCAATAATGCTATATCAAATAGTGAATCCTTAAATTATATTTTTACAGTTAGTATTATGTCATCACAAAATATAGCATAAATCTATATTATAAAAATTAAAATAGTAAAGTCATATATTAAAAAAAAATTACTACTTGGGGAAAAATAAAGATATTTGGATAAGTATATATTACATGTAATATTTATGATAAAATTAAACTTTTGAAAAAAAATAGTAAAATTTTGATTTTTTAATTTTAATATTTTACTATATCTTAAAAAAACACAATGGTGATGTGTCATTATAATATTTTTTTCCCATAGCCAACTTGAACCATTACTTATCACTATTTTTGAATTCTTATGATCATATGTAGAATATAATAAAAATTATATTTCTAATATCTTAATATAATTTAAAATTTAAATTTATAAATAAATAATAAACTTACATAATTTAGTTTCAAGATATATAACTGATGGCATTGTTGCTTATTAAATGATATCTTATAACAATTCATTGCAAAATTTGATAATCTTCTAAACATAATTTCTAAGAAAAAGTAATATATTAGTTAACGAATAAGCCTAATCATATTTTTTATAATTTTCCTTAAACTTTAAATATAAGAAAAAAGATAAAAATAACCACGGCTAAATAAGCTGATGGTTTGCAAATCATTGCTTAACATTAACTTTTTAACAGTGAATCTAACATTGGTTAAAACTGCTGTCTATATCTATCTATAGTGATGGTTTTAAAATCATTGCTATAAACTACTCTGAAAACATTAAATTTTTTATAGTGATTCATTTTATGATGGCACAATACTGATGGAAAAAGTATAATTTAAAAATCTACTATTTGATATAATATTGCTGAAGTTAAAAAAGATGTTGATACTCCTATAGCTATGTACACTTTATGAAATACCATTGAAGTAGTAGATTTACTGATTATGCTTGGCTCGAGTGAAGGGTACCAAAATATAGTCCAAGTAGACATTTTAAGGTTTGTTAAATTAATTTAATTTTACCAATTTTTATTTTATAATATTTTAAAAATATTTTATTTATATTTTTTATCCAACTATAAATATCTACATGTTAATGCAATTATTTCAATCGACTTTGTAATTAACTGTATTACACCAAATATAAGTTTTAATTTTATTTAAATATTTTACATATTAAATATTACATAATTTATTATTAATTATAAATAAAAAATACTATCTAAATAATTCTATAAATATTATTAGGAATTTTTATTTTTTATTTTTGGAAATTTCTAGTGGCTTATGAGTTGATCAAAATGGAATAGCCATTAAAATGATGCAACGTGGAGTTGGTCCATTTGGATTTGCTATTTCACTTGGAGTAATATTGAAGAGGATGACATAATTTATTAAAATGTGATATTTTCTCTTAATTGATTATAAATAATTTATCCTTTTTAATTATTTAATATTATAATTTTTATTTTAATTTTTTATAGTTATCTATTTAAAATAGAATAATTAGCTTATCATTACAAGTAAGACGATATACAAACAGATTTTAAATGCAAGATAAGTTTAATGTTCGGACATGTTATATTTTCTGCATGAGCCTAAATCATATTGCTATTTTTTAAGAATTAATATAACTTTTGAACATCTCTACATAACATATTTGTTAACCTTATGTTGGTTTGAGGTCATTAGAACTCATCCAAACTTCTACATATTAACCTGATAGTTGATAATCATCTAGGTGTTAATCATTTAGATTTCAATCCAAACTTTAATCTAGACTTCAATCTAGCCTTTAGTGAACTTCAATCCAAACTTCAAACCAAACTTCAAGTGAATCCTCAATCTAAACATCAATTCAAATCCTCATCCAGACCTTAATCCAGACTCCAATTCAGACTTTAATTCAATCATTAATTTTAATCCAAAATTAAATCTAACCTCCAATCATCTAGATTTCATTCTAGACTTCAATCCAGCCTTTAGTGAACTTCTATCCAAACTTTAAACCAGACTTCAAGTCAATCCTCAATCCAGGCATCAATTCAAATCCCAATCTAGACCATAATCCAGACTCTATCAAGACTTCAATTCTATAATTAATTCAAACATCAATCTAAAACATCAAGCAACCTTCAAGCAAGCTTCAATCCTATTTGTCAGAGAAAAATAAATTATGATGCAGATTTAATGTTCTCATATTTTGTAATTGAATACTACATTGAGAATACAGTACTGTCTTAGGAGACTGATATAATATTCTACAATAGATTCAATGTTAAAATAAGATTTTAAAAAATAATGTTTTTATAAATATAATTTTGAAGAATAACATATCATCTCAAAAGATGAATATGAAATTCTATAGAATGTGTTTAAAAATAGAAACAAAGTTTTAAAAATTTAGTCATTCTTTTAATTAGATGCAACAAGAAGAATATTATATCATCTTAATGGATGAATATAATATTCTTTAAAACATCAAAAAATAAGAATGGGTTTTTGTAAAATTCATCATTTCTAATATCAAATATAACAAGGAAAATATCATGTCATCTGGGAAGACGATAATGATATTCTACAAGATATTTAAAGTAGAAATGAGTTTGAAAAGAAATATGCATTCCTAAAGATTTTTCCCTTATTTTATAGAAATAAAGAAAAATTTATTTTAATTTAGAGTTCTCAAATCCCTATAAGGGCAAGCCCCTATAGTTAATTATATCCTAAAATGGGTGGTCCTAGAAAAACTCTCTATTAAAGCAGCAATTTCATAACTTTTGGCCAGCTCCCTTAATGCTTGCCATCTGTCCTAAATGGTTAGAAAGGCAGGGGATAGGACATGGTAAAAATAATGATGTGTAAAGGGAGTTTTGTCCTCACATGAGCATTTAGGGTGATTAGGCTTAGCTTAAACCTAATCTAACATTAAAACTAATTTAGGAAAACTCTAGAAGAAGTTTAGGCTGTTGGAATTATTTGAGATAGGAGGGATTAAATATTTGGAGCAATTTGATAACTTAGAAGACCATTTGACTATTCATTAAATGTTTGATCAGTTAATAAGTCAGTAATTACTGAGGTGGCATGTAGAAAGGTTTGATGAGATGTCTTAGAGGGAGTTTGCTACTAGGAAATTAAAGTTTGAATGCTTGGGTACATATGAATGAGGGGTTTGACCAAGTAATAGTGAGTTGACTTGGTCAACCACATTATGATTTGACTTACCAATGATTGAAACATGTTTAAGATATGAATTGAAATTTATTTGAGGCTTGATAAAATCTAGAAGGTATGAGTTGATTGCGTAGAATTGTTTAACTATATATTGACCTAATCTGACCAAGTTGATAGTTTGACCAAATCAATCAAGTATGATTTAACTCATAATGGGTTTGGAGGGATTCAAGGTATGCAATTGAATGATCTTGAAGGTTTGAACAACTTGATTGGAGTGGATTTAACTATATATGGTGAACTGCCCTTATGTTGATTAGATTTTACTAGACATAGGTTTGGTTGACCAAGTCCTGTTGAATAGGTCAGGGGACCAATCATGTCCAAATCACAAAAAAGTAAGGTTCAGGGATTTTGATAAGATTCAGATTGGATTTAAAGTTTTATTGAATGTAAATAGGCTTTATGCTTGATCTGGTCATCCATGGTTGACTTAGTCAACCAAGTCAAATTTGGAGTTCAGTTTGGGCACAAGAAGTTTGATTTAATCATTAAAAACTAATGGATATGGTCTCATGGACTGAAAGAGTTATTTTAGTTGAAATGACCATTTAGACCATTAATGGGCCATTTAGTTAACAAGTGTTGACTTAGTCAACAAAGTTAGATTACGGCCTGGGTTTGGGTCTAATTGGTTCAAAATGATATTTTGGATCTAATGGAAATGGTTTCATGCAATTATGAAGTCTGTTGGGCTGAAATGATCATTAAAGCCCTTAACAATTTGGTCAAAAAAGGTTGACTTGGTCAACCAAGCTTGATCAATGTCTGGATTTGAGTCTAATGCACTCCTAATGTTATTTAGGATGCATTAGAGGATATTTTAGATTTTGATTTGACTGAGCCATGTTAAAGTTTGAAAGAAACTTCAATTTTATCCTTAAGGGTATTTTGGTTATTTGGCCCCTTGTCAATTATGAGTTAACTTGGGTCCAAAAAAATGCAATTTAATGCTTAACATATCATAACAAAGGCTATGAACATTGTCAAAAGTCTTGGGAAAGGTCCAAAGTCGAATTCTATAAAGTGCTAGATCTAGTTGCATAAATTATAAATATTTGGAGATTTTATAGCATTTAGAATTCAATTCAATTTTTTTAGGCTAGAGATATCAGATTGGGCTCAAATTTGGAGGGCTGACTCTTGAGACATACCAAATCAATATATAATTAATAGATCATGAACTAGGGTCATTTGATTTGGGTTTTGAAGTGATTGAAAAATCACTCAAAAAAGTTTTAAGATAAGGACCCTTTACCTTGGATTTTGGTTTGGAATCTAGGATTTGAGTTAGATTTTAAAATTGATTGATTAAATTTGAATTATCCAAATCAATCACAATCAATTGAATGATTGCTATTGGTTTGATAGAATTGAAGCTTGAATGGAGATAGATTAAAGTTTGATTGAAGTTTTGGATTAAAGTAGGAATCAATGATTGAATTAAACTCTAGATTGGAGTCTGGATTAAGGTCTAGATTGTGATTTAAATTAAATTCTAGATTAAGGATTAACTTGAATTCTAGATTAAAGTTGACTGGATGTTGTATTGAAGTCTAGATTGAATTTTGGATTGAAATCTAGATGACTGTCAACCATCAGATTAATAGGTAGAAGTCTCGATGGGTCCTATTTACCTCATTCAAAAAATGAGATTAACAACTATAGTATGTAGAGAAGTTTAAAAGATATATTAGCTCCTAAAAGATAGTAATATGAACTAGGCTCACAAAAAAATATAACATATTAGAGCATTAAATTTGCCTTGCATGTAAAATCTGGTAATATATCGTCTCGCTTGTAAGATAAGTTAGCTGTAATGCTATAAATAAATAACTGCAAAAAATTTAAATAAAATTATAATATTATATAATTATAAAAGATAAATTATTTGGATTCAATTAAGAGAAAATATACTATTTTAATAAATTGAGTCATCATATTCAATATTATTTTAAGTGAAATAGTAAATCCAAATAGTCCAACTCTTCGTTGCGTCATTTCAATGGCTATTACATCTTCGTCAACTAATAAGCCAATAGAAGTTCTATAAAATAATAAATAAAAAATTCCTAATAATATTTATAGAATTATTTAGATAATACTTTTTATTTATAATTAATAATAAATTATATAATATTTAGTATGTAAGACATTTAAATAAAAAAAATTTATATTTTGTGCAATACAATTAATTACGAAGCTGATGGTCATATTTATATTAACCTGTAGATCTTTATAGTTGGATGCATATTATAAATAAAATATTTTTAAAAATATTATAAAATAAAAATATTTAAAATTAAATTAGTTTAACATCATTAAAATGCCTATTTTGGCTATATTTAGGTACCCTTCACTCGAGCTAAGCATAATCAATAAATCTCCTACTTCAATATTATTTCTTTAGTTGTACTTGATTATAAGAGTATCAACATCTTTTTTTAATTTCAATAATGCTATATCAAATAGTGGATCTTTAAATTATACTTTTGCCATAAGTATTGTGCCATCATAAAATATAGTATAAATCTACATTATAAAAATTAAAATAGTAAAGTCATAAATTAAAAAAAATACTACAACAACAACAACAACAACATCAAGCCTTTATCCCACTACGTGGGGTCGGCTACATGAATCCTTTTTCTCCATTGTGTCCTATTAAAAGTCAAATTCTCGTTTAAATCTAATAAAGAAAGATCGTTTCTAATATTTTCTAACCAAGTCTTTTTAGGTCTACCTCTACCTTTCCTAACATAAGTCAAATCTAAGACCTCTACTTTCCTAACCGGGTCATCGGGAGGCCGCCGTTTTACGTGACCAAACCATCTAAGGCGACTCTCTCTAATCTTATCTTCCACTGGAGCTACTCCAACCTTTTCACGAATATGCTTATTTCGTATCCTATCTCTAAGGGTAAAGCCACTCATCCACCTGAGCATCCTCATCTCTGCAACACTTAACTTAGAATTATGCTTCTCTTTTAATGGCCAACATTCAGCACCATAAAGCATTGCAGGTCTCACCGCCCTCTTATAGAATTTTCCCTTAAGTTTGAGGGGTACTTTTCTATCACACAATAAGCCCGATGCATTCCTCCACTTCAACCATCCAACTTGGATTCTGCTGATAATATCCCCATCTATATCACCATCACTCTGAACAATAGATCCAAGATATCTAAAACGTGTACTCTTATTAATGACTTGATCGGCCAAAGTCACAATGCCCTCACTAGGTCTATTATTACTAAAATTACACTCCATATATTCCGTTTTAGATCTACTCAAGCGAAAACCTTTAGACTCTAAGGTTGACCTCCACAATTCTAGTTTACCTTCAACTCCCTCTCTAGTCTTATCAACAAGAAGAATATCATCAGCAAAAAGCATACACCAAGGTACATCCTCTTGCAAATGTCTAGTGAGAACATCGATGACTAAAGCAAAAAGATATGGGCTTAAGGCTGATCCTTGGTGTAATCCAACCGAAATAGGAAAATACTTGGTCAAACCACCTTGTGTTTGAACACAAGTAATAGCTCCTGCATACATATCTTTAATGATTTGAATATAAGCGTTATTAACTTCTTTCTTTTCAAGAACTCTCCATAGCACTTCTCTTGGAACTTTATCATATGCTTTTTCTAAATCAATAAATATCATATGTAAATCCTCCTTATTCTCTCTATATTTCTCCATCAAACCTCTTAATAAATGTATGGCTTCCATAGTAGACCTACCCGGCATAAATCCAAATTGATTTTGAGAAACATTAGTATCACGCCGCAACCTATGCTCCATAACTCGTTCCCATAGTTCTAAAGTATGACACATTAACTTAATTCCTCTATAATTCGCACAATCTTGTGCATCACCTTTATTCTTAAAAATAGGGATTAACACACTCATTCTCCACTCATCTGGCATCTTTTTAGTCTTCAAAACAGTATTAAAAAGTTTAGTAAGCCAAGAAATTCCTTCATCTCCTAAGCATTTCCACACCTTTATTGGAATATCATCAGGTCCAACAGCTTTTCCACCCTTCATTTTCTTTAAAGCCTCTCTAACTTCGGTTTTACTAATACGCCGATAAAAACAGAAATCTTTATTTTCATTTAAGGTGCTAAGGTCACTACAGTCAATTTTATTTTCACATTCTTCCTTAAAAGATTTAGCAAAATATCTCATCCACCTTTGTTGAATATCATCTTCTAAAAAAAGTACTTTTTGATCTTCATCCTTAATACACTTCACTTGAACTAAATCCTTACTACTCCTATCTCTTTGTTTGGCTAGCTTATACATATATCTTTCTCCCTCCTTAGTATCTAATCTATTATATAAATCACTAAAAGCTAAACTCTTTGCATCACATATTGCTTTCATAGACTCCTTACGTGCCTCTTTATATAATTTCCAATTATCAGAATTTTTACAATTAAACCAATTTTTATAACAAATCTTCTTATTTTTAATCTTTTCTTGCACATTTGGATTCCACCACCAACTATTTTTACTATTAGGAGCTTTTCCCTTTGAAACTCCAAGCATATCTTTTGCAATATTCTTAATATTACTAGTCACTTTTTCCCACATAACATTAGCATCCTCATGCACAGACAAAATCTTAAGATCTAAAATTTTACTCTCAAAAATATTTTTGTTAATATTCTTTAAATGCCCCCATCTAATCCTAGGAAAATGTTTTACTTTAGTTTTTAATTTCTTCCCCATTATCTTCAAGTCCAAAACTAATAAACGATGTTGGGTACATAAGTTTTCACTTGGAATAACTTTACAATCTTTGCAATCTAAATGATCTAATTTCCTTATAAGAAAATAATCAATCTGAGTTGTACTATATCCATTTTTATAAGTAATGAGATGCTCATTCCTTTTCTTAAATAATGTATTAGCAATTAAAAAATCATAAGCTAAACAAAAATCTAATATGGACTTACCACCTTCATTTGTCGTTCCAAACCCATGGCCACCATGAATGCTTTTAAAATCATCTACCTCTCTACCAACATGTCCATTTAAATCTCCTCCAATAAAAACTCTTTCTTCAAGAGGTATCTTTTGTATTAATTCTTCTAAGTCATTCCAAAATTTTAATTTTGAATCCATATCCAAACCCACTTGAGGAGCATAAGCACTTATAATGTTAACAATCTTAGCATCAACAACAATCTTTAAAGCTATAATTCTATCTCCAATTCTATTAATATTTATAACATTATCCTTCAAACTCTTAGCTAAAATCACACCTACACCATTTCTAGTACGACTCCTACCCGAATACCAAAGTTTAAATCCTAAACTATCAATCTCCTTAGCCTTCTCTCCAACCCATTTAGTTTCCTGAATGCACAGAATATTTATCTTCCTATGAATCATAATATCTATTAATTCCATTAATTTTCCTGTAAGGGAACCTATATTCCAAGTTCCTATCCTAATTTTAGTTTCATGGACTAGCTTCTTTGCCCACATCCATCCTTGATGTGGTAACCCTTGCCTATTTAACACTGCACCCGGGCGGCGGTGCAGCGGCCCTTGCACACTTGTCGCTGTATTCAGGCCATACAACGCGTCGCTTCCAGGGGACGCCCTAGCATTAACACAATTTCTTAAAGGATTCATGTCATTATTATTCGACAAGTTTTACGCTGGCTGTCGACTACCTAACGCAACCCTCCACTTTTCTCATCCAGGACTTGGGACCTGGCAACGGCAGTGTTAAAAATCAAAAAAAAGATATTAGGATAAGTGTATATTACATGTAATATTTACGATAAAGTTAAACTTTTGAAAAAAATAATAAAATATAATTTTTTAAACTTTAATATTCTACTATATCTTAAAAAAGCACAATGGTGACATGTTATTATAAGATTTTTCTTGCACAGCCAAAATAAGCTTTGACTTATCATTATTTTTGAATTCTTATGATCATATATAAAATATAATAAAAATTATATTTCTAATATCATAATATAAATTAAAAAATAAATTTATAAATAAATAATAAACTTACATAATTCAGTTTCAAGATGTATAACTAATTACATTGTTGCTTACTAAATGATATCTTATGATAATTCCTTGCAAAAATTGATAATTTTTTAAATATATTTTCTAAGATAAAAAATGATATATCAGTAAATGAACAAGCCCCATCATATTTTTTAGAAATTTGTTTTAAAATTTAAAAGTAAGAGAAAGATAAAAATAAATATATACTGTGGTTTTAACCATTGCTAAATTAACCGGTAGTTTGCAAAACTACTGATACAAAATATTATGGTAACTTTAACTTTTGATGGTGAATTTAGTAGTGGTTAAAATTACTGTCTATCTTTATCTATAGCGCTGGTTTAAAAATCACTATTATAGTATTGTGAAGATAATAACTTTTTATAGTGATTTATTTTATGAAGCACAATAATGACTGCAAAAGTATAATTTAAAAATCCACTACTAGATATAGCATTACTAAAGTTAGAAAAATAATGTTGATACTCCATAGCTAAGCACACTTTAAGAAATATCGTTGAAGTAGGGAATTTGCTAATTATGCTCGGATTGAGTGAAAGGTATCAAAATATAGCCCAAGCAAGTATTTTAAGGTATGTAAATTAATTTTATTTTAGCCATTTTTATTTTATAATATTTTTTAAAATATTTAATTTATAATTTTTATCTAGCTATAAAGATCTACATATTAATACAAATATTTCAATCATCTTCGTAATTAATTTTATTATACCAAATTTAAATTTTTATTTTTTTTTATTTATCTTACATATTAAATATTGCATAATTTATTATTAATTATAAATAAAAAGTATTATCAAAATAATTCAATAAATATTATTCATAGTTTTTTATTTATTCTTTTAGAAAATATTTAATAGCTTATTAGTTGACTAAAATGGAATTGCCATTGAAATGATGCAATGTGGAGCTAATCCATTTGGATTTGTTATTTCACTTAAATCAATATTGTATAGGATGACTCAATTTATTAAAATAGGGTATTTTCTCTTGATTAATTACAAATAATTTATCTTTTATAATTATGTAATATTGTGATTTTTAATTTAATTTTTTATAGTTATCTATTTATAGTAGAATAAATAGCTTTTCTTTATAAGCGAGGTGATATATTACTAGATTTTAAATACAAGGCAAGTTTAATGCTCAGATATGATTTATTTTTTTTAAGAGCCCAGTTCATATTACGATCTTTTAAGAACAAGTATATCTTTTGAACTTGTTTATAGAATATGGTTGTTGACCATATTTTTGTTTGAGGTCATTATGACTCATATAGACTTTTACATATTTATCCGATGGCTGACAATCATCTAGCTATCAATCATTTAGATTTTAATCTAGAATTTAATCTACACTTTAATCCAATCTTGAATCCAGATATTAATTCAAATCACAATTTAGATCTTAATCCAGACTCCAATCTAGACTTCAATTTAATCATTGATTCAAGGTTCAATCCAAAACTTCAATAACCTTGAAGCAAGCTTCAAGCCTATCTATAAAAAAAAAATCACCATATAGATTCGATGTTCTCATATTCTATAATTAAATATTGCATTGAGAATAGAGTACTATCTCGATGATTGACATAATATTCTACAATAGATTTAATGTCAAAATAAGATTTTAGAAAATAATATTTCTGTAAAAATAATTCAAAAAATAATATATCATCTCAAAAGATGAATATGAAATTCTATAGAACATGTTTAAAAATAAAAATAAAGTTTTAAAAATCTAATCATTCTTTTAATTCGATGCAATAAGAAGAATATTATATCATCTTGACAGATGAATATAAAATTCTTCAAAACATCTAAACATAAGAGCGGGTTTTATAAAAATTCATTATTTATAATATTAAATATAACAAGAAAAATATCATGTCATATGGGAAGATGATAATCACATTCTACAAGTATATTTAAAAGTAGAAATGAGTTTGAAAAGAAATTTGCATTTCAAGATATTTTACCTTATTTTATAGAAATAAAAAAAAAGATTTATTTTAACATAGAGTTCTTAAATCCTTATAAGGGCAAGCCCCTATAATTAATTATATCCTTATAAGGGCAAGCCCCTATGGGTGCTTTTAGGAAAACTCTCGATTAAAATAGTAATTTCATACCCTTTGGCTAGCTCTCTTGATGCTTGCCATCTATCCCAAATGGTTAGAAAGGCAGGGGATAGGACATGTTAAAGATAATGATGTGTGAAGGGGGTTTTGTCCCTATATGAGCATTTGGGGTGATTAGGCTTAGCTTAAACCTAATCTAAGGCTTAGAATTGGTTTACGAAAACTCTAGAAGGAGTTTAAGCTGCTGGAATGGTTTGAGATGGGAGTGATAGTATTTGGAGCAATTTGACCACTTAGAAGACTGTTTGACAATTCATTGACTATTTAACTAGTCAATGAGTTAATAATTACTGAGGTGGCATGTAGAAAGGTTTGATAAGATGTCTTAGAGGGAGTTTGATACTAGGAAATTATAGTTTGAATCCATGGATACATATGAATGGGGGGTTTGACCAAGTAACACTGAGTTGATTTGGCCAAACTCATTATGATTTGACTCACCAATGATTAAAACATGTTTGAGATGTGAATTGAAATTGATTTGAGGATTGATAAAATTTGAAAAGTATGAGTTGATTGTGTGGAATCATTTGACTATATATTGACCTAATTTGACCAAGTTTGATAGTTTGACCAAATCAAGTCAAGTATGATTTGACTCATGATGGGTTTGGAGAGATTCAAGGTATGAAATTGAGTGGTCTTAAAGGTTTGAAAACCATGATTAGAGTGGATTTAACTATATCTGGTGAACTGACCCTATGTTGACTAGATATGACCTAACATGGGTCTGGTTGACCATTCAATTATTGACTGAGTCAGGGGACCAATCGGTTCCAAATCACCAAAAAGGATGGTCAAGGGGGTTTTTATGAGGTTCATAATGAATTTAAAGTTTGATTGAATATAAATAAGCTTTATGGTTGATCTGGTCAACCATAGTTAACTTGGTCAACAAAGTCAAACTAGGAGTTAGGTTTGGGCTAAACAAGTTTGATTTTATCATTGAAAACTAATGGATGTGGTCTCATGGATTGGAAGGGTCATTTCAATCAAAATGACCATTTAAACCTTTAAGGGGCCATTTGGTTAATAAGGGTTAGCTTGGTCAACCAGGTCAGACTAAGGCCTGGGTTTGGGTCCAATAGGTTTAAAATGATATTTTTGATCTAATGAAGGTGGTTTCATGCAATAATGAAGTAATTTGGATTGAAATAACCATTTAAGTCCTTAATAATTTGGTCAAAATAGATTGACTTGGTCAATGAGGCTTGACCAATGTCTGGATTTGAGTCTATTGCACTTTTAATAGTTTTTAGGATGCATTAGAGGATTTTTTAGGGTTTAATTTGACTAGGCCATGTTGAAATTTAAATGAAATTTTAATTTTATCCTTAAGGGGTATTTTGGTCATTTGTCCCTCTAGTCAACTTGGGTCCAACATATTATAATTTAATGCTTAACCTATCATAACAAAGGCTATGGATATTGTTAAAAGTCTTGGGGAAGGTCCCATGTCAAATTCTACAAAGTGGCAGGTCCACTAGCATAGGCTGTAAATATTTAAAGATTTTATAGCATTTGAAATTTAATTTAGTTTTTGAGCTAGAGATCTCAGATTGGGCTCAAATTTAGAGGGTTGACCCTATGGACATGTAAAATTAATATGAAATTGATAGATCTTGAATTAGTTATCATTTGATTGGATTTTGAAATGATTAAAAAATCATTTAAAAAGGGTATTAAGACAAGGGCTCTTAACCTTGGATTTTGATTTGGAGTCCTAGATTTTAGTTAGATTCTGAATTTGATTGATTGAATTTGAATTATTAAACTCAATCATAATTAATTGAATGATTGTTATTTGTTGGATAGTATTGAAGCTTGATTGGAGACTAGATTAAAGTTTGATTGAAGTTTTGGATTAATGTTTGAATCAATGATTGAATTGAAGTCTAGATTGGAGTTTGTATTAAGGTCTAGATTATGATTTGAATTGAAGTCTAGATCGAGGAGTGACTTGAAGTCTGGATTGAACTTGACTGGAGGCTGAATTGAAGTCTAGATTAAATTTTGGATTAATATTTAGATGAATGTCAACCATCAGGTCAATAGGTAGAAGTCTGGATGGGTTCTTATAACCTCATACAAAAATAAGGTCAACAACTATAATATGTAGAGAACTTTAAAAGATATATTAATTCCTCAAAGATAGCAATATGAACTACACGAAGAAATATAATATGTCCGAGCATTAAACTTACCTTGTATTTAAAATCTGGTAATATGTCGTCTCGCTTATAAAGATATATTAATTATTATGCTATAAATAAATAACTAAAAAAAATTGAAATAAAAAAATAATATTACTTAATTATAAAAGATAAATTATTTATAATTAATTAAGAGAAAATATACTATTTTAATAAATTATGTCATCTTATTCAATACTATTCCAGATGAAATAGCAATTCCAAATGGAATAGCTCTACGTTGCATCATTCTAATGGTTATTTCATCTTGGTCAACTAATAAACCAATAGAAATTTAATAAAATAATAAAAAAAACTCTTAATAATATTTATAAAATTATTTAGATACTACTTTTTATTTATAATTAATAATAAATTATGCAATATTTAATATGTAACATATTTAAATAAAAGAAAAACTTAAATTTAGTGCTATACAATTAAGTACAAAGTTGGTTGTCATATTTACATTAACATGTACATCTTTATAGCTGAATTAAAATATTTTTAAAAATATTATAAAATAAAAATGGCTAAAATTAAATTAATTTAATATCATTAAAATGACAGTTTGGACTATATTTCGGTACCCTTCACTCGAGCCAGGCATAATAAGAAAATTCTCTACTTCAATAGTATTTCTTAAGGTATACTTGACAATGAGAGTATCAATATTTTTTCTAACTTCATTACTGCTATATCAAGTAGTGAATCTTTAAGTTGTACTTTTATCGTTAGTATTGTGCCATCACAAAATGTAGCATAAATCTACATTATAAAATTAAAATAGTAAAGTCATAAATTAAAAAAAAATACTACTTGGATAAAAATAAAGATATTTAAATAAGTATATGTATTATATGTAATATTTTTGATAAAATTAAACTTTTGAAAAAAAAGTAAAATATGATTTTTTGTACCTTTAATGTCATTATAAGATTTTTCCTGCACAACCAACCCAAGCTTTGACTTATCATTATTTTTTAATTCTTCTGATCATATATAAAATAGAATAAAAATTATATTTTTAATATCAAAATATAAAATTAAAAAATAAATTTATAAAAAATAATAAACTTACATAATTCTATTTTAAGATGCATAACTGATGGCATTGCTGCGTACTAAATGATATCTTATGATAATTCCTTATAAAAATTGATAATCTTCTAACTATATTTTTTGAGATAAAAAATGATATATCAGCTAATGAACAAGCCCCATCATATTTTTTTATATTTTTCTTTAAAATTTGAAAGTAAGAAAAAGATAAAAATAGATATAGACAGTAGTTTTAACCGCTGCTAAATTAGCCAGCAGTTTATAAACCGCTGCTACAAAATATTTTGGTAAATTTAACTTTAACAGTGAATTTAATAATGGTTAAAACCACTGTTTATATCTATCTATAGCGGTGGTTTTAAAACTGCTTCTATACTACTATGAAAACATTAACTTTTTTATAGCGATTTATTTTATGATTGCATAATACTGATGCAAAATTATAATTTAAAGATCAATTACTTGATATAATATTATTAAAATTAAAAAAAGATGTTGATACTTCATTAGCCAAGCACATCTTGAGAAATATCATTGAAGTAGAAAATTTGTTGATTATACTCAGATCGAATGAAGGGTAACCAAATATAGCCCAAGCAGACATTTTAAGGTATGTAAATTAATTTAGTTTTAGCCATTTTTATTTTAGAATAATTTTAAAAATATTTAATTTATAATTTGTATTCAGCTATAAAGATCTTCATATTAATGCAAATGTTTCAATTGACTTCGTAATTAATTTCATTATACTAAATATAATTTTTTATTTTATTTAAATATCTTATATTTTAAACATTACATAATTTTTTATTAATTATAAATGAAAAGTACTATCTATATAATTCTATAAATATTATTAGCAGTTTTTTATTTATTATTTCAGGAAATTTCTAATGGCTTATTAGTTGGCTAAAATGAAATAACCATTGAAATGATACAATATGGAGCTAGTTCAATTGGATTTGTTATTTTACTTGGACTAATATTGAATAAGATAACTTAATTTATTAAAATGGGGTATTTTTTCTTAATAGATTACAAATAATTTATCATTTATAATTGTGCAATATTATGATTTTATTTTAATTTTTTATTGTTATCTATTTACAATAGAATAATTAGCTTATCTTTATAAGTGAGATGATATATTACTAGATTTTAAATACAAAGCAAATTTAATTATCGGAGATGTTATATTTCTTCATGAGTCTAGTTTATATTGCTATCTTTTAGGAACTAATATATCTTTTAAACTTCTCTATAGAATATAGTTGTTGACCTTATTTTTATTTGAGGTCATTAGGACTAATCTAGACTTCTACATGTTTATCTGATGGTTGATAATCATCTAGGTGTCAATTATCTAGATTTCAGTCCAGAATTCAATCTAAACTTCAATCCAGACTTCAAACCAGACTTCAAGTCAATCCTCAATCCAGACATCAATTCAAATCCCAATCAAGACCTTAATCCAGACTCCAATCTAGACTTCAATTCAATTATTTACTCAAGCTTCAATCCAAAACTTCAATCAACCTTCAAGCAAACTTTAATCCTATTTATCGGAGAAAAATAAATCACCATGTAGATTTGATGTTCTCATATTTTGTAATTAAATACTACATTGAGAATATAGTACTCTCTCAATGATTGATATGATATTCTATAATGGATTTAATGTAAAAATAAAATTTTAAAAAATAATATTTCTATTAACATAATTCCAAGAATAACATATCATCTCAAAAGATGATTATAAAATTTTATATAATGTGTTTAAAAATAAAAATAGAGTTTTAAAAATCTAAACATTCATTTAATTAGATGCAATGAGAAGAATATTATGTCATCTTGATGGATGAAAATAATATTCCTCAAAATATCCAAAAATAAGAATGAGTTTTGTAAAATTCATCATTTTTAATATCAAATAGATAAGAAAAATATCATGTCATTTGGGAAGATGATAATGGCATTCTACAAGTATATTTAAAAGTAGAAATGAGTTTGAAAAGAAATCTATATTTTGAGAGATTTTTCCTTATTTTATAGAAATTAAAAAGATTTATTTTAATCTGGAGTTCTCAAATCCCTATAAGGGCAAGCCCCTATTATTAGTTATATTCTGGGATGAGTGCTCCTAGAAAAACTCTCAATTAAAATAATAATTTCATATCCTTTGGCTACCTCTCTTGATGCTAGCCATCTATCCCAAACAGTTAGAAAGGCAAGGGATAGTACATGGTAAAGACAATGATGAGTAAAGGGGGTTTAGTCCTCAGATGAGCTTTTGGGGTGATTAGGCTTAGCTTAAACCTAATCTAAGGGTTAGAACTGGTTTACGAAAACTCTAGAAGGATTTTATGCTGCTGAAATGGTTTGAGATGTGAGGGATTAAATATTTGGAGCAATTTGACCACTTAAAAGACCATTTAACAATTCATTGACTATTTGACCAGTCAATGAATCAATAATTATTGAGGTGGCATGTAGGAAGATTTGATGAGATATCTTAGAGGGAGTTTGATACTATGAAATTAAAGTTTGAATGCATGGGTACATATGAATGGGGGATTTGACCAAGTAATAATGAGTTAACATAGTCAAACTCATGATGATTTTACTAACCAATGATTAAAACATGTTTGAGATGTGAATTAAAATTGATTTGTGGCTTGATAAAATCTAGAAAGTATGAGCTGACTGCGTGGAACTGTTTGACTATATATTGACCTAATTTATCCAAGTTTGATAGTTTGCCAAATCAAGTTAAGTATGATTTAACTCATGATGGGTTTGGAGAGATTCAAGGTATATAATTGAATGCTCTTAAAGGTTTGAAAAGTTTGATTGGAGTGGATTTACCTATATATGGTGAACTGACCCTATGTTGACTAGATCTGACCAGACATGGGTATGGTTAACTAAGTCAATTATTAACCAGGTTAGGGGACCAATCAGGTCCAAATCACCAAAAAGGATGGTCAAGGGGGTTTTGATGAGGTTCATAATGGATTTGATGTTTGAATGAATATAAATAGGCTTTATTGTTGATCTGGTCAACCATGGTTGAATTGGTAAACCAAGTCAAACTAGGAGTTGAGTTTGGGCTCAACAAGTTTGATTTAATCATTAAAAATAAATGGATGTAGTCTCATGGATTGGAAGGGTCATTTCAGTCAAAATGACCATTTAAACCTTTAAGGGGCCATTTAGTTGACAAGGATTGACTTAGTCAACAAGGTCAGACTATGGCCTGGGTTTAGGTCCAATAGGTTCAAAATGATATTTTGGATCTAGTGGAGGTTATTCCATGTAATGATGAAGTCATTTGGATTGAAATGATCGTTTAAGTCCTTAGCAATTTGGTCAAAATAGGTTGACTTGGTCAATGAGATTTGACCAAAGTCTAGATTTGAATTTACTGCACTCCTAATAGTTTTTTGGATGCATTAGAGGATATTTTAGGGTTTGATTTGACCAGGCCATGTTGAAGTTTAAATAAAACTTTAATTTTATCTTTAAGGGGTATTTTGGACATTTACCCCCCTGGTCAACTGTGGGTCTACTTGGGTCCAATAAAATGTAGTTTAATGCTTAACATATCACAACAAAGGTTATGGACATTATCAAAAGTCTTAGCAAAGGTCTCATGTCAAATTCTACAAAGTGGCAGGTGTAGTGGCATAGGCTATAAATTTTTGAAGATATTATAGCCTTTAAAATTCAATTCAGTTTTTAGGCTATAGACCTCAGATTGGGCTCAAATTTGGATGGTTAATCCTTGGGACATTCCAAATTAATATTCAATTAATAGATCATGAATCGAAGGTTATTTAATTAGGTTTTAAAGTGATTGAAAAATTACTTTAAAAATGTTTTAAGATAAGGGATCTTAACCTTGGATTTTGGTTTGGAATCCTAGATTTGAGCTAGATTCTAAATTTGATAGATTGAATTTAAATTATCTAAATCAATCAAAATCAATTGATTTGTTATTATTGGTTAGATAGGATTGAAGCTTAATTAGAGATTAGATTGAAGTTTTGGATTATAGTTTGAATTAATGATTGAATTGAAGTCCAGATTGGAGTTTGGATTAAGTTCTAGATTGTGATTTGAATTTAAGTTTGGATTGATGATTGACTTGAAGTCTGCATTGAAGTTGACTGGAGGCTGGATTGAAGTCTAGATTAAATTTTGGATTTAAATTTAGATTATTATCAACCATTAGATTAATAGGTAGAAGTCTGAATGGGTCTTAGTAATCTCATACGAAAATGAGGTTAACAATCATAGTATGTAGAGAAGTTTAAAAGATATATTAGTTCCTCAAAGATAACAATATGATATAGGCTCATGAAGAAATATAACATGTCAGAGCATTAAAATTACGTTCTATTTAAAATCTGGTAATATACTGTCTCGCTTGTAAAGATAAGTTAATTATTCTACTGTAAAAAATAACTATAAAAAATGAAATAAAAAATATAATATTACGTAATTATAAAAGATAAATTATTTATAATCAATATAGAGAAAATACACCTTTTTAATAAATTATGTCATCCTATTCAATACTATTCCAAATAAAATAGCAAATCCAAATAGAACAACTCCACGTTGCATCATTCCAATGGCTATTTCATCTTGGTCAACTAATAAACCAATAAAAATTTTCTAAAATAATAAATAAAAAACTCTTAATAATATTTATAGAATTATTTAGATAGTACATTTTATTTATAATTAATAATAAATTATACAATATTTAATATGTAAGATATTTAAATAAAAGAAAAACTTAAATTTAGTGCAATACAATTAATTACGAAGCTGATTGTCATATTTACATTAATATGTACATCTTTATAGCTGGATTAAAATATTTTTAAAAATATTTTAAAATAAAAATGGCTAAAATTAAATTAATTTAATATTATTAAATTGCTTACTTTGACTATATTTCGGTACCCTTCATTCAAGACAAGCATAATTAGTAAATTCTCTATTTCAATGATATTTATTAAGGTGTACTTGGTTATGGGAGTACCAATATCTTTTTCTAACTTCAGTAATGCTATATCAAATAGTGAATCTCTAAATTGTATTTTTATCGTCAATATTGTTCCATCACAAATTATTACATAAATCTACATTATAAAAATTAAAATAGTAAAGAGAGAAAGATATTAGGGGCTTCATGGACATGATAATTCTCGGGTGTGAATGCGAAGGCATTGAGAAAAAGCTACAAGTGTCTCAAGGATTGATACAAGAAATCATGAGATGCAATTGTCAACAGAATGAAAAATTTTAAGGTTCTAAATGAGATGGCAGAAAGTCTAGAGAATAAGATTACTAAGGGCCTCCTTCTCACAAAGCTATCAATCCTTCATGATTGGTTGCAACCATTGTTAGTTGAGAATAACTCCATTTCTTTGCTTAAGGGACCTTATGTTGCCCAACATAAAAATGTTAAAGAGCTCCAAAATAGAACTACAAGATTTAGAGAAATGTTACTCAACTTGATGTCAAAAGATTGAAGGACAAATATGCTTAGGTCGAAGCTTTTCTTCTTGAATACGATAGAACCTTGAAGCTTGAAGTAACTCTCTTACACAAGTCTATGAAATTTTCAACGCACATTGTAGATATATGGAAAGTTTGGAAGAATTTCTCAATTCAATAGAATATGCCTAGGTCTCCATAAATCACGTAGAGGATGTGTAAGACACCTTAAAAGAAATATGATTAAAACTTAGGCCTAAGGCATTCACAAGAGTAACTTCAAAATATTGGGTAGAAAAAGTTTGAAGTGTAAAAGAATCTGATCGTAACATTTTGTATAAATAAAAAAAGGCCTCCTAGTACCAATTTTTTTTGCCTTTCCTTCTATTTTTAATATTTTATTTTTTAATGTAATATTAGTTTATTGATAAACATTTAGCACAAGTAATTATAGAATTTATCTTTTGGCTAGATTGAGTAACGACATAGATTTTACATATGAAATTCTTATATAAAGGTTGTCAATCTTTGAACTCTCCTTTACCCTATTTTGTGTCACTTCACCTAGAACTAATTGGGTGCTACCTCTATTATTCTATTGGATAGTTTTAGCTTAGGGTTGAGAGGGGTTGGATTGTGGTTGAGAATCATAACCAACTAAACATTTTCATTTATGATGAGCAAATTTAGTCTTAGTTGATGGTGTTGTAGATCCTACCCGATAATATCAATATTAGGGGTCTAGGGCATTAATTGAGCGTTATTGAGTATACTTGGATTCACTAATAATTTTAGTGTCAAAACTTGTCTAATTAAAAGAGGAATACTTAGTTCAACAAGTTTTTGAGCGCTCACTTTCATTGACTAACTAAACGACCTCACTGGGAATTCTTATAATGGTTAAAAAGTGCGAAAGGTTGTATCTATCACGTTTGTCTCCATTTTTAGTAAAAGGGTGTTGTATCATAGGTCAATTTCAGAGAATATGGCAACATATTTCAATTGCTTAAAATGGTCATGATGATGTACTTATTCTTGATATTGTCCTTATTGATTAATATTAGGTTGCAAATTACCATCTATTTTCCTTCGTAAATATAATTTTTAGACACTTGATTAAGTTAAATATTTTTTTTTAGCAAATCTAATAATTGATCTCAATTCCAACAACTTAGAAGTTGCCATCTTCAAGAATCACATCAAAAAAGTCCTGAATGATGAGCATCTCATAACATTGGTTCAATTTCTCTTTGCACCTAACATGAATATAGTAGGCTTTAGATATATTACCAATTAGTCGTACGGTCTAAGACTCAATTGGCAGAGAGACAAATAAGTAGAAATACATTGTTCTTTCCTTTAAAAAATAAGGCTTCTTTGGCTATATATGTTAATAGTACAAAAATGTTAAAAATATGGATAAAGATGCAGCTTAATATATATGAACACTTAGAAAAGACAACTAGATTGAAAAATAAATTATCACTTTTAGAATACTAAATGTTGATGCTTTGGCTCAAAATTTAAAATATTATAATATTATGTATGAGTTTTATATTTTTCAGAAAATACATGCCACATAATTATTATCATTTTCTTTTACCAAGGTTGTATATTTTCATGTTGGATTTTTTTGTATAGTTTAACCTTTGGTGGGTACCTAATAGATGAGCCTCATGAATGAAACAAGAAATAATTATGTTAAAATAATCATAAAATAAGTTAGAATTGAAAAAAAAATTAGGGTAAAAAACCAATGTCACGTACAAACTATTTCTTAAGCATTTAGTGGATTTTTGAATTGGTCCTCACAAACCAAACTCATATAGATCAAATAAATTATTAAAAGCATTTAATAACTTTGATTTTAAATAAAAACTCAATAATAAGTGCATATTTTGTAATCAAAATATAAAAAAATAAAGTGAAACACTACAAGCCCGAAAGATAAAAATTATTATGAATTAATTTACATGTAGAAGAGCAAGAGAAATAGAGTGAGAAGGCTCTTACCAATGCCAATCAAATCCTTTAACATCATCTTTGCCATCTCCCAATAAAGTGCTCATGTTATTTATTGAAGCAGTAGTTATCTGCATCGCCTACCTAAGCCCTTCCCTTAATCATCTCAATCACTTGTCAAAGCCTTCACCATGCATCGAAGTCAGGACATCTTACATGCCTTATGTGCTTTTGTTGAAACATATATTGTTTAGCATGCTTGTGTCAAACAAAGTGAGGTTTTCTCAGGTCCTTGCTCAGCCCTCGTAAATGATAATTAAAAGAAATTAAAAATAATAAGAAAAATATAAATAATATAAACATTTATTTTAAATTTTAAATTATAGAAATCGAAGTAGCACACTATGGGGACTATGCACTATTGTTCGCCCATAGCTCAAATAGTGCTAGTAATTTTGATCCTTCATGCCTAGCTTGCGACTCGCCATGCTTTCCATTATAACATGCGCTGTTACGCACTAGTGACATGTCTGGTTGGTTTAGATGCTGGACTTTACTTTTATTTCAAAATGGATTGGATCAAAGTTTAGCATATTTTTATGGAGAAAGAGGAAGAAGAGTATGTAGCACTTGTTGAAGCTTAGTAGATTGTTAAATCTAAAACTAATGTCTTAAGGCTAACCAAGATGGGGGTTAAATTGATAATTTTAAAAGATTCTTGGTTAATTCTGAAAACTATTTAACTAAAATTTATCACAATACTAAATTTCTGAAAGTAATTTTTTAACCACACAAAAATTAAAGTAAATGAAAAAAAAATAAAATGCAGTAAAAGTATGAATAAAAGACACCAGATTTTATAGTGGTTCGGTCCAACAAGACCTACATCCACTCCCTAGGGAATCCTTCTCTAGATATTACACTATACTCAAGTGACTCTCCTTTAGCCCCCACAGCAAGGTAGAGAAGCCCTTATAATTTTCCTCTCTTCCACCAAACCCCGGTGCGGTAGAGAACCGTCATCCTTTTTCACCCTCCTGGTGAAGGCAGAGAACCCACCATCCTTTCTCACCCTCCTGGTGGTGGTAGAGTACCACTTATCCTTTCACACCCTCCTGGTGTCAGCAGAGAACTGATAGTCCTGTCACACCCTCCTGGTGTCGGCAGAGAACCGGACCTTCTCTTGAAAATCCTCTCTCAATAAGCCTTTAAGAAAATAAGGAAGAACTATGAAGCACAAGTAGGAGATCCTCACCAATGGGCACCTTTGTGAATTCCCTCATAAATCCCTCTCAAAAAATCTCTCACTTTTCCCTCTCAAATTACTCTCCCAAACACACTCCTAAGGCACACTCAAGAGAATTTTGTAAGAAGTTACTTAGACAGTGAGTTTTTGGACTCTTATATACAAGGAACAAGAGAAACCATCCAAAAACTAAAAATTTCAAGTTTGACAGAGTAGGATCATACAGTACGATTGCACTTCATACGTACAAACATTCAAAAAATGAATGGTTCATCCGATACGATCCTGTATGAACCTATTTTTGTACTCTGGAAAATTATGTATGAAATCACATCGTACTGTACGAACAGTTCAAAAAATGAACGGTTCGTTTGGTACAATCTTGTACGAACCTATTTTCATACTTTGAAAAATGATGTACGAAATCACATCGTACTGTATGAACAGTTCAAAAAAAATAAACATCTCATCGATACAAACGTGTACGAACCTATTTTCGTACTCTAGAAAATAATGTACGAAATCATATTATACTATACAAACAGTTCAAAAAATTAACGGTTCATCTGTAAAAATGCGTATGAACCCCATTTCATACTCTGATTGGTGTCTGTATGAACCCATATTGTATAGTACGATCAGTTCAAATTTTTATTATATTCACACAGGACGAACTGGACAAACTTGATTTTGTACTCTAATTGGAATCTAGGACGAATACATTTCTTATAGTACGATCTGAACTTAGAAAATTTTTTCAGACTTGAGACAATCAGATCAGTTCTGGAGGAACCCTCAAGACAAATCATCTCGTACAAACCTAAATCGTACTGTACGATTGGTTTAAAAAATGCAAGTTTTGTCTTACTCCCCCAATGTGTGTGTGTACGATTACCCAATTACAATCACACTCTCTTAGACTAAAGAAAATAAAAAATATGGACTTCAAATACAATAAACCCTAGTCTAATCTATCTTGAAGTCTCTAGCAATCCAGAGTATGATTTTCCTGAAAAGTATTAGTACACACAAAAAAAAACTTTCCAACATATGTTAGGAGAAACAATAATCAAATAATAAGATTTTGGTATCATTAATAACTCACATGATTATAAAAATAAAGTCTTGAAAACTAATTTGCAATAATCTTAACAATCTCCCCCTTTTTGATGATGGCAAAATAATTATTTTTTGAGTTAACAGATAACATAAATTTTGTTCTTAGCTCTCCTGAAATGAATGACCAGTTTAAACTCAAGGATTCCTATAAAGATTAGAAAAAGAACAGAAACATAAATACCCAAAAACCTAAAAAACAAACACACATTACAACCTATCACACACATGCACACACATGTACATACAACAAACAAAATAAATATCAAACATTAACCAATACACTATAAACACTATAAACATCAAACAATATATTATGACTCCCTCTTTTGATAACAACAAAATGGGAAGTATACCGATCAAAAATAATTGATGATGAATAAGATGTTAAATTAATTATAAATATAATATTAAAATCACATGCAAAAGATAAAGACTCAAATTTTAAATCACAAAATAACAAGGTTAAGAAAAATTGATCTATGTTAGTATTTGAAATAGACATATTATATAACCACAACCATTGTAGAAACGATGAAATAGTATTTATAATTTTCTAATTCAATAGTGAAGATCATCATTTATTAGATAGATTTGTGTGACTGAGAAACTAATAAAGTAAAGAGCAATTGGCGACATTGCACATCTTTTCAATTTTCATGGCACACTTTGTGCATCTTATCAATTTGGACTAATTTTGTACCACTTTTTAATTTGGTGAACATTGCTCATCTTTTCATTTAAGTGGCACACTTTGTGCATCTTTTAGTTTTGGGCTAATTTTGAGCCTCTTTTCAAATTGTGTCTTTCCAAAATCACTAACTCTTAGCAAAATTTCCAATAATGAACAAAGATGAACACTTTGAAATAGCAGTAAAAGTAATGGTATGACATCAATTTTGTAATAATTATAGCTAAGTAATATATGTATATAAAAATATAAAATTGATCTTCTAATCTACACCCAATCATAAAGTAATCTAAATATTTTAAGAGATTAAATTTTGCATGGAAATTAACTTTGTAAAGCGAATTCAATCAACATTCTATATTTGCAATTAACTACATTTTATTTATAAATTTTAATTATTTCAAGTCACAATCATATTCACATGGTAATATGCATAAAAAAATGAGTTCTTCATTTCATTTAACATCAATAATATTACATTCACCACACATATTCATCTAGTACATCATCCTAGACATCAAGAAAAAGACTAAAAAGAAAAGAAATAAAAAGACCAACAACACTAACAAAAAGACACATTACATCCAGGCCTAGAAGAATCATCACAAAAGTAGAACAGAAGTACAATCGTTTAATATCTTGTGGGGCCCTGATCTGAAGGTGGTGGAGGATTGAACATTGTGAAGTAGCTATTTATGGTAGCTACTTTGGCATTAACTAAGTCAAATTGTTCACGTATCCACCTCATATCTTTAGTATATCGTACATCCTGCTGGTTCATCCGAGTCTCAATTGATCAAAGTATTGATCAAAATGAGATTCCATTATGTCGAATCGCTGGACCATTTCTTGATAAAAATTTTGGTCTGGTTCAGGTGTAGGAGCAGAGGCTCCTTCTCCCTTAGAGTCATCTCCCCCTGATCCTTGATCTCGACTAAATAGAGCTCTAAAAGAGGCATTAGTAAAGTAAATAGGCAATTCAGTGGGAGGATCAGGATGGACCAGGTTATATTTCTTCTCCAAAACATAAGTCACTAGATGTCCTAAAGCCACATTATTCTTTCTTTTACTATGAGGACTTCTAATAACTGTAAAAGTATAGAAGTAGTCCATGATTAGTTGGGCTTCATTAATAGGAGTTCCAGTCATAATTAAGTAAGTGACACTAGACAAAGGAGGAGTCATATTGACCTGATCACCAGCTTTTAGAATTATAGAGGTTCTCAAAATATGCTGGATGATCCTAGTATTTTTGTTTAAGGTATAAACTCGAGGAAGATAACTAACTTGTTCTACACCTCTAAAAGTTAGGTTTACATTTGTCCAATCATAGTCTTCCCTCGAAGTTATAGTATGGGCTCTAACTCTAATAATCCTAAGATGCAGATAGTTTCCTAGATCCTCCTTAGTTATTTCTACACTTTGCTTGAGGACATACGAGGTAATTCTAGTGTTGTCTTGATTCATGTTCATATTAGCCAAAAAGAGTTAGAATGTTTCACGATTAAAGGCATGAATCAATATAAGAATGAAGAAAAATTGGGTTGAGTCAAAAAGTGGCATGACAGAAAATTTTAAATCGATTTGAATGAGGATTCTATATGGGGTTATCTTAGCGACACTGAACCTATTGAATGCCTCTTCATTTTCTCTAGTTAAAAAGTTGTCATCCCTAATAGTTCTAGAAGAAGATCCCCTAGAGAGTCATGCATATTTGCTACTGTCGTAGGCCATTTCATGGTTTAAACTAGAGAAGGTTTGGATATTAAAGGTGATTGTGATTAAAAACCATCAAATGCCTTTCTATTTAAAGAAAAACCATCTATCATACTATACAAAAAATGGATCATACAAATGATTTGAAAATCATATGGGAAAATTATTTTCGTACAAACGAATGGAAACTGCCAAAAATGTAACGGCTTTTAATAAACTACCCTCCCTGAGGCATCCTTTCATACATGCTTTTTGACTAACCGATCATCAGATGATCACGTGTTCATATGGGATGATTGGAATATTAAAGATCATTTAATGGTCGTTGGGTTCATCCTTATCCAAATTCTACAACAAGGATTGTACAAATGAACTGTGATTTCGTACATACGATCTGACAAATAACTGACATGTATGGAAAACCATCCCCAATCATACATACAAAATTACACCAATCATACAGTATGATACCATAATTGTACAGTATGAAACTCTATAAAAAATTAAGTTCCATCACCTCAACTCAGTAAACTATCATGCATACGCTACAGAATTTGTATAGTATAAAAATAATTTCATACAGTATGAAAATAACAGTTAAAATAACACATGATAAACTAAAAATCCTTTCAAAGCCTATTTTTTTGAAACACTGACATGCAAAATTATCAAAAATAATAATAAATCACTAAACAGAAAATAAACAAAATATCTAAGGCAAAAATAAAAACATACAAACTATGATCAACAAATACAGAATATAAATAACAACAAATCAAATTTATAGAATTTTAAATCAAGCATTAAGATCAATCACACCTAGCCTTATTCTTAAAATGCTAAATGTGTCAAAAGCTAGTGGTTTTATAAAGATGTCTGCAAGTTTAGTTTTCCCTATGCTGACTGTTTTTCACCATGTTGCTATGGCTGCTCGTTTACCTCATTGTTGATTCATATGTAGGAGGCTTTAAATGTGGGCTATTTTGGTGGTCTTTAGTGGCTTATTTAGGGCACATTTTTATGATCTATTAAATGATATTCCCTCTTATTTCTTCTATAAATTGGGGCTGATTTCCTAATGAAAGGATAGAGTGGAAAATGATGGATTTTTGTTTATAAAAACTGTGGGTTTTTCTAGCTTGCGAGCTACCCTCCTTTCCCCTTCCCCTCTACTACTTCGTCTTGGTTTTTTATCTCTTCTTCTCTTTCTACGGTTCCTGCCCCATCTGTATCCTTCTTCTCATAATTTATATAAGTTGTAAGGTGTTGTGCTTCAATGTTCTGTTGTTTTCTTTTTAATTGAAAGTGTTGTGTCTTGTAGGTTGTAAGCGTTGTTGTGTTCTATGCTCATGTTCATCTATATTTAAGGAAGACAAGTTTGTTTTAAATTGCAATCCAAAAATTATTTTTTTTGTTGCACTAATTTTGGTATCAGAGCTTTAGGTTGTTGGGCGAGTCTTCCTTTCTCTTAAAAAAATGGATAGTCAGAATAATCAATAAGCGGATTGGCAACATATGTACAACAAAAAATGGAGGAAATGACTAATACCCTGGATGCACTAAATCCAAAAGGCAAATCTATTTTGAAACAAAATTCAAGATCCAATAAGCTAACAACTATATTCCAATAAGCAAAATCTAGATATCTGCAAAACTCACTTTGGAGAATGCCTATTGATAAAGTTGGTTCTTCAGTTAATCCTAATTCTGTTCATGATCTTGGTAGTAAGTTGCCATGTTTTCCTTTTGCAAAGCAACATCCTCAAGAAAAAAATAAAAAGAAATGCAGCCAAGTTATGCTCTTCAAGTGTGTGTATCATTAAACCAACATAAAAAAAGAACATAAGGATGATGTTAATTTCAAAACAACTCTGTTAAATTTCCACTCCCGTCATGGCATAATCATAAGCATGTAATTAATAACAATAAACTCCTTTTATTGTCTACTATACGCTGAAGTGGGCATTATAATGATAGTGAGTGTAGGCCATTACCATATCCTTACAAGAACTTACATCTTTCAAATGTAGCCACCAAACTTCTTATCTGTTGAGCATGTATGAATATGTAACATCAAAGTGTGAAGCACGCATGAAAACTTAACAAAATCATGGAATATGTATAATAGTTTGGTAACAAGAAAGAAACATGTTCAATATAACCAAAAATTCTTACATTTTGTGCATTGATGTTGCAATGCAAATACATATATAAGCTCTCCAGCAATTCAATAAACTTTTAATATCAATTACACATATGGCATTGGAACATAGATATGCATGTAAACTTGTCAACATGGCCATTAACTTTTTCACTGAACGCATAGAAACAACTTTGTGACATGAAGCTTAAGAAGTTATTCAATCATAATCATAAATTTTTGTATTTGATGTCAACTAGTATTGTAATAAAATTGTGTACATGGGTTTTCCAACATAATCATAATTCATTGCTAACAAGCATCATATACAAATTTCTGTTATATGTAAATGTTAGCACCTTATATATGTATATTATTAATAATGTATAATATATACATCAAATGAATAATGAAATATAGAAAGACTCATTTAAGCTCAAGTGATTAATCTCATTGGAGGGTTCATGCTAACTAGAGACTTAAGAGACTTTGGTGGTCATATGAACTTGATAAGAGGAGGAAAGCATAAGTTAAGAATGACACAAACCCTGCCATTAAAAACTCACTTGTCTCTGTCCATTGGCTTCTTTTAGCCATTGTCTACTAGTTTCATAGCAATCATGTTAAGAAAATTGATATTCATAGTTACATACAAATAGTTAATCACATCCAGATAAAAGCCCATGTCTTAGCATCCACAAAACTTTCACATCAAGTATGAGGAGGCAACAAGACATATTACAAAAATTTCTAAAAAAAATATCTGAAGTCAAGCATTAGAAAGCACATTCACATTATCACTTGATAAAGTTTAGCTTTTGTTTTTCTTTTTTTTAAGAGAAAATGATAGAGAATCATTTAGCTGCATTAAATCAATCGACCATGAAGAGAGAAACTATTGTAGTTTCAAGATTTTTAACTGAAAACTTAATCATTGGCATACGGTTGCTAAGTTACACCAAACAGAACATGATACTACACCTTTGTCGGTCCTCATTATTAGGGTTTAAAGGGAATGCACGAGCCAATTTGTGATAAAGCAAAAATTGTTGATTCACCAAGCAAGGTGTATAGGGTTTAGAACTCACAAAGCTTGTAGGAAATGCTTGGTTGCTCCCCTATTTTATCGCTTACAAAGTTTATGATTCTAGCAATTCGCCGCAGCATTTTCCTTGAGGAAGGAAACTCGCAGCCCCTAACTCTCCTCTCACATGTGAAATCAAAGAGAAGCTCACAAAATTGAAAATCCCTTGCCCTCTCTTCCTAACAGTCGGAATGAACAAAAAAAAAAACTCAACAAGGCCTCTTCTCTCCCAAATCACATGTAAGATTAAAGGAAGAATGTCAAAAGAACTCCACCCTCCCACTTCTAGCCAAGGACCAACAGAAATCCATTCTCATTGCTCTTAATTTTTCTTCAGATATCCACCTACTCGCTCGAATGGACAGCATAAAGACCTACTTGTTCGCCCCTCTCATATTTTAGTAAAGAAATAAATATGATTAAAATTAGCAAAAAAGATGAATATTGATTTTATAAAAAAGGTGAATCAATTAGCCTAGAAAGAAATTGAAATATTAAAAAAATGTGTGTAACTATATCAATTACTATGGTATTAAAGAGAACCAATACTATAAATTAGCCCAGAAAGAAATTATTAAGTAACAAAGTAATCATAAATGGAAGTGATAGATCCAATAACAATGTTGACAATACTAATGAATTGGGAAGAGCATGCTCAAATGTTATTAAATAGGATAGAATATAAACGATAAACAAATATTTTAAATCTTAAGAATTGAAATATGAAAATTTATGCACATGCATATATAAAAAAGGATGATAAAAAATAATTTTTAAAATGAAAAAATAATATAGAATTAATATGATTTAAATTTTTATTTAAAACTTATCAATAAAATTTGAGCATGAAAATTGGATACCTAAAAACATTAGTTAATAGTTCACTTAAGAAATTTTAAAAAGGACCATTACTATAGTAAATAAATGTATGATGTAAAAAAAGAAGCTATCATTTTCGATGTAAAAATATTTTGATAAAGGATATAATACTGAAGGTTAGCTAGATTAGACGCATAACTTCTTTATGACTTTTATCCTAATAACAACAATTAAAGTGATGCTAACAATATATATATATATATATATATATATATATATATATATATATATATATATATATATATATATACTTTTGGATAAACTAAATCAAATATAAAACCCCTTTAAAATATTTTTTCACCTTTGTAATTTGTAAATATAACAAAAGAACAACAAAAATGGAAGTGATGAATTGAACATTATTTTAAGTTTTTCAACATCAACATAATAGCTTAGCTTTTTATAGGAAAAACTTATAAAATTACATAAAAAATAATAATTAAATTGATAAAAATTATTATAAACTTATATTTTCTTCTTTAAAAACATTTTGGAATAGGCCTTCATGCATTTTATCATATGGTATTATGTTATATCACTTATTAAGAACAACAAATTGCTTCACTATTAAAATAAAAATGATAATATTAAACTATTATATAAGATAATTGCTAATAATTAACAGAAAATACACCACTTTAAGAAATCATGTGATGTTATTCAATGTTATTCCAAGTGGAAAAATAAATCCAAAATAATCATTTTAACGTTGCATCATTCTAATGTCCACTTCATCTTGGTCAAATAATAAGCCATCATAAATTTTCTAAATTATTAAAAAAAATTCTTAATAATATTTTTAGAATTATTTAGATAATACTTTCATTTATAATTCATCATAAATTATATAATCTTTAATATTTAAGTCATTTAAATAAAAAAGTTATATTTTATGTAATAAAATTAATTAGTACATAATTAATACTATCTCCACTTGTCTTATTTGCACAAATATTTTAGCCTTTTTAGGATCCTTGGTGCGATGGGGTATCCCTCTCTGAATTGCCTGAATCTCATTTTCTTTTATCTCTATTCCCCAAAATGCTTGTACTGATGTGATTCTTAATGAACATGGTTGGACCATTCTTGCTACGGCTCCTAATTCCTTGGCTGATGGTCTCTCCCACATTACTATTGGTAGTCCTAACACTATTTTTTTAAAAATGCGGGCTATGTGATGATGGAAACTTTAAGAGGTTTTTAAATGATTTCTGTTGCACTTAACTTTCTCCCTCTTGGCATAGATTTGTTTGGCATAAATTTTATGCCCTTCATTTCTCTGTATACTACTGGTTGACTATTGTGGGTGGGTTAAAAACATCGGATGCTTTCTTGAGAAGAAACATTTTGGTTGATTCTTTGTGCTCTCTTTGTCATTCATCTTCTCAAATCACCACCCATCTTTTTTTGTTTGAATTCAACTTTTCTTTTTTTTTTTTTATTAGAGAGTTGATTCTGAGGATTAAGGATCTCTTTTGTAGGCTAAGTCTTCTACAGATTTTTGAGATTATTAATAATATGGAGATGTCGGTTAAAAACATCAAGAGGCTTTACTTGATTATTACCTGTGCTTCTCTTTACTGCTTTTGGAGGGAAATGAATGATAGAATATTTTCTTTTCTTTCTCATCTCCTACTACATTTTGCATAGAGTTAAAAAAAGCTGTATTTCTCAAACTCTAAAAATGGAAAAATAGAGATGTGATATTGGGTATGCTCTAATGAGGGCGGGGTTGATGGTGGGTGCCATCTGATTTTGTTATTTTTTTGGGCTGGAAATGTTGGACATATTGTTTATACATGGTGGTTATTTAAATTGTTCTACCATTGGTCCTTGCTGCTCGGTGTACTCTTGAATGGATGTACTGCACTTCTTACCCTGAATTTTAATGTTGCTCTTGATTTTTGTCGCTTGGGTGCTTTTCTGGCTTAACTCTCCATTTTTATTAGCTGGTTGGCTGGCTGGTTTATCGGTGCCTTCCGTGATACATTCAAATCTTTCGATTAATGATTTGGAGGGAGTTTGCAGGCCTTGGATGATGATGTTTTCCCTATTCTTTCCAGTCGACCCATTAAATGGTCTATGGGCAACCAGAGGTTTGTGAGGTTGCTTTATTTTTTTGAAACTGAATTTCATGCTTTTCAATGATACCTAAGTCTAGGCTATTTACATGCTTTCTATGCTATAATTGTTATTAATTTCTCTTCGGTATCTTTCTCATAGTTGTTCCTTTTTGGTCTCTCCTAATTTCTGATAGGTGAGTGTTTTTTTGGCTCATGTTGAGCTAGTTTTTTTTTTTTGAATTGCAGCATTGACGCTCCTTTAACCTGTATTTTCTTTAATTGTAATTTTATATAGATCAATGAAAGGGCTAACCTAATTTTATTCCCCCTCTCTTCAAAAAAAAAAAAAAAAAGAAATACAAACAGAAAAAAATTATAATGGCTCCTTTTTTTGCTGATGCCTTTATTTTCTTGCATTGCTATCCTTTTATTGGATGGTTTTTAGTGGGGCTTTTCTTTCAATGTTGATTTAGATCTTCTCTTTTCTGGGCTTCCTTGAGTCTCTACAGTTGCAGCTTAGATCCTTTTTGGCTCTTTCTTCGAGCTTCATTTTGTCACAGCTCAGTACATACATGTAACTTAAAGAGTTGCTTCTCTTATGTAATTCTCTGATCATTAATATACGGGCTTTGCTTATAGTGTGCCAATGAATAGAAGGAGAAAATGGTAACTTTATTTTTAGCAAGTGATATGTGGTCTGTGGAGGAGTGCAGGGTTTAGTAATAAATGTAATGTTGCTTTAAAAAGCACCTTATTGGTAGAAATAAAAAACTTGCCTTCCAATATGATGACATTTTAAGTAAGTATATTGAAAAAAAGAGAATTAAATAATAAAATAAAAATGTGAATTTAATATCATCAAAATGTGCTGCTTCACTTTCCCGGTTTGAAAAAAAAAGTTGTTCCCCTAACCCTAGCCGTCTTGAGTTCCCCTCGCTTGGTTCCCTCCTTTCCCTCGCCGGCCCCAACATCGCCGGTGGTCTCCCTTAACTCTTTCGACCCTCATGGACCCCTCCCGTTACTATGAATCCTTCCTGCCCCTTCCTAATTCCTCAGCCCACGCTCCATCCCCTACTATCGGCCGTTTATGGTTATATATTTTAGCCACCCCTGAACCCACCACCCCTAGCCTACCTGTTTCCCTCATCAACACTCCTGAAGAAATCATGCTTTTCAATAAGGAAGCCATCTCTTTTGTTGCTTCGGAATGGAATTTATGTCTAATCGGGTACTCTATTGGTAAGTGACCGTTTTATGAATCTCTACTAGTGGCTACTAACAAAGTTTGGAGATTGAAAGGTACTTTCCAGCTTCTAGCATTATGTGATGGTTTTTTTCTCTTTAAATTCTCCTCTACTGAGGATTTCAATATGGTATGGTCCAAAGGAGCGTGGTTCTTTTTGGTAAGACCCTTCTTATTTAAAAAATGGTCACACCGTTTTTAGCCCATTAGAGAAAATATCACTACTATTCTCATATGGTTCAAAATACACAACCTTCCTCTTGTATGTTGGAATTCAGAGGGTATCTCTAAAATTACATCCAAAATTAGGGTTCCACTAGCCGTGGATGCTTTAATGGGAATAAAAACTAGACTTACATACGCACGTGTATGTATACAAGTTTCTGTAGATTCTTCCTTTCCAGAATTTATCCCTATCTCGTTAGATGATGATGTCATAAGATTATGGGTTCAATATGAATGGTGACCTACTCCATGTACTTCTTGCAAATCATTAGCCCATACTCCATCTCAATGTCCCTCTAATCCCCAGACTCAGTAGGTCATCCATCCACCAGCTAGAGGGAGAAGCACCTCTCGTAAGCCCAGACAATCCAAAAACAAACACCCCTCCTGACCCCCATCCAGAAATAATACTTCTGAACCCTCCCCTTCCTCACCTAAGAATACTCTTTCCTCCCTCTCTCAGCTACCTCCTCAAATCCCCATCAATCCCACCTCCACCTTTCCCATTCCTTCATCGGTGGTAAGACTCTTACTAGTTGGTAATGTCTCCTCCATCGGTATTACTTCCTCACCTCTTACCAATGTTGACAACCCTACCTCATCCTTAAAAATCCCATCCCAATCAACAGCTTTAACTATCCCTAATCTTAACTCCCCCACTGAGGACACTAATGGGCATTCAGATGCAGACATTTATGCTTCCCTCCAGCAAGATCATGCTGATCTTCACAACTCCAAAGATCACTCTATGGGCTCCACCTCTGAGTCACAATTATCTGCTAAGTTGGACAACCTGGTCACTTCTCAGACCAAACCGAACAGGGGCAAATCTACCAGGAAGCCCCCAACCCCTTCAACACCAAACCAAAATGATCAATCCCTCTATAGCAGCCTGGAATATCAAGGGATTTTGCTCCACTGATAAAGTATTCTACTCTAAATGTTTAGTTGTCAACTTGGGCTAGACATGATATGTATTTTGGAAAATAGAATACAACTTTCTTCTCTTAATAACTCTAGATTTTGCATTTATCACTTAGTTTTTGATGTAGAGAACTATTGTAAAAACTTCTACTGCTCTTCCTCTAGCTGAATATGGTTGAAATGTCTACTAACAGAATCTCTTTCAACCTTACCTTCATCTCTTCCCAAATGATTGTTGGCACTGTCTCCTTTGGCTCTTGCAGTCAATTTATGCTTTATGTAATCTATGCATCCAATAACCAGGATGATACAAAGGTACTTTGGGATGACTTGAGAGTGATTTCTCTCACTTTGAATCTCCCTTGGATTATCATGGGAGACTTTAATTATTGCCGATATCCGTCTAAAAAGCTTGGATGGTACAAATTATAGCAAAATCAACTCCATGATCTCAACTCTCTCATTTTTTTATGCCAATCTTGAGTTGGCCTCTGTGGGTCCTTCCTACACTTGGTTCAATCAAAGAACTGAAAATCGAATACATATTAAGTTAAATTGGATGCTAGTTAATGATATGTGGTTGGCTTCCTTTCCTAATTCTCCACTATTTGGGTAAAGACCCTTCCATTTTGGACCAAAGTCCTTTTGTGCTCAAGCTTGGGGAGATAATTACCTCCCATCACAGATTTCTTTACAAAAACTGTTGGGCTAAATTTGAGCATTTTTGGAAAATTCTGATTGCTATTTTCTCTAAAAATTCATCTAGGCATGCTCTTGTGGATTTTTTCTCAAAGCTTAAAAAGTTAAAATTAGGTATCAAAGGCAATGATTGGGCTAATTCTGACCTGATGGTTAAATATCTTGAGTATCTCAAACAAAAGTGAGAAGATCTTCTCAACAACCTGAATATTGATTCTTCTAATGACCACATCTCTCTAGCTCTCAAAAGCATCAACTATATTATCTCTGAAATCTCCTCGCACTGGCCATCCTGGATTATCCAAAGAGCAAAAAGAAAGTGGCTTTCTCATGGGGAGGATGATCTCAAGTTTTTATTCTCCAAAATCTATATGTGGAGGAATTACCAAAAAACTTCCATCACCTTAACCATGTATAATTCCTTTGTCTCTTACGATGAAGATGTAAAAACCACTATTGAGCATTTTCATAACCTCTATAATCCTTCTCCTTGATATCCTATTGAAATTAATGGTTTTCCTACAGGGGATGTTGTTCCTGCTCACTTTCATGCCAAGCTTCTTGAACCTTTTTCAGAGGCTGAAATCTAAATGGTTGTTTTCTCTGGATCCTCTCATTCGGCTCCTAGTCTGGATGGGTTCAACTTTGATTTTTATAAAGCCACCTGGATGCTTACTAGCCAGGCTATTTGTAAAGCCATAAAATCCTTCCATCATAACTCCTACATTCCCAGGACTGCCAAGAACATTGCCCTTTCCATGATTCCTAAATTTAGTCATGTTGCAAACTTATCTGATTTTAAGCCTATTTCTCTGTGTAACACCATTTTCAAAATTATTGCTAAACTTTTGGCATATCAACTCAAACCTATCATGCAACATATTATTAAAGTGAATCAGTCTGGTTTCATTCACAAAAGAATTTCCAGATTCACTATTAGGCAAAAACTCATGTGCATTAAGCTGGCTATTAAGAAGGCCATTGATAGTGTCTCTAGGAAAATTTTGCTTGCTAGGCAATTACAGAAAGGTTTCCCTCTCACCTTTATTAAATGGATTGAAGCTTGTATCACTGATGTTTGGTTCTCCATTTATATCGATGGTGCCTCAGAAGGTTTTTTCCCCTCCTCCACCAATCTTAGGTAAGGCTATCAGCTCAGCCATTACCTTTTTACAATAGTAATGGATTCTTTCTCCTATCAGTTGGACTGTTCAAGTGATGAACAAGGCTTTGACCCTGCACAAGTGGATGGTTTTCGGTTGTTTCATTTACTGTATGCGGATGATCTCCTTATTTTTGGAAAAGCTCAAGAACAAAATTGTGTGAAATTATGTTAAACACTAGATTTCTTCTCTACAGTAATGGACCTCCATATTAATTATGAAAAAAGCTCTATTATTCTTTCCTCAAGCTATTACAATGCTAATAATATTTGCTTTATTCTTGGCATCCCTACTTCTTCTCAGTGCATCACGTATCTTGGTATCCCCATCTCTCCTTATAATCCAAAGCTTGCTGATTTATCTAAACTTATGGAAACCATCACTCATAAGCTTTTGGGGTGGAAAGCCAAAAAACTTTCTTTTGCTGGAAGATTTTAGTTCCTTCGCTTTACTATTTGGAATACTATTACATGTTGGATCCGTGGATCCATTATACCTAAAACTATTATAATTCAAATTGATAAATATTGTGCAAAATTTCTTTACTTTGGGGACTCTAATGCTAGAAAGATGCACCTAATCTCTTGGAAGAAAACTTGCAAGCCTAAGGCTTTTGGTTGTCTTAGGCTGCCCACCATACACTCAATGCAGTTCTGTTATAATAGTTCTTTAACGGCAAGGATCTATAATTTTAAGCCCCCTCTGTCTAATTGGTTTTTATGCAAGTATACTTCCCTGTGGAAGCCTCCGCCCACCTCTACAACTTCCTTTTGGAAAAATCTATGTAAGAATGACTCTATTATAATAGAAAACTTTCATTTTAATATCACCCACAATTCCCCTATCTCGCTCTACCTGGACCATTGGATTAGTAATAAAACACAAAAAGAGCACAATGAGTTGTTACCTATTCTCAATCTCTTCCCCACCAATGCTAGGATTTCTGCAATCCTGATGAACTATGGATGGGAATTGCCGACTGGAATGCCTGATTCTCTTCTTCAGTTTCTTAATGATATCCCTCATGGTGATTCCAATTCCTCCTGCTTGCATTGGGGAGAAGATACTAGTGGTAGCTATAGTGATTATGAGGAATTCTATTTCAGGAATGAGAACTAAGTACCATGGATGCATTTTATTTGGCACAAGCGATTTGCTTTATGTTTCTCCTCTTACTGTTGGATGGCGGTCTTGGGTGGACTTAAAACTATAGATGCTCTTCTTTCCTGTGGAATTACTATTGATCATGAATGTGTTTTATGCCACATTTGCAATGAGTTTACTAATCACCTATTTTTTGAATGCAACTACTCTTTTTCTGTTGTAATTAAATTATTTCCATGCATGAGGTGCCACCTTCTTAGGCCCAACATCTTCTAGGTGTTTGAGAGTTTGTGTGAGCTACAAACTCTTGTTAAAATTGCTACACATTTCTACAAGTTAATTATATGTTGTGCACTTTATTACCTTTAGAGAGAAAAAAATGACAGGAAATTTGGATCTTCTCATGCTTCAATTTCCACTATCTGTTACAAAATCAAAAGCACAGTATTCACCAAAGTCTTGAAATGGAAAAATAATAGTGCATTGCTGGACCTGCTATGAGGGGGAAACTCCTATTCTCTTTTATGACTTGGTTTGCTCTCAGACGATTTTGATGGAGCTCTTGCAACTATGGTTGGCTTTTCCTGGGCAAGGATGATCGGATTGCTCCTTGTACCCCCTTTCGAAGGTAGAGGATGTGTTATATTTCACTATGGGTTTTTGTATGCTCGAGTTTTTATTCTGCAACCAAGGGCTAGTTTCATCTAGCAAACCTTATACTGAGCCCACAACTTCCAAACGTTGATCTCTTAGTTTTTGGATATCCTAATTACTTTGTTTTTTGCTACTTTTTGATGTAAAAGTTTTGAAGATGTGTATTGTTATACACATTGTTTTTGGAGGTTTTCCTCTCTTTTTTGTTAGGCTCTTTTAGTTTTATTTTATTTTTTCTTTTCATTTCCTCACATGTAACTATTTTTTCTATATTGGAATGACTGGGCCTGGCCCTTAATTTGTCCCAAAACAAAAAAAAAACTTTCCCGATTTGAAGAAATGATGCTTTTCGTGATTTTCATATATGGTGGGAACTTTTGGATGCCATAGATAATGATGATTTCCCATCTTGATTTTCCCTGTTGGATGGTCTTCGGGCAACCATTGGTTATTTTGGTTGTGTGCTACTGCAGCTAAGTCTAATTGACCACTCTAAATCTGAGTTCTGGCATAAAATTATATTTTTGGTTGACTAAGCTTCTCTTAGCTCTTCTTCTAACCAATCAGGTTCTACTATTCTGCCATTTTTTATCCTACTCCTACCTATTCACAGGAGTTCATTTTTCTTTAATGCTTTGAGCTTTGCACTTTTTTGTTGAAGCTCATGTAGCTCCAATTTTGGTCATTGTATTTTACACTTTCTTGTAATTTTGCTTTTCTTAATGTGTGTGTGTGTGTGTGTGTGTGTGTGTGTGTGTAATGAGCTCTGCTCAAAATTATTTGATTTGTGTTTTTGTGTTGATGTGTTATTTTTAAAGTGGGCGAGAAGCAGTTATTTTCATTTAGTTCGAGTGCACCATCTACATTTTAAGCTCTTATGAGGAACATTTAACTTTAGTTTTATAATGCCTAAATAAAAGCTAATTAGTTGTTAAACTCAATAAATGTCATTTTTGCCAAACTAAGGCTTTATTTGAGTTTTTTATTTTATTTTTTAAGGCTTTCTTTGAGTTAACTTTCCTTGAATAAAAAAGACAACCTTCTTTTAAAAGATAAAAGACATAAGTGATTCTCCTCATAGTTTAACTTATGAGGGATTTCATTATATATCATGTATCTTAATGTTATATTATGAGATATGTTTCAATTGTATTACACAATATTATTATTGACCTCACTTTTGGTGAGGTCGACACTATTTTCCCCTAGGATTTTCCTGGAACCTAGGACTTCCTACCTTAGAGTAGAAGCTCGTAGGACTCCTTTAGGTGGGCATCCTATGACCGGACATCTATTGACTAGCTCAACATTCTAAGTTAGGCTAGATTGGTTGAGTTTGATTTACTCGATTGATTCAAGTTCAGTTTCAACTCGATCTTGTGTCAGCATGATCCAATTTAACTAAGCACATTAACTAGATTAAATACCATTTAATCTATCTTGTTTTTCTTGAATCGACTTGATTAAGTTAATCAATTCTATTTAGTCAATTCATGTTGATCGTTCTAGCCTATATCCCATTAGCTTGAGAACTAAATCGATTTAGATTACAGTAAGCAAGATCAACTAAATCAAGCTGGTTCACATTGACTTGGCTTTTGTCAAAGTTGATTGAGTTTGATTTAAACCCAATTAATATTTGAAATTAAATCAAGTCAATTTAATATCAAGCGTCCACATTAATTTGAGTAAAATCCAATTAAATTTAAAGCATGCCACATCGGTCTAATTAAAATAAAAAATAAATAAAATCATAAATAAAATATGCTGAGTTAATTTAATTTACTAAAATCAAATTAGCATGTATTAAGTTGATTCAAACAAATCATCTCCGATTAGGTCAAATCAGAACAAACTTCGTTCAAATTAATCTGGATTAAACCAACTTTAATTTAGCTTTCTCAATTCAATTATTTCTTTCTAAGTTTTTGATTTCAGGAGCTTCTCTTTGATTTCACGTGTGGGAGGAGTGCTAGGGGCCGCAAGTTTCCTTCCTCAAGGACAGTGTTGTCATGAATTGTTAGAGTTATATTAGTCATCATTACTTTACAAGCAGCAAAATAGAGGAGCAACCAAGAATTTTCCTAGAAGCTTTGTGAGTTCTAAACCCTATACACCTTGCTTGGTGAATTAACAATTTCTACTTCATTACAAATTGGCTAGTGCTTTCCCATTAAATCATAATAATGAGGAAGACGAAGGTGTAGTATCATGTTCTGTTTGGTGTAACTTAACAATTGTATGTTGATGATTGTGTTGTCGGTCAAAAATCTTGAAACTATAGTTGTATCTCTCTTCATGGTCGATTGATTTAGTGCAAAAAAATGATTCACTATAATTTTATCTTAAAAAAATGAAAAATAAAAGCTAAACTTTATCAAGTGACAATGTGAATGTGCTTTCTAATGCTTGACTGTAGATATTTTTTTAGCAGATTTTTGCGGCATGTCTTGTTACCTCCTCATACTTGATGTGAAAGCTTTGTGGAGGTTAGGTCATGGGCTTTATCTGGATGTGATTAACTATTTGTACGTAATCATGAATATCAATTTTCTTAACATGATTGCTATGAAACTAGTAGACAATAGCTAAAAAAAGCCAATGGATAGAGACAAGTGAGTTTTTAACTGCAGGGTTTGTCTCTTTCTTAAATTATGCTTTCCTCCTCTAATCAAGTTCATGAGACAACAAAATTCTCTTAACTCTCTAGTTAGCATGAACACTCCAATGAGATTAATCACTTGAGTTTAAATGAATCATTCTACATTTCATTGGCTATTTGCTGTACATATTATTCATTATCAATAATATACATATATAAGGTATTTGCATTTACACATAGGAGGAAATTGTATATGATGTTTGTTAGCAATGAATTATGATTATGTTGGAAACCCCATGTATATAATTTTAGTACAATACCAATTTTAATCGGATATGTAAATTTATGTTTATGATTAAATAACTTCTTAAGCTTCATGCCACACGATTGTTTTTGTACTTTCAGTGCAAAAGTTAATGGCCATGTTGACAAGTTTACACACATATCTATGTTCCAATGCTATATGTGTAATTGATATTAATATTTTATTAATTCATTATAGGGCTTATATATGTATTTAACTTGCAACATCAATGCACCAAATGCAAGGATTTCTGGTTATGTTGAACATGTTTCTTGTGACCAAATTGTTGTACATATTCCATGGTTTTGTTAAGTTTTCATGTGTGCTTCACACTTTGATGTTACATATTCATTCATGGTCAATAGATAAGACGTTTGGTGGCTACATTCAAAAGATGTAGGTTCTTGTAAGGATAAGGTAATGGACTACACTTACTATCACTATAATGTCCAATTTAGCTTATAGTAGATAATAAAAGGAGTTGGTGGTTATTTATTACATGCTTATGATTATGTCATGGTGGGAGTGGAAATTTAACAGAGTTGTTTTGGAATTGGCACCATCCTTATATTAATTTTTTTAATGTTGGTTTAATAATATATGTATATATACATAGTCTCCAACATCTTGTTCTTCATTTCATTTCATATAGAACATAATGAATGTTGAAATAGAATAAATAATGAAGATTGAAAGTTGAGATGAAGTAGAACTATATACATCCAAATGTGAATCTGTAATCAGCAATGTACTGATCCTTTATACATTCATTTTACTTTATTGCACAATAAGAAATGACATTGATTCAACTTCCTCTCAAACACATTATTATCAGCATGCTGTTCTTATCTTATTTCATGGATTGATATGTATGAATTTAGTATCTTTGAACTTAATTGGTTGTTTGCCTTTAGATGGAACACTTATTTGGCAATTTACTTATTTATGTGAGCTCATCGTAATAGTCTTTATGTGAAGAATCTCCTATCATCTTTTTTATGTTTTTGAAGCTTAGCATCAATTAGGATTCTTTCTCAGGTATGCAGTTTTTTATTTATATTCTTTAGTGATTATGTCTTGGAAAGGTCATTTTGAAAGAATATTGTGTTCACTATAGTCAATCAATATAAATTTTCTTTATGCATTAGTTACGTTTACCAGTTATAACGATGAAGATGGATGTTTGTTTTATATTAAGTGAATTGATAGAATTACTTTAAATGCATTATAACATATACATATAATAGTTCTATTATGTTAATTATTAAGTAAGAGCATATGTTCATATTATTTGGATGAATGATGTGATTGTTAAGACATGTAGACTACAAGGCTCTTACATATTTCTTATATTGGTACAGTGGATTTGATTGTGTTGGTGGCACCTTTATGAATAAAATTTGATGTGAATTTTATGAAGAAGGTTAACTACGTCACAGTAGATGCATTTCCTTTCATGTTTACTGATTTTTCATATGAAATTTATTATCTAGTTAACCGTTTAATGACCTATTCCCATGCCTCCTGAGTTAATATTTAGAGAAGTAAGAATAAACATCCATTCACAAGTTAGGTTTATTTAGAGTGTATAAAACTCACTTAACCTTCGATCTCAGTGGATGATGTTGGGTACAGATAGAAGTCTTCCACTAGGTTTCTATTAGTCTTTACTCTTTACAAACATATACATATAACTTAAGTGTGACACTCTAGGGTAGATAACATAGACATAGGTTCAGTATCTATAAGCCTGTGTATTTCCCCATTTGTCAACTTAGGATTAGATCCCCAAAACCCCTTAGTCTATGAGGTCCCCTTGAATGAGTTAACCCATGGCTGCAAACAAGGATCTTCTAGTCAGCACTCAACTAAGTTGGCCGAGGGAAACGACCAACCCGGAATAATAAAACCATGGAATTTTGATTGGAAGTGTTATACTCATATGGTAGGTTAGTTTCTACCCATTAATTATCAACCTACTTAGACGATTAGTTCATTTGACCTGCTTAAGTCATCTCTAAGAGCCAAATGAACAATAAAGTCGTTAATAAACAATAAACAAAATAATATATGCATAAACACATACATATCTGAGGGAGAGACATAATAAGATCATTTTTCACCTTACACTTAAATTAAGTAAATTCTTACATCCGAATAATCCTCAATGCTAAATGAGACATAAAATTAACATAAACCAACAAATAAAAATTAAAATGATAGGCAGAACTAATACAATCTAACACAAAATTTAATGAAGTCAAACTTAAATGTAAAGATAGATAAAAAAATGACAAGAAAGAGAAAGCAAAATAAAAAGATAATAAAGAACAATTAATAATTAATTCAAAATTCAATAAAATTTAGAAAAATTCTATATAAATTTTTATAAAAACATAAAATTATAATAAATAATAAACTAAAAAAAAATTTAATAACACTCCATCTATAGCTCCAAGTTTAATAAATTCTCTAACAAATTTAAAAAATTTATTTAAAATCTAATAAAAATCATAAAATATGAAGTAAATTATCAGAAACCCATAAAATCATAACTAATAATAGTCCACACAAAATGGAGTAATATTAACTACAATAAATAAATTTTCTTTATAAATCATTTAAAAGAAAAATAAAAAATTGTACAACATTAATATTTGAATTGAAACCACCCCTGGATAAAACAATAAATATATTTAAAATAAGAAAATTGAAATCTTAAATTAATAATAAGGTTGACCATCCACATGACCTAGCACACATTAGAAGTTGCATATAGGTCGTCAGCCATATACGTTTTTAGGTTAAGATGTTTATATTCTTTCGTATATTTTTTTATATACTCTTACGTGCTGTATACTTATATTTTCTTTATCATATTTGATGTCATATTTTATTTTCTTATTTAATTGTAAATATTAAATCACTAATTACAAACTCAAACCCCAAAATAAAATAAAAACACCTGATTATAAATTTTGGCTAAAACTAAAAACTAAAACCCTTAGGGAATAAACTGATTGATACAAGAACATTGACCAACCTTTCAAACCTTATGATTTACACACTAAAATTTTCTAAATTAATACTAAACATAACTGGTGTGCGACGGACTTTTGCATGCTTGCTCAGGATGGCTTGGAGATTAGCTATCGTTAGTTTTAGAAAAAATTCTCATTGAAAATAAATTAAAATTTTCTTTAAATAAAATAGAAAGATAAATGATTAGAAGGATGTAAATGTCGTTAGATCAAGTCCATAGCATGTTGCTTCCATTTCTTATTATGCACCTCCTTGCCTGAGGGTACAAACAGACCACCTCGACCTATGAGGGTGCAGTTTCATCTCATGAGAGACTTGCTCCATAGAATAAAATATGTTTGTAAGCTTTTTTAAAAATTTCAAATCATATAGATTTTTACATATGATTAGCATGCATTGCATTAACAACTCATCAAAATAAAGAAAATATTAATTGTATTTAGTTTTAGAAGCATAATGTATTACTCATGGTTTAGAGTTATTTAGTGCTTCTTAGGTGTTAGTCCTAACTTTCTAAATAAAATAACAATCTATTCTATCTTGCATTTCATAAGGCCAGACATCATGATTTTAAATAGCTAGGTGGAGTTTAGTTGACAGCCTTATCCAAGTATGATCATAAATCCAAAAGAGTCTGGTTTTTATAACACATGGTTGGTTAAGAAATATAAGTACCATTGTATTTCATTTGATTAGGTTCAAGTAGCTACTTTTTAGTAACTCACTTTAGATTTAGGTTATGAGGTTGATTTTTTATCATAAGTTCTTACTCTTGGGTATTATCTTGGTCAGGTGATTAGGAATGCATGTATCAACTTTCTAATAAAGCAACGAGCGAGCACAAGCGAGGTAGGTGGGTGTGAGACATGATAGTGTGGGCGAGGCAGGCGGGCCTAGGGTGAGGCAAGAAAGTGCGGGTGGGCAAGAGACTAGGTAAGGCTACAAATGCTAGACGTAGGGGTGAGCTCTAGTGCAGGCCCAAAGGAGAGCACTAGATGGGGTCACAGACTTACGGTGCTGTGCAGGATGGGTACTAGGTCAGTTTCGGGTTGATGTCGGGTTTTCGGGTTGACCCGAACCCGACCCAAATTTACAATCGGGTCAAGATTTTAAACTTGAACCTGACACATTTTCCAAACGATTTGACCTAAACTTAAATTTTTTGGTAAGATTCTAGTCAAGTTTTCAAGTCGTGTCAAATATTGACACCTCTACTTTCGATGATTTGGTTAGGAAAGTAGAGGTATTAGATTTGACATATGTTAAGAAAGGTACATGTAGACCAAACTATCAAAGGCAACTCTCTCTAATCTTATCTTCCACTGGAGCTACCCTCATTTCAAATCCTGTCTCTAAGAGTAAAGTCACTCATCCAATTGAGCATCCTTATATTATGCTTTTCTTTTAAAGCATTACTGGTCTTACCACCATCTTATAGAATTTTCCCTTAAGTTTGAAGGGACTTCTCTATCACAGAACAAGCTCGGCTACTAAATGCAATTCTTTCTCTTATATTTTCAACATTTTTAATAATATAACAAATAAGTTGGAGAACATTCATCAATAGTTAGAGAATCATCCTCTCAATCCCTGCCTTCTCATGAAGCCCTTCAAACTTAAAAAACTCTTGTGTAAGCTACAACTTGTGTGAACATGTGGAATAAGTAGTGGGCCAAATGTGCTTGGCTCTCTAAAGGTGAGGATGACTTAAAGAATCTTGGCCATAGAATCAGGTGTCATGATAATCATAATATCAAAGAACTCAAATGCAATTCTAACTCTATCATCTCCTAAGAGGATATTTTGAAAGAAGTAAAATCTAATTTCAGCTGCTTCTTAGTAACAATGATTGCCAAGACCTCAAAGCCCCTCTCATTCCTGCTGCTGCTACTCTTTCAAGGACAAAAGAGATCATGTTGCTCTTACTCTGATACTAAAGAATTCTCATACTGAAACTCTAATTGACTACATACACCATTTCTCTGTGCAATACCATAAGGATGATTTCTTTCTTGGAGTTTCAAGGACAAGCATATTAAAGAAGCTCTTTATAGCATTGGCTATGATAAAACTCCTAAGCTAGATCGTTTCACATACAAAATTTTTAAAAACACCTAGCATATCATAGAGGATTCCTTCATAGCTGTTGTTAAATAGTTTTTTTCAACTAATTACCTACCAAAAAGAGTTGAGCATGTTGCTTTTACTCTGATACTAAAGAATTCTCATACTGAAAGTATAATTGACTATATACACCATTTCTCTATGCAATATTATATATAAATTCATTGTCAATCTTATTAATGGAAAGCTCAAGCCTATGCTTCCCATGTTCAATCAATTATCTTAGTTTGTTTTATTCATAATGGATATATTACTGACAACATTATCCTTTCTAATGAGCTTTCTCATGGCTTCAATGTTAAAGGATTTCTTAAATATGTTTTGTGTCAAAGTTTATATTAAAAAATGCCTTTGATTAAGAGCTCAAGGAGTTTCTTTTCACCTTTGTCATGGATGGTTTCTCAAGGCTTATTAAACATTAAAGATTTTATGATGAATTATCAATGAAATTATCTTCTAAATAATTATATAAATATTATTCACAGTTTGTTGTTTAATATTTTATAGAATTTCTAACGACTTATTAATTGACCAAGATGGAGTGAGCATTATAATTATGGTTGTAAATGAACTAAGCTTTTGAGTGGGTACTCGTGGATTGGCTAAGATACTTTTCATTTATAATTCATTATAAATTATAAAATTTTTAATATGTAAGTCATTTAATAAAAGAAAGCTTATATTTTGTGTAATACAATCAATTAGTGAGTAATTATTACCATCATTATTTATCTTGTTTGTATATATATTTTAGTCTTTATGACTGGATTAAAATTATAAGTAAAATATTTTAAAAGATATTATAAAATAAAAATGGATAAAATTAAATTATTTTAACTTACCTTAAAATGCCAACTTATGTTGCTTGTGAATACTCTTGACTCGAGTCAAGCATAATAAGTATATTGTCTAACATCATTTTTTAAGGTATATTTGATTATAGGAGTATCAACATATTTTTCTAACTAAGTTAAGCTGTATCAAATTGCCAACTTTAAATCATAATTTGTAGCCAATATTAATCCATCTTAAAATGTAGCATAATATAAATTCATGCAATATATTATGATAAAATAATATTAATATAAAATTATGATTTAAATATCAGTAATTTTAATTTAATTTTTCTAGAGTTAAAGAAACATGTTGATACTCATATAGCTAAATACATTTAAAAAAAATATTGAAGTAATGTATGAATTTATTATTATTCACTCGTGTTAAGGTACCCACATGCAGCACAAATAATCACTTTGATTTAGTCAACCATGGTTGACGTCGTCAACCATGGTTGACGTGGTCAATCATGATTGGCTTAGTCAAGCAAGTCAAACTTGAAGCTGAGTATGGGCTCAACAAGTTTCATTTGATCATTGAAAATAAATGAATGCATTCTTATAGACTAGAAGGGTTTTTTTGGGAAAATTAGGGGCAAACATGCCCAATTTTCAATAAAGAAAATAAGATTACAAAGAAACAAAAGGTAGTAAGAAAAACAAGAAAAACTTACTACCTAAAGTTAAGAAAAACAAACAAAACAAACTAAAGCTACTAAACAGAGTAGCAAGTAAAAAACAGTAGAAAAAAATAACTAAATAGAACAGCAACAAGCCACCCTTCTTATAGAAGAGCCAAAAAGAAGGACCATGATCAGCAATCAAGCCCATAGACAGAAACCACCAGATAAAACTCCAACCATAGTAGACCTCCTCCCATAAGTATTAACAACACAATCCATCAAAAATTGACTGAATCAACAAGCAAGGCCTCAGCCAGTAATAACCAAAGACAAGAGATAATTCCACAAACAGCAACCCCCAAAAGTACCAACAGCAACAAGCACCATAAACTGAATCCACAAGATTCACGGGTTCTATCCACCAGCAATCACCAGCAAAGCCTCCGTAAACAAAGCTTGATTGGAGTGGATTTAACTATATATGCAATTGAATGGTGTAAAAGGTTTGAAAAGCTTGATTGGAGTGGATTTAACTATATATGGTGAACTGACACTATGCTGACTAGATCTGACCAGACATGGTCTGGTTGACCAAGTCAACTATTGACTGGGTCAGGGGACCAATCAGATCTAAATCACCAAAAAGAATGGTCAAGGGGGTTTTGATGAGGTTCACAATGGATTTGAAGTTTTATTGAAGGTAAACAGGCTTTGTGGTTGATCTGGTCAGCCAAGTCAAACTAGGAGTTGGGTATAGGCTAAACAAGTTTGATTTGATCATTAAAAATTAATGGATATTGTCTCATGGATTGGAAGGGTCATTTCAGTAAAAATGATCATTTAGACCTTTAAGGAGCCATTTGGTTAACAATGGTTGGCTTGGTTAACCAGGTCGGACTAAGGTCTGGGTTTAGGTCCAATAGGTTCAAAATGATATTTTAGATCTAATGGAGGTGGTTCCATTGAATAATGAAGTCATTTGGATTGAAATGACCATTTAAGTCCTTAATAATTTGGTCAATATAGGTTAACTTGGTCAACGAGGCTTAACCAATGTCTGCATTTGAGTCTATTACACTCCTAATAGTTTTTAGGATGCATTAGAGGATATTTTAGGGTTTGATTAGACTGGGCTATGTTGAAGTTTAAATGAAACTTAAATTTTATCCTTAAGGGGTGATATTTTAATTATTTGTCCCTCCAGTCAACTTGGGTCCAACAAAATGCAGTTTAAAGCTTAACATATTATAACAAAGGTTATGGACATTGTCAAAAGTCTTGGGAAAGGTCCCATGTCAAATTCTATAAAGTGGCTGATCCAGTGGCATAGGCCATAAATATTTGAAGATTTTATAGCATTTGAAATTCAATTAAGTTTCTCGGCTAGAGATCTTAGATTTGACTCAAATTTCGAGGGTTAATTTTATGGACATATCAAATCAATATGCAATTGATAGATTATGAATCGGGGGTCATTTGATTGGGTTTTGAAATGATTAAAAATCAATTAAAAAGGGTTTTAAGATAAGGGCCCTTAACCTTGGATTTTATTTTGAAATCCTAGATTTGAGCTAGATTCTAAATTTGATTGATTGAATTTGAATTATTCAAATCAATCGCAATCAATTGAATGATTGTTATTGGCTAGATAGGATTAAATCTTGATTGGAGACTAGATTAAAGTTTGATTAAAGTTTTGGATTAAAATTTGAATTAATGATTGAATTGAAGTCTAAATTGAAGTTGACTGGAGGTTAGATTGAAGTGTAGATTGAATTCTGGATTGATATTTAGATGAATGTCAACCATCAGATCAATAGGTAGAAATATGGATGGGTCCTTGTAACCTCTTATCAAAATGAGATAAATAACTATAGTTTGTAGAGAAGTTTAAAAGATATATTAGTTCCTTAAAGATAGCAATATAAATTAGGCTTATGAAGAATATAACATGTCAGAGCACTAAACTTGCCTTGCATTTAAAATCTAGTAAGATGTTGTCTCGCTTGTAAAGATAAGTTAATTATTCTACTATAAATAAATAACTAAAAAAATATAAAATAAAAAATATAATATTACGTAATTATAGAAGATAAATTATTTATAATCAATTAAAAGAAAATACACCATTTTAATAAATTGTGTCATCCTATTCAATATTATTCAAATGAAATAAGAAATCCAAATAGAACAGCTGCACGTTGCACATTCCAATGGCTATTTCATCTTGGTCAACTAATAAGCTAATAGAAATTTTCTTAAATAATAAATAAAAAACTCCTAATAATATTTATAGAATTATTTAGATAGTACTTTTTATTTATAATTAATAATAAATAATGTATTAATATATAAGAAATTTAAATAAAAGAAAAATTTTAAATTTAGTGCAATATAATTAATTACAAAGCCGGTTGTTATATTTACATTAACATGTACATCTTTATAGCTGGATTAAAATATTTTTAAAAATATCATAAAATAAAAATGACTATAATTAAATTAATTTAATATTGTTAAAATATTTGCTTGGATTATATTTTGCTACCCTTCACTCGAGCCAGACATACTCAGTAAATTCTCTACTTCAATGGTATTTCTTATGACATACTTGGCTATGGGAGTATCAATATTTTTTCTAACTTTAGTACTGCTATATCAAATATTAAATCTTTAAATTATACTTTTGTTGTTAGTATTGTACCATTATAAAATGTAGCATAAATGTACATTATAAAATTAAAATAGTAAAGTCAAAACTTAAAAAAAAACTACTTGAATAAAAATAAAGATATTTGGATTAGTATATATATTACATGTAATATTTATGATAAAGTGAACTTTAAAAAATTAATAAAATATAATTTTTTGTACCTTTAATATTCTACTATATCTTAAAAAATATAATGGTGACATGTCATTATAAGATTTTTCTTTCACAGCCAATCCGAGCTTTAACTTATCATTATTTTTTAATTCATATGATCATATGTAAAATATAATAAAAATTATATTTTTAATATCATAATATAAATTAAAAAAAATTTATAAATAAATAATAAACTTACATAATTTAATTTCAAGATGTATAACTGATGGCATTGCTACTTACTAAATGTTATCTTATGACAATTCCTTACAAAAATCGATAATCTTCTAAATATATTTTCAAAGATAAAAAATAATATATCAGTAAATGAATAAGCCCCATCATATTTTTTTAGAATTTTCATTAAAATTTGAAAGTAAGAAAAAGATAAAAATAGATATAGATAGCAATTTTAACCGCTGCTAAATTAGCCGGTAGTTTACAAACCACTGCTACAAAATATTATGGTAACTTTAAGTTTTGATGGTGAATTTATTAACAGTTAAAACCACTATCTATATCTATCTATAGCGGTGGTTTTAAAATTGCTTCTAAACTACTACAAAAATATTAATTGTGATTCATTTTATAATGGCACAATACTGACGACAAAAGTATAATTTAAAGATTCACTACTTGATATAATATTACTAAAGTTAAAAAAAATGTTGATACTCTATTAGCCAAGTATATTTTGAGAAATACCATTGAAGTAGGAAGTTTGTTGATTGTGCTAGGATCGAATGAAGGGTATCTAAATATAGCCTAAGCAGGTATTTAAGGTATGTAAATTAATTTTATTTTAGTCATTTTTATTTTATAATATTTTTAAAAATATTTAATTTATAATTTTTATCTAGCTATAAAGATTACTGTTAATGCAAATATTTTAATTGACTTCATAATTAATTTTATTACACTAAATATAATTTTTATTTTATTTAAATGTTCTACATATTAAATATTACATAATTTATTATTAATTATAAATGAAAAGTACTATCTAAATAATTCTATAAATATTATTAGGAGTTTTTTATTTATTATTTCAGGAAATTTCTTATGGGTTATTAGTTGACTAAAATGAAATAGTCATTGAAATGATGAAGACATTTGGATTGAAATGATCATTTAAGCCCTTAATAATTTAGTCAAAATAGGTTAACTTGGTCAACCAAGCTTAACCAAGATCTAGATTTGAGCCTTATGAACTCCTAATATTGTTTATGATGCATTAGAGGATATTTTTGGGTTTGATTTGACTCGGCCATATTGAAGTTTGAATGAAACTTCAATTTTATCCTTAAGGGATATTTTGGCCATTTGGCCCCCCTAGTCAACTGTGGGTTAACTTGGGTCCAATAAAATATAGTTTAATGCTTAAGATATTATAATAAAGGCTATAGACATTATCAAAAGTCTTGGGGAAGGTCCCAAGGTCAAATTATACAAAGTGGTAGGTCTAGTGGCATAGGCTGTAAATATTTAAAGATTTATAGCATTTAAAATTCAAATCTATTTTTTAGGCTAGAGAAATCAAATTGGGCTCAAATTTGGAGATTTAACCCTAGGGACATGCCAAATCAATATCCAATTGATATATTATGAATCAAGGGTAATTTGATTAGGTTTTGAAGTGATTAAAAAATCACTCAAAAAGGGTTTTAAGGCAAGGGCCCTTAACCTTAGAATTAATTTGGAATCCTGGATTTGAGGTAGATTCTAAATTTAATTGATTGAGTTTAAATTGTCCAAATCAATCATAATCAATTGAATGATTGTTATTGGTTGGATAGGATTGAAGCTTGACTAGAGACTAGATTGTAGGTTGATTGAAGTTTTGGTTGAAGTTTGAATCAATGATTGAATTAAAGTCTAGATTTGAGTCTAGATTAAGGTCTAAATTGTGATTTGAATGTAAGTCTGGATTGTAGATTGACATAATGTCTAGATTGAAGTTGACTGGAGGCTAGATTGAAGTCTAGATTGAATTCCAGATTGAAATCTAAATGATTGATACCTAGACGATTGTCAACCATCAGATCAATAAGTAGAAGTTAGGGTGGGTCCTAGTAATCTCATATAAAAATGAGGTTAACAAATATGTTATGTAGAGAAGTTTAAAAAATATATTAGTTCTAAAAGATAGCAATATGAACTAAGATGGTAATAAGTCGTCTCACTTGTAAAGATAAGTTAATTATTATGTTGTAAATAAATAACTACAAAAAATTGAAAGAAAAATTATAATATTACATAATTATTAAAGATAAATTATTTATAATCAATTAAAAAAATACATTATTTTAATTAATTGAGTCATCCTATTCAATATCAGTTAAAGTGAAATGGCAAATCCAAATATATCAGCTCCACTTTACATCACTCCAATAGTTATTCCATGATGGTCAACTAATAAGCTAAAAGAAATTTCCTAAAATAATAAATAAAAAACTCATAATAATATTTATAGAATTATTTATATAATACTTTTTATTTATAATTATTAATAAATTATGTAATATTTAATAAATAAAATATTTAAATAAAAGAAAATTTTAGATTTGGTGCAATACAATTAATTACGAAGCTGATTATCATATTTACATTAACCTGTATATCTTTATAGCTGGATGAATATTATAAAAAATATATTTTTTAAAAATATTATAAAAAATGGCTAAAATTAAATTAGTTTAACATCATTAAAATGACTATTTGGGCTATATTTTGGTACCCTTTGCTCGAGCTAAGCATAATCAGTAAACTCCCCACTTCAATAGTATTCCTTAAGGTGTACTTGGCTATGGGAGTATCAACATTTTTTTTTAATTTTAGTAATACTATATCAAATAGTGGATCTTTAAATTGTAATTTTATCATCAGTATTATGCCATCATAAAATGTAGCATAAATCTAAATTATAAAAATTAAAATAGTAAAGTCATAAATTTAAAAAAAAATACTACTTGAGTAAAAACAAAGATATCTGGATAAGTCTATATTACATGTAATATTTATGATAAAATTAAACTTTTGAAAAAAATAATAAAATATAATTTTTTTAATCTTTAATATTCTACTATATCTTAAAAAAAATATATTGGTGACATGTCATTATATGATTTTCTTCCACAGACAACCCAAGCTGTGGCTTATCATTATTTTTGAATTCTTATGATCAACTATAAAATATAATAAATAGTGATTTTGATGACTAAATTAGCCTGTGGTTTATAAACCGCTGATATAAAATATTATGTTAACTTTAATTTTTTGAGGGTGAATTTAGTAGTGGTTAAAATCGTTGTTTATATCTATATATAGCGGTTATTTTAAAACTGCTGCTTTACTACTACGAATATATTAACTCTTGATAGTGATTCATTTTATGATGGCACAATATTGATGGTAAAAGTATAATATAAAGAACCACTACTTGATTTAACATTACTAAAGTTAAATTTGTTGATACTCTCATAGCCAAGTATACTTTAAGAAATATCATTGAAGTATACTGATTGTGCTTGGCTTGAGTGAAGGGTACAGAAATATAGCCCAAGCAGATATTAAAAAGGCATGTAAATTAATTTAATTTTTGTCATTTTTATTTTATAATATTTTTTAAAATATTTAATTTATAATTTTTATTTAATTATAAATATCTACATGTTAATGTAAATATTTTAATCGACTTCGTAATTAATTGTATTACATCAAATATAAATTTTTTTAAATATCTTGCATATTTAATATTCTATAATTTATTATTAATTATAAATGAAAAGTACTATCTAAATTATTCTATAAATATTATTAGGAGTTTTTTTTTTTTTTTTCAAGAAATTTTTAGTGGCTTATTAGTTAACCAAAATGAAATAATCATTAGACTAATGCAACATAGTGTTGGTCCATTTGGACTTGCTCTTTCACTTGGGCTTATATTGAATAGGATAACTCAATTTATTAAAATAACATATTTTCTCTTAATTGATTAAAAATAATTTATCTTTTATAATTGTGTAATATTATAATTTTTATTTTAATTTTTTGTAGTTATCTATTTACAACAAAATAATTAGCTTATATTTACAAGTGAGACAGCATATTACTAGATTTTAAAGTCCAAGATCTAGGTTTGGGTCCAATAGGTTCAAAATGATATTTTGGATCAAATGGAGGTGGTTCAATGCAATAATGAAGTCATTTGGATTGAAATGGCTATTTAAGCAGTTAACTATTGGGTCAAAATTGGTTGACTTAGTCAACAAGGCTTAACCAAGGTTTGGATTTGAGTCTAATGCACTCTTAATGGTGTTCAGGATGCATTAGAGGATATTTTAGGATTTGATTTGACTGCACCATGTTGAAGTTTGAATGAAACTTCAATTTTATTCTTAACGGGTACTTTGGTCATTTGGCCCCCCTGATCAACTGTGGGTTAACTTGGGTCTAACAAAATGTAGTTTAATGCTTAACATATTATAACAAAGGCTGTGGACATTGGAAAAAGTCTTGGGGAAGATTGCAAGGTCAAATTCTATAAAATGGCAGGTCTAGTGGCATAGGCCGTAAATATTTGAAGATTTTATAGCCTTTGGAATTCAGGTCAATTTTTGGGCTAGAAATCATAGATCAGGCTCAAATTTGGAGGGTTAACTCTTGGGATATATTAAATCAATATGTATTGATAGATCATGAATTGGGGGTCATTTGATTAGATTTTGAAGTAATTAAAAAATCACTCAAAAATGGTTTTAAGATAAGGGCCCTTAACCTTGGATTTTGGTTTAAAATCTTGAATTTGAGCTAGATTTTGAATTTAATTGATTGAATTTGAATTTTTAAAATCAATCATAATCAAATAAATGATAGTTATTAGTTGGATAGGATTGAAGCTTGATTGGAGACTAGATTGAAGATTGATTGAAGTTTTGGATAGAAATTTGAATCAATGATTGAATTGAAGTTTAGATTGGAGTTTGGATTAAGGTCTGGATTATGATTTAAATTGAAGTTTGGATTGAGGATTGACTTGAAGTCTAGATTGAAGTTGACTGGAGGTTAGATTAAAGTCTAGATTGAATTTCAGATTGAAATCTAGATGATTGATATCTAGATGATTGTCAACCTTCAGATTAATAAGTAGAAGTTAGGATAGGTCCTCGTAACCTCATATAAAAATGAGGTTAACAACTATATTATGTAGATAAGTTTAAAAGATATATTAGTTCCTAAAGGATAGCAATATGAACAAGGCTAATGAAGAAATATAATATGTCAGAACATTAAACTTGCTTTCTGTTATAAATAAATAACTACAAAAAATTAAAATAAAAATCATAATATTACATAATTATAAAATGTAAATTATTTATAATAAATTAAGAGAATATATATCATTTTAATAAATTAAGTCATCCTATTTAATATTAGTTCAAGTAAAATAACAAATCTAAATGAAACAGCTCCACGTTATATAATTTCATTGGCTATTCCATTTTACTCAACTAATAAGCTACTTGAAATTCCCTAAAATAAAAAATAAAATCTCCTAATAATATTTATATAATTATTTAGATAGTACTTTTATTTATAATTAATAATAAATTATGCAATATTTAATATGTATGATATTTAAATAAAATAAAAACTTACATTTTACATTAATATGTAAGACATTCCCTCAAATTATTTCATATTTACATTAACATGTTGATCTTTATAGATGGATGAAAATTATAAATAAAATATTTTAAAAAAATATTATAAAATAAAAATAACTAAAATTAAATTAATTTAACATCGTTAAAATGTTTTCTTAGCTATATTTTGGTTCCCTTCACTCGAGCCAAGCATAATCAATAAATCCCTTACTTCAATAGTATTTTTTAAGGTGTACTTGACTATGAGAGTATCAACATATTTTTTTAACTTTAGTAATGCTTTATCAAATAGTGGATCTTTAAATTATACTTTTACTGTCAGTATTATTCCATAATAAAATGTAACATAAATCTATTTTATAAAAATTAAAATAGTAAAGTCATAAATTAAAAAAAAATAACTACTTATGAAAAAACTAAGATATTTGGATAAGTATATATTACATGTAAAACTGACAATAAAATTGAATTTTTAAAAAAATAGTAAAATATGATTTTTTTACCTTTAAGATTCTACTATATCTTAAAAATAACACAATCGTGACATGTCATTATAAGATTTTTCTTCCACAGCTAAATCGAGCTTTGACTTTTCATTATTTTTGAATTCTTATGATCATCTATAAAATATAATAAAAATTATGTTCAAAATATCATAATATAAATTAAAAATAAATTTATAAATAAATAATAAACTTACATAATTCAGTTTCAAGATGTATAACTGATCGCATTTTTTCTTACTAAATGATATCTTATAACAATTCCTTATAAAAAATTAATAATCTTTAAACATATTTTCTAAGATAAAAATGATATATCAATTAACAAACAAGCCCCATCATATTTTTTAGAATTTCTTTTTAAACTTTAAAAGTAAAAAAAAAGATAAAAATAGATATAGACAATGATTTTAACCGATGCTAAATTAGTCGTTGGTTTGCAAACCAATGGCTAATTTTGTTATTAAACTTATATTTTTGTTACTAAAAAATGAGAATAATTTTGTATTGGAAAAAATATTATCGTGTAACTTTTTATATATTATAGAGACTAAGATTAGAACATTCTAAATTTTTTTGGAAACTTTTTACAAAATATTTTAGAATTTATGTATTTTTTATTGAACATAAAATAACATGGAATCTAAAAAAAAGTATTGTAGTATAATTAATATCATAAAATATTATTTTTTACATTCATTAGTAATTTGGTTATGTTTAAAAACTATAAAATTTTACTCAGTAGAAATTTATGCTACCTATCATTATAGAAAACTATGCAATTCTAACACATGCTCAATTGATGGTTTAATTATTATAATGTGATAAAATATGTGCATATGTGACTAGATTATAAGTGCTGCGAGATATAAGAAGCTAGAATTTTTTGAGATTCTTCTATGTTTGGGAATTTGGTGCTTATAAGGAATATTCTAGTGGCTATAAAATCATGTTTTGGTAGCTATAAGCTATATTCTAGTATCTACCAGCATGTTTTAGTGCTACAAGCATAAAATAGAGTCATAAGGGGTCATAATCCTTTGATATTCTATCTGGATTTGGGAAAAGAGAAAATTGATATGAACTGTTCTATTTTATTCTATGAAATAAATATTAATTTGTTAGATTGCTCAATATTATTACTTAAATCTTTGAATAATTAATATGTTCTTATTACTACACAGTGATTTATAATATTATAATTAACTGCTTTAAAATTTTTTTAAAATGTTAATAAAAGAGTTTAGCAATTTAGATCAATTCATATGGCCTGTTGACCTATTATAGCTCATTGTGGTTTCGCTTTAGGTTTTTAGGCTTTGGAAAAGAGAAGGATATTATTGATTAGTAGTTCATGATTAGATCTGAGTTAATAGATATTTTTTATGTTGATTTTTAAATATTTATGGCTAGTTTATAATTCAGTTCTATAGCTTCTATTATCTAGCTATATACTATAGTTTATATATTTTGATGAAATGAAAGAAATCTTATAGATGAGCATATTTTTAGAACTTAGATATTTTAGAAAGGATGCTGCTTAGTAGGGGTCAGAAGGCAAAAGGTACAATCGCACTATCCCATAAGACAAAACAGTCGTAGGCCTTTATACTATACGTAAGCAGGCCCATGGGAGAGCAGATGGGATCATACATATGATTAACCATGGAGGATAGTAGTTTTTACCTACACACCTCTATGGGTAATAGTATATATGACCTAATAATCGTGAGATTTTTCCCATTCAATACATCAACTCGAATGAGATTTATGTGATGTGGGTGTCAGTTTTCCATAGACATAAACCCCCATAATTAATTACATCTTAGTCATTGACCTAAGAAAACTCTCTATGAAGGGCACTACATTATTCTCTTCGAGATTTGGTACATAAGAGGATTTCTAGGCTCTCCTAATCCAAAGGAAGATAAGCTTAATTAGGCTATTTTAATATGCACATATCACATAAGCACTCAGCCTATCAAAATAAGAGAAATTATAAGGGAAATCATCTCATACCAAAAATGCATGAGATAAGGATGGAAGCGACTCCATCATTATGACATGAATGGGTAGGGTTTATAGCCTCTGAATAGTGGAGAGCTTACCCACCGATAAGGTATGCAATGATATAACAATATAGTCATCCTTTAACCCTAAATCTATAAAGGATGTACTATACACCAGGTACTAATGTACATAACCTAGCTAATATAAGATACTATGATGGTACTTATAACTTAAACCCCACTAGGGACCTAAGCAGCCCTGACTTAGATTTACCACCATGCTCGGAAAGGGGTACCAACTAAACTCCACCTAGCGTATTAAATCCATGAAGTCTGGTCTTATGCAAATACAAGAGTGGTGGGAGGCACAAAAAGGGAAATGGGTACTGAGCCCGACAACTACAGGAAAATCACGCATTTGTGGTAAATTTTCTGGCAGAAAATTATTAATTTTCAGGCAGATTTCTGGTGGAATAAATTTTAATGTTAAAATGAGTCTTAGAAAAATTTTTTATCTAACAAAACAAAATTTTTTTATTAGAAAAATTTTTGGTGGCTATCCGACGAAAAAAGTCTGCCGAAACAAATAAAAAAATTGATTAAAAAAATAGACCGCCTAGCTTCCCACAGCAACTAGCCACCTGCCCGCACACGCTGCCCAGCTGCTCGCTAGTGAAAGCTACCCCGCCTGCCCATTCGCATTGCACCGGCTACCCTCGCTCGGTCACGCTGCTTGTGCTACCCCGCTTGCCCATCCGCGTTGTCTGGCATCCTGTCCACTAGCCTGCCAACCCCCGTATTTATTTGAACACATGATCTAGTCAGTTTCAGGGTGTCAACCACTCTACTATGGTGTAAAATGTGTTAAGCAATTAACTATTTTATATATAAATAAAATAATTCCAGAATAAAAATTTAAGAAAAATTTAAATTTAAAAAAATTATTAATATTAATATTAAATTTATTAATAAAATAATAAGTTAAAATTATTAATAAATAGGTTAAGGTTATTAATAATATTATTAATATTAAAGTTATTAATAGAGTAATAAGTTAAAGTTATTAATAGAATAATAAGTTAAAGTCATTAATAATTAATTAAAATAATTATTAATTTAATAATAGTAATAAAATTATTATTACTTTAATAATAGTTATTAATAACAAGTTAAAATTATTAATTATTGAAATTACAAATATATAATTTTTTTCAAAAATTATTAAAATCCGTCAAAAACAAATCTGCCGGAACGCCGCCAGAAATCTGCCGAAAAATCTTTCTAATAATTAGTCAGAAATATTTCATCTTTATCCATTGGAAAGCAACCAAAAATTCAACAAAAAATAGTTCGTTGGAAATCCACCCGAAATTCCACCGGTAATGGGCGATTTTCCTGTAGTGGACCATAAATGGTACTATGCTATACAAAATGAACTATCCCTCTATGTTGCAAAAAAAAAACTTCCTGCTTTAACTCAAGGCTATACATGAATGGGTAGGGCCAATCAGGACTAGCCAACAGTTACTGTAAAGTGAATAAGGCTTAAAACATCAAGTGAGTTTTAAAAAGTGCCCACAAGGGGTCATGCATTAGTTTTTGAAAAGTTTGGTTGATTTTAGATCCTAGATTTCTTTTTATCTTGATTAAGTAATTTTTTTTAATTTTGTAGAAGATTTAACATTCTAAGAGCCTAACATTGACTCCGTCCGAGTCACCCCAAGCAAAGCAGAGAAAGAAAACTAAGAAAAAGCATATAATTCTAATGCGTATTCATAGTAAACATATCAATCATCATACAACAACAAATAATAAATAAAGGCTATGAATGCTACTGGATTTAGCAATACACCCCAAGAAAATTAAAAAAGGTAGCATAGCACTACCATATATACAACTCAGCCAAAGTCTATACAAAAATAAATTGGTGTGTGGGTTCTTTATAGGTCTTCATCTGCTTGGCCTACTGCCTTCTGAAATTCCCACACATCTATAAAGCTTTCCTAACTAAAAATTATATTTAAAAAAAAATTACATGACTTCCCTACAAAAATACTTTAGCGCAATTATAATTAAAGTTACACATCAATCATCCAGGACCTAGTCCTTAGGGCCACATTCCCAAGGGCTTAACATTCTCACAATACCTATTATAAAGTACATTTATAATAATAATTTGATCATTTTTATTTACCCTTTATAAAAATTGAACCACTTAAAGGAAAGTGCCCACTCATCAATCTATAAAATAAAAAAAGAAAGCAACAAAAATAAACCAAGCCATGAATAATCATTATATCATCACATATAGAAAAAAGGAAAAAGAAAGAAATTTTAAATTATTATCCTAGCTATACCCTACCCTAAGATGTTTATAAAAAAGTGTCATATTTAGCACCTAAGAGTATACAAAGATTAATATACCTAACTACCCCAAATCAAGTGAGAGATTCAAGTTACAAGATCAGATTCTTGTTGTTTAATTTTATTAACCCTCAAATTTCTCTTTAAGTGATTAATGATTTATGGTTAATTAATTAAAGATTAATTTTATGATTACTGTTTCAATTATTAATTTATGAAGAGGCCTCAATGATATGGGCCCTAAAATATACGAAAGTTATAAAGAATTGAGAGGCAAATAACCCATATTCAATCCTACACCTAATCAAAGCTAAAAAAGTTATAAGGTGTCAAGGATCTGTTAATCCTTCCTTGATAATCTAATATTTGAGGTAAGGCTAATGGGTGACACGATAAGTGGATATATCATCCACCATAAAGAAAAAAAATCTAAGCATCCTATGTCTATGTTCTACCAGACTTAAAGTTTAAAACTTGGGTGATTAAGAAGTTGGTTTAGGTTCCTAAGGGTAGTTTTAAATTTCAAAGAAAGATAATTTATATAGATCTTTAGACATATTTCCCTTAATGCGCAAGGTATGTGGTATTATCACAATGGGCATGAGGACTAAGGCCTCCTTAGGATACGCAGCCCTATAGCTCGAGGTAATCCAACCTATATACCTTACATATATTAAGGGAAATAGTACAAAGATGAATATAAATCTAACATAGGTTGAGGCACTTAGGTATAGTTTGAAATTCATTTTATCCTCCAATAAATTCATTTTTCATTCACTTAAAATTAAGAAATTTTAGCTTAAGTTCAAATTTTAGTGTCTTTGTGTTTTATTAAGAATTGGAGAGTTTTTGAGAAGATTTTTATAGTTTTGATTTAGTTTCATCTTAATTAATATAGACTATTATTTATGGTTAAGTTACGAGTTGGTGAAGATGTATTTTATGTGTTTATAGATTTCATTTAATTAGTTAAGATTTTTAAAGTTATAAGTTGGTTAGGGGGTTTTAGTGATTTTATGAATTTATATGAATTCATTTAGAGGTTTATATATTTTTTACAACTTATTAGTTATTTTAATCATTAATATTTTAAATTTGATATGCATTTCTTATATTTTTTATATTAGATTTAATGTGGGTTACAAGGTTTAGTTTGTTGGTGGTTTATTACTACTTATTTAAGTTAAGCGATAATTACGCTTGTTAAACCAAGGCCATGAGGTTTATTTCACCCTCTTTGGGGCTAAATTAATAGCCTTATAGGCTCGGGTTACCAAGTAATCATCTTTGTTGTTATTAAGTTTTATGTTTATTGCTTAGTGAATTTCAGTGTATAATTATCATTAGGATTGGTTTATTACAAATTTTAAGGTAAGTAATAAGTTCATTAGTCATGTGTTTTATCAATTGGTTTAATGAATTTTAAGAATTCATTATGTTGTTTGGAGAAAATGAACATCATAACATGAGTTCTATATTAGGCTTAAATAATAACTAAACACGTTAATTGTTAAGAGACATTGTAATCATGAAGCTAACAAAAAAGAAACTACCTGCCATACTAGAGTTTGTATTTTACCTCATTTTTGCTTTCTTTTTCTTAACATACTTATGGAAATAATATTAAAATCTCAAAATCATTAAAAAGATAATTTTTAGAGCTATTCAAATGTTTTAAAATCCCAAAGAAAACCAACATAACTATGCCCACTTCATGTGGGAAAATAGCGATGCACACAGCACAAATAGGTGGCTAACACTACAGGTATAAGGTGACCATGACGGTCTCTAGGGTTCACAAAAGGGGGCAAGCCTTGGCCCACAAGGCAAAGGCTTCGTTTGTGCACTAACTAAGGCCAAATATGTGTTGGAATTGAGAGGAGGTTTAAAAAAGTTTAATCTTCTTTGGGAAATTTAAAATTGACTTTGAATTTTAATTTTGAAATCGAACATCCCATTATAAAAGGTATGCGACCTCAAGAGGTGGAAATAAGATTTTAAAATGGGGTCCAAATTTAAAATTGCAAATCCCATCTTGAATATCATAACCAAATTTAAGGAAGAACTACACATAGCCCTAAAGGGTCAAAGTGAAGTTTGATCAGATATCTAGTTATCATAATCTAGATGAATTATCATTAATCTCATATTCGGGGTTTTATCAACAAATGATATATCTCCCCTTTATCAACAAATGATATATCTCCCCAAAGAAAGAAAATATCATTCATTATTAATTATTCGAACATGACGATAATGATCATCGTTGATTTTGATTTTCCCAAAGAAGATAAATTGAATTTTGAAAATTTATTTTTAAAAAAGGTGGGTGTGGGTTCTAAATCTCCTACGAGTGCAAGCCCTCATAGTTAATTATATCGTAGGAAACCAAGGTCTCCTATGAATACTCTAGATTGAAATAATGGTAGGAACCCTATTTAGAGATTTTTTTAGGAGTCATATCAAAGGAGGTAAATTTAGAATTTTAATGAGGATTGGATTAGATTTTTGAACACTTATTTTTAGAGTCAATGAAGGAGAGGTAGAAGGCACTTAATATTCTAAAATAATTCAAAATTGACATAATTTAAACTAAGTGTTGGGTTTTAAATTTTGAATTGAGAGAATCTTTAATTTAAGTCGAGTTATTTTTTAGAAATTCGGGATTATATTCTAGGAGGTTGGGGTCTTGTGATTCAAAATCTGCCCCAAATCCTAAATTTAGATTGGGCACTAGACTACTGTAACCCGAACCTAACTAATGTAGTGCAGAACCTAGAATATCCCAGTTTGGATTGGGTAGCTAGCTAACCACCTAGTCAAATTTAAAATCAATGAGTCCAATCATTTTTATGAAAGAGTGGAAGGGATTTTATAATTAAAGTTTTTATAGAATTGGGACCGACATCTATAGTAGATCCTGATTGGTCTCTTGAATTATGTGGGGTGGAAATTCTTGAAAAAAATGTAATTAAAACTTTAAACTCTTTTAATTAGTTTCTAATGCAATACATGTTGATCGATTCAATTAATACATAAAATGTGTATGAACTAGATTTAAAAAATGTTTGAAAATCATTTTTCCCTAGAGATTGCACAACATCTCTTTGACAGATCTACACGATCAAAGGCTAGGTGGTATGCCAGAACCCACAAGCGGGGAGGTTCCTAACATGGAAGAAAAGCAATTAATATGATTATGAAGACTCCCATCAGTCCCGGACTTACTTCTTAGATCATTAGAGTTTCTGTCTTAGCCTAAAAATTATATTTAAATTTAAGTAGAAAAAGTTTTTAACATACCCTCATGAGCCTCTATGTATCCAGGCTAAAACAAAAATGGCATGCAAATCACTAAAAAATCTAAGAAAAGTGAGCAACCCTATATGCAATCATATTACATCAAACACATCAATAAATTAAATTAATTAAATAGATTTTCATAGGCAAATTGCATGTTTATTATAACCTAGAAATTACATAAATTAAAAGTGGCTGGGCACCACTAACCACAAACTCAGATTCTAATCCTAAGATTGACCCAAGTTGACTTTGAGTGGGATACTCTTTATCTTTAACTTCTCATTCTTCTCCTCTTCAGGCTCCTTGAATTCTTCATATCTGGATTCCCAAATGAAAATGAAATTCCTTCCCCTGAAGGGGAGGCTATTCTTTTCCATTTTGGGTAGTGAAATGATCCAAATTTAGGCTTCCAAATAGAAAAGGACCCTCCCTTGAGGGAAGTCCTTTCCTCGTTGGAATCCACATTTAGACCTACGTATCCCGACTTAAATGTTTAACTTTCACAACTTAAATTTGAAAAAAATTATATTAATATAAAATTAAAAAATCTAAACTATCCTGTAGGATTATCCTAAGCATTTAAAATTAAATTAATGTCAAGCAGTTTATATATATATGCAATAAAAAAGTAAATCATACTTGGCCACACTCTTATTTATTTGGGGGTTAAGCATCTAAAGCACCTATAGTAGTTATAATGATTATTAATTTAGCCCCCTTTTATTGCCCTATATGAGTATGGACACATGCAAAAAATCTACTAAGCAACTAGATCATTCCTAACCTAAGGGTAAACTATCACTCATCACATCAACTCATAGGTTATAGTTAAAGTAAGTAAACACTCAAATCAATCAATTTTTAATCACATAATGCAATGAAAACTCAAAACACCCAGCATAAAATAGTAAAAAGTAAATATCGGCCTAGCCTATACTAAAGTTGGTCATCCAAGCAAAACATCTAAAGTGTGTGCTAAAGGCCGTGTGGCTAGGGTAGATGCTAAGCTGGATAGTTTGTTTAGGTTATGTAATATTCAAGTTTGTTGAAGGTTGAAGGGATAAATTTAAGTTTGAGTTTAAATATTAATGAATTAAAATTTAATTTAGGTATATTTTAATGTTCAAATGGTTACTACCTTTGTTGCTCACTGAGACTGTGACGTTTATTTCAACTTCCTTAAGGCTAAGCGAATAGCCTCATAGGCCTGGGTTACCAGTAGTAATCGGGGTGATTAAATTAAATTAATTGGTTAGGGATTAAAGGTTGATAAATTTTAATAAGACTGATTGATTACTAATTTGAATGATCAAGTTATAAGTTTCTGAAATTTTAAGTGAATTATTAGATTTTTAGAATTTCTGGAATTATTAGAGTTATTTAATCTTGTTAATTGAAGGGTTAAAGTTAAATTTTAGAATTAAAACAATTTTTGGAATTTTGACATTTTGCCTAAAACTTATGCCTTAAGATGAGTAATTAGACTTTGAGTTTGCTCAACTTAGAATTTTCTACATTAAGTTATGATTTTTCAAAGTTTGGACCTAGTTTTGAACTACAGTTGATCGAAGAGTTCAATTTTTGACTTTGACTTAATTTTGGAAGTTTGACATTTTAGAAAATACCAGATTTTAATTAGAGTTGAATGGCTTTGAGTTTGATTAAATTAGATGTTTCTAGAATTATTGGTGATTATTCAAAGTTTAGGTATTTTTGAATTTTTTAAAATTGCTTAATTAAATGGATTTTTAGATTTTGATCCAAATCAGTTCCAAACCTCTTAGAATCATTTCCAAAGGTCTAAAATGACCTAAGGGAATGTTTCCATGTATTTATGGATTTTTTGAAATTTTAAATATTTTTAATTAATTAAATAAATTAATTATCAATTTTTCCTAAAAATTAAATTAAAGTTAAATTAAAGGTGATTGATGGGGCTTTTATTTTTAATGGTTCAAGGGTTCAATTGTGAGCAATTAGAGGCTTATGTTGATTTTTAGGATTTAAGGTGAATTAATTATTATTTAATTAGGGTTTTAGGTCAAATTTAGGAAGGAATTTTGGGGCGCCTAGTTGGTGAACCAAACGGATTCCATTTCCAGTGGAATTTGGACCATGAGATCACCTGTTCTTAAGGTTCAATTCCCTTAAATTTGGGCCCAAGTGTAGCTCTCTATTGTGGTCAACCAAACCACCCAAGGCAACCTCTAGGTTGCCTTCAAAAATTTTTAAGTTATTATCTTAGGCTTGGATGGGGATGCAATCAGTGGCTCTAAACTCCATAGACTAAGCATAATTAGCAAACCAAACTCTAATCCTAAATCTCATTGGATAGATGATAAGACCAATACAAACAGGATAATGCATAAATCATTCTATAAAGAATGATTTTTACATTGTCATGTTCCAGTACTATGCCTATGGATGTAATGTGTAAATATATTATCTTGTTGATAGATTCAAGTGGGACTCATGAATTTTATTGGAAAAATTATCTTATATATAACATGTTTGAAATCTGAATGGAGGAATTCTTGAAGCAATAGTCCATTGTGTGTTGTTTGGGATTATAACTTCATGCATAAGATTTATAAAAATTTGAATTAGTTGATATCTCATTCATAACAGGTGATTCAAAATAGTTTCTCATATGATTTACTATCAAACTTGCATATATGTATGTATTTAAATTCCATTTCTTCACTAATTAATTTAAAAAATTCATATGTTTGTTTATGCCTCAAATTGTATCATATTAGTATGTAGATTTCACTCACATACTCATGCTTTAAATTATGAGAAAATTCAATTTTGATAAGCAACATGATTATGTGAGTTATATTAATATGTGGACTCTAGCTATGCCAATATGCTTAATTCAAATATCTTGATTATGTTGAAATTTATATGTTATGCTTTAATTGCAATACATAGCTCGTGAACATAATCTATGGATGGGTTAAGTATATTGTAATAATGTATATATGCACATACTTGATGTGATACAAAGGCAAAGATTTGTAACCATGCTATATGATTTTATCCTTTTGTGTATTGGCACACTATAAGTAGTGGAATTTTTCGTGTAGTTTCCATTATACTACTAGTTTCAGCTTTTATCCTTTTATAGGTTATATCAGCACACTATCACTTTTTGTACCTAAGAGACATATAATTATTAGAAAAATATGATAGGATATACATATAGAATAAAGAAGAAGGTGGGTTACATATTATATTTCTTTTTAGCTGCACGAAGGATTTAATTTAAGTAGGATTTATATAATCCAATAAATCCTCATTTAGTAAATCTCTATGCAGTTATAATTTAATAATTATTTATCATAAGAAATGTTAAATATTATTAAATCATAATGAATCATTATACTTTTTATTTCATGATTTAAGCTTGTTTGCTAAAATAAAATTTTAATAATAATTGTTAATGATGAAATTAAAATATGTTACACAACTATAACAATGAGCCAAAACAAGCTGCCCAAAAGTAAATCTAACTTATGTTCTTATTATGATAGCCATAAATTTGGAACTCTTTATTGGTTTCTCATATCCTTGTATGTTTTTCCTTCTCATTTTGGTGAAATACTTTATTTGAGCATGCACAAAATTGAACTTTTGGAACCTTTAAACTGGGGCTGGAGTGTCTTTAAAACTTTGCATACCATGTGGACTATTTTTTGTCTACTTCTTTAAGATGGGTTTTTTATGTAAAGTTTTGTAGGAAAACTAAAATGCTCAACCAAAATTTCTTTCTTTTTTTCAGGTTACCTAGTTTAGTTGTTCCAATTTCTGGATGTGAACAATTACTTAAATTCCATTTTCAATCAAATCTTCGGTTTGGAAGATTATTGTTACTATTAGTACTATTACTATTTAAGGTTTTCTGTCAAGACATTATTGCCTTGTTTCATTAGATATAACTAATAACAAATTATATTTTGAAAAAAGTACTATTTACCAATAAATTATAATTAATAAATCAGAATTGCTACCATCTAATCATAAATATGAATGGCAACTCATTTGCTGATGAATTGGTCAAGCGTTAAATTGAAATTAATTATGCTGGCAGTTTACCAATTGGTTCATTATTTCCTATTTATCATTGTTAGCCCACTGTTTAAAAATCAGACTGGACTGGTCGGTTCAACTGTGAACAAGTTAGGTGGCCAGTCTGATTCAGCTTACAAAACTAGCTCTACATTAAACTGGATTATTGAACCGCTGGTTCAACTGATGAACCGTTGAACCGCTCGGGTTGGAAAGAACTAGCCGATTTTATAAAAATTTATTTTTTATTTTAATTAAATTTTAAATAATATATTTTAGTTTATTAACCAGATCAGTCCTAACCTAAGATTAATCTAATGCCAATCACATCAATTCACATATTACATTAATATTTAAATAAATAATCACATTACTTAATTCTAGCAACTAGCATGTAGTGAAAGTCAGAGAAACCCCTGATAGATAAATAGCAAAAAAGTAAACACCAACCTAGCTTAAAACTACAGTTAGTTGCCCTAGCAAACAATCAAAAGTGTGTGAAGTAGGCTGTGTGGCTTGAATATGTCCTATATCGGATAATTTGTTAAAATTATCTAGTATTTTGATTTGTTGAAATGCTTAAGGGATTTTAGTTTGAGTTTAAGTATTAGTGTTTTAATGTCAATTTTAAAATATATTTTAAGTGTTAACTGAATATTAACTTTATTTACATATGGGTCATGAAGTTTATTTCATCTTCCTTGGGCCTAATAATAGCCTCATATGCTTGGGTTACCTAGTAGTAACCACTATGAAATAATTGATTTAATTAGTTAAAGCTTAAGGGTTGATAATTGTAATTAAGATTGATTCATAATTTTAGGGGTTGATTGACCTTATTTTAATATTTAAGTTGATGTTTTCTAGAATTTAAAGTTAATTATTGAATTCTAGGATTTTCTAAAATTATTTAATATATTAAATTAAGGGGTCCAAATTTTACTTTTTGATTTAAGTTGAATTCTGGAATTTTGATATTTTATTAATTATTAGACCTTAAGATGAGTAATTAGACACTAAGTTTTTTGGATTTGAATTTTTTAAGATAAAGTTATAAACTTTTAAAGTTTTGACTCGAATTTGAACTAAATTGACCACATTGTTGACTTTTTTACTTTAACTTATTTCTGGTGGTTTGACATTTTTAATAAATATTAAACCCTTAATGTAATCTAAAGCCTTTAAGTTTCTTATGAATTTTTAAAAATTAACTAATTAATAAAATTTTTAATTATTTAATTAAGGATGGTTTTAATGGTTTTGATCCAAATTCATTCCAAACTTCTTGAAATCACACCCAAAGGTCAGGAATGACCCAAGGTAGTGTTCTCAAGTGTTTGAGAATTTTTAATTAATTAAATTCAGTAAATATTAATTTTTTATTAAAAAATTAAATTAAGGTCAAATTAAGGGTCCAATCAAGGGACTTTTAATTTTCCTAGCTTGAGGGTTTAATTCTGGTCAATTTTATATATTATTTGTAATTTTTTAACTTAATTTGAATTAATGGTGATTTTTTAAATTTTCTAGGATTAATTGAAGGGTTGATTTTGACTTGATTAATTTTTTGACTTAATGAGCTTTAAATCCAGTGAAATTTGAACCTAAAGTGTGAAATGTGAAAGTTCGATAGGGATGTTAAGCCCTGATAAACTAGTCCCGAGGCTAACCAAGAGGGGGGGTGAGTGGTTATTTAAAAATTCGAGAGCAACATCAAAAATCGTTTCTATGATATGCAGCGAAAATAAGTAAATACTCAAATGAAAATATTAAACACAAATTTCACCCAAGCAGATAATCACAGAAAAAACTAAAGTGCAGAAAGTAATCAGAAAGAACACACCAGAATTTTATAGTGGTTCGGTCAACTTGACCTACGTCCACTCCCCGGAGCCTCCCCTCCGGGTATTGCACTAACTCAAAGTGTCTCTCCTTTTGCTCCCACAGCAAGGTGGAGAAGCCTGTACAAAAACCTCCTTTCCACCGACACGGTGAGGCAGAGAACCCAACCTCCTTTTATTTCCTCCTGAAGCAGGCAGAGAACCTCAGACTCCTTTCACTTCCTCCTGAAGGGGGCAGAGAACCTCAGATCTTCTTGCGAATAATCCTCTCACAAAGAACACCAACACGACGAAAGACGACGAGCAGAGAAGATGACTCTGATCCTTGCTTGGAGCAACCTTCGTGAACCCCTCACGAACTCCCCCTCACAAGATCCTCTGTCTCTCCCAAACTCTCTCTCTCTCTAGGGTTTCTCTAGAAAGGAAAGTGGCAAAAGATTTTTCTTGTTGAAAGAAAAAGATCTTTTATAGGAGGGCTCAAAATTAGCCCTAAATCTCAACTGGTCAGGCCTAGATCATCCAGGATGATCAATAGATCATCCTGTACAATCCGTTCAAAATCAGCTGCTTCAGCCTGAACGATCTGACTCTTCTAGACGATCAGTAGAAAAAGTTGTTCATATCGTCCGGGATGATTAGTGTCAATTGAGGAATTTTGTCCAGAAGACCGCTCTGGTCATCCATAGAAACTTGTGTTGGATGACCCAAAAATGACTTGATCATCTAGGACGATCAGGATATCATCCTGTATGATTAGTTCAAAATGTGCCCAAATCATCCTGAGCACCACTCTGGACGTCTAGCTGAAACACACTAGACGATCATGTTCGTCCAGGACGATCCTGCGATCGTCCAGGATGATATAATCGTATCAATCAAGTATTAATTACTTTTCTTAATTTCCAGACTAATTTAGGCCTGATTGTACTGGATCGTCCAAGACAATACACGTATCGTCCAGGACGATCAGACCAAATATCTTAAAATAAAAACTTTCCTAACTTGATCTGGCGGCTGAGAATTTCTGATTTGAGCATATCGTCCAGTACGATGCAATGATCGTCCATGACGATCTGCTTAATCATACACACTTAACTTGGTCATCCTAATTAGGGTTTTTATTTTTATTTGATCGTCGAGGATGATGTGACTATCGTCCAGGACGATCTGAACAAAAACTTGAACAGAAACTCTAATTCACTCAAGCTATCCCCCTGAGTGTGTGTGCAAGGTTACTTAGCTAGGGGATCAGTTACATTACAATTGACTCAAGAAAAGAAAAATAGTACACTTAGACACACTTGGACCCAATCTTGAGTTGGCTTGAGTTGCTCGTGATCTTTTATGCCTGAAACGGGTTAGCCAAGAAAAACCGAATATAAACATGTTTGTCTTCATCAAAACTAAATTTGTAACAATCTCCCCCTTTTTGATGATGGAAAAATTATGTGCAATAGTTTAAAAAATAAAAGAACTAGGAGATCAAAAAATAAATTTTTTCAATTTTCATTGAACAACCAGAGCAGTACAGGAAACACAAGTACAAAATATAACAAGAACAAAAACTACTATAACTAACTCCCCCTTTTGACATCACAAAAAGGAGGAGGGCAAACAGAACCAACAGAATCAATAGTACAAATAAAACAGTGCAAACAAAACCAAATGAAATAAAATGGGAAACGAGAATACAAAAGCAACATTTTTTTTTGATCAAGCTGTTCTAATAAATCAAAATATTTTCTTAATTTTAGATCCAAAAACCAATAAGAAGATGATTGACAGCGCTGAAATCCAGAAAAAGTTAGAAAAATTGACTTTCGTAATTCCCACCTCAGGCACCTTATAGATGTAAATCTCTTTCAAAATAAAAATCTAATTCAGAAGAAAAGAAATTAGATTCGAAAAGAGATCCTTTTAAGCCTCGTTCCAAAAAAATATCTGATATAATAGTGTTACAAAGTAATAAATCAGAAATCAGGATTTTCAAACTCAAGCTTTTGAAAATATTAAGTGGCGCATGGATTTTTCTAAGACATTTAACGATCTAAAAGAGAAGAAAGCTTGGTTTGGACTCATTTTGTGCCTCTTTTCAATTTGTTTGGCACTTTACGCATCTTTTGATTTTTAATACACTTTGTGTATCTTTTAGGTTGGCGACATTTTGCATCTTTTCAGCTTTGGGCTCATCTTGTGCCTCTTTTTCAATTTATTTGGCGTACTGCGCATCTTTTGTAAGCTTTCTCCCTCTCAAAATCGTTAAAGGATCTCAGTTGTAAAATTACCTTCCAAATATAGGAGATGCTCTCCACAATAAGGAAGAGTAATTCACAAAATAAAAGCCATACGTCGTATGATAAGTGTAATCACTTGGTTTAGAAAATTAAAATAATGACTCAAGACTTTGAAAAATACTATTCATATGAGATAGATTATTGTAGGAAGATAAAACAGATCTCTATTTCAAAAACCAACTTTTTAATTTTGAAGAAGATTCTTATCCAAAAGAAACAATACACCATTTAAGGGAGTTAGAGGAAGAGAAACAATCATCAACGTTTCTTCCCTTCAACAGATCCAGTGGAATCAATCACTGTTTACAAGCTTCCAAATCAAAACAAGGTAAAACTCTCAGTCAGAAATCTAGTCTATCAGAAGTAGCGAGCAGTGATCGGATTTTGAAAAGTATAATACAGTAAATAAAAGAGATGAATCAGTGAATAAAAATAGGTAGAAAATCACATCAAAGTAAATACTCAAATCAAACTAACAAGACTAAAGTGAAAATTAGCAAAAAAAATTAAAATTAACATAAAATAGATAATCAAATCAAGCAACTAACTAACAGAAACATAATAAAAATAGACAAATCAGAAATCAGCAATCATCAGAATCAAGTATTTATATCAATCACTCCTAATCTGGTCCTCAAAATGCTGAATGAGTCAAAGGCCAGTGGTTTAGTGAATATGTCAGCCAGCTGATTTTCAGTTGCTACATGATGTAGCTCAATGTTCCCTTTCGTAACATGATCCATAATGAAGTGATGCCTTATATCAATGTGTTTGGTTCTAGAATGTTGGATTGGATTCTTAGAGATGCAGATGACACTAGTATTATCACACAGAATAGAAATTTTGCCCACAGGTAATCCTAAATCCAAGACTTGTTGCTTCAACCACAGAAGTTGGGCCACATAACTCCCTAAGGCAATGTACTCAGCTTCAACAGTGGAAAGTGCAACTGAGTTCTATTTTCTACAGGACCAGGAGATAAAAGACTGTTCTATGAATTGACAAGTTCTAGAAGTGCTCTTTCTATCCACCATACACCCTACAAAGTCAGAATCAGAATATCCAATAATCTCAAAAGAGGTGCTGTGCCTAGGGTACCAAATTCTTAGGTTTGGGATCCCTAAAAGATATCTAAGAATTCTCTTAACAGCAATCAGGTGGGACTCTTTAGGATCAGCCTGAAACCTAGCACAAAGTCAGACACTAAACATGATATCAGGTCGGCTAGCAGTCAGGTAAAGCAGTGCTCCAATTATTCCTCTATACTTCATCTGATCAACAGATTTTCCACTTGAATCCTTATCTAACTGAACATAGGAGCTCATGGGAGTATTGATTGGCTTGGCTTTATCCATTTCATATTTCTTCAAAATATCCTTGGTGTATTTAGATTGATTGAGAAATGTTATATCTTCCATTTGCCTTATGCTAAACCCCAAAAAGTAGGACAGTTCTCCCATCACTCTCATCTCAAACTCCTTACTCATTATTTTAGAAAACTCATCACATAAATATTTATCAGAAGATCCAAAAATTATATCATCAACATAGATCTGGACAATAGTAAGTCATCCCCTATTCTCCTTAGAAAGAGGGTGGTGTTTACGCTCCCCTTAACAAACTCTCTTTCTAACAGGAATGTGCTAAGCCTCTCATACCAAGCTCTGGGTGCCTATTTCAATCCATATAAGGCCTTTTTCAATTTGTAAACATGATTTGGATATTGGAAACTCTCAAAATCAGGGGGTTGTTCTACAAAAACATCATCTTTTATTACCCCATTTAAAAAGGCACTCTTGACATCCATTTGAAACAGCTTAAATCCCTTATAACAGGCAAAGGCTAGTAGAACTCTAATGGCTTCCAATCTAGCTACAGGGGAAAAGGTCTCCTCAAAATCAATCCCTTTAATCTGATTATACCCCTTAGCCACCAATCTTACCTTATTCCTAACCACCACACCAGAATCATTCATCTTATTCTTAAAGACCCACTTAGTTCCCACTATACTTTGATTTAATTCTTCTTACATAGCTAAGATCCAAAACTCATCCGAAAGGGCTTGATTGATGTTGGTGGGTTCAGTCATTGAGATAAAGGTAGAGTGGTTTACTTCCTTCCTATGTTCATTCCTAGTCCTAACACCTTCAGAAGGGTCTCCTAAGATCAATTCTTTAGGATGACTCGAAGAATATCTCCAATCTCTAGGCAGTGTGGTTTGAGGTTCTACCCTTTCCTCCAGATTTGCATTTTCAACCCCTTGGGTAATCTCCTATACCTTTTCTTCTTCCTCAACTCTATTCACCTTAGGATCAGATTCATCAAACACCACATGAGTTATCTCTTCCACCACCAAAGTCCTCTTATTGAACACCCTAAAGGATTTCCCCACACTAGAATAGCCTAAGAACACTCCTTCATCAGATTTGGGGTCAAATTTTCCTAAGGGTAATTTCCTGTTGTTCAGAATGAAAACCTTACAGCCAAAGACATGGAGGTGGGATAGGTTTGGAGTTCTACCCTTAATAATCTCATAAGGTGTCTTGTTCAGATTTGATCTCACATTCACCCAATTCAGCACATAACACGCAGTGTTCACCGCTTCAGCCCAAAAGTATTTTGGAAGTGAATACTCAGCAAGCATGGCTCTAGCAGCTTCCACCAAGGTCCTGTTCTTCCTTTCAGCTACCTCATTCTACTGAGGGATCCTAGGAGCTGAAAAATTGTGACTAATCCCTTGCTCCTCACAGAAACTTCTAAACTTTACATTTTCAAACTCTCCACCATGATCACTATAAATAGTCAAGATCTCACAACCTAACTTCCTCTGAATCCAAGTGGAGAAGGACTTAAACTCATCAAATGACTCAGATTTGTGTGACAGAAATTTAATCCAAGTGAACCTCGAGTAGTCATCTACAATCATAAACCCATAGACTTTCCCCCCGAAGCTGGCAGTACTAATGGGTCCAAAGAGATCCATGTGAAGGACTTCTAAAGGTCTAGAGGTACTAATGTCCTTAACAGAGTGAAGAGAGGACTGGACTTGCTTCCCTTACTAACATGCATAACATAGGTGGTCCTTAGTGAACTTAAGCTTGGGCACACCTCTAACTAAGTCCTTTTGGGTGACTCTCCTAAGGGTTTTCATACTAGGCATGACTCAATCTCCTATGCCACAACCAAGACTCATCAGCAGCAATTTTTAAGCAAATGAAATTTTCAGCCATAATGTAAGTTACATCCAGCTTGTAGACAATGTTGATCCTTTGCCCCTATAAAATAATTTTGTCATTTAAGCTTAAAATGCAGCAAGTAGGCAGGAATTTGATGCTGTATCCTTTGTCACAGAGTTGACTGATGCTCAGTAAGTTATGTTTCAGTCCATCTACAAGTAAAATATTGTCAATCATAAAACTCTTTGAATCACCAATTATACCTGAACCTACCACCCTCCTGGTGGAGTTATCTCCAAGTGTAACCTTGCCTCCAGCCCTGGCCTCCAACAAAATGAACTGATTTGCATCTCCAATCATGTGTCTAGAACATCCGCTCTCCAGGTACCACATGCTCTCATGAGGTCTTGTGTGACAGCACCGCTACAAAATCATCAAACATCAGTTTTAGGGACCCAAATAGGTTTGGGTTCCTTCTTATGAAAAGAAGAATGCAATGCATGTGTGCTGTGTTGTGAAACAGGCAATTTGGGCCTCCACACCCAATGTGTACTACGGTGAACAGTGCAGGTGTGGAAAATGTGTCCTAACATGCCACAGGAAAAACATCTAACTCCAAGAAAAGGGTCAACTAATCTACGTGGGTGATAGTGTCTTTTCCTAAGTTTATATGAAATATGCTTTGATGATTTTGAACCTGATTCTATAAAAGGTGGAGGTGCATAAAACTGTGCAAATGTAGGAGGTGTTTGGTTTTTCTCAAAAGCACTGATTTTAACTTTCAAAAATTTATTTTCTTTATTTAAACTAGCAATTTCAAATTTCAAAGCACCATTGCTACTCTCCACTTCACATGCCAGATTGTCTAATTCTTTGAAAGCTTTTTCTAAATCAACATGCACAGTTTTCAGTAAATCATGTTCAATAATTAAATCATAATGCTTTTTATTCAGTTCACCAAATTCATCAAGTAAAGACATGTGATTGCTATCAACAGTGCAATATTCCTTAATCAAAACATCATGCTCTTTTTTAAAAGTCAAATAATCCAGTTTCAAGCTAGCATGGGTTTTCTTAAGCTTCTTATACGATGTATGAATTTTTTTAGATATTTCAAGTAATTGATCGTAAGTAAGCTCACATATCTCTTCCTGGTCAGACTGACTATGATGATCATCAGCCATCAAACACAGATTTATTTCCTTCTCTTCAACTTCAGTCTCAGAAGAGTTGGATGCAGAATCTGCCCAGAATGCCTTCTGAATTCGCTTCTTATCTTTCCTGAACTTGTGTTTCTTCTCACCCTTCTCCTTGCTTGGGTGAGCTTTAAGTGTAGGACAATAATCCTTAATGTGTCCGGGCTTCCTGCATTCAAAACAGACAGTGTCAGATGAACCCTTAAAATTTTTGTTGGGCTTACCCTTGTTCCACTTCTAATAGTTCTTGTGTTTCTTCCTTAGAAAGCTTTTGAATTGCCTAGTGATCAAGGCAACATCATCGCTATTAGACCTGGAAGAACTAGTATCACTCTCGTTGGCCTTCAGTGACACTGTTTTCTCCTTCTTTTTCTCACCTGCATCAAGCTGTCTTTGGTTCACCCCTTGCTCGTAAGCAATGAGTGATCCAAGTAAGCTATCAATAGAGAAAGTATTCAAATCTTTAGATTCAGTGACTGCAGTTATCTTAGCATCATATGAAGAAGGCAAACATCTAAGTATTTTATTCACTCTTTCATAGTTTGTAAGTTCTCTACCTAAGGCATGCAAAGAAGTGAAGATTTGAGTGAATCTCATATACATTTCAGAAATGGTTTCAGTAGGTTTTATGCGAAACAGTTTAACCTAGACTGTTTGACTTCAGATGTACCCTCGTAAGTGATGCACAATCTATCCCAAATCTCTTTACCAGTCGTACAAGTAGAGACATGCATATAATCTTCAGATTTTAAAGCACAGAAAAAATAATTCAAACATTTGGCATTCAAGTGTGCTAAGTCACGATCATCAAAAGTCCAATCAGTAAAGGGCAGTTAAGTTTTAACATTGTTAACCATCCTAAAAGGTGGTTCGTATCCATCCTTAACTAGCATCCACATGTGATAAACAATTGATTGTAGAAAAGTGGACGTGCGAGTTTTCCAAAAATCAAAAGGTATGCTATCAAACAATGGCGGTCGTGTAATTGAATAACATTCAACAGTATTACGATTACCAAAGTTATCCATGGATCAAATTCAAAAGTTTTTAAACTTAAATTTTGAATCCCGCTCTGAAACCACTTGTAAGTTCGATAGGGATGTTAAGCCCTGATGAATTAGTCCCGAGGCTAACCAAGAGGGGGGGTCAATTGGTTATTTAAAAATTCGAGAGCAACAGAAAAAATCTTTTCTATGATATGCAGCGAAAACAAGTAAATACTCAAACAAAAAGATTAAACATAAATTTCACCCAAGCAGATAATCACAAAAAAAACTAAAGTACAGAAAGTAATCAGAAAGAACACACCAGAATTTTATAGTGGTTCGGTCAACTTGACCTACGTCCACTCCCCGGAGCCTCCCCTCCGGGTATTGCACTAACTCAAAGTGTCTCTCCTTTTGCTCCCACAGCAAAGCGGAGAAGCCTATACAAAAACCTCCTTTCCACCGACACGGTGAGGTAGAGAACCCAACCTCCTTTTGCTTCCTCCTGAAGCAGGCAGAGAACCTCAAACTCCTTTCGCTTCCTCCTGAAGTGGGCAGAGAACCCCAGATCTTCTTGCGAACAATCCTCTCATAAAGAACACCAACACGATGAAAGACGACGAGAGGAGAAGATGACTCTGATCCTTACTTGGAGCAACCTTCGTGAACCCCTCATGAACTCCCCCTCACAAGATCCTCTCTCTCTCCCAAACTCTCTCTCTCTCTAGGGTTTATCTCGAAAGGAAAGTGGCAAAAAAAATTTCTTGTTGAAAGAAAAATATCTTTTATAGGAGGGCTCAAAATTAGCCCTAAATCTCAACTGGTCAACCTAGATCATCCAGGATGATCAATAGATCGTCCTGTATGATCAGTTCAAAATTAGCTGCTTCAGCCTGGACGATCTGGCTCTTCTGGATGATTATTAGAAAAGTTGTTCATATCATCCCGTACGATTCTACGATCATCCGGGATGATTGGTGTAAATTGAGGAATTTCGTCCAAAAGACCGCTCGGGTCGTCCATAGAAACTTGTGCTGGACGACCCAAAAATGACTTGATTGTCCAGGACAATCAGGATATCGTCCTGTATGATTAGTTCAAAATGTGCCCAAATCATCCTGAGCACCACTCTAGACGTCCAGCTGAAACACACTAGACGATCATGTTCATCCAGGACGATCCTATGATCGTCTAGGATGATAAGATCCTATCAATCAAGTATTAATTGCTTTCCTTAATTTCCAGACTAATTTAGGCATGATTATACTAGATCATCCAGGATGATACACGTATCATTCAGGACGATCAGACCAAATATCTTAAAAAAAAAACTTTCCTAACTTAATCTGGCGGCTGAGAATTTTTTAGTTGAGCATATTATCTCGTACGATGCAATGATCGTCTAGGATGATCTACTTAATCAGACACACTTAACTTGGTCATCCTAATTAGGGTTTCTATTTTTACTTGATCGTCCAGGACGATGTGACTATTGTCAAGGATGATCTGAACCAAAACTTAAACAGAAACTCTAATTCACTCAAGCTCTCCCCCTGAGTGTGTGTGTGTAAGGTTACTTAGCTAGGGGATCAGTTACATTATAATTGACTCAAGAAAAGAAAAATAGTACACTTAGACACACTTGGACCCGATCTTGAGTTGGCTTGAGATGCTCGTGATCTTTTATGCCTAAAATGGGTTAGCCAAGCAAAACACAATAGAAACATGTTTGTCATCATCAAAACCAAATTTACAACAAAATGTCACTAAGTTTAATGTTGCCAAGTTTCACCCCTATTAGATGCATTTTTAATTTTCTAGAACATTTCTAAATTTCTAAGATATGTCCCTAATTATTGTTCATAAATATGACTAAGTCATATAGGATTGAATCAATATTCTCTAACCCTTAACACATGCAAAGTGCAACATACCACATCAATCAAGAACCCTAAAACTAGGTGCATGTGCATTCCTATACATTAAGATTAAGAGATAACTCATATAATTAGAAACTTAATTAGTGAACAATTGAAAATGCAATTTCTCATTGATTACTCTTCACTCCCCATTAAGTCCTATCAATTAAGATAACTCTGCTCAAAATTTCAAACATTCACTGAAATGCATGACAAGGATTTAAAATATGAAATCAAAATAAATTTTGAAAAGCTTAAATATTAAAACATAACATGTAATTTTGTAAATTTAAAATACATTAAATATATAATTTAAACAAATCTTGAAATATGACTAGAAGTTAAAGATATTTTTAAATAAATTTCTTCAAAAGTTTAAAATTATTTGAAATTTGAAATTATAATTAATAAAATCTTGGGTGGTTGGTTTGAGCTAGGGAAAGAAAGAAGAAGGTCTTGGGAGCTCAAAAAAATTGAGAAATTGGCTTGAGGGCTTTGGCCAACTCTATTGATGCTTGCCATTTGTCCCAAATGGTTAGAAAGGCAGAGGATAGGACACAATAAGGACAATGATGTATAAAGGGGGTTTTGTCCTCATATGAGCATTTAGGGTGATTAGGCCTAGCTTAAACCTAATCTAAGTGTTAGAACTGGTTTAGGAAAACTTTAAAAGGAGTTTAGGCTACTGGAATAATTTGAGATGGGAGAAATTAAGTATTTGGAGCAATTTGACCACTTAGAAAATTCTTTGACTATTCACTAATTGTTTGACCAGTCAATGAGTCAATTATTGCTAAGGTGGCTTGTAGGAAGGTTTAAGGAGATGTCTTAGAGTGAGTTTGATTCTAGGAAATTAAAGTTTGAATGCATGGGTACATATGAATAGGGGGGAGGGGTTTACCAAATAATAGTGAGTTAACTTAGTCAAACTCATTATGATTTGACTCACCAATTATTGAAACATGTTTGAGATATGAATTGAAATTAATTTGAGGCTTGATAAAATCTAGAAAGCATGAGTTGATTGCATGGAATCATTTGACTATATATTGACCTAATTTGACCATGTTTGATTATTTTACCAAATCAAGTCAAGTATGATTTGACTCATGATGAGTTTGGAGAGATTAAAGGTATGCAATTGAATTATCTTAAAGGTTTGAAAAGCTTGATTGGAGTGGATTTGACTCTATATGGTGAACTGATGCTATGTTGACTAGATGTGATCAAACATGGGTCTAATTGACCAAGTCAACTGTTGATTGGGTCAGGGGGACCAAATAGGTCCAAATCACAAAAAAGGTTGGTCAAGGGGTTTTAATGAGGTTCAGAATGGATTTGAAGTTTGATTGAGTATATATAAGACTTAACTTGGTTAAATAGGTCAAACTAGGAGTTGGGGTTGGGCTCAATAAGTTTAATTTGATTTTTGGAAACCAATGGATGTGGTCATATATACTAAAAGGATCATTCCAGTCAAAATGATTATTTGGCTACTTGGTCAACCAGGGTTGACTTGATCAACCAAGTCACCAAGTCAGACCAAGGCTTGGGTTTAGATCCAACAGGTTCAAAATAAAAATTTGGATCCAATGGAGGTGGTTCCATAGAATGATGAAGTCATTTGGATTGAAATGACCATTTAATCCCTTAACAATTTGATCAAAATAGGTTAACTTGGTCAACAAGGCTTGACCAAGGTCTGGATTTGAGTCTAATGCACTCCTAATGATATTTTTTCAAGTAAAACAAATGCATATTAAGTCCTGAAAGCCATCAAAAGTCTAAAATGCACTTACAAGAGAATACAAGAACACATGCAAAAGGGTTGACTAACATAAGCAGCACACGAACTAACATCACAATAACTCAATACATACTTTTGAATAATGCCTTCATGATCTGTAAGACCTACTAGCTTAAAATTATTTTTTACCCCGTAGTTTCACTCTAACGACTCTTTCCAGTTTGTTAATAATCTGTTGATTTGGAATTGCCTTCCTAGACTCATACTCTTGAATCACCTGGGGCTTCTCATTGATCAACTATGCAAGCTATGACTAGTTTAGCTTCTTATCTATTCGAGCTTGAATGATATTCTTCTTCAGCTCAGTCAAAACCTTATCATGAAAAAGGCTTTCTGTTTTATCTTTAAGCTTTCTTGTATTCAATGTTGTGCTACTTGAAGCTTCTTTATTACTGCCAATATTAGACTTTTTTAAGGTCTCAATCTCAACACCCATATGTTGGACAGCATTGACAGCCTTCTCATCCTTCTTAGCAGTTGCATTCAGGGCTTTCTTGAGGATCACGATGGGCTCCCAATTCTGCATAATTGGACCAATCCTAGCCATCGAATCTTTCTTATGAAGGAGTAAAGAAATCAGATTTCTGGTTAGGGTTTTCAAGGAGAAATGCCAGTCACTCCTAATGATGTTTAGAATGCATTAGAGGATGTTTTAGGGTTTGATTTAACTGGACCATGTTAAAGTTTGAATGAAACTTCAATTTTATCCTTAAGGGGCATTTTGGTTATATAGCCTCCCTGGTCAATTGTGGGTTAACTTGGGTCCAATAACATGTAGTTTAATGCTCAACATATCATAACAAAGTCTATGAATATAGTCAAAAGTCTTGGGGAAGGTCCTATAGTCAAATTCTAAAAAGTGATATGTCTAGTGGCATAAGCCGTAAATATTTGAGCTTTTATAGTATTTGGAAATAAATTCAGTTTTTAGGGCTAGAGATCTCAGATTGAGCTCAAATTTGACGGGTTCATCCTAAGGACATGCCTAATCAATATGCAATTGATAGATCTTGAAGTAGAGTTCATTTGATTGGGTTTTGAAGTGATTGAAATATCACTCAAAAAGGGTTTAGGATAAGGCCCTTAACCTTAAATTTTGGTTTGGAATCCTAGATTTGAGCTTGATTCTAGATTTGATTGATTGAATTTAAATTATTCAAATCAATCATAATCAATTGACTGATTGTTATTGGTTAGATAGGATTGAAGCTTAATTGGATATTAGATTGAAGGTTCATTGAAGTTTTGGATTGAAGATTAAATCAATGGTTAAATTAAAGTCTAGATTGGAGTTTAGATTATGATCTTAATTTTGATTTGAATTGAAGTTTGAATTTAGAATTAACTTAAAGTCTGGATTAAAGTTGATTGGAGGCTGGATTAAATTCTAGATTGAAATCTAAATGATTGATATATGGATGATTGTCAACCATCAGATCAATAGGTAGAAGTTCGGATGGTTCCTAGTGACCTCATATAAAATTAAGATTAACAATCATGCTTTATAGAGAAGCTTAAAATATATATCAGATCCTAGAAGATAGCAATATGAACTAGGCTCATCAAGAAATATAATATGTCAGAGAATTAAATGTTGCAAATCTGGTTTTGATGATGACAAACATGTTTCCAGTGTATTTTGTTTGGCTAATCTGTTTCAGACACAAAAGACCACGAGCCACTCAAGCCAACTCAAGATCGGGTCCAAATGAGTCAAATGTATGATTTTTCCTTTTATTGAGTCAATTGTAACGTAACTGATTCCCTAGCTAAGTAACCTTGCACACACACACTCAGGGGGAGAGCTTAAATGAATTAGAGTTTCTATTCATTTTTTGTTCAGATCGTCCTGGACGATTTTCACATCGTCCTGGACGATCCAGCCAAAAACAGAAACCCTAATTAGGGCGACTAAGTTAAGAGGGTCTGATTAAGCAGATCGTCCTGGATGATCTCTGGATCGTACGGGACGATATGCCCAAATCAGAAATTCTCAGCCGCCAGATCAAGTTAGGCAAGTTCTTATTTTTAGTTACTTGGTCTGATCGTCCCGGACGATACGTGTATCATCCCAGACGATTCAGTACAATCATGCCTAATTTAATCTGGTAATTAAGGAAAGCAATTTATTTTTGGTTGATACGATCATATCGTCCTGGACGATCATGATCGTCTAGTGTATTTCAGCTGTACAACCCGAACTGTGTACAGGACGATTTAGGGCCTTTTTGAACTAATCGCCCAGGACGATGTCCCCATCGTACTGGACGATCAAGTCATTTTTTGGTCATCCAACTGGATGACCCGAACTATCTTCTGGACGATTTTCCTCGATTTGTACTAATCGTCCCGGACGATCGCAGGATCATACGGGACGATATGAACAATTTTTTCTACTGATTGTCCAGAAGAGCCAGATCGTCCAGGCTAAAACAGCTGAATTTGAACTGATCGTACAGGATGATCTACCGATCGTCCTGGACGATCTTAGCCGACCAATTAAGATTTAGGGCAAATTTTAAGCCCTCCTATAAAAGAACTTTTTCTAAAAACTAGAAAAAATCTTTTGCTGCCTTCCTTCCCTGAGAAACCCTAGAGAGAGAGAGTTGGGAGAGAGAGAGAAGATCTTGTGAGGGGGAGTTAGTGAGGGATTCACTAAGGTTGCTCCGAGCAGGGATCAGAGTCGTCTTCTCCGCTCGTCGTCATTCGTCTAGTCGGTGTTCGTCGTGGGAGGATCATTCGCAAGAAGATCCGGGATTCTCTGCCCGCTTCAGGTGGAAGCAAAAGGAGTTTGAAGGTTCTCTGCCTGCTTCAGGAGGAAGCGAAAGGAGGTCGGGTTCTCTGCCTCACCGTGTGGTGAAAAGGAGGTGTTTGTACAGGCTTCTCCGCCTTGCTGTGGGAGCAAAAGGAGAGACACTTTTTATTTAGTGCAATACCCGGAGGGGAGGCTCCGGGGAGTGGACGTAGGTCAAGTTGACCGAACCGCTATAAAATCTGGTTTGCTTTTCTGATTCAGTTTTGCACTTTACTTTTCTGATATTAACTGCTTGGGTGAATATCTGTGGTTGATCTTTTCGTTCTTGTTTATGTGTTTCTGCTGCTACATATCGAAAAGATTTTCATTGTTATTGTGAAATTTTTAAATAACCAATTCACCCCCCCTCTTGGTTAGCCTCGGGACTAGTTCACTAGGGCTTCACATCCCTATCGAACTTTCATTAAACTTGTATTGTATTTAAAGTATGGTAATATATCATCATGCTTGTAAAGATGAGCTAATTGTTCTGGTATAATTAAATAACTACAAAAATTTAAAATAAAAATTATTATATTACATAATTAGAAAAGATAAATTATTTATAATCAATTAAGAGGAAATACCCCTTTTTAATAAATTGAGCGATCATATTCAATATTAGTCCAAGTGAAATAGCAAATTCAAATGGACTAGTTCTACGTTGAATTATTCTAATGGCTATTACATCTTGATCTACTAATAAGCCAACTCAAATTCCATTAAATAATAAATAAAAAACTCCTAAAAATATTTATAGAATTATTTAGATATTACTTTTCATTTATAATTAATAATAAATTATATAATATTTAATATATAAGACATTTACATAAAAGAAAAATTTATATTTGGTGCAGTACAATTAATTACGAAGCCAATTATTAATTTATATTAACATATAAATCTTTATAGCTGGATTAAAATTATAAATAAAATAATTTTAAAATATTATAAAATAAAAATGACTAAAATTAGTTTAATTTAATATCATTAAAATGCCTACTTGGGATATATTTCGGTACCTTTCACTCGAGCCAAGCATAATTAGTAAATCCCCTACTTAAATATTATTTCTTAAGGTGTACTTGGCTATGAGAGTATTAATATCTTTTTCTAACTTCAGTAATATTATATTAAATAGTAAATCTTTACATTGTCCTTTATCGTTAGTATTGTGTCATTATAAAATATAACATAAATCTATATTATAAAAAATTAAAATAATAAAGTCATAAATTAAAAAAATTACTACTTGGGAAAAAATAAATATATTTAGATAAGTATATATTACATGTAATATTTATGATAAAATTAAACTTTTGAAAAAAATATTAAAATATGATTTTTCTACCTTTATATTCTACTATATCTTAAAAAAATATAATAATGACATGTCATAATATGATTTTTATTCAATAGCCAACCCGAGCTTTGACTTATAACTATTTTTTGAATTCTTATGATCATCTGCAAAATATAATAAAAATTATATTTTTATATTATAATATAAATTAAAAATATAAATAAATGATAAACTTGTATAGTTCAATTTCAAGATGTATAATTGATGACATTACTACTTACTAAATGATATCTTATGACAATTCGTTACAAAAATTGATAATCTTTTAAACATATTTTCTAAGAAAAATATGATATATCAGTTAATAAAGAAGCCTCATCATATTTTTAGAATTTTCTTTAAACTTTGAAAGTAAAGAAAAGATAAAAATAGATATATATATATATATATATAGCGGTTATAACCACTGCTAAATTAGGTGCGGTTTACAAACCGCCGCTATAAAATATTATAATAACTTTAACTTTTAGATGGAAAATTTAGTAGCGGTTAAAATCATTGTCTATATCTATCTATAGCAGTGGTTTTAAAATCATTTCTATAAACTGTTGCAAAAATATTAACTTTCTGATAGTAATTCACTTTTTGATGGCACAATACCGATGACAAAAGAATAATTTAAAGATCCACTACTAAATTCATTAAATATTATTTTTTTTATTAAAAAATTAAATTAAGGTAAAATTAAGGGTCCAATCAAGGGACTTTTAATTTTCCTAGCTTGAGGGTTTAATTCTGGTCAACTTTATTTATTATTTGTAATTTTTTAACTTAATTTGAATTAATGGTGATTTTTTAAATTTCCTAGGATTAATTGAAGGGTTGATTTTGACTTGATTAATTTTTTGACTTACTGAGCTTTAAATCCAGTGAAATTTGAACCTAAAGTGTGAAATGTCACTAAGTTTAATGTTGCCAAGTTTCACCCCTATTGGATGCATTTTTAATTTTCTAGAATATTTTTAAATTTCTAAGATATGCCCTTAATTATTGTTCCTAAATATCACTAAGTCATATAGGATTGAATCAATATTCTCTAACCCTTAACACATGCAAAGTGCAACATACTACATCAATCAAGAACCCTAAGACTAGGTGCATGTGCATTCCTATACATTAAGATTAAGAGATAACTCATATAATTAGAAACTTAATCAGTGAACAATTAAAATGCAATTGCTCATTGATTACTCTTCACTCCCCATTAAGTCCTGTCAATTAAGATAACTCTGCTCAAAATTTCAAATATTCACCTAAATGCATGACAAGGATTTAAAATATGAAATCAAAATAAATTTTGAAAAGCTTAAATATTAAAACATAACATGTAATTTTGTAAATTTAAAATACTTTAAATATATAATTTAAACAAATCTTGAAATACGACTAGAAATTAAAGATATTTTTAAATAAATTTCCTCAAAAATTTAAAATTATAATTAATAAAATCTTTGGGTGGTTGGTTTGAGCTAGGGAAAGAAAGAAGAAGGTCTTGGGAGCTCAAAAAAATTGAGAAATTGGCTTGAGGGCTTTGGCCAACTCTATTGATGCTTGCCATTTGTCCCAAATGGTTAGAAAGGCAGAGGATAGGACACAATAAGGATAATTATGTATAAAGGGAGTTTTGTCCTCATATGAGCATTTAGGGTGATTAGGCCTATCTTAAACCTAATCTAAGTGTTAGAATTGGTTTAGGAAAACTTTAAAAGGAGTTTAGGCTACTGGAATAATTTGAGATGGGAGGGATTAAGTATTTGGAGCAATTTGACAACTTAGAAGATGATTTGACTATTCATTGATTGTTTGACCAGTCAATGAGTCAATTATTGCTAAGGTGGAATGTAGGAAGGATTAAGGAGATGTCTTAGAGTGAGTTTGATTCTAGGAAATTAAAGTTTGAATGCATGACATATGAATTGGGGGGAGGGGTTTACCAAATAATAGTGAGTTAACTTAGTTAAACTCATTATGATTTGACTCACCAATTATTGAAACATGTTTGAGATATAAATTGAAATTAATTTGAGGCTTGATAAAATCTAGAAAGCATGAGTTGATTGCATGGAATCATTTGGCTATATATTGACCTAATTTGACCATGTTTGATTGTTTTACCAAATCAAGTCAAGTATGATTTGACTCATGATGAGTTTGGAGAGATTAAAGGTATGCAATTGAATTATCTTAAAGGTTTGAAAAGCTTGATTGGAGTGGATTTAACTATATATGGTGAACCGATGCTATGTTGACTAGATGTGATCAAACATAGGTCTAATTGACCAAGTCAACTGTTGATTGGGTCAGGGGGACCAATTAGGTCCAAATCACAAAAAAGGATGATCAAGGGGTTTTGATGAGGTTCAGAATGGATTTGAAGTTTGATTGAGTATATATAAGACTTAATGGTTAATCTAGTTATCCATGGTTGACTTGGTTAAATAGGTCAAACTAGGAGTTGGGGTTGGGCTCAATAAGTTTAATTTGATTATCGTAAGCCAATGGATTTGGTCATATGCACTAAAAGGATCATTCCAGTCAAAATGAACATTTAGCTATTTGGTCAACCAGGGTTGACTTGGTCAACCAAGTCACCAAGTCAGACCAAGGCCTGGGTTTAGAACTAACAGGTTCAAAATAAAAATTTGTATCCAATGGAGGTGGTTCCATACAATGATGAAGTCATTTGGATTGAAATGACCATTTAATCCCTTAACAATTTGATCAAAATAGGTTAACTTGGTCAACAAGGCTTGACCAAGGTCTGGATTTGAGTCTAATGCACTCCTAATGATGTTTTTTCAAGCAAAACATATGCATATTAAGTCTTGGAAGCCATCAAAAGTCTAAAATGCACTTACAAGAGAATACAAGAACACATGCAAAAGGGTTAACTAACATAAGCAGCACATGACCTAACAGCACAATAACTCAATACATACTTTTGAATAATGCCTTCATGATCTGTAAGACCTACTAGCTTAAAATTATTTTTTACCCTGCAGTTTCACTCTAACAACTCTTTCCAGTTTGTTGATAATCTGTTGATTTGGAATTACCCTCCCAGACTCATACTCTTGAATCACCTCGGGCTTCTCATTTATCAACTATGCAAGCTATGACTGGTTTAGCTTCTTATCTATTTGAGCTTGAATGAAATTCTTCTTTAGCTCAGTCAAAACCTTATCATGAGAAAGGCTTTCTGTTTCTTCATTAAGCTTTCTTGTATTCATCGTTGTGCTACTTAAAGCTGCTTTGTTACGCCAATATTAGACTTTTTTAAGGTCTCAATCTCTGCACCCATATGTTGGGCAGCATTGACAGCCTTCTCATCCTTCTTAGCAGTTGCATTCAGGGCTTTCTTGCGGATCACGATGGGCTCCCAATCCTGCATAATTGGACCAATCCTAGCCATCGAATCTTTCTTATGAAGGAGTAAAGAAATTAGATTTCTGGTTAGGTTTTTTGAGGAGAAATGCCAGTCACTCCTAATGATGTTTAGAATGCATTAGAGGATGTTTTAGGGTTTGATTTAACTGGACCATGTTAAAGTTTGAATGAAACTTCAATTTTATCCTTAAGGGGCATTTTGGTTATATAGCCTCCCTGGTCAATTGTGGGTTAACTTGGGTCCAATAACATGTAGTTTAATGCTCAACATATCATAACAAAGTCTATGAATATAGTCAAAAGTCTTGGGGAAGGTCCTATAGTCAAATTCTAAAAAATGATAGGTCTAGTGGCATAAGTCGTAAATATTTGAGCTTTTATAGTATTTGGAAATAAATTAAGTTTTTAGGGCTAGAGATCTCAGATTGAGCTCAAATTTGACGAGTTCATCCTAAGGACATGCCTAATCAATATGCAATTGATAGATCATGAAGTAGAGTTCATTTGATTGGGTTTTGAATTGATTGAAAAATCACTCAAAAAGGGTTTAGGATAAGGGCCCTTAACCTTAGATTTTGGTTTGGAATCCTAGATTTGAGCTTGATTCTAGATTTGATTGATTGAATTTAAATTATTCAAATCAATCATAATCAATTGACTGATTGTTATTGGTTGGATAGGATTGAAGCTTAATTGGATATTAGATTGAAGGTTCATTGAAGTTTTGGATTGAAGATTAAATCAATGGTTAAATTAAAGTCTAGATTGAGGTTTGGATTAAGATCTTAATTGTGATTTGAATTGAAGTTTGAATTGAGAATTGACTTAAAGTCTGGATTGAAGTTGATTGGAGGCTGGATTGAATTCTGGATTGAAATTTAAATGATTGATATATGGATGATTATCAACCATCAGATCAATAGGTAGAAGTCTGGATGGTCCTAGTGACCTCACATAAAAATAAGATTAACAATCATGCTTTATAGAGAAGCTTAAAAGATATATCAGTTCCTAAAAGATAGTAATATGAACTAGGCTCATGAAAAAATATAATATGTCAGAGAATTAAACTTGTATTGTATTTAACGTATGGTAATATACCATCTTGCTTGTAAAGATGAGCTAATTGTTCTGTTATAATTAAATAACTATAAAAATTTAAAATAAAAATTATTATATTACATAATTAGAAAAGAAAAATTATTTATAATCAATTAAGGAAAAATATCCCATTTTAAAAAATTGAGTGATCATATTCAATATTAGTCCAAGTGAAATAGCAAATTTAAATGGACTAGCTCTACGTTGCATTATTCTAAAGGCTATTACATCTTGATCTACTAATAAGCTAACTGAAATTCCCATAAATAATAAATAAAAAACTCCTAATAATATTTATAGAATTATTTAGATATTACTTTTCATTTATAATTAATAATAAATTATATAATATTTAATATATAAGATATTTACATAAAAGAAAATTTTATATTTGGTGCAGTACAATTAATTACGAAGCTAATTATTAATTTATATTAACATGTAAATCTTTATAACTGGATGAAAATTATAAATAAAATAATTTTAAAATATTATAAAATAAAAATGACTAAAATTAATTTAATTTAATATCATTAAAATGCCTACTTGGGATATATTTCGGTACCTTTCACTCGAGCCAAGCATAATTAGTAAATCCCTACTTAAATATTATTTCTTAAGGTGTAATTGGATATAAGAGTATTGATATCTTTTTCTAACTTCAATAATATTATATTAAATAGTGAATCTTTACATTGTCCTTTGTCATTAGTATTGTGTCATTATAAAATATAACATAAATCTACATTATAAAAATTAAAATAATAAAGTCATAAATTAAAAAAATTACTACTTGGGAAAAAATAAATATATTTAGATAAGTATTTATTACATGTAATATTTATGATAAAATTAAACTTTTGAAAAAAATATTAAAATATGATTTTTCTATCTTTAATATTCTACTATATCTTAAAAATATATAATAGTGACATGTCATTATATGATTTTTATTCAATAGCCAACCCGAGCTTTGACTTATAACTATTTTTTGAATTATTATGATCATCTGTAAAATATAATAAAAATTATATTTTTATATTATAATATAAATTAAAAATATAAATAAATGATAAACTTGTATAGTTCAATTTCAAGATGTATAATTGATGACATTGCTGCTTACTAAATGATATCTTATGACAATTCCTTAATAAAATTGATAATCTTCTAAATATATTTTCTAAGAAAAAAATGATATATCAGTTAATAAAGGAACCCCATCATATTTTTAGAATTTTCTTTAAACTTTAAAAGTAAAATAAAGATAAAAATAGATATAAATAGCAGTTATAACCACTGCTAAATTAGGTGCGGTTTACAAACCGCTGCTATAAAATATTATAATAACTTTAACTTTTAGATGGTAAATTTAGTAGCGGTTAAAATCATTGTCTATATCTATCTATAGCAGTGGTTTCAAAATCATTTCTATAAACTGGTGCGAAAAAATTAACTTTCTGATAGTAATTCACTTTATGATGGCACAATACTGATGACAAAAGAATAATTTAAAGATCGACTACTTGATATAGTAGTACTGAATTTATAAAATGATGTTGATACTCCCATAGCTAAGTATACCTTAAGAAATACCATTGAAATAAGGAATTTACTGATTATGCTTAGCTTGAGTGAAGGGTACCAAAATCTAGCCCAAGAAGGTATTTTAATAATGTTAAATTAATTTAATTTTAGCCATTTCTATTTTATAATGTTTTTAAAAATATTTATTTATAGTTTTTATCTAGCTATAAAGATCTACATGTTAATGCAAATATGACAATCGACTTCTTAATTAATTATATTACACCAAATATAAGTTTTTTTAAATGTCTTACATATTAAATATTGCACAATCTATAACTAATTATAAATGAAAAGTACTATCTAAATAATTCTATAAATATTATTAAGAGTTTTTTACTTATTATTTCAGGTAATTTCTAGTGGCTTATTAGTTGACCAAGATAGAATAGCCATTGGAATGATGTAACATAGAGCTGATCCATTTGGATTTACTATTTAACTTGGACTAATATTGAATATGATCACTCAATTTATTAAAATAAAATATTTTTTTCTTAATTGATTACAAATAATTTATCTTTTATAATTGTATAATAGTATAATTTTAATTTTAATTTTCTGTAGTTATCTATTTATAGCAAAATAATTAGCTTATCTTTACAAGCGAAACGGCATATTACCAGATTTTAAATATAAGACAAGTTTAATGCTCAGCACACACCTCGATCTAGTGTGATTTAGATGAATGACCATGATCACATCGGACGGAGGTCTTTACGGTGATGTGGACTGTGCGATTTTGATCAACCGTGAAATGGCATAATGTGGACTGTTGATCGTGAAATTAATGATCCAAAAAATGTGTCGTTAATGCAAACTACATAAAAAACCTAGATATGATAAATCAATTTGTTATCCCTATACAGTCATTCAAAATTAATGAAATTTTAAATAGAGATAGGATTAGTGAAGAGCATTAATGGGGACTAACTTTCAAGGTTTAAAATGCACTTAATAGAAAACTAATTAACCCTAAGTGTCCTATGCTAGGATTTTGATTTTTTTCCTATTCCAATCATTAGATTTGGGAGTTCTTTGATTGGTTGAGCTTATAGATTATTCTCGTATGTTTTCCTTGAAGAAATCACGATAAAAAATGTAGTGGATCACCTACTTCTAACCTTTTACAGAGTTTAGCTTCGGTTCACTGGATAACCTATCGCTGGCGGCCTTTGGGTGGTTGGTTTGAGCTAGGGAAAGGAAGGGGAAGGTCTTGGGAGCTCAAACGAATTGAGAAATTGACTTGAGGGGCTCTCATTAGTGAGAGAGAATTCAAGTGAGAATGAAGCTCATTTTTCCTCTTTTTCCAGAATCAAAAGCTCGAGATTATCTTTGATGGCTAAGATGGCATTGGCCAGCTCCCTTGATGCATGCTATCTATCCCAAATGATTAAAAAGGTAGGGGATAGGATATGGTAAGGACAATGATGTGTAAAGGGGGCTTTTTTCTCACATGAGCTTTTGGGGTAATTAGGCTTAGCTTAAACTTAATCTAAGTGTTAGAATTATATTAGGAAACCTCTAGAAAGAGTTTAGGGTATTGGAATGATTTGTGATGGGAGGGTTTAAGTATATGGTGAAATTTGACCACTAAGAAGATCATTTGACTATTTATTGAGTGTTTGACCAGTCAATGAGTCAATAATTATTGAGGTGGCATGTAGGAAAGTTTGATGAGATGTTTTAGAGCGAGTTTGATGCTAGGAAATTAAAGTTTGAATGCATGGGTATGTATGAATGGGTTAGTTGACCAAATCACAAAAAGGAAGGTTAAGGTGTTTTGATGAGGTTCAGAATGGATTTGAAGTTTGATTGAGTATAAATAGGACTTAATGGTTGATCTGGTCAACCATAGTTGACTTGGTCAACCAGTTCAAACTAGGAGTTAGGTTTGGGCTTAACAAATTTTATTTAATCATTAGAAATTAATGGATGTGGACTCGTGGACTAAAAGGACCATTCTAGTTAAAATGATAATTTGGACCCTTAAGGGGCCATTTGGTCAACCAAGGTTGACTTGGTTAACTAGGTAAGATGAAGGCCTGGGTTTAGGTCTAATAGGTTCAAAATAATAGTTTAATTCCAATATAGGTGGTTCCATGTAATGATGAAGTCATTTGGATTGAAATGACTATTTAAGCCCTTAATAATTTGGTCAAAATAGGTTAACTTGATCAACCAGGCTTGACCAAGATTTAGATTTGAGTATAATACAATCCTAATGCTGTTTATGATGCATTAGAGGATGTTTTAGGTTTTGATTTAACTGGACCATGTTAAAGTTTGAATGAAACTTCAATTTTATCCTTAAGGGGCATTTTGGTTATATGCCCCCCTTGATCAAATGTGCGTCAACTTGGGTTCAACAACATACAGTTTAATGCTCAATATATCATAACAAAGGCTATGGATATGGTCAAAAGTCTTAGGGAAGGTCCCATGGTCAAATTCTATAAAGTGATAGTTCGAGTGGCATAAGCCATAAATATTTGAGGTTTTATAGCATTTTGAATTAAATTTATTTTTTAGGGCAAGAGATCTCAGATTAGGCTCAAATTTAGAGGGTTGACTATAAGGACATGTCTAATCAATATGTAATTGATAGATTATGAATCGGGGGTCATTTGATTGGGTTTTGAAGTGATTAAAAAATCACTCAAAATGGGTTTTAGGGTAAGGGCCCCTTAACCTTGGATTTTTATTTGGAATCCAAGATTTCAGTTGGATTCTAGATTTAATTAATTAAATTTGAATTATCTAAATCAATCATAATTAATTGACTGATTGTTATTGGTTGGATAGGATTGAAGCTTAATTGGAGATTAGATTAAAGGTTGATTAAAGTTTTGGATTGAAGTTTAAATCAATGGTTGAATTCAAGTCTATATTGGAGTCTAGATTAAGGTCTATATTGATGCTCAGTAGATTGTTAAATCCTAAGCTAAATTCCTAAGGCTAACCAAGAGGAGGGGTAAATTGGTAATTCTAAAAATTTTCTTGATTAATTCAGAAAAGTGTTTAATAAAATTTTTCACAATATAAAATGTCTAAAAAAATTTTTTAACCATAAAATAATTAAAGTAAATACAAAAAAATAAAATACAGTAAAAGTAAGAATAGAATATACCATTATTTATAGTGATTTGGTCCAATAAGACCTACACCCACTCCATGGAGACTCCTTCTCTAGGTATTACACTATACTCAAGTGACTCTCCTTTAGCCCCCACAGCAAGGCGGAGAAGCCTTTACAATTTTTCTCTCTTCCACCAAACTCCAGTGCGGCAGAGAACCGTCAACCTTTTTCACCCTCCAGGTGAAGGCAGAGAACCCACTATCCGTTCTCACCCTCTAGGTGTTGGCAGAGAACTAGACCCTTCTCTTGAAAATCTTCTCTCAAAGGGCCTTCAAGAAAGTAGGAAAGTACTATGGAGAATAAGTAGAAGATCCTTACAAATGGGCACCTTTGTGAATCCCCTCACAAAACCTTCTCACAAGATCTCTCACTTTTCACTCTGAAATCACTCTCCCAAACACTTTCCTAAGGCACACTCAAGAGTATTTTCATAGAAGACTGTTGAACAGTCAATTTTTGGACTCTTATATATAAAGGACAAGAAAAACTATCCAAAAACTAAAAATTTTAAGTTTGACGAAGTCAGATCGTACTGTACGATCGCACTTTGTACGTACAAACAATTCAAAAAATGAATGATTCATCCCGTACGATACTGTACAAACCTATAAGACCCAATTTTTGTACTATGGAAAATTGTGTTTAAAATCAAATCGTACTGTACCAATAGTTCAAAAACTGAACGGTTCATCCCGTATGATCCTATATGAACCTGTAAGGCTCAGTTTTCATACTCTAAAAAATGGTGTACAAAACCAAATCATACTATACGAGCAATTCAAAAAATGAATGGTTCATCCTGTACGAACCTATAAAACCCTATTTTTTGTACTCTAGAAAATGATATACGAAACCAAATCATATTGTATGAACAGTTCAAAAATTGAATGGTTCATCCTGTATGATACTGTATGAACCATACAAGTCCTTATTTTATACTCTAGAAAATGATGTACAAAACCAAATCATACTGTACGAACAGTTCAAAAATTGAAGTTTTTCCCGTACGATCCTGTATGAACTATGTAAGACCCTGTTTTATACTCTGGAAAATGATTTACGATACCAAATCATACTGTACGAACTGTTCAAAAAATGAATAGTTCATCCCGTACGATCCTATATGAACCATGTAAGACCCTATTTCATACTCTAGAAAATGATGTATGAAAACATTTCGTATTGTATGATTCGTACTTAGAAAAATTTTAGCTCATGAAATAGGCAGGTTCGTTTTAGAGGAGATATTCAATATATATCATCCCATACAATTTAAATTCATACAATATAATTAACTTAAAAAAAATTATCTCACTCCCCTAGTGTGTGTGTGCACAGTTACCCAATTATAATCACACTCTCTCAGACTCATGTATTATAAGAAAATAGACTCCAACTTACAATAACCCTTAATTTTATCAATCTTGTAGTCTTTAGCAGTCTGGAGTATAATTTTCCTAAAAAATATGTTAATACACACAAAAATAAACTTTCCAACATATGTTAGGAGAAACAACAATCAAACAATAAGATTTTGATATCATCAAAAACTCATATGATTATAACAACAAAATCTTGAAAGTTAATTTACAATAATCCCAACAGTCTAGACTATGATTTGAATTGGTTTAGATTGATAATTGACTTGAAGTCTGGATTAAAGTTGATTGGAGATTAGATTGAAGTCTAGATTAAATTTTGGATTGAAATCTAGATGTTTGATACCTGGATGATTGTCAACCATCAGATCAATAGGTAAAAGTCTGAATGGGTCCTAGTGATCCATATTATATAGAGAAGTTTAAAAGATATATTAGTTCCTAAAAGTTAGCAATATAAACTAGGCTCACAAAGAAATATAACGTGATAAAGAATTAAACTTGTCTTGCATTTAAAATCTGGTAATATATCATCTCACTTCTAAGATAAGCTAATCATTCTGCTATAAATAAATAACTACAAAAAATTAAAATAAAAATCATAATATTATATAATTATAAAAGAAAATTTATTTATAATCAATTCAAGAAAAATATCTCATTTTAATAAATTTAATAATCATATTCAATATTAGTCCAAGTGAAATAGCAAATCCAAATGGACCAGCTCCAAGTTGCATTATTTTAATGGTTATTCCATCTTGATCAACTAATAAGCCAACAAAAATTTTCTGAAATAATAAATAAAAAACTCCTAAAAATATTTATAAAATTGATTAGATATTACTTTTTATTTATAATTAATAATAAATTATGTAATATTTAATATTTAAGATATTTAAATAAAAAAAACTTATATTTGGTGTAATATAATTAATTACAAAGCTGATTATCATATTTGCATTAACATGTAAATCTTTATAGCTGGATTAAAATTATAAATAAAATATTTTTAAAAATATTATAAAATAAAAATGACTAAAATTAAATTAATTTAACATCGTTAAAATGCCCGCTTAGCCTATATTTCGGTACCTCTTACTCAAGCCAAGCATAATTAGTGAATCCCCTACTTCAATGATATTTCTTAAGGTGTACCTAGCTATGAGAGTTTCAATTTCTTTTTCTAACTTCAGTAATATTATATCAAATAGTGGATCTTTAAATTAACCTTTACCTGTAATATTATTTCATCATAAAATTTAGCATAAAATTATATTATAAAAATTAAAATAATAAAGTCATAAATTAAAAAAAATACTACTTAAAAAAATAAACATATTTGGATAAGTATATATTACATGTAATATTTATGATAAAATTAAACTTTTGAAAAAAATCATAAAAATACAAAAATATGATTTTTTTACCTTCAATATTGTACTATATCTCAAAAAACACAATAGTGGCATGTCATTATAAGATTGTTTTTCCATAGCTAACCCGATCTTTGACTTATCACTATTTTTGAATTCTTATGATCATTTTCAAAATATAATAAAATTTATATTTTTAATATTATAATATAAATTAAAAATAAATTTATAAATAAATAATAAACTTAATAGTTCAGTTTCATGATGTATAACTTATGGCATTCCTGCTTACTAAATGATATCTTATGACAATTCCTTACAAAAATTGATAATTTTCTAAACATATTTTCTAAGAAAAAAATGATATATCAGTTAATAAAGAACCTCATCATATTCTTTTTGAATTTCCTTTAATCTTTGAAAGTAAAAAAATATAAAAATAGATATAGACCGCTATTTTAACCGCTTCTAAATTAGCCAACGATTTGCAAACCGCTACTACAAAATATTATGGTAACTTTAACTTTTAGACAATTAATTTGTAACGATTAAAACCACTATTAATATCTATCTATAGCAGTGATTTTAGAATCACTGCTATAAAGATCTACTTGTTAATGCAAATATGACAATTGACTTCATGATTAATTATATTGCACCAAGTATAAGTTTTCTTTTTAAATATCTTACATATTAAATATTATATAGTTTATTATTAATTATAAATGAAAAATACTATTTAAATAATTTAATAACTATTATTAAGAGTTTTTTATTTATTATTTCAGAAAATTTCTAGTGGCTTATTAGTTCACTAAAATGAAATAGCCATTGGAATGATGCAACATGGAGCTGATCCATTTGGCTTTACTATTTCACTTGGACTAATATTAAATAGGATTGAATTTGAATTATTTAAATCAATCATAATCAAATACAAATTCTTATTGGTTGGATTTGATTGAAGTTGACAGGAGGCTGGATTGAAGTCTAGATTGAAATCTAGATGATTGATAATTGGATGATTGTCAACCATTAAATCAATAAGTAGAAGCCTTGATGGGTTTTAGTGACCTCATACAAAAATGAGGTTAACAACCATTTTCTATAGAGAAATTTAAAATATATACCAGTTCCTAAAAGATAGCAATATGTACTAGGCTCATGAAAAAATATAACATGTCAGAGAATTAAATTTACCTTGTATTTAAAATCTGGTAATATATCATCAAAATTATAAATATAAGCTAATTATTCTACTATAAATAAATAACTATAAAAAAATGAAATAAAAGTCATAATATTATGCAATTTTAAAAGATAAATTATTTATAATTAATTAAGATAATATACCCCATTTTAGTAAATTGAGTGATCATATTCAATATTAGTCTAAGTGAAATAGCAAATCCAAATGGACCCGCTCCACGTTGCATTATTCCAATAGCTATTCCATCTTGATCAACTAATAAGCCAACAAAAATTTACTGAAATAATAAATAAAAAACTCCTAATAATATTTATAAAATTATTTAGATATTACTTTTCATTTATAATTAATAATAAATTATGTAATATTTAATATATATAAGACATTTAAATAAAAAAAATTTAAATTTGGTATAATATAATTAATTACGAAGCTATTATCATGTTTGCATTAATATATAAATTTTTATAGCTAGATTAAAATTATAAATAAAATATTTTAAAAAGATTATAAAATAAAAATGACTACAAGTAAAATAATTTAACATCATTAAAATGCCTTCTTGGGCTATATTTCGGTACCTTTCACTCGAGCTAAGCATAATTAGTAAATTCCCTACTTCAATAATATTTCTTAAGGTGTACTTAGTTATGAAAGTATCAATATCTATTTCTACCTTTAGTAATATTATTTCAAATAGTGGATCTTTAAATTATCCTTTATCGTCAGTATTGTGTCATCATAAAATCTAGTATAAATCAATATTATAAAAATTCAAAATATTAAAGTCATAAATTAAAAAAAAAATATTACTTGAGAGAAAAATAAAGATATTTGGATAAGTATATATTACATGTAATATTTATGATAAAATTAAACTTAAAAAAATACTAAAATATGAATTTTTTACTTTTAATATTCTACTATATCTTAAAAAAACATAATAGTGACATGTCATTATAAGATTTTTCTTCCACAACCAACCCGAACTTTGACTAATCACTATTTTTGAATTCTTATGACCATCTTCAAAATACAATAGAAATTATATTTCTAATATTATAATAAAAATTAAAAATAATTTTATAAATAAATAATAAACTTATATAGTTCAATTTCAACTATTATTGATGATATTACTGCTTTCTAAATGATATCTTATGATAATTTCTTGCAAAAATTAATATCTTCTAAACATATTTTCTAAGAAAAAAATGATATATCAATTAATAAAGAGGGCACATCATATTTTTTAGAATTTTTTTTAAACTTTAAAAGTAAAAAGAAGATAAAAATAAATATAAACAACAGTTTTACCACTACTAAATTAGCCGGCAGTTTACAAACCGCTGCTACAAATTATTATGGTAACTTTAACTTTTAAATGATAAATTTAATAGCAATTAAAATTACTGTCTATATTTATCTATAGCGGTGGTTTTAAAACTGCTTCTAGAAACTACTGCAAAAATATTAACTTTTTGACAGTAATTCACTTTGTGATTGCACAATACTGACGACAAAAATATAATTTGAAGATCCACTATTTGATATAGCATTACTGAAGTTATAAAAAGATATTGATACTCCCATAGCCAAGTACATCTTATGAAATACTATTGAAGTTAGAGATTTATTAATTATGCTTGGCTCGAGTGAAGGGTACCAAAATATAACCCAAGCAAGAATTTTAACGATGTTAAATTAATTTAATTTTAATTTTTTTTATTTTGTAATATTTTTAAAAATATTTTATTTATAATTTTTATCATGGTATAAAGATCTACATGTTAATGCAATATGACAATTGACTTCGTAATTAATTATATTGCACAAAATATAAGTTTTTCTTTTTTAAATATCTTACATATTAAATGTTGTATAATTTATTAGTAATTATAAACAAAAAGTACTATCAAAATAATTCTATAAATATTATTAGGAGTTTTTTATTTATTATTTCAAAGAATTTCTAGTAGCTTATTAGTTGACCAAGATGGAATAGCCATTGGAATGATATAATATGGAGCTGGTCTAGTTCGATTTGCTATTTCACATGGGCTAATATTAAATAGGATCACTTAATTTATTAAAATAGAGTATTTTCTCTTACTTAATTACAAATAATTTATCTTTTATAATTGCATAATATTATGATTTTTTTTTCAATTTTTTGTAGTTATCTATTTACAGCAAAATAATTAGCTTATCTTACAAGGGAAATGACATATTACCAAATTTTAAGTGCAATGCAAGTTTAATGCTCAGCACGCACCTATAGCCATTCAATCAAGCATGGTTTGGATGAATGGCCATGATCGCGTTGGACAGTGGTCATTACAATGATACAGACATCATGATTTTTATCAATTACGGAATGGTGCAAACTGGACCATTTAACATGAAATCCATGATCCAAAAAATCTATTATTAATGTATACTTCATAAAAATCTAGAAATGATAAATTGATTTGTTTTCCATGTTACAAATCTGGATTTAAGGATTATAATTTTGATGATAACAAATATTTTTGTTTCTATTTGAGTGCCTAAACCTTTCAGGTTCACAAGATCAATTTTAATTCAAGCCAGCTCAAAGATCGAGTCAGTCTATTTTTGTTTCATGTTCAATATAATTTTTTACCTTTCTTGAGTCAAATGTATTGTAATAGATCCCTAAGCTTAGTAACCTTACACACACACACTTATGGGGAGATTTTCAGTGTGTTAGAATTTTATTCTGATTTTGTTCATATCATCCTAGATGATTCATTAAAAATAGAAACCCTAATTAAGGAGAACATATTAAGTTAGTCTGATTAAGCAGATCATCCTAGATGATAATCCCATCTTACAAGACTATATACTCAAATCAAAAAATCTCAGCCATCAGAGTAAGTTAGGGAAGTTTTTATTTTTAGTATTTTGGTCTAATCGTCTCGGACGATATGTGTATCATCCTGGATGATTCACTACAATCATGCTTAAATTATTCAGGTAATTAAGGAAAGTAATTAAGTTTTGATCGATCCATCACATCGTCCTGGATAATCATGAGATCATCCTGGATGATCAATTAAAAATCCTCATCGTCTAGTGTATCTCACCTGGACAACCCAAAACTATTTGTCGAATGATATTGCCATTTTTGAACTAATCATACCGGATGATAGAGATATCATCTAGGATGATCAAGTCATTTTGAAATCATCCAGCATAGCTATCCTGGATGACTCAAACTGTGTGTGAAACGATATTGGACATTTTTGAACTAATCATATCAAATGATATACATGTCATCCTGGATGATAAGTTGATTCTCTTTAGATTGTCCAAACTTTTCTCCTGTACGTCCCAAACTATCTACTAGATGATATTCTTAATTTAAACTAATCATCTAGGATGATCACAGAATCATCCCGAACTATCAGAATAAACCATGTCTTCTAATCATCCAGAGGAACCAGATCATCCAGGCCAGAAGGTGGTGATTTACACTGATCGTACAGAATGATCGACAGATCATCCTCGACGATCTTTGATGATAAGTTAAAATTTAGGACAATTTTTGAGCCCTTCTATTTAAGATATTTTTCTTGCTACTATTGAAATATTTTGCTGTTGCTGTCCTCACCTGAGATATTCTTGAGAGGGAAAGGGAGAGCTTGGGAGAGAGAGAGAGGATCTTATGAGGGAGAGTTTATGAGGTCTTCACAAAGGTTACTCTAAGTAAGGATTCAAGTCATCATCTCCAGTCATCATCCCTTATCCCTTGGTGTCTCTATGGGAAGGATTGTTAGCAAGAAGATCAAGGTTCTCTGCCTGCTTCAGGAGGAAGCAAAAGGAGGTAAGGTTCTCTGCCTATTTCAGGAGGAAGTGAAAGGAGGTAAGGTTCTTTGCCTACTTCAAGAGGAAGTAAAAGGAGTCTGGGTTCTCTTCCTCATCAGGTTTGTAAAAAGGAGTTTTGTAAAGGCTTATCTGCCTTGCATAGGAACAGAAGGAGAGTCACTGAGTTTTAGTGCAATGCCTAGAGGGGAGGCTTCGGGGAGTGGATGTAGGTCAGGTTAACCGAACCACTACAAAATCTAATGTGTTCTTTCCTTTATGGTTCTACATTTTAATTTCTATAGTTTACTTTCTATGGATGATCGTGTGGTTGAAGTTATTATTTTGTTTGATTAAATATCTCCACATCATTATGAAATTGTAATTATTTTAAAACATCTGAAAAGATTTTTAAAATCAAGTTTGCTCAAGAATTTTTAAAACTACCAATTCACCCCCCCTGCTTCTTAGTTAGCCTCAGGCTAGTTCACAAGGGCTTAACATCCCTAACGAACTTTCAAGTGGTATCAGAGCGGGATTCATAAAATCAAGTTTTGAAAAACTTTTGAATTTGATCCATGGCTAACTTTGGTAATAGAAACACCGTGGAAGGGTACTCAATTATTCGACCACTTTTATTTAATTAGATATCATTTGATTTCTAGAAAACTTGTATGTCCGCCTTTTTATAATCTATAGATTATTGCATGTGGATGCTTGTTAAAGATGGTTATGAAGCACCTTTTAGACTTGTTAATGGTATTAAAGTTGAACTTCCTTTTACTGAATGGACTTTTGATGATCAAGATTTTGCACAACTAAATGCAAAATGCTTAAACTATTTTTTCTGTGCATTTAAATTTGAGAATTACATGCGTGTCTCTACTTGTACAACTGGTAAAGAAATCTGGGATAGATTATGCATTACTTATGAAGGCACATCGAAAGTTAAGTAATCTAGGTTGAATATCCTTCTTCATAACTATAAACTCTTTTGTATGAAACCTAATGAGTCAATATCTGAATGTACACTAGGTTTACATAAATTGTTACCTCCCTGCATACCTTAGAAAGAGAGCTCACTAATTATGAAAAAGTTAACAAAATCTTGAGATGTTTGCCTTCTTCCTATGATACCAAGATAACTGCGATCACTGAATCTAAGGATTTAAATGCTTATTCTATTGATAACTTACTTGAATCACTCATTATTTATGAGTAAGGAGTGAACCAAAGATAACTTGATACATGTGAAAAAGAAAGAGAAAACTGTGGCGCTGAAGGCCAACAATATGGAGACTGATTCTTTCGGGTCTAAAAGCAATGATGTTGCCTTAATCACCAGGCAATTCAAAAGCTTTCTAAGGAAGAAATACAAGAACTATCAGAAATGGAACAAAGATAAGTCTAGCAAAAATTCTTAAAGTTCTTCTGATATGGTCTGTTTTGAACGCAGGAAGCCAGGGCATATAAAAGCTAATTATCCTACACTTAAGGCTCGCTCAAGAAAGGAGAAGGGTGAGGAGAAACCCAAGTTTAGGAATGACAAGAAAAGGATTCAAAAGGCTTTCTGGGCAAATTTTATATCTGACACCTCTGAGATTGAAGCGAAGAGGAGATTACAAACATATGTTTGATGGCGGATGAACATCGTGGTTAGTCTGACCAAGAAGAGGTTTTTGAACTAACCTATGATTAATTACTTAATGTTTTTGAGAAAATCCATTCATCATAGAGGAAACATAAGAAAACTCATGCTAGCCTAAAATTAGAATTCTTGAACTTGCAAAAAGAGCATGAAGTTTTTTTTAAGGATCATTCTACACTTGATAGCAATTACATGTCATTACTTGATGAATTTGATGAGTTAAATAAAAAGCATTCTGAATTACTTATTGAGCATGATTCACTGAAAGCATCACATATAGAATTAGAAATTACATTTAAGGAATTAGAAACTCATGCACTCGATGTTGAGAGTAGGGAGCATACATTAAGAGTGGAAAATTCAGTTCTTAATAGTTCAAATAAATTCTTTGATGCTGAATTAACTGCTCTTATGAATAATAGGCAACCTCCATCACTTGAAAAATTTTATACACAATCATCAAAGCATACACCATCCAAACCTAGGAAGAGGCACTATCACCCACGTAGATTAGTTAACCATTTTCCTAGTGTTAGATGTTTCTCTTGTGGCATGTTAGGACATTTCTCCCACACTTGTACTATTCATCATAGTACACATTGCTTATAGAGGTCCAAATTGTATGATTCACAGCATAACACACATGCATTATATTCTTCTTTTCATAAGAAGGAACCCAAACTTGTTTGGGTTCCTAAATCTGACATTTGATGATTTTGCAAGGGTGCTCTGACATAAGACCTCATGAGAGTATGTGGTACATGGACAGCAGAACTCAAGACATATAACTGGAGATGTAAATCAATTCATTTTGTTGGAGGCCAGGGCTATATGCAAGGTCACTCTTAGAGATAACACCACCAGGAAAGTGGTGGGCGCAGGTATATTCGAAAACTCCAAGAACCTTTTGATTGAAAATGTGATGCTTGTAGAAGGACTGAAACACAACTTGCTCAGCATCAGTTAACTCTATAACAAAGGTTTCAGCATAAAGTTTCTGGCAAACACTTACATTATCAGCTTAAATAATAACATTATTTTGCAGGGCAATAGGATCAACAATATTTATATGCTTGACATAAATAACATTAAGTGTGCTACATTATTTTTTTTTAAAACTACTGTTGATGAGTCTTGGCTGTGGTATAGGAGGTTATGTTATGCCAGCATAAAAACCCTTAGAAGAGTAACCCAAAAAAGACTTAGTTAGAGGTTTCCCCAAGCTTAAGTTTGCTAAGGACCACCTGTGTGATGTCTGTCAACTAGGGAAGCAAGTCCAATTCTCTTTCCACTCCATTAAGGACATCAACACCTCTAAATCTTTAAAAGTCCTTCACATGGATCTGTTTGGACCCATTAGCACTACTAGCTTAAGGGTAAAAGTCTATGAATTTGTGATTATCGATGACTACTCGAGGTTCACTTGCATTAGATTCCTATCACACAAAGCTGAGTCATTTGATGAATTTAAGTCTTTCTCCACTTAGATTCAAAAGAAATTAGGTTGTGAGATCTTGACCATCCATAGTGATTATGGTGGAGAGTTTGAAAATGTGAGATTTGGAACTTTCAATAAAGAGCAAGGGATTAGCCACAACTTTTTAACTCCTAGGACCCCTCAGCAGAACGGAGTAGCTGAAAGAAAGAACAAGACCTTAGTGTAGTCGCTAGAGCCATGCTTGCTGAGTATTTACTTCCAAATTATATTTAGGCTGAAGCGATGAATACAGCCTGTTATGTGTTGAATAGGGTGAATATTAGATCCAATCTGAATAAGATACCCTATGAGATTATTAAGTGTAGAACTCCAAACATATCCCACCTCCATATCTTTGGCTATAAGGTCTTCATTCTTAGTAATAAGAAATCATCCTTAGAAAAATTTGACCCAAAATATGATGAAGGGGTGTTTTTAGGATATTCAAGTATGGGGAAATCCTTTAGAGTGTTTAATAAGAGGATATTGGTGGCGGAGGAAACTACTCATGTAGTATTTGATTAATCTGATCCTAAGGAGTCTGGAGCTGAGGAAGAAGAGGAAATAGGAGAAATTACCTAAGGAGTAGAAACTATAAATCTAGAGAAAAGGGTAGAACCTGAAAGCACTTTGCCTAAAGATTGGAGATATTCTTTGAGTCATCCTAAAGAACTGATCTTAGGAGACCCTTCTGAATGAGTTAGAACTAGGCATGAACTTCAAAAGGAAGTAAACCATTCTACCTTTATCTCAATGTCTAAATTCACCAACATCAATCAAGCCCTTTTTGATAAATTTTGGATCTTAGCTATGCAAGAAGAACTTAATCAATTTTTGAGAAATGATGTTTGGGAGTTGGTAGAAGGACCTAAGGATCAAAGTGTAGTAGGAACCAAATGGGTCTTTAAGAACAAAATGTATGATTCTAGTGTGGTGGTTAGGAATAAGGCAAGATTGGTGGCTAAGGGGTACAACCAACTAGAAGGGATTGATTTTGAGGAGAACTTTTCCCCTGTAGCTAGATAGAAAGCCATTAGCATGCTACTAGCCTTTGCCTGTTATAAGGGATTTAAGCTTTTTCAAATGAATGTCAAGAGTGCCTTTTTAAATGGGGTAATAAAAGAGGATGTCTTTGTAGAGCAACCCCCAGGTTTTGCGAGTTCCCAATATCCAAATCATATTTACAAATTAAAAAATGCCTTATATGGATTGAAACAGGCACCTAGAGCTTGGTATGAGAGGCTTAGCACATTCCTACTAGAAAGAAAGTTTGATAAGGGGAGAGTAGACACCACTCTTTTTCTGAGGAAAGTAGGAGATGATTTACTCATTGTCCAGATCTATGTTGATGATATAGTTTTTGGATCTTCTGATAAAAATTTATATGTTGATTTTTCTAATACAATGAGTAAAGAGTTGAGATGAGTATGATGGGAGAATTGTCTTACTTTTTGGGTTTTAGCATAAGGCAAATGGATGATGAAGCTTTTATCAATCAATTAAAGTACATTAAGGACATATTGAAGAAATATGAAAAAGATAAAGCCAAGCCAATAAAACTTCCCATGAGCTCTATGGTCCAGTTAGATAAGGATTTAAATGGAAAATCTATTAATCAAAAGAAGTATAGAGGAATAATTGGATCACTGCTTTATTTGACAGCTAACTGACCTGTTATAATGTTTAGTGCTTGCCTCTATGCTAGGTTTAAAGCTGATCTTAAAGAATCCCACCTGACTGCAGTTAAGAGAATCCTTAGATATCTCTTAGGGACCCCAAACTTAGGATCTGGTATCCTAGACAAATCATATCTTTTGAAATTATCAGATATTCTAATCTTGATTTTGCAGAATATAGGGTGGATAGAAAGAGCACTTTTGGAACTTGCCAATTCATAAGACAGTTCGTAGTCTCTTGTGTGGCCCAAGTCCATTGGTTGAAGCAACAAATTCTGGATTTAAGATTATCTGTTGGCACAATTTTAGTTCTATGTGATAACATTAGTGACATCTGCATCTCTAAGAATCATATCCAACATTTAAGAACCAAACACATTGACATATGGCATCACTTCATTAGGGACCATGTTACAAAGGGGACATTGAGCTACATCATATAGTAACTGAAAACCAACTAGCTGACATCTTTATTGAACCACTGGCTTTTGACACATTCAGCATTTTAAAGACCAGATTGGGTGTGATTGACATAAATGCATGAGTTTGATGATTACTGTTTTATAAATTTACTTTTTTTTTGTTTGTTTGATTTGATTGTTTATTTCTTTTTAGAGCCTTTATTTTCCTTCTTATTTTCATTTATTTAATTTGCTTATCAGATTTGGTTATTTCATTTTATGGGCTTTCCTCTTGGTTTTTAATTTACTATTTATTTTTCTTCAGAATCAGATCACTGCTCACTACTGTTGATAAACTAGATTTCTGACTGAGAGTTTTACCTTATTTTTATTTAGAAGCTTGTAAACAGTGATTGTCTCCTCTAAAATAGTTAAAGGAAAGAAACAATGATGATTGTTTCTCTTTCTCTAACTCCTTTAATGGTGTATTTTTCTTTTTGAATAGAAATCCTTTTCAAAATTAAAAATGTTGGACCTTGAGATTGAGATTTTTTTTATCTTCCTACAGTATTCTATCTCATATGAGTAATATTCTAAATCATTGAATCACTTTCGTGTTTTCTTAATCAAGTGGTTGCATTTATCATATAAGAATGATTCTGTTTTGTGGATTACTGTTCCTTATCTAAGAGAGTGAGACTTCTTTTCTTCTCTTATATCTAGAAAATAATCTCACAACTGAGAATCTTTTAGAGATTTTGAAAGAAAGGAAGCCTGCAAAAGATGCGCAAAGTGGGCCAATCAACAGAAAAAAAGAGGTACAAAATGAGCCCAACAAAAGATGCACAATGTTCACCACTAAAATTGAAAAGATACATAAAGTGTATAAAGAATCAAAAGATGCATAAAGTGTGCCAAATAATTAAAAAAGAGGCATAAAATGAGCCCACAAAGAAATAAGCTTCCTCCTCTTTCAAATCTTTAAAAAATCTTAGAAGAATTCATGTACCACTTAATATTTTCAAACACTTGAGAGTGAAAATCATGACTTCTGATTCATTGATTTGCAATACTGTCGTATCAAATATTTTTTTTTGGAACGAGGCATAAAAGGATCCGGTTTCTTATCTAACTTCTTAATTTTTAATTGGATTTTATTTCAAAGGAATTTGAACCAGTAAGGTGTCCGAGGTAGGAGTTATGAAAATAAATTTTCTAACTTTTCTAAATTTCAGCCTGTCAATTTCTTCTTATTAGCTTTTGGATTGAAAATTAAGGAAAAATTTTGATTTACTAGAGTATATCGATTAAAAAAAAGGTTTTTGGTGTTGTTTCCTCATTTTTATTTTTTCTTATTTTTTCTACTTTGGTTTGATTTTGATTTTTTTTAAAATTTTTGGGTCCCCTGATCATTCCTCTCCATCCTTCATCTTTTTTCATTTTTTGGTCACAAAATCTTGGATGATCCCCACATCATCATGGATGATATGATCAAATCATCCCATCATGATGCAATGGCTAATTTGATCTAATTATTGATGATCGTCCTGGATAATATACCTCATCGTCCTGGATAATTTACGTGGCAGCAATTGGATGACTTGAATTCAGCCCGTCTAATTCATTTATTACGTATCGTCCTGGACGATCCACCAAATCATCCTGGATGATACTTTTTGTAAACTATCGTCCAAGTTGACTCATCGGGATGATCGCTTGTGTCTAATCATCCTGGATGATCCAATTGCCTTTTTGACCAATCATCCTGGACGTTATTGCTACCTATCATCTTGGATGATCCCTCGATCGTCCTGAACGATATGGTCGATTTCTATTTAAACAGCCAATCTTAACCAACTTTCTTCACCAATCTCTCCTTCTCCACTCAAACAATCTTCTTCTTATAGCTGGTGGCAAAAGGTCTAGGTAGCAGGGAGCAAGTTCCTCCAGGGGGAATGTCAATCCCCACTTCACTAATGCAGCCAATCAGGCTATATTCCAACACTATCTCGATGTGGGGATCACTCAGTCCAAAATAGAGAATCCATGCATCCACAACTATCTGATACTGGATCTCTTTGCTCACACCTCCGTCACCTTTATTCTGACACTTTCTTTTCCATTTAGCACTGCACTTCTTCGCATCTTTTTTACGAACCTTTGCATTGATTCTGCCTATACCACCATCCGCTCCTATGTTAACAGATGCCCCGTAGAATTAACCACTCAGGACTTTCATGAAATTCTCTAACTTTCCATCACTAGTAATAAGCTTCACCTTTTGTCCTCTGATCCTAATTTTAATTAAAGTGTCGCCACTCATTTCCTTCAAAACACCAATGCCTCGTACCATGACAATACTTACACTTCCTTAGTCAAGGATGCTAGAATAATCCAGCATGTCATTCAATCTTCTATCATTCCAAAGGCTGGTAACCGCATCCACATTACCCCCTTGCTATCAATGACTACCTACTACAACATGGCCTATCGTGACTTCAATGCTATGTATCTTTTATTTTGCTACATGGAACACCTAACTAGCATTAGGGATCCAGGCCACAGGAGACGTCCCAACTTAAACTTAAGACACATCATTGCCTATGCTCTTGAAATAAAATACAATATTTAATATCCAGTTCTAGCAAATGTCCCTCCCTCCTTCTACTCTAATAACTATTTACATGTTCTTCACTGCACTCATCTTCATCCGGAGCCCAGCACGGATGTTGAGGGAGAAGAGGAAGAAGCTGCTCCTGAGCCTATTTATGCACCTACTCCTCTCCATCTGGAGTCACCGTTCGATCACCTGGTGCACAGGTTTAACCAGTGGGAGGCCCGCTTTGACTCCTACAATGTTTCCTAGGAGCAACAACACACTAAAGATGTGGATCATTTCAATGCCTACATTGCCCAGCAATAGCAACAGTACGACCAGGATATGGCCTGGTTTGGAGAATTGTTTGCCACCCTTCACAGTCTGTTTAAGCCACCACCTCCTCCTCCTCTACCTGATTAGGGTCCCTCTTTTTAATAGAGTGGTTTCTTTTCCTATTTTTTTAGAGATGTTTTTGTACTATCTTTTTATGTTCCTCTATGATATTTTTTTCTGTTTTCACCTTTTTGAGATGTCAAAAGGGGGAGTAGTTTGTGTTCTGGGTTATTGTACTGTTTGAGTTATCAGTGTTTAGTATCCTTGTACTATTTGCCTAGCTAATATAATTTGTATTCCTTAGTTTTCTTTGCTCTGTATTTTATTTGATGAATTGGATATTTTCTAGCAAATATTTGTCATCATAAAAAAGGAGGAGATTGTTACAAATCTAGATTCAAGGATTATGATTTTGATGATAACAAATATTTTTGTTTCTATTTGAGTGCCTAAACCTTTCAGGTTCACAAGATTAATTGCAATTCAAGCCAGCTCAAGATTGAGTCAGTCTGTTTTTGTTTCAAGTTTAATGTAATTTTTTACCTTTCTTGAGTCAAATGAAAGGTAATGGATCTCCAAGCTTAGTAACTTTGCATATGCACACTCAGGGGGAGATTGTTAGTATATTAGAGTTTCTTTTTTAATTTTATTCATATCATCCTGGATGATGTAATATCATCCTGGATGATCTATTGAAAATAGAAACCCTAATTAGGGCGACCATGTTAAGTCGGTCTGATTAAGAAGATCATCCTGGATGATAATTCCTTCGTATAGGATGATATGCTCAAATCAAAAAATCTCAGCCACCAGACTAAGTTAGGTAAGTTTTTTTTTTAGTATTTTAGTCTAATCATCCCAGATGATACGCATATAATCCTGGATGATTCACCAATGCATCTCACCTGGATGACCCAATCTGTTTGCTAGATGATATTACCATTTTTGAACTAATCATACCGGATGATAGAGAAATCATCCAGGACGATCAAGTCATTTTGAAATCATCCAGTATAGCTATCCTGGATGCCCCAAACTGTGTGTCGGATGATATTAAGTATTTTTGAACTAATTGTACTGGATGATATACATATCATCTTGGATAATCAGTTGATTCTCTTTAGATCATCCAGACTTTTCTCCTGGATGTCCCGAACTTTCTACTGCATGATATTCCTAATTTAAACTAATCATCCAGGACGATCGCAGAATCATCCTGGAGGATAAGAACAAACCATGTCTTCTAATTACATAGAGGAACTAGATCGTCCAGGCCAGAAGGTGGTGATTTACACTAATTGTACAGGACAATCGGCAGATCGACCTGGACAATCGATAGATCGACCTGGATGATCGACAGATCGACCTGGATGATCTTTGATAATAAGTTAAAATTTAGGATAATATTTGAGCCCTTCTATCTAAGATCTTTTTCTTGCTAGTCTTGAAATCTTTTGTCACTGTCCTCACCTGAGAGATTCTTAAGAGGGAAAGGGAGAGCTTGGGAGAGAGAGAAAGGATCTTATGAGGGGGAGTTTATGATGTCTTCATAAAGGTTACTTCAAGCAAGGATTTAAGTCATCATCTCCAGTCGTCATCCCAAGTCCCTTGGTGTCTTTGTGGGAAGGATCGTCAATAAGAAGATCAAGGTTCTCTGCCTGCTTCAGGAGAAAGCGAAAGGAGTTAAGGTTCTCTGCCTACTTTAGGAAGAAATGAAAGGAGGTAAGGTTCTCTTCCTGCTTCAGGAGGAAGAAAAAGGAGTCTGGGTTCTCTGCCTCACCGGGTTGGTGAAAAGGAGTATTATAAAGGCTTCTCCATCTTGCTGTGGGAGCAAAAGGAGAGTCACTGAGTTTTAGTGTAATACCTTGAGGGGAGGCTCCAGGGAGTGGACGTAAATTAAGTTGACTGAATCACTATAAAATTTGGTGTGTTATTTCCTTTACTATTCTGCATTTTAATTTCTGCACTTTACTTTCTGTGGATGATCAGGTGGTTGAAGTTATTGTTTTGTTTGATTAAACATCTCCACATCATCATGAAATTGTAATTATTTTAAAACATCTAAAAAGGATTTCAAAATCAGTTTTGCTCAAGAATTTTTAAAACTACCAATTCAACCCCACCTCTTGGTTAACCTTGGGCTAGTTTACAAGGGCTTAACATCCCTAACAAACTTTCACTCCACATACACTCAATCAAAATTGATGAAATTTTAAACAGAGCTAGCATTAGTAAAGAGCATTAATAGGGACTAACTTTCAAGGTTTAAAATACACTTAATAGAAAGCTAATTAACCCTAAGTATCCTATGCTAGGGTTTTAATTTTTCCTTAATCCAACCATTGGATTTGGGAGTTATTTGATTGATTGAGCTTGTAGACTATCCTCGTATATTTGCCTTGAAGAAATCACGGTCAAAAATATAGTGGATCGCCTACTTCTAACCTTCGATGGAGTTTAGCTTTGGTTCGCCAGATATACTATCGTCACCGGCCTTTGGGTGGTTAGTCTAAGCTAGGGAAAGGAAGGGGAAGGTCTTAGGAGCTCAAATAAATTAAGAAATTGGCTTGAAGGGCTCTCATTAATGAGAGAGTATTCAAGTGAGAATGAAGCTCATTTTGCCTCTTTTTCCCAAATCAAAAGCCCTACATTATCTTTGATGGCTAGGATGGCTTTGGCTAGCTCCCTTGATGCTTGTCATCTATCCCAAACGGTTAGAAAGGCAAGGGATAGAACATGGTAAGGATAATGATGTGTAAAGGGGGTTTTGTCCTCACATGAGCATTTAGGGTGATTAGGCTTAGCATAAACCTAATCTAAGTGTTAGAACTAGTTTAGGAAAACTCTAGAAGGAGTGTAGGCTACTGGAATGATTTGAGATGGGAGGGATTGAGTATTTGGAGCAATTTAACCACTTAGAAGATTGTTTAACTATTCATTGACTGTTTGACTAGTCAATGAGTCAATAATTGTTGAGGTTTCATGTTGGAAGGTTTGACAAGATGTCCTAGAGCGAGTTTGATGCTAAGAAATTAAAATTTGAATGCATGGGTACATATGAATGGGGGGTTGACCAAACAATAGTGAGTTGACTTGGTCAAACTTATTATGATTTGACTCACCAATGATTGAAGCATGTTTGAGATATGAATTGAAATTTATTTGAGGCTTGATAAAATCTAGACAGCAAGAGTTGATTGCATGGAATCGTTTGATTATATATTGACCTAATTTGACCAAGTTTGATAGTTTAACCAAATGAAGTCAAGTATGATTTGACTCATGATGAGTTTGACAGTAGAATAAAGGAATACTCAGTAATCACTTGATTATAAGTCTATCTATAAAGTGAAGAGGATAAGAGTAACCTCTACTCAGCCATAAGCTTGACTGGAAGGTAGAATAAAGTAACACTCAATAATGACCCGACCATAAGTTTGATGGTGAAGTGAAGAGAAAGGAGTCACCTCTGCTCAGCTATAAGCATAATAGTAAAGTCTCTACCCAATCATAGGTCTGATAGTAGAACAAAGAAAAGCTCAACAACCCCCTTAATAGGATTTAGGAAATATATGGAATGAAGAGGAGGTAAAGTATACCCTTGGGAAAACTGCAAAGAAACTAACAAGAATACCTGATGTCCACCCAGCCATAGGCTTGATAGTAGGACAAAAGGAAAGCTCAATATTTATCCAACCATAGGTTTGGCAATAGGATGATGAGAAAAGATCCACCTCCACTCAGCTAAAAGCTAGATAGTAGAGTCTCTACCCGACCATAAGCTTGACTATAGAATAAAGGAAAACTCAATAATCACCTGACCATAGATCTCACATTCAAGCAAAGAGAAAAGAAATTACCTCCACTCAACCATTGGCCTGACAATAGAGTCTCTACTAGACCATAGGTCTGATCGTAAAATAAAGAAAGACTCAACAACTCCCCATAATAGGAAAAATGAAATAAGGGGAATGAAGAGGTGATTTTTCTCTTCTTTCTTCATTTTTTTTCCCTTTCTTTTTCTTAATTTCTTTTTCATTTTTGTGGATTTTGGCTAACCAAAGGCCTTCTTAGCCCTTGGTGTTTACTTTCTCTAGCTTCATTTTTTTTGTTTTTGCTTAAATGTTATCTCCTTTGATTGTTAATCCCTAGGAAGCTTGCAAGCTAGCTTCCTCTGGTAAATTATGGGTTTTGTTGGTGGTTTTGATAGTTCTACAACTTAGTCATTTAAAGATGTGCTTTCTGGTGCATCTTCTTATTATTCTTCTTCTTAACCAATTTCCCTAACTAAAACTACATTCAAAGGCTTTCCTGCTTTAATATTTAGTGAGGATGTCATAGTAAAACGTGCTACTCCGTTTGAGTTCATACTTGTTAGAAAATTTACTTTATGTAGATAAAATCTGGATGTGATTAGAAGTTTTTTCATGAACTTAAAGTTGTCTAAAAGTTTTTTTTGTTGTTTTATAGGATTCAAGGCATATGATCCAACTATCAAATGATTTAGATTACAGTCATATCTTTCCTAGAAGTTACTTAGATGGACTCCTTTTTTTAAGTTAAAGAAGAATCTCCAATTACACTAGTGTGGATCTCTTTTTTGAATTTACATCTGCATATTTTTAATCCCTCAATTTTACATGGCTTGTCTTCTATTTTTGCAAACCATTGTAGATTGACCAAGCCACATCCTTAGACTCCCAACCATATGTGGCTAGAATGCTCGTGGAATTAGATGTTACCAAAAAAAATATCAAAAAGATATCTGGTTAGGTCCAAAAAACTTGGGATATCTCCAGCGGGTTGAATTTGAAAACCATTTCTTGTACTCACTATAAAATGCACGGGCACTGTGTTTCTGAATGTTTTACCTTACATCCTAATATTCATAAGTTTAAAGAGGAAAATAGAATTTCAAATTAATAGGAAAATGTGGTTGAACCCTTACTGATGGATCCTAATGATAACTGTATTTTTTGCCAACTGAAATTGTCTCAAATCACAACACTACTATTGATTCTAACAAACCTATTTTCCCTAATGTTGGTGTTGTGGCTAACTAGTGAGGGGGTAGGGGATTCATACATTGAAACTGATAAAGGCATGGTTGACACAATTTTTGGGCAGTTTTAATACCCCATTGCTAATGACATTTCTCATTTAGATGGCCAAATTTCTATTATTAATTTTGAACATAATAATGCTCTTGCCTTATGTCAAATGCCCTCTAATTTCAATAAAAATTTAAATGAATTCCAAAGTATTAGCTCTGATAGTGATGATTGTCCTAAGCAAGCAGCTAATGATCCTATTTTGACTATGCAAGATAATATGGAGGAAGGAGAACTTCTATAGGAAGAAGGGGAACCTAGCCAGGATAACACTTCTGGTAAAGGAAGTAAGGATCTTTTAAACTCAATGCATTATGATAACAATTTGGTTCATTCTGACAATCTTAATTATGATATTAATATGGAGGATACAGATAATGGTTTTACTAAAGTTCAAGGCATTAGGGCTAGGAAAAATAAAAATATCATTGTGCAATCTCTTAGGAGCACTCATTCACAGACTGCTGGAAATTTGTCTTTTAATGTTTAAGTCTACTATTTGGAATGTTAGGGGTGTTGGTTTCCCTTTTTTAGGATTAGGAAAAAGTATTTATGTCATATTCATAATGTTTCTATCTTAGTTTTTCTTGAACCTCTTATTTCTACTGAAAGGCTACTTTCCCCAACTTGATTTTTGGGTTTTAATCATAGTATGGCCAATTCTTTTAATAAGATTTAGATTTTATGGAAGGATCGGGTGGTTATTGATATCATTGGCAATTTATGCCAAGTTATTCATTATCATATTGTGTTTTTGCAATTTAAATGTTTTGCATCACTTGTGTATGCATCCACATCTCATATTATTAGAAGGTCTCTTTGAGAGCGACCTTCCTCCTTTCATTCAACAGCCACTTTGCCTTGGCTTATATGTGGTGATTTTAACATCATCACTCTTTATGAAAGGCTTGGTGATGCCCACCTTGTTTATCAACCTATAAAGGATTTTAACAACATGATTTTGGATTGTAATTTAGTTAAAATTAGTTTCTATGGTAATTCTTTCACGTGCAATCATGGTAAGTTGTGGCAAAGTTTGGTCTGTGTTCTCTTTAATAATTTGTGGGTTGATGTTTACAATGGTGCCTATATGGAGCATCTTAGTAAAACTTTTTTAGATCATTACCTGTTGCTTATTACTGTCAACATGACTCATTAGGGACCTCCTCCTAATTTTAGATTTCACAATATGTGGATTTTAGATAGTTCATTTTTAAATATGGTTCATGATAATTGGCATGCTCCCATGCATCCTAGTGACTCTATTTGTGGCATGAAAAGATTAAGGTTTAAGCTTAAAATGTTAAAATTTAAACATAATTGGTGGAATAAGAATGTCCTCAAAAATATTTTTACTAATATTTTTGTGGCTAAAGATAAGGTTAATTCCATTGAGAAAAATTATCAAATCAACCCTATGGATGCTAATTTTAAGCTGTTACAAGATGCTAAATTATCTCTCTTTAATTTGCATGCTCAAGACGATATTTTCTAGAAATAGAAAGCGGCTTTTAAGCATCTTAGTGAGGGAGATAACAATACTAATTTTCATGCCATAGTAAATAATAAGAGAGCCACTAACTACATCCATAAGATTGTGCTTTCTGATAGTACTAACACTGAGGATGTTGGGGAAATTACTAATTCTGCTATGGAGCATTTTTAAAATTTGCTTAATAAAAACTATTCCCTTGACCCTATTGACTTTATCACCTTATTCCTAATGTTGTTAATGAGGAGGATAACATGATTCTTAATTAACCCCCCTCTTTGAATGAGTTCAAGGATATTGTTTATTCCATGAACTCTAATTATGTGGTCAGTCCAAATGGCTTTACTATTATTATTTTTTCAAAAATATTGAAATATTATCAATGTTGATTTATATGCTACTATCTTGGATTATTTTACTGGCAATAATATCCCTAAATATTTCTCCACTACCTCCATTGCATGTTACCAATAATTTGGATGAATATCGGCTCATTAGCTTATGCTCTTATTTTCAGTAAGCTTATTTCTAAAATTCTAATGATTCACTTATCTTCTTTTTTACCAAAGATTATTTATCTTTTTCAAACTGGTTTTGTTAAGGGGATAGCTATTTTTGATAACATTTTACTTGCCCAAGAGTTACTTCATGATCTTGAAACTAAGGGGAAACATCATTTTGAAACTAGATATTACTAAAGCCTATGATAACATTAACTGGAAGATTCTTTATCATATTATGTATTTAGTTAGCTTTAATATGGCATTTCTTAAGCTCATTAAAAATTTCATTAAATGTTGTTATTTTGCTATTATTATTAATGGTAAAGTCAATGGCTTCTTTAAGTCTTCTCAAGGGTTAAGACAAGGAGATCCCATTTCTCATACTTTATTTATCATAGCAACTGAGTATCTTTTTAGAAGCCTTGTTAATCTTTATGTACACCATCCTAATCTGAACTATAGATATATGGGTGGTTTTCCTATATCTCACTTAAGCTTTGTTAATAATTTGATAATATTTTCTAATGGTTCTTGGAATATGATTAATGTTCTGATGAGACTTTTACATAACTTTGAGAAGTCTAGTTTTTTTTTTTTTTTTTTGAAGAAAGCAATTTGCATTATTATTGAAAACAAAAGCTAATTACAATTGGCAAAGAAAACACATTCCTCCTTTAAGAGATTGACCAAAGAGGAAGGAATGCATTCAAAAGAAAAGCTATCAAAAAAGAAACAATTTTCTAAAGCCAAAGTAGCACATAAATCCGCTACTTTATTACATTCTCTACTAACATGATGAAAGACAACTTTGTTGAAGTCATTCAAAAATAAGAGCTCCTTGTTTGCCCAATTATTCAATTGCCACTTTGCCTTCTTCAAAGAATCTTGTATGAAGGTAATAATATTTAGATTATCACTTTCAATGATCACACCTTTACTATCAAGCATCCACCTTTGAATGAATTCCCTTGAGGTTATGACCGCTTCCATCTCAAGTTGAGCCACATCCCAATGGATTTTATTCTTCCCAAAAGATGAAAGGAGTCTTCCCTTATCATCACGGAAAACTCCTCCAATCCCTGCCATATTCGTCTCCAAAACTGCAGCATCCACATTGATCTTAATCCACTCTAGCGGTGGAGGGTGCCAAGTTCTTTGAAACTCCCAATGGAGGTTAGCACCCCAGCTATCTAGAAGAGGAGTAGATCTTGCAAATGCTAATGAAAAAGCATTAGCAGCAACCATAGTAGTCGAAGTAGCTACCTTACCATGCTTCACCAAATTGCGGTTCTTCCATGACAGGTAAACAACAACACAATATAATTTCACCACATTTGGATTCCGAAAAGCCAACCTTCTCATACCATCCAAACAGCTATCCAACGAATTGAAAATAGGAATTTCAAAGCCCCAATCTCTGAATTTTAACAAAATGTCCACAAGACATTTACAATGTACTACAACATGTTCATAGCTTTCAGTCATATGGCATCCCCTAGGACACAGATCATCATTAGAAAGCCTCTGATACCTGAGAAATTGGTTGGTAGGGATTGCATTTTTGCTTAGGCGCCACCAAAAGAGCTCCACCCGCAAATTGAGTTTAAGCTTCCTCAGCCAATTAAAGAATCCATAATCATCTTCTGTGTTTCTACCTTGCATAACCAAGTCATATGCAAATGCAGAGAAAGTTCTGCCAGAGTGCTGGAACAAAAATTCCATCTGATCATGACGGGCTGGATCCAGTTGAACTTGCATAATCATAATGACAAGCTCATTATGAAAGAACTTTTGCAGCTCATGCATATCCCAATTTCCATCATAAGAAATGAAATGTTGTAGCATCATACCATCCATCGCCCCACAATCTGCTAACGTAGGCCATCTGTTGAGGCATTTGTCAAGTAGCCAAATGTCATTTAACACATTGATCTTGTCTCCTCTTCCCACTTTCCATCTAACTAAGTTCTTCAAATGGTTTCCCCCATCAAGCAAGATTTTCCAAGCATTAGAAGCATTCTTTTTATAGGCCCCATTGAAAATGTTCTCACCATATTTCATACTCAAAGTGCAGTGCAAAAGTGAATCTGTGTTATGCAGAAAAATTAAAGTCTTAACGTGTTTTAATAATAATAATAAGAGTAGTTTTATTTTTTCCAAAATGGTAACTAAGAATCACATTAATTCTATTAAAGTCTTAACGTGTTTTAAGCATACTTCCTTGCCTATAAATTATCGGGGTGTCCCTCTTTTTAAAGGCAAGAAAAAATATTTTCTAATTGATGACCTTATTTCTTCTATGCAAAAATATTTAGCCTCTTAAGAATTTAATATGTTAAGTTTTTTTTTTAGGGGGGGGAGGGGGAGGTTGTGGTGATTTATTCTTATAAGGAGTGTTCTTTTCTCCTTACATATCTACATTTTTTAAATAATTCAACCTACTCTTACGGTTTGTAACCATCCTGAGAGAATATTTAATATGTTTTTCTGGAGGGCTACTGCCAATCACTCTTAACATTCTTTGGTCTTCTTGGAGTAAGTGTTGTGTGGTCCTGGAGGAGGGTGGTTTGGGGTGTAAAAGGATGAATGATTTATCTCATGCTTTTTTTTATTAAGTTATGGTTTCTTTTCTATGTTAAACAAAGCCTTTTGGCTAAGTTTATAATGGATAAATATTGTATTGGTAAGCACCCTACTATATGTTCCTACAACAATGGTGATTCTAAGGTTTAGAAGAGGTTATGTAGCATCAAATGAGTAGCTGAGAACCTCCAATGGGGCTTAGGTTGTGGCAACATTTTTTCCAGGCAAGATTATTAGTTAGGTTCTTATTCCATTTATTCTTTGCTCAACACTTTTTCTACTTTCGTAATTTAAGTGAACCCTTTTATTGTTCAAAATAATTGGGATTATACTAAATTAGCTGAGATGGTCCCTGAGTCTGTGGTTAATCTTATCTTGAACCTTCCCATGAATGTTGAGACTAATGATTGCTTAGTTTAAATTATTTAAACTTTATCACACTGGTAACTTTAGATTGAAGGATTCTTGGAATTCTTTTATAATTTGGAAAAATGTTTCTATTATTTTCACTATAATATGGCACAATAGTATCCCTACTGCCATTACTATTTTTTATTTAGAGAGTTATCCAGAGGTTTGTTCCCACTGATGATAATTTATTAACTAAAGGTTTTGTCCTACCATCTAAACGTCAATGATGTTTCCATATTGTGAATATGCATCATATGTTTATCTCTATTCTATTGTTGCTAAAGTTTGTATTTATTTTGATGAGCTTCTTATAACTAAACCCTTTTATGGTAATATTAGTATTTTTTTATGCTCAATAACTTATTTACTAATTCTAAAGGTCATATTAAGAATGTGATTCCCTCCCTTATTATATGATACTTATGGTTTGCTAGAAATGACTCCTTTTTTAATAATATTATCATGAATCATTGGTACAGTATCAATAAAATAAAGATAAAGTGCTTAAGCTTTTTTTGCTAATCTTTTGGCCACAAAAAACTTTAGAGGTTGCTCTTTTGTGGCTCAAAATTTTGGCATTTCTCTTCATACCAAGCATATTATTGATGATCTTAAGCTGGTGTTCTAGATAAAACACAATTAGCACACTTATAAACTTAATGTTGATGGTTCTATTAATAATAATGGTTGTGGGTGTGGTGGCATCATTAGAGATTTTGTGGGTAATATCAATATGGCTTATGCGGGCCTGTTACCGAGGTGCTTCGTTATTTTTGCTGAGCTCTCTGCAATTTTATTTGGTCTTAAGTTATGTCTTTCCCTTTCTATTACTAACATTTGGATTAAGGTTGATACTAGTTATAGCCTTCATTTTCTTAAGGAGAGTCATAATAATATTTGTAGTCCTAATCTTTTCTATCTTATCAGGGAAATTAAGAAGTTGTTAAGCTTTTTTAATATCTCCATATCTCATAATCAAAGGGAAGGTAACACTTGTGTGGATTGGCTTGCCAATTATGGCTGTAATCTTGAGTTTTTAATGGAACTAACCTATAATGATCTGCCTGCTTACTTGAAAGGCCTAATTCATTTAGATAGTATGGTTTTCCTTATGTTAGATTATAATTATTTTCCTACTATTTTATGATCTAGTTTTTGGCATCCTTATATTATCATTATTTTAAGCTATTCGTGCAATTTTTTGATGTTTGATACGGAGCTTAACTACTAATAATCTCATACTTTTCTCATGTGCTAGTGGTTGTTTAAGGTTGTGTTCATGAACTAGGTATATTAATCAAGGTTTTAGCTAAAAAATAAAAAAAAATCAAGGTTTTAGCTATTCTAATTAGTTGGAATTATGTTTTTATGGTTTGGGTGATTGTTTTGAGAAACATTAATGTGGGGGTGGTATCAATTATTGGTTTTTTATGAGTCTTACTCGTGGTAGTTTCTTCTCATTTTTCTTTGATATTATATGGGAGGCCCCCAGGTGCATTTTTAATGGATTTCTTGTTCATTGTGATATGGGATGGGGGGTCCCTAGATGTAGTATAGCTGGGATGGTTGACAGCTCTGCGTGTAAGGTTTTTCATCTTTTTTGGAGTGCTGTGAAGCCTTTCTTTATTTAATGGATGACTCCAGGGATTTTTCCTATGATGTTATGGGTTTCAATTTGTCTCTACTTTTCCATTTTGACTGCTGGTCAGTGGTGCTTTTCTTTATTGCAAATCTGGATTCGAACATTAGAATTTTGATGATAACAAACAATCATGTTTCTCTACTTCTATTACTACTACATATCTATTTTAGTTGCCTTGCCTTCTAACTTTTCAGGTCCACAAAATCAAATGGAACTCAGGCTAGCTCAAGATCGAGTAGAATAGGACAGAGTTAGTCTATAATGTTAGTTCCAATAATTTTTATGTTTTCCTGAGTCAAATGTAATAAGATGGATCCTAATGCTAAGTAACCTTGCACACACACACTCAGGGTGAGAAATTTAATAAGTGAGAGAGGTTTCTAGTTTTTTGATCATATTATACAGGATAATCTAAAATTATCCTAGACGATTAGTTAAAAATAGAAACCCTAATTAGGTCATCTGGGTTAAGTAAACTGGATTAAGAAAATCATCTCGTACGATTCTCACAATATCCTGGATGATAATCTCAAATCAAAGAATCTCAGCCGCCAAACTCATTTAGGCAAGATTTTTTATTTTTAGAATTATGTTCTGATCATACAGGCTGATCCTACATCATCCTAGATGATTTGTTACAATCATGCCTAAAATGATCCCTTAATTAGGAAAGAAATTAAGGTTAGATTGATCGATCATATTATCTGGGATGATCGCAGAATCGGCCTGGATGATCCATTGCAAAAACCTAAATATTACTCCTAAGTTTACTGGATGACCGGAACTATCTGCTGGATGATAATGTCTATTTTTGAACAAATTATACAGGATGATTGAGATATCACCCTAGGCGATCAATTATATTTCTAAAAATTATCCCAACTTATCTCCTAGACATCCCAATCTATCTGCTGGACAAAAATGTATGTTTGAATTAATCATATAGGATGAAGATCACATCATCCTGGACGTTCAGAACAAACCTTGTGGTCTGATCGTACAAGAGAACCAGATTGTCCAGGCTGAAAAGGCTATTTTTGTACTGATCATACAAGACGATCGACAGATCACCTTGGACGATCTTTGATAGCTAGTTAAAATTTAGGGCACTTTTTGAGCCCTCCTATTCAAGCTCTTCTATAGTTGATGTTAAACATCTTTTGCTATTTTCTAATCCAAGAGAGCTTAGAAGAGAGGGAGAATTTGGGAGAGAGAGGGATGATCTTGTGAGGGGGAGTTTATGAGGGGTTTCACAAAGGTTGCTCCAAGCAAGGATTCGATCATCTTCTTCCTTCTTCATCCTTGGTTCCTTGGTGACTCTAGGGAGATGATCATCAGCATCAAATCTATGTTCTCTGCCTACTTCAGGAGGAAGCAAAAAGAGGTGATGTTCTCTGCCTGCTTCAGGAGGAAGCAAAAGGAGGTGAGATTCTCTGCCTGTTTTAGGAGGAAGCAAAAGGAGTTGGGGTTCTCTGCCTGCTTCAGGAGGAAGCAAAAGGAGTCAAGGTTCTCTGCCTCACCGATGTAAGTGAAAAGATTTTGTAAGGGCTTCTCCACCTTGCTGTGGGAGAAAAAGGAGAGACACTATAGTTTTAGTCCAATACCTGGAAGGGAGGCTCCAGGGAGTGGACGTAGGTCAAGTTGACCGAACCACTATAATTCTAGTGTGCTCTTTTCATTTACTTTTTTACACTTTAATTTTGCATATTTCTTTGATTTGTTCTATATTGAAAATCTCTAATTTTGTTATCTGCCTCCGCTTAAATTGTTTGTGTTTAAAATAATTAAAAAGATGTAAAAGGATTTTTCTTTTTATTCAAGAATTTTTAAAATAACCAATTCCTCCCCCCCCCCCCCCCCCCCTCTTGGTTAGCCTCGGGACTTATTCATAAGGGCTTAACAACCCTAATGAACTTTAAAGTGATATTAGAGAGAGTTTCATAAAATTAAGTTTTGGAAAACTTTTAAATTTTGATTCATGACTAACTTTGGAAATCGTAGTACTGTGGAAGATTGTTCAATCACATGGCCACCTTTATTGATACTATTCCTTTTGATTTTTGGAAAATTTGTATGTCCACCTTTTTATAATCAATTGATTATTTTATGTGGATGCTTATTAGAGAAGTATATTTTACACCTTATAGACTAGTCAATGGTGTCAAAACTAAAATTCCTTTTACTAAATGGATAACTAATGATAGGGATCTTGCCTAATTAAATGCTAAATATTTAAACTACTTTTTTATGCATTGAAATCTGAAGGTTATATACGTGTCTCAACATGTGCAACTGGTAAAGAAATTTGGGATAGATTATGCATTACTTATGAAGGAACGAACGAGGTCAAATAATCTAGACTGAACATTCTTTTGTATGATTATGAACTTTTTTGCATGAAACCAAATGAATCAATTTCTAAGATGTATACTAGATTTACACAGATTGTTACCTCTTTAAATGCCCTAGAAAGAGAACTCAATAATTATGAAAAAGTAAAAAAGATTTTACGATATTTTTCTTCTTCCTTTGACGCTAAAATTATTGTCATTACTGAATCTAAGGATCTGAATACTTATTCAATTAATAACTTACTTGGATCACTAATTACCTACAAGCAAGGAGTGAACTAAAGGTAGCTTGATGCAGGTGAGAAGAAGGAGAAAGCCATAGCCTTGAAGGCTAATGATTCTGACTTTGGCTCTTCTAGTTTTGATGATGATGACATTGCCTTAATAGCTAGACAATTTAAAAGTTTCTTACAAAAAAAACAAAAATATCATCAGAAGTGGAATAAAGATAAGAATAATAAAAATTTTAAAGTTTCATCTGATGTTATATGCTTTGAATGCAGGAAGCCATGGCATGTGAAGTCTAAATGCCCAATACTGAAGGCTCACCCAAGCAAGGAGAAGGGTGAGAAAAAGCTTAAGTTCAAGAAGGATAAGAAGAAGATCCAAAAGGCTTTCTAGGCAGACTCAACATCTAACTCCTCCGAAACGGAAGCTGAAGAGGAGGTAACCAACTTGTGCTTGATGGTAGATCATCTTGATCACTTTGATTAAGAAGAGGTATGTGAGCTTACATATGATCAATTATTTGAAATATCTGAATAAAGTCATTCCTCATATAGGAAGCTCAAGAAAGCCCGTGCTAACCTAAAAATTGAATTTTTAAATCAACAGAAAGAGAATGAAATTCTAATAAAAGATCATTCAACTCTTGATAGCAATCACATGGCTTTACTAGATGAATTTGATTCTTTAAACAAAAAATATCTTGATTTAACTGTTGAGTATGATTCCTTGAAAATATTATATGTCGATTTAGAAAAGGCTTTTAAAGAACTAGATAGTATTGCATGAAATTTAGATAGTAGTGAGCATGCATTAAAACAGTAAGTGTTAAGAAGGAAAATGAGCTTCTGAGAGAAAAGATCATTGCATTAGAGCAAAATAAAACGCCACCATCACTTGTAGGGTTTTATAAAACATCAACAAAGCATGCATCATTCAAACTTAAGAAGAGGCACTATAACCCAAATAGATTAGTAAACCCTTTTCATGGTGTTAGATATTTTTGGCATGCTAGGACATATCTCCCATACTTGCACCATTCACCATAGAACACATTTGGTGTGGAGACCAAAATTACAAACTTCATAATATAGCATGTATGCATCGTATTCTTCCTTCCTTCACAAGGGACCCAAATAGGTTTGGGTCCCCAAATTTGACATCTGATGATTTTATAGGGGTGCTCTCATAAAAGGCCTCGTGAGAGCATGTGGTACCTAGACAGCGAATTTTCAAGAAATATGACTAAAGATGCAAATCAATTCATTTCACTAGAGGCCAGAGCAGGAGGCAAGGTAACACTTAGAGACTACACCACCAAGAGATATGTAAGATTAGGTATAATTGGTGATTCAAAAAATTTCATATTTGATAATGTTTTACTTATAGATGGACTAAAACATAATATGCTCAACATTAGCTAGCTCTATGATAAAGGCTTCAGCATAAAAATTCTGCCAACTTGTTACATTATAAGCTTAAATGAGAAAATTATTTTGTAGGGAAAAAAGATCAACAACGTCTACAAGCTAGATCTAAAATTCTGTAAAGCTAATATTGCTATTTGCTTAAAATCAATTAATGATGAATCATGGTTGTGGAATAGGAGATTATGTCATGCAAGCATAAAAAGCCTTAGGAAGATCACCCAAAAAGACTTAGTGAGATGTGCCCCAAAATTAGAGTTCATTAAGGACAACCTATGTGATGCCTGTTAGTTAGGAAAGCAAGTCAAATCCTCCTTCCACTCAATCAAAGATATAAACACTAGTAAACCCTTAGAAGTCCTTCACATGGATCTCTTTGGACCAGTCAGCACTTCAAGCTTAGGAGGGAAAGTCTTTGGGTATGTGATAGTTAAAGATTATTCAAGGATCACCTAGGTTAAATTTCTATCTCACAAAAGTGAATCATTTGAGAAATTTAGATCTTGTTCTACTTAGATTTAGAGGAAATTAGGTTGTGAAATTCTGACTATTCCTAGTGATCATGGTGGAAGTTTGAAAATGAGAAATTTAAAACCTACTATAAGGAGCGAGGGATATATAATAATTTTTTAGCTCCCAGGACCCCTCAGTAGAACGGGGTAGCTAAAAGGAAGAACAAGACCCTGACAGAAGCTGTTAGAGCTATAATAGCTGAATACTCACTTCCTAAATACTTCTGGGTAGAAGCGATGAATATAGCCTATTATATTTTGAATAAGGTAAATCTTAGATCTAATCTGAATAAAACACCCTATGAAATTCTTAAGGGTAGGACACCATACCTCTCTTACTTTCATGTCTTTGGATGAAAGGTATTCATTCTGAATAATGGGAAGTCTCAACTAGGGAAGTTTGACCCAAACTCTGATGAAGGAGTGTTCCTAGGTTACTCAAGTATTGAAAAATCCTATAGAGACTTCAATAAGATAACTGTGATTGTTGAGGAGACCACTCATGTTGTGTTTGATGAATCTGATAATTTTGGAGGGTCTAGGGTAGAAGAATAGGAGGTTGTAGAAGTCACCTAAGGAGTAGAATCTATAAATTTAGAGGAAGGATAGAACCTAAAGTTTCACTGCCTAGAGAATGGAGATATTCTTCAAGTCATCCTAAAGAATTGATCTTAGGAGACCCTTCTAAAGGTGTTAGAACTAGGCATGGACTTAGAAAAAGAAGTAAACAACTCTGTCTTCATTTCAATGACTGAACCCACCAATATCAATAAAGCCCTTTTTAATGAATTATGGATCCTAGCCATGTAAGAGGAATTAAACTAATTTGTTAGGAATGATGTCTGGGAGCCGGTAGAAAGACCTAAGGGCCAGAGTATAGTAGAAACCAAATGGTTCTTTAAGAATAAAATGAATTATTCTAGTGTGGTGGTTAGGAATAAAGCAAGATTAGTGGCTATGGGGTTCAACCAAATAGAATGGATTAATTTTGAGGAAACCTTTGCCCCTGTAGCTCATTTAGAAGGCATTAGAGTGCTACTAGCCTTTGCCTTTTATAAGGGATTTAAGCTTTTCCAAATGGATGTCAAGAGTGCCTTTTTAAATGGGATAATAAAGAAAGCTGTGTTTATAGAGCAACACCCTGGCTTTGAGAATTCCAAATTTCCAAATCATGTTTTCAAATTAAAAAAAGCTTTGAATGGATTAAAACAGGCACCCAGAGCATGGTATTGAAAGTTTGATAGGGATGTTAAGCCCTAGTGAACTAGTCCCGAGGCTAACCAAGAGGGGGGGTGAATTGGTTATTTAAAAATTTCACGAGAAATAGAAAAATCTTTTCGATACTTTGCAGCAGAAATAAGTAAACAACAACGAAAAGATCAATCATAGATATTCACCCAAGTAGTTAATATCAGAAAAGTAAAGTGCAGAACAGAATCAGAAAAGTAAACCAGATTTTATAGTGGTTCGGTCAACTTGACCTACATCCACTCCCCGGAGCCTCCCCTCCGGGTATTGCACTAAACAAAAAGTGTCTCTCCTTTTGGTCCCACAACAAGGCAGAGAAGCCTGTACAAAACAAGCTTTTCACCACACGGTGAGGCAGAGAACCCGACCTCCTTTTGCTTCCACCTGAAGCGGGCAGAGAACCCCAAATCTTCTTGCGAATGATCCTCCCACAACGAACATCAACTAGACGAAAGACGACGAGCGGAGAAGATGACTCTGATCCGTGCTTGGAGCAACCTTAGTGAATCCCTCACTAACTCCCCCTCATAAGATCCTCTCTCTCTCTCCCAGACTCTCTCTCTCTCTCTCTAGGGTTTTTTCTGGGAAGGAAAGTGGCAAAAAATTTTTCTTGTTGAAAGAAAGATATCTTTTATAGGAGGGCTTAAAATTTGCCCTAAATCTCAACTGGTCGGCCATGTTCGTCCAGGATGATCAGTTCAAAATCAACTGTTTAAGCCTAGACGATCTGGCTCTTCTGGACGATCAGTAGAAAAAATTGATCATATCGTCCCGTACGATCCTGCGATCATCCGGGACGATTAGTGCAAATCGAGGAATATCATCCAGAGAAACTTGTGCTAGACGATCAAAAAATGACTTGATCATCCAGGATGATAAGGGTATCGTCCTGTATGATTAGTTCAAAAAGTGCCAAAATCATCCTGAGCATAGTTCGGGACGTACAGCTGAAATGCACTAGACGATCATGATCGTCCGGGATGATCCTGCGATCGTCCAGGACAATATGATCGTATCAATCAAAAATAAATTACTTTCCTTAATTACCAGATTAAATTAGGCATGATTGTATTGAATCGTCTAGGACGATACACGTATCGTCCGGGACGATCAGACCAAATAACTTAAAATAAAAACTTGCATAACTTGATCTGGCGGCTGAGAATTTCTGATTTGAGCATATCGTCCCGTACGATCAAAAGATCATCCAGGATGATCTGCTTAATTAGACCCTCTTAACTTAGTCACCCTAATTAGGGTTTCTATTTTTACCTGATCATCCAGGATAATGTGAATATCGTCTAGGACGATCTGAATAAAAAAATGAATAGAAACTCTAATTCACTCAAGCTCTCCCCATGAGTGTGTGTGTGCAAGGTTACTTAGCTGGGGGATCAGTTACATTACAATTGACTCAACAAAAAGCAAAATAGTACATTGGATACACTAGGACCCGATCTTGAGTTGGCTTGAGTGGCTCGTGATCTTTTGTGCCTGAAACGGGTTAGCCAAGCAAAACACAGTGGAAACATGTTTGTCATCATCAAAACCAGATTTGCAACAATCTCCCCCTTTTTTATGATGGTAAATATTTATACAGTAGTTCGAAAGTAAAAAATAACTAGGAAATTAAAACACAAATATTTTTTCAAATTTTTATTTAACAACTAAATCAATACAGGAAATATAACACATAACAAAAATAGAAACGACTACAACTGACTCCCCCTTTTGATATCACAAAAAAGAGGAGGGTAAACAGAAATACTAAAAACATCAGTACATAACATAAAAGAAAACAACTACAAAATAGAAAACTAGAACGGAGGCGGATTCTGATCGAAAGAAGGAGGTGGCAGTGGTGGGTTGAAGTAGTGGTGAATGGCTTGAAAATGGGCTACAATCCAGGCAATATCCTGGTCATGCTGTTGTTGCTGCTGCGCAGCATAGTCAATGAAGCGCTGGATGTCCTCGGCGTGCTGCTGCTCCTGGGTAGCCACATAGGAGTCAAATCTGGCCTCCCACTGATCGAATCGCTGCACCAGGTGGTCAAAGGGAGAGGCAATACGAAGGGGAGCAGGTGCCTCGGGTGTAGCAGGAACTGGAATAGCCTCTTCCTCTTCCTCCTCAACATCCGGGGCGGGCTCCGAATGTAGTCGGGTGCTGTGTAGGAGGTGGAAGGAATTGTTGGTGAAGAAGGAAGGAGGGACATTTGGAGCTGCGGGATACTGCAGGTCATATTTGGTTTCTAGGGCGTAGGCAATGAGATGTCCTAAGGCTAGATTGGGATGACAGCGATGACCTGGATCCCGAATAGTAGTGAGGTGCTCGAGGTACCGGATAATAAGGTCAGTGGCATTAAATTCCCTATGGGCCAGGATGTAGTATGTGGTCAAGGACAGTAGTGGGGTGATGTGAATTCAATCCCTCACCTTTGGAATGACGGAGGAACGAAGGACATGTTGAATTGTCCGGGCGTCCTTAAGAAGTGTAGTGCAGACATTGTCATGATAAGGGGCATTTGTATTGCGAAGGAAATGATTGGAGACACTCCAATCATAGTCAGGGTTGTTGATAAGGGTGTGGAGTTTGTCGCCAGTGACGAAAAGTTGGAGAATGTTATGAAAGTCCTGGTACGTCAGTTCGATAGGGCGCTGATTTACATAAGAGCGGATGGTGGAATAATCAGCCGAAATCCACAAATTTGCAAAGAAAACGTGAAGAAGTTTCGTGCTAAAAGGAAAGGTGAGAGTCATGATGAAGGTGAGGGAGGTGTGTGCAAAGAGGTCAAGGACAGGATAATTAAGAGTGCGGGGATTTACTATTTTCGACGGTGTGATCCCTACTTCACAATAGCACTCGTAGGCAGCCTGATCGGCTGCATTGGGGAAGCGAGGATCAACAGGCCCCCTGGAGGAGCTTGCACCCTTTTGTCGTGAGCTTTTTCCACCAGCCATTAGGAATCAAAAGTGAAGGAAAGTAGAGGGAGAAAGAGTGTGGAAAATCTCAAGAAAAATGGTTGTTTAAATAGATCTTGGCCGGATCGTCCCGTACGATCGTGAGATTGTCCAGGACGATCGGTGCAATTATTATGGCCTAGACGATTGGTCAAAAAGGCAGTCCGATCATCCAGGATGATCAGAGATCATCCAGGATGATTAGACACAGGCAATCATCCCGAGGAGACAGGCTGGATGATCGTTGACGAAAAGGTATCGTCTAGGACGATTCGGTGGATCATCCCGGACGATGTACAATAAGTGTGTCGGACGGGCCGAATTCTAATCGTCCTGCGGCTGACACGTGGATCGTCCAGGACGATGAGGTGGATCATCCAAGACGATGGATAATAATTGGTGCAATGTCAGCCATTTGATCATATCAAGAAGATATGGATCATATCGTCCAGGATGATGTAAGGATCGTACAGGACGATCACCAATAATTGGAGTTTTTCAGCAGCAGGAGCAGTGTGGGGACGACTTTGAATGAATCATCCAGGACGATGTTTGGATCATCCAGGATGAAGCAGATCGTCCAGGAAGATTAGGCTATCACCCAGGATGATGTCAAGAAAATAAAAAAGGATGGAGGATGGAGATGACAGATTAGGATAAAAAAAAATAACCAGTAAAACAAAATAAAATAACACAACAAAATAAACAACGAAGAAAACTTGGAACAAGAAGACAGAAAAAATAATAATTTTTTTTTCTTTGACCAGTATGCTCCAGTAAAACAGAATTCTACCTTGATTTTCGATCCAAAAACCAATAAGAAGACGATTGACAGTGCTGAAATCCAGAAAAGGTTGGAAAAAATTGACTTTCGTAACTCCGACCCCGGGCACGTTATCGATGCAAACCTCTTTCAAAACAAAAATTCGATTTAGAAGAAAAGAAATTAGATTTGAAAAGAGATCCTTTCAAGCCTCGTTCTAGAAAAATATCTGATATAATAGTGTTACAAAGTAAGGAATCAGAAATCAGGATTTCCAAACTCAAGCTTTTGAAAATATTAAGTGGCTCACGAATTTTTCTAAGACATTTAACAATCTAAATGGGAAGAAAGCTTAGTTTGGGCTCATTTTGTACCTCTTTTTCAATTTGGTTGGCGCTTTACGCATCTTTTCATTTTTGATACACTTTGTGTATCCAATTTGGTAATTTCACATCTTTTCAATTTTGGGCTCATTTTATGCCTCTTCAATTTATTTGGCGCACTGCGCATCTTTTGTAAGCTTTCTCCTTTTCATAATCAATAAAGAGTCTCAGCTGTGAAACTATCTTTCAGACATAGGAGATGACTCTCCATAATACGGAAGAATGATTCACAAATAAAAGCTATACATCATATGATAAATGCAATCATTTGATTTAGAAAATCATAATAGTGACTCAAGACTTTGAAAATACTATTCATATGAGGTAGATTACTGTAGGAAGATAAAATAAATCTCTATTTCAAAAACTAATGTTTTAATTTTGAAAATGATTTTTATCCAAAAGAAACCATACACCAGTAAAGGAGTTAGAAGAAGAGAAACAATCATCAAAGTTTCTTCCCTTTAACACATCCAGTGGAATTAATCACTACTTACAAGCTTTTAGATAAAACTAGGCAAAACTCTTATTCAGAAAGCCCTTTTTTTTATTTTCAAACACATAAGACAGTAGATAAACGAGATGAATCAGTAAACAAAATAGGTAAAAACTAAACCATATCAAAATAAATACTCAAATTAAACTGACACTAAAGCTAAAATAGAAAACAAAAGAATAAAAACTAAAAACAACTAACAAAAAATACTCAAACCAAAAACTAACTAACAGAAAATAGAATAACAATCAGAACAATCAAAAATTAGCAGTCATCAAAATTAAGCATTTATATCAATCACTCCTAATCTGATTCTCAAAATGCTGAATGAGTCAAAGGCATTGGTTTAGTGAATATGTCAGCCAGCTGATTTTCAGTTGCTACATGATGTAGCTCAATGTCCCCTTTTGTAACATGGTCCCTAATGAAGTGATGCCTTATATCAATGTGTTTGGTCCTAGAATGTTGGATTGGATTCTTAGAGATACAGATGGCACTAGTATTATCACACAGAATAGAAATTATGCCAACAGGTAACCCTAAATCCAAGACTTGTTGCTTCAACCAAAGAACTTGGGCCACACAACTCCCTAAGGCAATGTACTCAGCTTCAGCAGTGGAAAGTGCAACTGAGTTCTATTTTTTACTGAACCAGGAGACTAAATACTGTCCTATGTTTTGACAAGTTCCAGAGGTGCTCTTTCTATCCAACCTACACCCCACAAAGTCAGAATCAGAATATCCAATGATCTCAAAAGAGGTGCTGTGCCTAGGGTACCAGATTCCTAGGTTTGGGGTCCCTAAAAGATATCTAAGAATTCTATTAAAAGCAGTCAGGTGGGACTCTTTAGGATCAGCCTGAAACCTAGCACAAAGACAGACACTAAACATGATATCAGGTCGGCTAGCAGTCAAGTAAAGCAGTTATCCTATTATTCCTCTATACTTCTTCTGATCAATAGATTTTCCACTTGAATCCTTATCTAACTAAACTGAGGAGGTCATGGGAGTATTGATTGGCTTGGCTTTATCCATTTCATATTTCTTCAAGATGTCCTTAGTGTATTTAGATTGATTGAGAAAGGTTCCATCATCCGTTTGCCTTATGCTAAACCCCAAAAAGTAAGACAATTCTCCCATCATACTCATCTCAAATTCCTTACTCATTGTTTTAGAAAACTCATCACATAAATATTTATCAGAAGATCCAAAAATTATATCATCAATATAGATCTGGACAATGAGTAAATAATCCCCTATTCTCCTCAGAAAAAGGGTGCTGTCTACGCTCCCCTTAACAAACTCTCTTTCTAACAGGAATGTGCTAAGCCTCTCATACCAAGCTCTGGGTGCCTGTTTCAATCCATATAAGACATTTTTTAATTTATAAACATGATTTGGATATTGGGAACTCTCAAAACCTGAGGGTTGTTCTACAAAAACATCTTCTTTTATTACCCCATTTAAAAAGGCACTCTTAACATCCATTTGAAACAGCTTAAATCCCTTATAACAGGCAAAGGCAAGTAGCACTCTAATGGCTTCCAATCTAGCTACAGAGGTAAAAGTCTCCTCAAAATTAATCCCTTCTATCTGATTATACCCCTTAGCCACTAATCTTGCCTTATTTCTCACCACCACACCAGAATCATTCATCTTATTCTTAAAGACCCACTTGATTCCCACAATACTTTGATTTTTAGGTCTTTCTACTAGCTCCCAAACATCATTCCTACAAACAAATTCAATTCTTCTTGCATAGCTAAGATCCAAAACTCATCCGAAAGGGCTTGATTGATGTTGGTGGGTTTAGTCATTGAGATAAAGGCAGAATGGTTTACTTCCTTCCTAAGTTCATGCCTAGTCCTAACACCTTCAGAAGGGTCTCCTAAGATCAGTTCTTTAGGATGACTCGAAGAATATCTCCAATCTCTAGGCAACGTGGTTTGAGTTTCTACCCTTTCCTCCAGATTTATATTTCTAACCCCTTGGGTAACCTCAACAATCTCTTCATCTTCTACTTCAGATCTAGACTCCTTAGGATCAGATTCATCAAACACTACATGGGTTGTTTCTTCCACCACCAAAGTCCTCTTATTGAACACCCTAAAGGATTTCCCCACACTTGAATATCCTAAGAACACTCCTTCATCAGATTTGGGGTCAAATTTTCCTTAGGGTGATTTCCCGTTGTTCAGAATGAAAACCTTACAGCCGAAGACATGGAGGAGGGACAGATTTGGATTTCCACCCTTAATGATCTCATAAGGTGTCTTGTTCAGTTTGACTCTCACATTCATCCTATTCAGCACATAATAGGCAGTGTTCACCGCTTCAGCCCAAAAGTATTTTAGAAGTGAATACTCGGCAAGCATGGCTCTAGCGGCTTCCACTAAGGTCTTGTTCTTCCTTTCAGCTACCATGTTCTGCTGAGTGGTCCTAGGAGCTGAAAAATTGTGACTAATCCCTTAATCCTCACAAAAACTTTCAAATCTTTCATTGTCAAACTCCCCTCCGTGATCACTATGGATGATAATAATCTCACACCCTAACTTCTTCTGAATCCAGGTAGAGAAAGATCTAAACTCATCAAATAACTCAGATTTATGTGACAAAAATTTTACCCAAGTGAACCTCGAATAATCATCTACAATCACAAATCCATAGACTCTCCCCCCTAAGCTGGCAGTGCTAGTGGGTCCTAAGAGATCCATGTGAAGAACTTCTAAAGGTCTAGAGGTGCTAATGTCCTTAACAGAGTAAAAACAGGACTGGACTTGCTTCCCTAACTAACAGGCATCACACAGGTGATCCTTAGTGAACTTAAGCTTGGGCACACCTCTAATTAAGTCCTTTTGGGTGACTCTCCTAAGGGTTTTCATACTGGCATGACACAATCTCCTATGCCATAACCAAGACTCATCAGCATCAATTTTTAAGCAAATTGAATTATCAGATTTAATGCAACTTACATCCAGCTTATAGACGTTGTTGATCCTTTGCCCCTATAAAATAACTTCATTATTTAAGCTTAAAATGCAGCAAGTGGGCAGAATTTGATGTTGTATCCATTGTAACAAAATTGACTGATGCTCAGCAAGTTGTGTTTCAGTCTATCTACAAGTAAAACATTATCAATCATAAAATTCTTTGAATCACCAATTATACCTGTGCCTACCACCTTCCTGGTGGTGTTATCTCCAAGTGTAACCTTGCCTCCAGCTCTGGCCTCCAGCGAAATGAACTGATTTGCATCTCCAGTCATATGTCTAGAACATCCACTGTCTAGGTACCACATGCTCTCACAAGATCTTGTGTGAGAGCACACCTACAAAAATATCAAACGTTAGTCTTAGGAACCCAAACAGGTTTGGGTTCCTTCTTATGAAAAGAAGAATGCAATGCATGCGTGCTGTGCTGTGAAACAGGCAATTTGGGTCTCCACACCCAATATGTACTACGGTGAATAGTGCAGGTGTGGGAAATGTGTCCTAACATGCCACATGAAAAACATCTAACACCAGGAAAAGGATTAACTAAATGTCGTGAGTGATAGTGCCTCTTCCTAGAAGTGTATGAAACATGCTTTGATGAACTTGCAACAGATTTTTCAAAAGGTGGCGGTGCATAAAACTGTTCAAACGTAGGTGGTTTTTTATTCTTTTGAAAAGCAGTAATTTTCACTCTTAAAAATTCGTTCTCCTTGTTAAGACTAGCAATCTTAAAAGTTCTCGCACTTTCATTACTTTCTAAATCACATGCCATATCTTTCAATTTCTTAAAGGCAGCTTCTAATTCAACATGCGATATTTTTAATGCATCATGCTCAATAATTAAATCAGAATGCTTTCCATTCAGTTCATCAAACTCATCTAGCAAAGACATGTGATTGCTATCAATAGTGGAATGATCCTTAATCAATACATCATGCTCTTTTTGCAAAGTCAAATAATCCAGTTTCAAACTAGCATGGGTTTTCTTAAGCTTTCTATACAATGCATGAATTTTTTCAGATACTTCAAATAATTGATCGTAAGTAAGCTCACATACCTCTTCCTGGTCCGACTGACCAGGGTGATCATCAGCTATCAGACATAAGTTTGTTTCCTCCTCTTCAGCTTTAGTCTCAGAGGAGTCGGATGCAGAGTCTGCCCAGAACGCCTTTTGTATCCGCTTCTTATCCTTTCAGAACTTTGGTTTCTCCTCACCCTTCTCCTTACTTGGGTGAGCCTTGAGTGTAGGATAATATGCCTCTATGTGTCCAGGCTTCCTGCATTCAAAACAAACAGATTCAGATGAACCTTTAAAGTTTCTACTGGTCTTACCTTTGTTCCACTTTTGAAAATTCTTATTCTTCTTCCTTAGAAAGCTCTTGAATTGCCTTGTGATTAAGGTAACATCATCGCTATCAGACCCAGAAATGCTAGCATCTGAATCTTTGGCCTTTAGCGCCACTGTCTTCTCTTTCTTTCGTTCACCTGCATCAAGTTGTCTTTGGTTCACCCCTTGCTCGTAAGAAATGAGTGATCCAAGTAAGCTGTCAATAGAGTAAGTATTTAAATCTTTAGATTCCGTGATCGCAGTAATCTTAGCATCGTAAGAAGCAGGCAAACATCTAAGAATTTTGTTCACTCTTTCGTAATTAGTTAGTTCTCTTCCTAGAGCATGCAAAGAGGTAACGATTTGAGTGAACGTTGTGTACATTTCTGAAATCATCTCACTATGTTTCATGTGAAAAAGTTCAAAATCATGTAACAAGATGTTTAACCTAGATTGTTTGACTTCAGTTGTACCTTCATATGTTATACACAATCTATCCCAGATTTCTTTACCCGTTGTACAAGTAGAAACACGCATATAGTCTTCAGATTTTAAAGCACAAAAGAAACAGTTCAAACATTTTGCATTTAACTGTGCTAAATCACGATCATCAAAAGTCCAATCTGCAGACGGGAGTTCAGTTTTCACATTGTTAATCAATCTAAAAGGTGGTTCGTATCCATCCTTAACTAACATCCACATGCGATAGTCAATCGATTGAAGAAAAGTAGACATGCGTGTTTTCTAAAAATCAAAAGGAATATTATCAAACAACGGTGGTCTTGTAATAGAATAACCTTCAACAGTATTACGATTGTTACAGTTAGCCATGGATCAAATTCAAAAGTTTTTAAACCTAAATTTTGAATCTGGCTCTGATACCACTTGAAAGTTCGATAGGGATGTTAAGCCCTAGTGAACTAGTCCCGAGGCTAACCAAGAGGGGGGTGAATTGGTTATTTAAAAATTTCACGAGAAATAGAAAAATCTTTTAGATACTTTGCAGCGAAAATAAGTAAAAAATAACGAAAAGATCAATCACAGATATTCACCCAAGCAGTTAATATCAGAAAAGTAAAGTGCAGAACAGAATCAAAAAGCAAACCAGATTTTATAGTGGTTCGGTCAACTTGACCTACGTCCACTCCCCGGAGCCTCCCTTCCGGGTATTACACTAAACAAAAAGTGTCTCTCCTTTTGCTCCCACAGCAAGGCGGAGAAGCCTGTACAAAACCTCCTTTTCACCATACAGTGAGGCAGAGAACCCGACCTCCTTTTTCTTTCACCTGAAGCGGGCAGACAACCCCGGATCTTCTTACGAACGATCCTCCCACAACGAACACCAACTAGATGAAAGATGACGAGTGGAGAAGATGACTCTGATCCGTACTTGGAGCAACCTTAGTGAATCCCTCACTAACTCCCCCTCATAAGATCCTCTCTCTCTCTCCCAAACTCTCTCTCTCTCTCTAGGGTTTTTTCTCGTAAGGGAAGTGGCAAAAGATTTTTCTTATTGAAAAAAAAATATCTTTTATAGAGGGCTTAAAATTTGCCATAAATCTCAACTGGTCGGCCATGATCGTCCAGGACGATCGCTAGATCATCCTGTACGATCAGTTCAAAATCAGCTGTTTAAGCCTGGACGATCTGACTCTTCTGGACGATCAGTAGAAAAAATTGATAATATCGTCCCGTACGATCCTGCGATCGTCCGGGACGATTAGTGCAAATCGAGGAATATCATCCAGAAGACAGTTCGGGTCGTCCAGAGAAACTTATGCTGGACGACCAAAAAATGACTTGATCGTCCAGGACGATAAGGGTATCGTCCTGTATGATTAGTTCAAAAAGTGCCAAAATCATCCTGAGCATAGTTCGAGACGTACAACTGAAATGCACTAGACGATCATGATCCTCCGGGATGATCCTGCGATCGTCCAAGACGATAGGATCGTATCAATCAAAAATAAATTGATTTCCTTAATTACCAGATTAAATTAGACATGATTGTACTGAATCGTCCAGGATGATACACGTATCGTCCGGGACGATCAGACCGAATAACTTGAAATAAAAACTTGCCTAACTTGATCTGGCGGCTGAGAATTTCTGATTTGAGCATATCGTCCCGTACGATCCAAAGATCATCCAAGACGATCTGCTTAATCAGACCCTCTTAACTTAGTCGCCCTAATTAGGGTTTCTATTTTTACCTGATCGTCTAGGATGACGTGAATATCGTCCAGGATGATCTGAACAAAAAAATGAACATAAACTCTAATTCACTCAAGCTCTCCCCCTGAGTGTGTATGTGCAAGGTTACTTAGCTGGGGGTTCAGTTACATTACAATTGACTCAAGAAAAAACAAAACAGTACATTGGACACACTTTGACCCGATCTTGAGTTGGCTTGAGTGGCTCGTGATCTTTTGTGCCTGAAATGGGTTAGCCAAGCAAAACACACTGGAAACATATTTGTCATCATCAAAACCAGATTTGCAATAGGTATAAGATGCTTAGCACATTCATACTAGAAAGAGAGTTTGTTAAGGGAAGTGTATACACCACCCTTTTTCTAAGGAGAGTAGGAGATTGAATTACACATTATCCAGATCTATGTATGATGATATACTTTTTGGATTTTCTGATAAAAATTTATATGATGATTTTTCTAAAATAATGAATAAGGAATTTAAGATGAGTATGATGGGAGAATTGTCCTACTTTCTGTGATTTAGCATAAGGTAAATGGATGATGGAATTTTTTTAATCAATCAAAATACATTAAGGAAATCCTAAGGAAATATGAAATGGATAAAGCCAAGCCAATCAACACTCACATGAGTTTTAGTGTCCAGTTAGATAAGGATTCAAATGAAAAATTGGTTGACCAAAAGAAGTACAGAGGAATAATTGGATCACTTCTTTTCCTAACTGCTAGCAGACCTAATATTATATTTAGTATTTATCTCTGTGCTAGATTTTAGGTTGATCCAAAGGATTCCCACATGACTGCAGTTAAGAGAATCCTTAGATATCTCTTAGGAACCAAAAACTTAAGAATCTGGTATCTAGGCATAGCACTACCTTTGAGATTATAGGATATTCTGATTCAGACATTGCAGGATGTAGGGTGGATAGAAAGAGCACCTCTAGAACATGTCAATTTATAGGATAATCCTTAGTCTCCTAATCTACTAAAAAATAGAACTCAATTGCACTGTCCACTACTGAAGCTGAATATATTACCTTAGTAAGTTATGTGGCCCAGGTCCTTTGATTAAAATAACTAATTCTAGATTTAGGGATTCCTGTAGGCATAATTTCTATCCTATGTGATAACACTAGATTTAGGGATTCCTATCCTATATGATTTTGAAGTTGGAGAATTTTCTGTAAATTGTGAAACTTAGCACGCTATGATTTATTTGCATGCAAGTTTGCAACATATACAGGAAGACTTTAAAAAGCTTGGCCTAACCCTTTTGTTCTACCAATGAACTTGGAGGCAAAATGTCAAAGCCCAGCTTGGAGAGAGGTTTCCACACTCACCTCTCTTTTCACATGTCTTAATTGAGTTGGCGACACTCACCCAAGGGAGAAATGGGTAGAGGGACCAACGGAAGAAAGGTAGTCAAAACTATCGATACAACAAAATTCATAGCGCTTATTAAAGATGGATAGAGAGACTTTCCCCAGCGGAGTCACCATTTTTTGTTTGTGATTGAAAAAGTAGTTTTGAAAAGGTTTAATTTTCTTTGGGAAATATTTAATTTCTGGAATTTTTAATATTTGAGATCGAATGCTTATTATGAATGATATATCACCTTGAAAGGTGAACATATCGTTCCCTAATAGGTTCAGATTACAAATCTTCATTTATCATGATTATCATAGTCAAACTCAAGGAGAAATAACATATGATCCCGAAGAATCAAAATGATGTTAAATCCAATGCTTAACTACAATAATCTAGTAAAGAGATCATTAATTTCATAATCAAGATCACGATAATAGTACGATATATCTTTCCAAGGAAAGAGGATATTGTCTGTTATCGATTATTTGAAAATGACGATAACGATCATCAACTCTTAAATTTCTCAAAGATAATTAATTAAAATTTTGAAAAACTTGATTTTAAAAATTTGGTCTGGGTTTCTAAATCTCCTACGAGCACAAGCCCTCGTAGTTAATTACATCAAAGGAAACCAAAAATTTCCTGCGAAAACTCTCTATTAAAATAGCAATACGAATTTCATTTGGAATTCAAAGCTTGATATCAAAGAAGGTTCAGGGACTAGAAATTCAACAGGGATTGGTTCAAAAATGAACACTTATTTTTGGAGTCAAAGAAAGAAGAGTATGAGGTGTTTTTATATTCTGAATCATTTTAGAAACACCCCAACCTATCCTAAGTGTTGGGCTTGAATTTGATTAAAAGATATATTTAGTTTAAATGATCAATTTTATTAGAAAGTGAAAATTAGATTCCCGGAGATTGAGATCTTAAGATTGAAAATCTGCCTCAGATCCTAAGTCTAAAATGGATACTGAAAATCAGTCACCCGGATCCTAGCTAATGCAATGCAGTCCTGGACTTACCCTGGCCTGGATTGGGGAGCCAGCTAAACCACCTAAATACTTCAAAACCATGTGTCTGGTCTTTTATGAAAGAATGGTTAGGGACATTGTTTAAGATATGTTTAGGGAAGGCGGGGCCGACATCTAGAGCAGATTCTTAATTGACCCCTTGATTTATGTTGGGTGAGATGTCTAAATAAAATGTAATTAAGAATTAGACTCAAATTTAATTTGTTGCAAATACGATGCATGCTAGTTGACTCGAATAAATGCTTAAATTAAAATGAAGTAGTTTTAAAATCAAGCTTAAAAATAGATTTTATCCTAGAGATTGCACAACATCCCCTTGGACAGGACTGCACCCTAATAGGTCAGGTGGTCTACCAAAACCCGCAGGCGGGGAGGTGCCTAACCAGGTAGAGAAGATTCAATATAATGCATGAAAAACCCCCGGCAAGTCCGGGCTTACTTCTTAAAATCATTAGAGTTACTATCTGAGCCTAAAGTTTTTAAATCTTATTTAAGTAGAAATAGTTTTTGATCGTACCCTCACGAGCCTCAGATCGGATTCCAGGCTAAATCAAATACGACATGCAAGATCGCCAAAGAAACTAAAAAAAGCAGACAAATCCTAATCGCAATCAACACATCAATTAAATCAATCAAATAATTAAATTAATTAAATAAATATTTAAAATGAAAGTCCATAGGCAAGTGCCTTTTAATATTACAACCTAGGGTCTGCAGGAAAAGTAAAGTGGCCGGGTACCACCGACTACAACCCAGATTCTACTCCTAAGACTCAAGTGACATTGAGAATAGGTCTTCTCGTTCTTCACTTCTTCATCCTTCTAGAACTCCTTGGATCGACAGGTCTGGATATCTAAATAAAAAGAAACTCTCCCTTGAAAGGGGGTAATCTTTTCTCTTTAGACATTTAAAATGTCATCCTAATTTGGATCTCCAAATGGATAGGAACTCTCCCCTAAGGGATGTCCCTTCCTCTTTGGATTCCAAATTAGATATTTAAACATCTCATTCTCAAAGTACTTGATACATTACAACTCAATTCAAATATCAAATTACATTAATCAAAATTAAAATCTATACTCAACCACCTGCAGGGTTATCCTAATAATCAACAGTTATATAAGCATCTCAGGCAGTTAATAGATTAAAATTTAAATGCTCAATCACAGCCACACTTGGCCATGCTCTTTAAATTTTAAAGGGGGACTTAAGTAAATTTCTGGAGCACCTGTGCAATTTAATAATTATGATTTTGCCCCCTTTATTTAATGCCCTGCATGAGCATGGTCACCTGCATAAGATTGAATTAGTACAAATCATCCCTAGCCTAGGGTTAGATCTAACGCACAATCAATTACATCATAGAGTGCTGAAATTTAAATAAACAAACACATCAATTCTACTACTAGCAAACAACATACAGTAAAAGCTCGAAAACTCGGCACACAGCAAAAAGGTAAGCACCAGCCTAGCCTAACACTAGAGTTGGTTGTCCTAGACAAACATCTAAAGTGTCTGCAAAGGTTGTGTGGGTTTGATATGTCTTAAGTAGGATTATTAGTTAAAGTTGTTCGATGTTCTAATTGGTTGAAAGGCTTAAAGGTGTTTTAATTTGAGTTTAAATCTTAATGACTTTAAATTTATTTTAAAATTGGTTTCAATTATTTATTGGATACCACCTTTGTTGCACACCGTGGCCGTGAAGTTTATTTCACCTTCCTTAGGGCTAATTTAATAGCCTCGTAGGCCTGGGTTACCCAGTGGTACGCGGTATGATTAAGTATTTTGAGTTTGATTAAATTTGAGGGTTAATTAAATTTTAATTAAAGTTGATTGGTTGCTGGTTTTAATGTTTTAATTTATTTAAATTTTCCATTAACCAGTTCATGGCGTTGTGCCACCAGGCTCGAGGAATAAAGCCTCCTTAGGACACATAGCCCCGCAGCCCGTAGTAGTCCAGCCGGTAAACCAAGTTAATGTATTTGAATTAAAGATTTTAAATTTAGTTAAATCATTAAGAATCAATTCATTTCAATTTAACACTCCTTAGAATCCATTCATGGCGTTGTGCCACCAGGCTCGAGGAACAAAGCCTCCTTAGGACATGTAGCCCCGCAGCCCGGAGTAGTCCAGCTTAAAAACTTTATTTCGGGAGTGGTTGTCATGTATTAAGGGGGGTTAGTTGAGTGTTTTAAACATCAATTTAATACTTTCTGGAATTTGAAATTAATTATTAAATTTTGGAATTTTTTGGATTATTTTAATCATTTGATTAATGGTCAAAAATTGACTTTTTTGATTTAAAGTATTTTTTTGGAAAGTTAATATTTTATTAAAATACTAGACCTTAATACGATCAGTTAGAAAGTAAGTACGCTGAAATTGGATTTTTCTAGATTTTATTTTGAAGGTTTAAATTTTGACTTGATTTTGAACTAAGTTTGACCAAAAGTTGACTTTTTCAAAATTGATTGATTTATGGAAACTTCACATTTTTAATAAATATTATACCTTAAGATGAGTTGTATGCCTTTGACTTTTCTCAATTTGGAGTTCATTTGAATTAGTTATGAATTTTTGAAGTTTTGACAATTATTTGAATTTTTAAAATTAGTTTAATTAAAGCCTTTTTTGTGATTTGAATCCAAATGACCTCCAAACTTCTTGAAATCACTTCCAAAGATCAGGAATAATCTAAGGTGTTATTATCAAGTGTTTGAGAAATTTTTGGAATTTTTAATTATTTTTAATTAATTAAATTGATTAAATATTAAATTTCACTGAAACTTAATTTTGAAGTCTAGTCAAAAGGCTTTTATTTTTCATTGATTAAGAATTCAATTCTAGTCAGTTTGAGATATCATTTATAATTTTTGGATTTAAATTTAATTTATTATATTTTTTGAAAGTTTTTAAGGCTTAATTAAGCTTTGATTTTAATTGAATTAACTAAGGGGCTAAATGACTTCAAAATTCAGTGGGAAATTTTCCTAAGGCTGAGAGTGTCACTAAGTTCAAGTGTTCATAGTTTCAAGTCAATTTGAAGTGTATCCTAATTATTAGAATTATTCTAAAATTTCTAACCAAAGTCCTTAATTATTGTCCTTAATGATGACATTAAGTTTAATTAGGTTTGAATCAAAGTGTCTAGACCCTTGACTAATATACACATAAACATGCATACATAATCACAATCACAATCCAAGATCTAAGAGAGCCTTAAAACTAAGTGGTGTGTATACCTACACATGCAAATCAATTTAAAGTTTAATTAAATGAAGGATTAATCAATGAATAATTAATAAAGTAATTATTCATTGATTAATCATCTTTCTCCACAAGTTCTATTCAATCATGCTCAATCTAGGTTTGAAATTTTAATGGATCTCTCAATGTTTAGAATTTAAATATGTATAATTTTAAAATAGATTTTTAAATATAAGTATAAATATATGTATATAAACCTATATATATAAATATAAAATTTAAATTTAAAATACTCAAAATATTATTAAAACAAATTTAATATTCAAATGAGAGATCCTCTGATTTTTTTTTTTAATAATTTGAAAATAAGTATTCAATTTTGAAAATAATTAGTTTAATATTTAATTAAATATTAATTAAATATTAAGATAATCAAATAACTCAAATTCTTTAAAATAAATTTAGTTTTGAATTTCAAAATTAATTTTAAGTTAAAATAATTAAAATTCTAGAAATTTTAAGGTATTATTCATATTTTTGCGAATTAATTTAAATTTATTTTAAAATTTTGAAATTTTTGGTTAATTAAATGAATTTTAAACTAATTTGAAATTAATTAACTTTAAAAATGATTTTAAAACAAATTGAACAATGTTTTAAATACTTCTGGAATTTTAAAGTGATTTAAAATTATTTTAATTTATTTTCAAAAAAATATTAATTAAATTTTTAACTATTTATTTGATTAAAGGTTATTAATATATATATCTATATATATATTTAAAATTAATTTAATTTGAAATTAAATATTCAAAATATTTCATTTTTTTTTAATGATCAGAAAACTTGAAATTTAATTTTAAAATATAAGTTTAAAATTTATAAATTATTTTAATCATATTTAAATGAGAATTAATTTTAAAATACTTAATCATTAATATTTAAAATAATAAAATTAATATTTTAAATTAAAATTAATTTTAAATAATGTATTTAATTTTATAAAAAAAATTAACTTATAATAGTTTTTTTTTAATATTTAAAATTAATTTCAATAATTTTTTTGAATTTTAAAACAATTTAAAATTAAAAAAAAAGGTTTGGCGGCGGGCAGCACACGTGGTGGCTCTTTACTGGGAATTACAAACGGCAATGGCGGCGCCCAATTATTGGCGATGATTAGTGTCGCCACAATGATTGCCAGCTGATAGCCCAAAGCATGTGGGTCCCGCTCAGCCTTACTATTCCACATCAGTAGCTATTGTGAGCCTTCTGATCCAACGCCATCTGAAACGAGAGGCTCTGATCGAGCCGTATAGAGGCTAGCCGCGGGATCGGATCTATGCTTAAGCCTAGCCACGGGATAACTTGATCTGGACTGTTGATCAAACGATCAGCCGTCCAAAAATTACGCAGTTCATGCATACGCCGAACCGAAGGCTTAGAACACATTTTTGACTCGTTCTGTCAACTCACTCAATCAAATGACTTGAAATTTAAAACATAGATTGAGATTATGAACAGAAGCAATGTGGATATAAATGTTTAGCTCAAAACGAGCTTTATAAAATGCTAATTTCTCCTAAGTGAATTAAGCTAGGGTTAGGGATATTGAGCAAACTAACCGTTGGATTGGAACGATTTTGGGTTCTCTGAATTTGTTGTTTATCCACGCTCAATTCATCTTTAGAAATCATGGTCCAAAACACGATGGATCGAGCAGTAGAAGCTTGGGATGGATTTCACCTTAGGCTCGCCTGAATTCGATCTCCAACGATGTTTGACCGGATGATTTGGACTTGAAAGGGGTAGAGGGATTTGTAGGGAGCTCAAATGAAAGAAAATTGAGTTCTGGTAGGGCTTGAGTGGTGAGAGAATGTGAGAGTTGGAATGATGGCTCAAATGAGCCTTTTACCCTATTCAAACATCCTGAGGCCGTTTGGATGGCTGGGATAGACTTGGGTGGTTGCTAGGATTGTGCCACCCATCCAGGGTTAGGTGGGAGCAGGAGCCAAGTACGAGTGCAAGGATAGGTAGGTGAAAAAAGGTTTTTTTGTCCTCACATGTACATGTGGAATTGATTTGGGCTGATGGATCTCCATCCAAGGGCTAAGAAAGGCTTTGAGAACATTCCAGAAACTATTTAGATAGCTGGGGTTAAGAGGGCTTGGGATAAATGCCATTTCATCAAGTATTTAAGCCATTTGATGGCCCCTTTGACCATTTGTTGACTGGATTGACCAGTCAATAGGTCAAGTCTTGTTGAGGTGATATCTAAATGATAATTTCAACTAGTTGGATGGGTTTAAAAGTGGTTGGAAATTAGAGAATTAAGGATTGAATATATCTACATGAATGAGGAAAGGTTTGACCAAGTCAAAATAAATTGACTTGGTCTAAACAACCATGGCTCAATTCATATTGAGCTTAGACACATTCAAACCATAACATAAGATTGGACTAAGGGCTTGAAATGGGCTTGGTAAGTTGTATGCAATTTCTTTTGAACTAAAACATAGAAATTTCACCAAAATTTAATGAGTTAACCATATCACCTTGACTTGGGTTTGAATGACCAATGACTTTGGAAATATTCAAGGGATGGAGTTTGATGGTATTAAGTGTTTAAAGGGCTTGATTGGATTATATTTGGATATGAATTCTTAAAGAATTCATATTAACTTGAGTTGACAAAGGTTGGGTCAGTTGACTAAATTAACTGATAATTGGGTTAGAGGTCCACTCAAGTCTGAATCACTAGGGGAAGTGATCAGCAGAGTTTGGCATAATTTCAAATATACTTAAGGCTTGATTCAAAGTGAAAGAGCTTAATGGTTGAAATGGTCAACCAGGTTGACCTAGGGTCAGGGTTTGGGCTCAATGAGTTTGAAATGATGAATGGGGTCTGCTAGAAGTGGTTTTAGGGTCTAGAATAGTTATTTGGATCAAAATGACCTATTTAAGCCCTTAATGGGCTTAATAGGTCAACTAGGTTGACTTGGTCAACCAAGTTGACTCAGGGTCAGGGGCTGGGTTAAACCAATTCAGAATGATATTCTGAGTTTACTGGTGGTGGTCTCAAAGTTTGGGAAAGTCATTTGGTCAAAATGACCTATTTGGGCCCTTAATGGGCCTTTAGGTCAACCCTGGTTGACTTGGTCAACCAGATGGGTCCATGGTCTGGGAATGGGCTCAACATATTTTAAATGATATTTGGAGACCAATGGAGGTGGTCCCAAGGTCTGAGGAGGTCATTTGGTCAAAATGACCTCTTTGGGCTCTAAAGGGCCTTCTTAGTCAACCAGGTTGAACCAAGGGCTGGTTCTAGGTTCAACAGGTTTGGTTTGATATTTGAAACATGCTAGAAGTGATTGGAGTTGATTTGGAACTCATTTGACCAAAAGAGACTATTCACTCCCCATAGGGGTATTTTGGTCATTTTGACCCCTTGTCAACTAGGGGTCAAATTGAGTCCAATAAAATGCAATTTATTGCCCAATAGGTCATAATCAAGGGTCTGGAAGTGATTTGAGGGTTTGGAGAAGGCTCCAAGGTCAGGATCCATTGGGTGGCAGGTCCAGTGGCATAGGCCATAAATATTTGAAGGTTTTACAGCCTTTGAATTTCAATTCAATTTCTAGGGTTAGAGGCCTCAGAATGAGCTCAAAATTGGAGAGTTTTCTCTAGAGACATGTCACATTAGTTTGGAACTGATAGACCCTGAATCAGAGGTCATTTGATAGGGTTTTGAAATATTCAAAGATTCATTGGAAAAAGCTTTCAGGACTTGGACCTTTTGCCTTGTAATTTGATCTGGATTTTTTATTTTGAGCTGGATTTTGAGTTTGAATGATTGAATTTGAGTTATCCAAATCATTCATGATCATTTAGGATGATCATAGATGATAGGATAAAGATTGCAGCTTGATAGAAGGCTGGCTCAAGTATTGAGGTTTGAATTAAGATGAAGATTGGTTGAAGGTCATGATTTTTGAAATTTGGATTGATTAGGGGTTTGATCTGATTTGAATCTAGATTGACCTAAGGCCCAAGTTGATCTAGGATTTAGAATAGGTTTAAGATTTGGGTAGATCCTAAGGTTAGGATAGATCTAGGGTTAGGATAGATCTATGATCAGGGTTGATCTGGAGGAAACCTAGGGTCTGGAGTAGATCCTAGGGACTAAACTCTAGCAAGATCCTGGAGTCTAGATATCCTAGGGTTTGGATTCTAGAAGAGTCTTAGGATCTAGAGTAGGTCCTAAAGTCTAAACTCTAGGAAGATCCTAGGGTCGAGATAGATCCTAAGATCTAGTTGGATCTGGAAGAATCCTAGGTTATAAATAGATCTCAAAGGATAGAGCCTAAAAGGATCCTAGGATTTAAATTAGCTTTGAATTTGATTGAACTGAGTTTAAAATTAATATGTGATTAAGATTGATTTGAATCTGGATTGAGCTAAGATCAGGTTGATCCTAGGGTCAAGATTAATTTGAAGGAATCCTAAGGTCTAGAGCAGATCTTAGGATTGAAGTCTAAGAAGATCCTAGAATCTAGATCAGCTTAAAGGAGTCCTATGGTCTAGAGTAGATTCTAGGGACTAAAATCTAAGAAGATCCTAGAATCTAAATCAGCTTAAAAAAATCCTAGGGTCTAGAGTAGATCCTAGGGACTGAAATCTAGGAAGATCCTAGAGTCTAGATTGATCCAGGGGTTAAATTGATCTAGGGTTAGGATTGATCTAAGATCAAAATGATCCTAAGGTCTGGATTAGTCCTACTGACCTCATACAAAAATGAGATCAACATGTGTTTTTTAATTTTCTGTTAATTTTCTTCAGTTTCTTAAGAATCAGATCACTGAACACTACTGCTGATGAACTTATTTTTAAATGTGAATTTTGCTCTGTTTTTATTTAGAAACTTGTAAGCAGTGATTGACTCCTCTAAAACAGTTAAAGGAAGAAACATTGATGATTGTTTCTCCTCCTCTAACTCTTTTAATAGTGTATTTTTCTTATTGAATAAAAATCTTTTTTAAAATTAAAAAATTAGACTTTAAAATAGAGATCTATTTTATCTTCCTTTAGTAATCTATCTCATATGAGTAGTCTTCCAAATCATTGAATCTCATGTTTTCTTAATCAAGTGGTTGCATTTATCATATGAGAATAATTTTGTTTTGTTGTTTGCTTATCCTTATCTAAGAGAGTGACTTTTTCTTCTCTTATATCTAGAAGATAACCTCACAACTAAGAGTCTTTAGAGATTTTGAAAGAAAGAAAGTCGCAAAAAATGCTCAAAGTACACCAATCAACGAAAAAAGAGGCACAAAATGAGCCCAACACTAAAAAAATGCATAATATTTGCCAATAAATTGAAAAGATACACAAAGTGTATCAGAAATCAAAAGATGCGCAAAGTGTGCCAAATAACTGGAAAAAGAGGCACAAAATGAGCCCACAAAGAAATATGCTTCCTCCTCTTTTAAATCTTTAAAAATTTTAGAAGAATTCATGTGCCACTTAATATATTCAAACACTTGAGATTAAAAATCAAGATTTCTGATTTTTTTACTTTGCAATACTATTTTATTAGATTTTTTTTGAAATAAAGTTTGAAAGGATCACTTTTCTTATCTAATTTCTTTTCTTCTAAATTAGATTTTTGTTTAAAAGGAAGTTAAACCTATAAGGTGTCTGAGGTAGGGTTTACAAAAATTAATTTTTTAACTTTTCTGAAATTCAACATCATCAATTTCTTCTTATTGGCCTTTAAATTTAAACTTAAGGAAAATTCTCATTTACTCGAGTTGATTGATTCAAAAAAAAACTGTCTTTTGTTTTCTTTTTCGTATCCTTTTTATCTTATTCTTTTTAGATATTTTGACTTGAATTTTTGTATTCTAGAATCCTCTGATCATTCCTCTCCATCACTTAATTATTTTATATTTTGTTCACATCATCTAGACAATCCACATCATCCTAGACGATATGATCATCTCATCACCTATCACACATCCAATGGCTGATCTGAACCAATTATTGGTAATCATCCCGGATGGTTCACCTATTCGTCCTAGATAATCCACATTGAAAAAAGTTCTGGAAGATTTAAATTCAGTCAGTACGATCTATTAATACTCACTGTTCTGGATGATCCACCTAATCGTCCTGGACGATCCACCTAATCATCCTGGATGATATCTGATCGTCCTGGATCAGGATCCTTCTTACCTTTAGTTTGCTTAATTTTTTTGTGTGATGCTTGTACTGATGGCCTGTTCTATTTTGCTTTATTCGGTATTCTTCCTCTTATTTTGTGATGTCAAAAGGGGAGTAGTGTTAGTGTGTTAGTGTTGTATTGTTAGATTATTTTAATAAAATTTTCTTTACTTTGCTTATATTATTCTCCTTTGCTTTATTTTTTTAATGTTTTATTTTTTTAATTAAAAAACATTGCTTGATTTGAAATTGTCTAACAAATGTTTGCCATCATCAAAAAGGGAGAGATTATTGCAAATCTGGATTCGAATATCAAAATTTTGATGATAATAAACATTTATGTTTCTCTACTTCTGTTACTACTTCACATCTATTTCAGTTGCCCTGCCTACTAACTTTTCAAGTCCCCAAGATCAAATAAAATTCAAGCCAGCTCAAGATCAAGTAGATTAGGACTGAGTTAGTTTATAATTTTAATTCTAATGATTTTTATCTTTTCTTGAGTCAAATGTAATAAGATAGATCCTGATGCTAAGTAACCTTACACACACACTCAATGGGAGAAATTTAATAACTGAGCGAAGTTTTTATTTTTTTGATCATATTGTACAGGACGATCCAAAATCTTCCTAGACGATTAGTTAAAAGTAGAAACCTTAACTAGGGCATCTGGGTTAAGTAAACTGGATTAAGAAAATCATCCCAAATGATCCTCACATCATCTTGGATGATATTCTCAAATCAAAGAATCTCATCCGCCAAACTCATTTAGGCAAGATTTATTTTTAGAATTTTATTCTGATCGTATAATACGATCTCACATCATCCTGTATGATTCGTTACAATCATGCCTAAAATGATCCCTTGATTAGGAGAGAAATTAAGGTTAGATTGATCGATCACATCATCTGGGATGATCACAGAATTGGCCTAGATGATCCATTTCAAAAAACTTAATATTACTTCCAAGTCGGCTAGATAACCTGAACTATCTGCTGGACGATAATGTCTATTTTTGAACTAATTATACAGGACAATCGAGATATCAACCTGGACAATCAGTTATATTTCTACATATCATCTCGACTTATCTCTCCTAGATGTCTCGAACTATCTGCTGGATGAAAATGTATGTTTGAACAAATCATACAGGATGATGACCACATCATCCTAGACTATTAGAACGAACCTTATGGTCTGATCATACAGGAGAACCAGATTATCCAGGCTGAAAAGGCTATTTTTGTACTGATTATATAGGATGATCGATAAATCATCCTAGAAAATCTTTGACAGCAAGTTGAAATTTAGGGCACTTTTTGAGCCCTCCTATTTAAGCTCTTCTATAGTTGATATTAAACATCTTTTACTATTTTCTAATCCAAGAGAGCTTAGAGGAGAGGGAGAGTTTGGGAGAGAGAGGGAGGAACTTATGAGGGGGAGTTTGTGAGGGGTTTCACAAAGGTTACTCCAAGAAAGGATTCGATTGTCTTATTCCTTCTTCGTCCTTGGTTCCATGGTGACTCTGGGGAGATGATCATCAGCATCAGATCTAGATTCTCTGCCTCCTTTAGGAGGAAGCAAAAAGGGGTAAGGTTCTCTTTCTGCTTCAGGAGGAAGTAAAAGGAGGTGAGATTCTCTACCTGCTTCAGGATGAAGCCAAAGAAGTTAGGGTTCTCTATGTACTTCGGGAGGAAGCAAAAGGATTCTAGGTTCTCTACCTCACCGGTGTCGGTGAAAAGATTTTGTAAGGGCTTCTCCATCTTGCTATAGGAGCAAAAGGAGAGACACTATAGTTTTAGTGCAATACTTGGAGGGGAGGATCTGGGGAGTGGACGTAGGTCAAGTTGATTGAACACTATAAATCTGGTGTGCTCTTTTCAATTACTTTTCTGCACTCTAATTTCAACAAATTTCTTTTATTTATTTTGCATTGAAAATCTTTGATTTTGTTATCTGCCTCTGCTTAAACTGTTCGTGTTTAAAATATTCAAAAGGATTTAAAAGGATTTTCTTTTTGTTCAAGAATTTTTAAAATAACCAATTCAACCCCCCCCCCGCCTCTTGGTTAGCATCGAGACTAGTTCATAAGGGCTTAACAACCCTAACAAACTTTCATTCTCTTGGGTTACAATTATCCTCTTTGCTCTTTTGATGATTTGCTGCGTTTGGGTTTACTGAATCCTCTTAGAGCTAATTACTAGTTCCTTTTATCTTGGTTGATTTTTCTGACCAATTTTATTATGTTGAGTAAATTTTTAGACAGCATTTATATCCTAGACCTAGAAGAGCAATTTTGGGCTTAATGTTTATTGTTCTAATATTATTAGGTGGCTTAGAAATTAGATTTATAAGGTGGATGATTGCTTACCTTTATACTCCTTTGGTTTATTATAGGAATTATTTTTAAGCCAGGGGAACTAATAGTCATACATGGGTACCTTTATCCTTTTATGCACTTGTTAGTACACATTCAACTACCATCTTATTTAATATAACTGCTTTTTTGTGCTTCATCACTTTTATTTGAATCTCTTCTATTATATAGGTTGTCTGGTCTAGTTTATTACTTTGTAGGGATTGGTAGAAAGATTGGGCTGATTGATTACCATGAGATCTTTTTTTTTGGTCTCTAGCTCCTAACCAGCGTAACCTGTACTTATGCTACTTTATACTGGTGCTTAGATGGGACCTTAGGCTCATATGTTTTATTTTGAACTTTTTTTGTCGCTCTTTAGAGTAGTAATAAGCTAAAGGTCCCCCATAAGGACTTTGTAATTCATTTTTATATTAACGCGTAAGCCCGTAAGTGGGTATTATCCAATATATATATATATAAGAAAATGCAAACCATGACCTAAGTTTTGTCCTAAGGCTTATGAAAATCATTCCTCGTCACGTATATACCAAATTGAACCCTTGAATGGGCAAAGTTGACCTTTATTGGTCACTAATACCATTTAAGGTACTTTTGAACCCTAAACCCTAAATCATACATAGAAGCCTGCCTAAACCTCACCAATCCTCCTAAACTTCTTCAAACCCTAAACCATACATTCCTAAATATGTTTGAGTCATTAGTGGGCCAAGGTTAACAATGACCCTTTTGAACCATAAACCACCATAAATGAACCTTTGAATAAACTCTATATTTCTTGACCTTTGCATGACCCTAAACCACTTCTAATAAATTTCAAGTACTATTTAGAGTGGATTGGACCCAACCCCAAACCATGGATAAGCCTGGTTGACCAAACCAACCCTAAAGATCCTAAACTTTAATTTCAATGTTATACACCAATTCAAAGCACCCAAACTCTTTAGGACTATCCATTAGGTCCCCGATCAATCCTTGTTGACCCAACTCTTGGGCTAACTTAAGCTAGCTAATTGGGCTAACCCATGTGGCTGAAAAGGATTTTCCTTTAGTAAATTTACAACCAAGTGGAATCAAACCTAATAAACTTATGCATAAGGTGTCTCTAACCCAATGCACTAAACCAAACTAGTCTCAGGCCCTAGGCTAACTTGGGTCAGCCAATTGGGTTGACCCAAACCTTAAACATATAAATTCTATTAGCTATTTTCAAGCCCAAACCATACCATGTCCAATTAACCCACATATTAGAGTCTAGATACCTCCAGACACATGGCCTAATGATTTCAGGCTAGATGATGGCTTGAGGTGGTCATAAAATCCAAGAAACATCAACCCATGTGCTTGGTTCCCTCATAACTCTTTTGACAACTAATCATATGGGCTCTAACTTCTTAGATGTGTCATCTTACTCCCATTGGCCAATCTAAAACTATGTTGGTGGCATGAGTTGGCGAAACTTGGCTTAAATTTGAGTTTGGTTCACTGAGCTTAAGCCTTTAAATACTCTAAAAATCTCTAAGATGGGCTCTATCATTTTCTTTCAAAACCTTCCCCGGTGCTTTAGCTTTCATTCCTGAACATGCCAAACCCTCTAGTGTCCATCTCTGATGAGTTCAAGTAAGCTTTGGTGAGCCCGTTCTATCTAAAAGTCCAAATCCAATCCAACGGTCCCATGCTTCTTCCAATTGAAGGAGATTTATTCCTTAGGACCAGACAAACTCAACACAATCATTTCCAAGCTTAATTTTCCATCGAATAGAGGTATGGATTGATCCAAAGCTCTTCATTCGTAGTTATTGGGCAATTATGAATAGAATATTCAATCCAAGGGCATTAGGCCGTTAGATTGAATGTCCCTGATCAGATAATCCTTTTGGATTTTATTTGATCCAATTCCATATGCTAGATCTCCCATATCAAAGTAAATGTCACATGCGGTTGAGAATTTAAATGGGAGGAAGAAGAAGAAATCAGGGTCATTTGTTCTTTCCAAATGCACATTTTTCATTGAGTCATATAATTGCTCTTCCAACAATCCTGTGTTCCGCAAATGATTGCTTAGCAAATCAGGCGTGCACACATGTAAAGCACCAGTTGACTGTGTAATTACATTTAATTAAAAAAAATCATTAGATCTTTAAAAATCCTAACTCCTAGTCTTGTCCAAATTATGCATGCTTAGGCTCTATGGATTTGGCTTAAGGAGTAGAACAAAAGCCCTATGATTTAGAAGTTTGATATTAAATGATTAAATGTAAATTTCATAAAGACTCTCTAAGCTATTTTTGGAATTATTCATTAAATTGATAGTTCTTGAGCTCAAATTTAAATGGGTTGATCTTAAACATGCATGTCCAAAAATTTTCATCTCTATTTGAGGTCATTAAGAGCTTTAATTTGATAATTTAAAATTATTGCTTAGAAGTTGACATATAGTTTTAAATTGTCATAGATCCAAATCCACAAGTCATTGAGGTTTAATCTTTTGTGGTTTGGTAAATTAGTGTCCAAGGTTTAGATTACCACTAATTTTTCCTTAATTTTAGATTGTCAAAGCCTAAATTCTAAATTTTAAAGTATAGATATATTTACTTTAGAAATTAACTGCAAACCCTAGGAAGATTTTGGTGACCACCAATTACTAAGGTTTGGACCTTGAGTCTTAATTGACTTAAGGTTTAAATTTCAAAGTATGTGGAGTAAATTTGATCTATCAAATAAAGAACCATAACCTACTTTATATAATTGACCTAAGTTTTTTAATAAATCATCAAAAAATTTTAATTAAATTCTAAAAATCTAAAGTAAAGCTCAATCAACTTTAAATTCATAAACCTTTAAAGAAAAAATAAAAGCCCCATCAGAAAATAAAGAAATAAAAATAAATCAAATATTAAAAGAAATTTAAAAAATAAATAAATTCCTAAATGATTTTAAACTCTAGTAATCATCATTAGAGGCCATTCAAGACCTCTAGGGATGATTTTAAGTTGATTGGAGTTAATTTGGTTAAAAAACCAAACTCAGCTTAATTACTTGAATTAATTAATTTATTTAAATAGGATAATTTTTTTAAAATTATAATTTAATGAATAAAAATCCTAAAAATACAAAATAAAATGCAATCAACTTAAATAAAAATTAGAATTTACTAAAAATGATAAACCTCTAAAATTGAAAAAAAAAATGAAAACTTAAACTTTGGTCAACTACCTAAGTAAAGAACAAAATCTAAATAAAAGACAAAACTCATAAAAAGGTATAAAAAAATAATTTAATAAAAATAAAACTAAAATAAAATAAATAAACCTAAATCCTCAAATAAATAAAAAACTAATTAATTAAATGGAAAAAAATATTAAGTAAAAAAACAAATTAAATAAAATTATATTAATGAAAAATAAATAAATAAAATAAAAATCAGTAAGATTAATTAAAATTAAATCAAAATTTTTTAAATAACATAAACAAATTAAAAGAAATAAACTAAACTTTAAATAAAAATTCAAATAAAATTTTAAAATACAAAATTAAATAAATAAAAATAAAAATTAGAGAACATAAAATAAAAATAAGTAGATTTAAAAATAAATAAACCTAATCATAAATTAGATTTATTTTAAATTAATTAAACAAATCAATTTAAAAGAATAAAATAAATGGAATAAACTTAATTAAATAACCTTGGGACCTTTTGATTAAGCGCTTCAAGCCTTGAAGTGATTAATCAATGGGGTTTTATTATTTAACTCAATAAAAAACTTAATTAAAATATAAGAATTCTATACTAATTTGATCCTTTAGGGGAATCAAATGCATTACAATTTTGAGCCTATGACTTGTTGATCAATGACATCTAGCACTTAGGAGTTGTTGAGCACTACGTTCTTTAAAAATTAAAATTAAAAAAATAAATAGTTAAAACACGTTTATAAAATATAAAACATTAAATCATTAAAACTTAAATTTAAATTAAACCCATTGATCTTTCAAAAAACAAATAAATATAAATTATATACAACATAAATAAATTTTATAGTAAGATATATCTAAGCCATACAGCTTACCACACACTATAGATTTATTTGCTAGAATAACTAGCTCTAGTCTTGGCTTGGCTGGTATTTTTTTCCTATATTTTGATATGATATGAGATACTTAGCATGGAGGGTATCTACTTACTCTGTCTGTTTATTTTATTATACTATTGATTTCATGCATTCATTGCATTGATAGATATTGGCACTACACATTTACTATACTTGCAATTCACCTTACTTTTTAGTATATTGAATTTACATTTGCCGAGTTAGGGTTAACATTTACTCTTCAGCATAAAGTAGAATATAAATATGAGGCATTATAAAGTGTAAATTTGCAAATGTAAATATAAAGTTGTAGATCTCTTGCAGTAGGTAGAATGAGTTGTAAAATGTAAAGAGTTGAAAAAGATTTAAAGATGAATGCTTTATCTACACTTGTAGATTTCAAAAAGAAATTACTCTTCTTCATATGAAGATAATAGTCTTTTGGAATTCTATAAAAGATCTAACAGCCAGAAGATCATAAGGCTAAAGTAAGTAGTCATATTTAAATTAACACTGGAGTATAAATCCAAGCTTATTGTAGTGGAGCTTGGCCACCTTTCCTTTTATAGTATACCCTAGTATGTACTTTACTTTCTATTATAAATAAATGAATAAAAATTTTATTTATATATATGCTTCATAAAATTTCCTGGAATTCTAAGATACCTAATGTTGCTTCTTCTTAGAAAATGATAATCTTGATCTAAGGAATAATTTCCCTTCAAGTGGCAAGTAGTGAGAGTGATTAGATAAATAGTTAAGAATTTGCTTATCACCACTCAATAAAGCTTGATTGAACTCACTATTATAGGTCACTAGAGGCTACGGAAGCTCAAGGATTACTCATAGATCACTCATAAAGCTCAAGGAGGAAAACAAAGAAACCTGACTTTAAAAAAAACTTATAGAATTTATAGATTGATCAAAACTAAGCCTAACTAAACTTTCATCCACCCTAGGCCATACCAAGTCATTAGGTCAGTGCCAGACATCCCAATAGAGTGAGGGTAATCATTTGGAATAGCAAGGGCACATTGGATGAGCTGGCTTGAAAGTTCAAAGTGAACCAAGCCAAATCTAGTTAGTTTGGCACCAATTTCAGCCACCTCAAGATAGGCCATAGGCTGAGCTGGACTGGGCTAGTTCCTCGATTATGGGGGAATCATCTATAAGTAATGGTTTAGAATAATTTGGCTTGGGTTTCTAAATGTTCCATTTGGTGAACATAGGTTAGCCAATTGGGCTAATCCAAGGGTTGGGCTGGTTAAGGCAAGTCTAGTGGGTTTATAAGCAAGGTATGCATGCATTGGATCAGGTTAATTAGGTCTAGGTTGGAAATTGGATCAAGGAAGCCCCTTTAGGTACACTTGGGAGAGCCCATTTAGCTATTCCAAGTGGGCCCATTGGATGAGCAAACATGGGGGAGTTCATGTGGATCTCATAGACCTGGTGGCAAGCATTAGAGGTGAAGGGTCCAAGAATTTAAGCTAAATGTTGAGGAAAATGTCATATGACATATTTGGTCAAACTAGGTTGACTTAATCAACCAAGGTAAACCTCTCCTAATGATTGGGTTTGTTGGGTTTAAGGAAGCTCTTATAGATATTATGAAGTGATTAGGAGGCATGCATGTTAAGGCCTAGTTAGGGTTTAATGCATGAAATACACATTTAAGGGAAAATGTTTAACCAACATGTTCTTAGTTAAAATATGATCAACCATGTCTCACCATGGATTCTAATGGACTCAAACATGCTTGAGTGATTATTTAGGGGGTTTAGAAGTCATTGGCATAGTTTGAAATAACATGTATGCATGGATTTGCATTTTTCATCAAATGGGGACCATTTGGTCAACATGACCAATCATGGTCAACCATGGGTACAAATGGGTATAGGCATGCTCAATAATGATTTTAGGAGTTTGAGGGATCAATTCTAGGGTTTGGATCTATTATTGAATTATGCTTCATGCATAAGTTTAAGCTTTAAGGTTTAAGGGGTTTAAATGTCAAACTTGGTCAACCATGGGCCCCAATTATTTCAAAATTTTTCAGGGATGATTATTAATAATTCTAAGTTGCTTTTATGGGTTTAGATGGAGGTTTGAACAAATATGCCATGTTAAGTGGCAGGATATATAAATATGAGAAAGTTTGGAATTTAAAGGTTTATTGGTTTAGGGTTTAATGATTGGAAGGGCGTGGAGGCTTCCAAAGGCTATTAGGAAGATTCTAAGGAGGTGAAAAGTAAATATGCAGTTGTCCAAATCAAATTCCAATGTCTTCATTTACGGTTTCTATCAGGTAAGGGTATCCTTATGGGAAAGGATTCATATGGTTTAGAAATTTCACTTTGGAATTGGCCTCTTACAAAAAATGTGGTCAATAATGACTATATGATGCTCCAATGCTAATGGTAGTACTAGTACTAGGATGAGTATAATACAGCCATGGTTGGCATGCCTAAGAGTTGGGAGATGAACTCTCACGGCTAGTGAAATGTGTTCCCGAGCCCCCCTACCCTTTGAGCTTTATTAAACTGCACCGTTGTCAATGGTAGCAGTAAAGCTACTAGAGGATGATGATGATGATTAGTAGGGAGACTTCCCAACTTGTTTTATTATCTTTTTCTTTTTAGTTATTTCATTTTATTTTATTTCCTATTTTTTATCATGTCTTTAGATGTACTATGGAGGAAAGAATGAAATCAAATTTTCGTTTTTTGAGAAAATGGGTTAATTATCTTTGTTGTACTTTTTCAGTTATATATAATAATATTTCTTGGAATATGAATTTTAGAAATTATAAAAAATAAGATAATTAAGTATTTAATTGTACATAATTTAAAATTTTACCAAATAAAGATACTAAAAATAACATCTAATCATTTCATTTAAAATTAGTAATTCCTCATAAATTAAATTCCTAAAATCACTTAAGTGCTGGAGTACTTATAAAGGATTAATGTGAGTAAACTATTTAGCTTAATTCAAAGTCATCTACTGAGTAACAAAATATGGTATTATGAAACCTTTAATGAATCTTAGATAGAATAAAAGTGGAGGCAAAAGACATGTATTCAACATATGTGTAAAGTATTTAGCGAATGAAAAGTTAAACAAAAAATTTATAAAGCTAAATACTTAACTATTAAAAATTAGTACCAATAATATCTAGCTCCACTTAAATAAAATGTGGAGGTAATAGATAAGTATTAAAAAATCATTATAATGTACTTAACAAATTCAAATTAAAATGAGAAAAAGAAAAAGAAAAAAGAAAATTAAAAATGAAAAAGCTAAATACTAAACTATTAAAAATTTGTACCTATAATGTTCAACCCTACTTGTACACCTTTAGGAGGAAGTATTGGAATCATAATACTTAAAGAAAGCTTATAGACTGATTAATGGATGAACTAAATGTGGAGATTCCAATAATTCAAAAATCATTAACCCTAAGTAAGTTAGTCAATTATCATATACACTAAGGAGTTTAATTTAGAAGAAATATTAATTAAAAATGAAAGAATGGGCTACTATAAACTATTTTATAAAAAACTTTTACAACATATGTTATTGAATAAATACTTAAATTATTCATTTTATAATTTCCAAACATCATATTCTAGCAGAAGAAAATTTGACTTAAGTGTAATATGAATTACTTGAGGATAAGTAATATCTTAAAGTTTGGGAAATTTTGATAAGAGAAAAAATGTATAATCTAAATTACATCTATTTTTATAAAAATACCCTTTAATTCTATCATTTTGTGTAGGAAATAAGCAAAATATTCTAAAAATTACATAGCACCATAGCATCACAGATAGAGCACCGCTGCACTACATTTCCCCCAATTTTACCAAGAGCAAGGCACCAAGGCATTTGGGAAGGAGCACCAAAGTGCCAAATGGAGCACCATATTGCCCGTAGTGCCCAATCATCATAGTTCCATGGTGAAAGGTAGTTACAAATAGCCAAATTGATGCAATAAATGATGAACGAACATGTCAATTCAGTAGCACCATAGTACTATCTAGTAAACACTATGATGCTTATTTAGTTATTTGTAAAAAATAATAAATAGAGAGCTTATTTTTAATTTAAATGGCTACTGCTACAATAGAGGATTGGCCATAACTTTTTTTGTTATAGTGTAGGGTGATTCTAGAGAAAAGGGAGGAAGAAGTGTAACGAGTTTGTAGTTGTGTTGTAATGGATTTCCTAGTGATATCCATATGAACTCATTTCTTATACTTCTATTTTTTTACCATGTAATGAAGTATGTTTTACTTAATTAAATTTTTAAATCTGGCAAAAACTATTCTATGGGCTTATGATACTTTAAAAAATATGATTACACTATATTAGATTTATAATTTCATGAATTACTTAATGTTATTTTTAAATCCTTCACGCTTAATTTAGTTTATTTAGAGTCCTTACATGAACTTAAAATATAATGTTCTCAACAACCTTGATGATAAGTAAAAGAATAATTACTGGATTAAAACATAACTTTGCCTTGCATAGACATATAGTGGTTAGAGTTTTGGGATCTTAAAGAGATATTATCATTGTAGTTGATAGAAATCATAGTTAAACACTCCAACAAACTTGAAACATATGAGGAGTATTTATGCTCTAATTCACAAGAACATTAGAAAAGATCTAACTATTACAAACATGAGTTTTAAATATTATAGGTTCAGAGTTCCCTAAATATAGAAGTTGTTTCTTTAAACCATAACTGTTAATTTTTAATGACACACCCTTTTTATTCGACCAATAAGATAAATTCAGTAGTTCATGTAAGCATTAGAAGAGTGGCCTTGGGGTAATTCAGATCCATGTGGGAATGATACTCTACTCATTACTTTAGTACTTGACACAACATGCACACTTACATATAATAGGTTTAACACCACAATATAACAAGAAAGGAAAGGGAACAATATTCATGTCAAAAGCATTATTTTAAAAATCATTCTTCCCTATTCTTAATGAACATATTGCAGTTACATTTCTTTGCATCCAGATGTGTATGCTTACCCTGGGACTTTAAATTTTAAATTCCAAAAAAACCCATCAAAAATCAAAATTCATTCTCCTAAAAAGTCCTTTCCTTTCTTGCAAATGTATTATAGTTATATTTTTTAAGCTTCATATGTTGATCGGGAAGGGTCCAAGATTATTTCCACATTTTCCAAGTTCAAAACCTCTATTCATAAGCATCATAGTGACATCACCTGGTAGTTCGATGCATATAATAAAAATTCAACAAACCCTGCCCATTTCAAATTATCATAAGTTAAATATTCTTGCTTGAAGTCAATGAAATCTAGATGGTTAATACAAAGTTCTAATAAATTCTAGGAAAAAGGCTTATAAACTGATTTTCACCTTCACCAACAACCTAAAATTGGCTCTAAACAAGTCCAAGTTTGGGTCTGACTTTCAGAATTTAGCCATGACTACTAGTGTCCCTCAGTTCATTATTGTTCCACATGTTAAAGTAGAGGGCAAGCAACCCATTCTAGAATACTTAGTGGGATTAGGTCTCTAGATAACCCCATAGCCACAAGCCCTCCATAATATCTAGGATTGGGCATTTTGAGCTTGTTCAACAAAGCAAGAAACTTAAGTTTTTTATTATTATTAATACTACTACCCTACTGATGGACCCAACATGTTTAAAGTTGGTTCATTTATTGTTTTATCTAAGATGACTATGACCTAAAGGAGGAACAAGAATAGCCACCTAAAAAAAGATCAAAAAAGAAAGAAAACTAAAGGATTATCTAATCATGGCTGCCGCCAAGGAGGTGAGTGAATATTAGGTGGTAGCAAGTTTCATGCTGTCTCTGTAACCCATAAAGAAGAGGATGTAAAGGTGACAATTGATTCTTCCCCTCCATCCGTCAAATACCCAACAACCTTATCAGTGGAAAGAAAGGAATGGTAGTTGAATAATCTATTGAAAGGGATAGTTCACAACTATGTTCATAACTTTGAAGGGACAATGGTTGATTTACTAAGTAATTTAAAAAGTGTGATAAATTAGAAATCAAGTATCTTAAATATAAATTAATTTATTTAATTATGAATATTATTTAATATTTGAGTTGAAATGTAACAAATTAATTTATTTAATTAGTTAAATAATACAATAAGTGAATCGACCGAGTCACTGATTAAACTGGCGGTTATAACTGATTCAATCCACAATTTTCAGAGTAGACCGAGCTAACCTTGTTACTGGTTCATGGTTGAACCAATTAGTATGGTTCAATTTTTAAAACCTTGGTTAAAATATACTACTATTTTAGTATTAGATGGTGGTTATCTTTTGGAACCATAAGATCTTTTAAAAGCACTGAAAGTAGTATTTTGACTAGTGGATAACACTAGAGTGTATCAACAACCTGAGAATTTAAAGAATTCTTCTCATCAAACTCATTTCCATCAATCTCCATCTTCACTTCCATTTATAAGAAGGCTAAAATAATTTCTATCCATTATTATGAACATCATTCCCCATGAATTGGTAGGCAGAATTCTAAGGGTCATCAACATTCATCTCAGTATAATGTGAGGAGGCTGAGTTTTTCAAGTCAGCAAACTTCAACATCTAATGAGAAAATTTTTTGGAAACTCAAAGTGGTAGCAACTCCTATCACACTAGTCACCATTAAAGACTATGTGTAGAAGGAAATCAAAGAGAATGGAAAAAGGATAAAAGATAAATTGAGTCTTTTCCTTATGAGGATTATAATCCTGTTGATCTGTACTACATGTTTGGAAAGTCTATAAAGGAAATCATGGACATACTAAAAGACAGTCTAAGGAAAATCAAAGAATAGGAAGCTATAGAATTTGATCTTATATAAGATAATCTTCTAAGAGAATCATTTGCCAAAGTTAACATGGTAGGTGCTAAAGGATCACTACAAAAAGAGCAAAATATTTTTTAGAATTTCAAAGTTTAAGGTAAGGACATGAAACTTAGGAATTTTCAAAAGGGATTGGCTCAAGATTGAGCAGTTCTTTCTAGAAATGAAGAGGGAAGAGTAGGGAACAAAGGGATTCTGAGATCGCTTAGAAGTGCTTCAACTTATCATAAGGTTGGTCTTTAATGTTTTAGTATAAGATTTATTTTTATTTAAGTTTGTATTTTAATAGAAAGTTGTGACCTATAATCCTGATCACTAGAGTAGGATAATGCCCCGGAGGTGAGAGCTAATGATATGAAATTAGCCTCAAAACCTAAAACTAAGGAGAGCTACTATATAGTACTGACTAGAACCTAATCTAATGAAATGCAATGGGACTTATATCTTTGACCCTACCAAGGAATTAAGAAAGCTGGACTCTTTTAGACTTATGTTCCTTCCTGGATAGGACTACCAGCTAAACTCCACCTAGCATTTTAGAAATAACAACATTGACTATGTTTATGGCTGAATGTGTTACATCTGTAAGCATAAGTATGTAAACAATGATGGAAAATAACTTTCAAGTGTCAGCCCCAAGAGTTACCTTTTTAATATAATTTATGTCAAGCATGTGAATGTTATATATATATATATATATATATATATATATATATACATCTAATCATAGGGTATCAATAAAACAACATACACTTAGAGATTGGCATCAATTCACGCTTATTGGTTCATATAATAATGAAATCAAATTTGAATACTAATAAGTCTGTAGTAGGTCACCAGGTGTACAAAATACATGAGATATGAACAATTTGAATACTCAAACCAAATGTTGCCCATTCATACTAGTGATTAAGATTATAAAAACATGATTATGTTTAAGTACATCCTCCAGCTATAAGCAAAGCTTTCAAATACAAGCTGTTAGTGTATTCATTCCAAAACTCAACTACTTCAAAGTTCATATTGATGGTGGTAATAGTAATAGTAGACTCAATTTCAATGCCACCTCACAATTTCATACACATGTTCACTATAATTTTTGCAAGATCAATTTGAATAAAATAAAATGTAAAGCAAAGTGCATACCTAAAAATGCTAGATGGAAATTATTCCTGTAGATGAACAAATTAACAATGCTAAGAGACCTTAATGGTGAGTTAAAAGAATTAAAGCTTATATCAACTTTAAGGAGAACCTGGCACATTCCCCATTTTTATTTGGAAAGCAAGTTAAACAAATTTAGAAGTAATTCTTTACTTTTAAAAAAGTCAAATCAGAGTAGCCAATATTTTCTCATGATAGAGAATGATGAAACAAAATGCTAGGATCATTATTTTAAAAGTTTCAAAGAAAATTGTAACATGATTCAACCTAATGATAACTGAACAATAAAAGGGTATATCAAAATCTTCTAGTCCAATACCATATTCCAACAAAAATCTTCATTCAATTTGGAATAGTAAAAAGAGATTTATACAAACCTTCTCTAATGAGGATTATTCCCTAATGATTGATTTTCATAACACCATTTCCATTGAGCAAAATTCAACCAAAATATTCACATTGGATGCTTATATCCAATAAAAGTCTAATAAGTTATCATAATTACTCAATATTTATAAAATCATGAGGTAATTATAACCATGCAACTAGCAACTAAAGACTTCTTTTGTTAAAAATTACAAATTAATTTGCATAATCGAATAATAGTAAGTACAAGCCATATCGCAAATACCATATGGATAAACCAATGGATGTTGATTCTCCCCTCTTCTTTCATTATAATTTTATATATTTATGAAAATTTATATAAGATTTTTCTAAATAATATTTAATTTTCTAAATAATTCATTAACCTTTATTCTTTTTCTTTTTTAATCATTTTTAAATCCACCATTACTTTTGAATTTGAATTCATTGAATTTTTAGATTAGATCATATTAGTTATGTATATGTCATTTAATTTTCATGTGTTGGTTTATGTTAATTTTATTTTTCACTTAGTGTTTGGAGTTATTTTGATATAATATGAATTGGATTGCTTTAAGTGTAAGGTGAAATCCAATTTTATTTTATTTCTCTCTTAGATATATATGTGTATATATATAATTTGGTCTACTATTTATTAATGGTTTTATTAATTATTTGGCTCTAGATATGACTTATGTAGGTCAAATGTGCTAATTGTCCACATAGGCTGATGATTGTAGGATGGAAACTAACTGACTAGGTGGGTATGATGCTCCCGGTCAGGATCCCATGGTTCTATCATCCCTAGTTTGTTATTGCCCTTAACCTACTTAGTTGGGTGACTACCAGAGAATCCCTATTAGCAACCAAGGTGTACCTCATCCAAGAGAACCTCATAGACTAAGGGATTATGGGACCTAATCCTATGCTGACAAATAGGAAGTGCACAAGGCTATGGTTAATAAGCCTTATTCTTGGTTGTTTACCCTAGGGTGTCACATTGAAGCTATACATATATTTATGAATAGTGCAAACTAATGGAGACCTAAAGCCTAGACTCTTTATCTATACCTATTAAGTGTTTTAGTATCTTAAATATCAATAAAAATATTATGTTTTAGCTTTAATTATGCAGGAATTTCTAGGAAAGGAAAAAATTTCACAAGTGTTGAGCCAGCATTGCAGTGCTTCAAACTTAAGTGCTACAGTGTTATCATTTATAATGCCCTAATGCTACAATATAACACTTCAATGTTGGTGCCTTTAGAATTTATATGAAAGCCAATGCCCTAGTAGAATCAAGGTCAGCACTATAGCACTTGTGATGCCATAGCACTTATGACATTATAGCAGAAAATAATAGTATTATAACACTGATCACTCTATCATTCAAGCACAAGAGTGCCAAACTATATTATGCCAAAGCACCAGGAGGCACATTCAAGTGCCATAGTGCTCAACTTTTTCAGCACCGCAGTGAAGAAATAGTCAAAACAAGGAGCTACACTAACTCAACTAAAAGCAACACCATTTTATCCAACAGATGCACCAAGTTAGTTTAATATTGTAATGAAGCAAGTTCAACAGCATCGAGGGGCTAGTTCATTCTATATTGTTGTTTTACTAACCTATCAAGCACTGTAGCAGCTGAGTCCATTTATATACTTCATATAAATAGACATTACATCATTTTATGGGGTTTCTATTATATCCCTATCATTCTTGTGTTCTTAAGTGTAGTGCCCCCTTAGAGTCAATTCTTAGTGATAAGGGAGAGAAAGATGATATATTGAGATATCATTAGTATATCTTATTATAAGCTGCTAGAAATTTAGAAGAGAAAGGAGCGTGGAAAGTACATGTATATTATCCTAGTGACATATAATGACACTTTCACTCTTGTTTTCTCTTGCATGTAAGCAATAAATTCTAGATTATTCCCATTTATTTTCATGGCTGGCTAATTTCTAAGTTATGGGCTAATGATGTGAAACCTATGTGAGTACTAATACATACTCTTATGCTTTAAATAAACAAAGGATGTTTTAAATATCTTTAATTCTTAATTTAATGCATATAATGGTCATGTTTGTAGTTAAAATTTAGTGTGATATATTGCCTTAAAGGAGGAATACTAAAATAATTAGGAGAATTAAAATGGAACTCTAGCATTCCTAGATATAGGATGTTTTGGTGTTCTAAATTTTATAGAGATATACTAACTGTAGAAAGGCCATAAACCTCCCTTCACATCCCTACAAGCTCAATAGATGTCTAGGGATATATATGCTCTAATCCATATCAAATATGGAAGACTCTACTTTGAAACACTGAGGTAATTCACATTCATTAGTCCAAAATATTTAAACATTTTGTATTTTTCTTTTATGTTGCATATTTAACTAAATATAGAATCACAATCCTAACTTTCATTCCGTAAGATAACCATTATCGTTAAGTAAATAATAGAAGTCCATTTTAAAAACTTAGTAGAACACTTTCTTGTAGGTTTAGCACTCTCTTATTTCACTTTATTACTTGATCGACATGTGCACTTCTGCTTAATTGACATAAAAAAACCTAGGCATATTTCAACCAAACGCATATTATTTACGCATCCAAGCAATTACCTCATTATCCACCTTCCATTTTTTGCCATCGTTGCTAGGGAAGAGTAATGTATATACTATAATTTGATCTATATTATTGAACTAATTACATATAGAGTCCTATTTGTATCATTTAACTTGTATCCTACTTATTGTTTATTTAAAAATTTTTATAAAAGTAAAATTTTGCTTGTTATTATTATTTTATTTTCTACTATTTAATTTCTTCTTTGTTATAGCATGTGTAGTAGATCTAGCAAGGAGTATTTATTATTGGATTTAGAAATAGAGAGAACACTTAAAAAATCCAAAAAGACTTTAGCTTTAAGTATGGTTGAACTAACTTAAGATTAGGACCATCCTAGACCTCTTAAGGAGTATATCAATCCTATAGTAGATGGAATTCATTAGAGTATTAATAGACCTACTATCTAGGCTAATAACTTTGAGTAGAAACCTACCATAATTCAGATCATTCAAAATTCTTAGTTTGGAGGAACCCCTTTTGAGGATCCTAACCTACAGTTAGCTAGCTTATCATGAAGAGTTTAGACTTCAAGTTTTTTTTATCCTGTGATTTGAGTTTAAAATCTTGACTCAATGGTGAGGGGGTTCATCACTTGCATGCAAAGTTACCTATGATGGGCTACTCCTTAGGCCAAACTCATGAACTTCAGGGAGGTAACCATAAAGACTCACCAGTTGAGGGGACTTATGATTAACCCTTATTATGGAGCTTATCATGTTAAAGGGAGAGGTTATCACCCATCAAGGCTATTTACTGCCATTATTTGTCGAATGAAAAAGGATTTTCTATCTATATTTTATGTAGCTTATAGCAAAAAGGAGGGGGTATGCCTAATACTAGCTAATGGTATAATGGTTGTAGTTGACTAAAATACCAGAGCTCTGAAGAATAGCCTTCTGCCGGGGACTCGCACGCTACTTATTATGGAGCTTATTGCAATAGGGGGAGTCCGCCAAAAGAAATAGAGATATTTTACTATAGATGATGTGTCCTTTGCCTTCCCTATCACATATAGTCTCAGAGCATTTAAGACTCACCTTCTATTGCGGTCTTACGTACTACTCATTATAAAACTTATCATAATGTGGGTAGTCAGCCAACAGACGATGAGACATTTTATTATAGATGATGTGATTGTTCATCTTGCATGGGTAATATTTATCATACTTGTACGGACTAATAAATAATTTGGGACATGAAGTGTGTTACCTCATGACTATTGGTGGCACATATACTTTGATCTATATTTCTGATGTCCTTTCTATTTAATGAGCCACTATTACCATTTATAGCTTCTAACACAACGCTTCACGGTCATCTTCTTATAAATAGAATGACTGGGTTCACTGTAACATGAATAGATTTACTTGCGGGTAGCATCCAATAAGATGGTGATTACTTTTGAGACTATTTTTTGAGGATGGGCTTACTTTCTGATGGCTAGCGTAGCTTTGACCTTGCATTATTCTTTTGGTTTTCCTCTTATGCCACATGAAGGGAAAAAGAAGAGAAAGGAAATGTGTCTTCCTTCCTAATGTTAACCTTTAGGTGTAAATGAATTATTTTAAATAGGGGTGACTTGCGGTACTCGATTTTGGGAGAGTGACAGGATAGATGGCAAGGGTGCTATAGGATAATAGCTTGCAACTGCTTCCAACTTGCCTCTTCTCTACTATGCCTCCTTCAAGGTGATCAAAATCAGCTGAAGCAAGTCTAAAATTTTTCCTTGGGTGATTCTATAATTAAGAAGGTAAGAAGCTGATTCGTCTCCTCAGACGAGTCAGTGAAAGTCATTCCTTTAACCTGGCTCATCTGATATATCATGATACTTATTCATAAGCTAAGGGCTATATGCAAGTATACTGGTATGTTTTTGGTGAAAAGATCTTTGTAGGAGAAGCACCAAGTGATATGGAGGGTGAAAGGGGGGTGGAGTTTTTCCAATTCTACTCTACATGTCAGACAAACTCTTTTTGATATGGCCTATTTCACTAGAAAATAGATCAAGTCCTTTGGATTAATGTAAGGGTAAATGATTGTAATTAAAGGCATAAAATAAAAGTTATTTTTGTTTCCCTTGTGCATTTTCAATATGCTGTTGAGTTACTTATCTAAGAAATGTATTCATCTGATATTTACTCATTCTCACATGATGCTGGTAAATAACTTTGTAATTTTTATTTGACTGTGATGAAACTTTATTTTTATAAGAGATGTGAGAATGTTCATATGTACACATATTTATAATAATAGTTCTCATGCCTTCTCCTGAGTGTTTCGAGCATAGGATGAGTAACTTATAAGAAAATATTTTTTTGTTTCTTTTGTCTCTAAGTGTGGATGAGTTTCATAAGAGTTCCTACTTAGGTTTAAAATATAACAAGTCATTTCACATGGAATAATGAGTGGATCTTCCTAAAAAGAAGACTTTCTTTCAAGTGGGGGGCTCAGCTCACTGAAGGGACATATTATCTTTTAGCATAAACCTAGACCGAGTTCGACTTGCCTACACTATCGGGTGATCATTCTTGACTATTATATTATCAAAGAACTATGATTTAGTAGATTTTTCCATTAACAAGATCCCTTAATCGGGGTGAACTCATTCGGAGGTTACTTCTTAGGATTTGAAATATAGCCTATCGTTAGTTACTCGACAGGAATAAAAAGTGGATCTTACTAAAAGATAACTTTATATCATGCTAGGAGCTCTGGTGCTCACAAAGGTATTAAGAGCCTGGCGGCCTCAGCTCACCATAGGGATTAGTCCAATCCTTTCTTTCATCTTAAACCTGAAGAGGGCTTGACTAGTCCATGCTACTTGGGTGATCATGCTTGATTATTGTTTAAATGAAGGATTGTGGTTGGATCAATTTCACATAAGAAAGGTCTCTTTATGAGTTTTAATTACAACGTATAAACATTAGACCTGAGCTCCTTGAATGTTCCAAAAAGGTGGCTCTTTGAGAGTGGGTACCTTTGATATTTTATTTTGGTAGGAGATATTTTCATAAATATAAAAGTTGTTCTTAACATAAAGGCAATTAAGAATATAGAGCAAGTGAAGATGGGTACTTCCTTTATGGATAAAATAATTTGTGGTTGTTGACACTCTAAGTCCTGGGTATCTCATTTCAATTGTGTGTATGTACTGAGCAAGGTCGTTAACACTTCAAGTCCTTATTATCTCATTTCTATTATGTGTTTGCACTTAGCAAGCTCTAAGGTCAACTTTTTTTTAATGAATTACAGGCCCTTCCCATATACTCGCTAATTTACCAAGTGCTGAATGACGAGTGATGACAAATGCTTTTTTCACGATGAGGGCTCTACATAGGAAGGTTTTCTCTTTGATGTGAAATTTATAGTATTTTGAAGTTCTTCTCTTGATTTCTTTTTGTCAATGTGTGGCTTGCACCCAGAGTTCTTCCAGTAAGTCAATGGATGTTTTAATTCCTCCTTTATTAATTATCTTCCATTAATGAATTAATAATCATGGCCGTGGGATGTGGCCAACATCCTTTGGATGTACAAATTTAATTTTATTGTGAGTGAGACCTTACTGTTGTGTTAGAATGAAAAAGGTGTTTGCCCGAAAGAGGTTACAGGGTTGTTCTAAGTACCTATAGTATGGTGGGAAGTAGTTCTATCCATTTTCCTTTGGCACCTTTGATCTTCTTTTTGAGAAGTTTGAGTATGAGTTTGTTCATAGCTTCTACCTAAACATTGATCTGAGAAAGTTGCACGGAGGCAAACTTGAGATAGATTTCTTGAATGTTGTAGAAGTTTTTATACTTTTATCAGCAAATTAGAGCTCATTGTTAAGTGGAACTTTGTATCGATAAATAGTGTATGTCTAAATAAAATTTAGATTATGATAGAAGTCATATGGCTGAGTACTTTAGCTATGATCCACTAGGTGAAGTAGCCAATCATGACTATAATAAACCTTATTTACCCTGTTGATGGTGGATATGGACCTAATAGGTCCATACATCACATGACTAATGGAAATAGTCTTGTGATCGATGTAGCTTATGAGAAGGTTGTAACTATATTGGAGAAAATTGTTGACTGTATACACTTTTTGGAGAACTCTTTGGCATCTTTTCTCAAGGTCAGCTAGAAGTATCCTTGTCTAAGGATTCTGGACGAGAGTGTGTGTCCTCTTGAGTGGCTTCCACATTCGCCAAAGTGGATTTTTTTCAGCACTGCTTCTTTTATTCTTCTCGCATATACATAGGGTTAAGTGAGGAGGCAGAAAATCTGAATAGGTTATCACCGAGTAGTAGGCAGTTTTCCTCTTTGATCTTGAATCACATGGGATAGTTAGTGTCAATGTTGACTGATATAATTTTCAAGTATTTGATGTAAGGCTCGACCCAACTCGTAGGACATGGAGTCATATGAGCTGCCTCTATTTCTATTACCTCTTCTTCCTTTATTCCAGGTGTCATGATCCATATGAAAAGCTGGCTATTGATGCTTCCATGCAAAGATAGGAGGTTGGTGAGTTGGTTATGATTCCTGGGAATTTGAAAAATTTTAAAGTATTCAAGCTTATCAAATTTTTCTTTGGCTTTTAGTAGGCATTTTGTGAGTATCTCATCTCTTACTTTGTATTCACTATTGATCTGATTAACCATCAGTTTAGAGTTTCAGTACACGTATAGTTGAGTGATGCCTATTCTGGAGGTGAATTACAGGTCTGTGAGTAAATCTTAGTACTCAGCCTAATTATTTGTGACTTTGAATTCAAAACTTATAGCTTGGGTGAATATAGCTTTGGCAAGACTTCTGAGGAACATGCCTTCACCAATTCCTTGCTCACCCAAAGCACCATCTACATAGAGCATCAAGTGGGATTAAGTAACTAATTCTAAATCCACATTTTGACTGGTGTAGTCTATGAGAAAGTCAATGAGTGCTTAATATTTGTTGACCATTATTAGAGTGTAGGTGATTGAGAATTCCAATAGTTCTACAGACCATTTGAGTAACCCTCCTGAATGATCAGGTTCAATGAGAACTACCTTAAGAGGATGATTATTTACTACCTAAATAGAGTGGGCTTTAAAGTAAGGTCATGATTTATTGTCTGAGTTAATGAGTTCCCATGCATGTTTTTCTATGAAAGAGTGCATTTGCTCCATACCTCAGAGCATTCGACTTATATAGTAGATGGGCCAATGATTTTCCCTTCTTCTCTGATGAGCACAATTATGATAGCATCTTCATTAACTCTGAGATACAATAGCATGCTTTTTCCCGGCTGAAGGCTTTGAAGAATTGGAGGTGAAGTGAGGAGATCCATCAATTGTTGGAAGGTAGTTTCATAATCTTCTCCCCATAAGAATTTATTCACACTTCTAAGAACTATGAAGAATGGGGCATATCTATCTCTAAAATGAGAGATGAAATGGTTTAGTTCAGTGATCCACCTAGTGAGTCATTGGACTTCCTTGGTAGTTTTTGGTGTTATCATTTCTAGTATAGCTTGTATCTTATTAAGGTTGACCTTAATTTGTCAGGTATAAAAAGGAACCCTAGGAATTTCCTGCTCCGAAGGTGAACTTCAAAGGATTTAGTCTCATGTTGTACTTTTATCAAGTATAAGACTTTAATGTGCTTGTAAGAAGATCGGCTGATAACTAAGAGGTCATCAATGTGGACTTTGATGCTTCTTCCTTAATACTCCTTAAAAACTTTATCTATCATTCTTTAATAGAATGTTATAGCATTCTTTAGCCTGAAGGGCAGGAATTCATAAGGAATGTAGCTTTTTTTACAATCTTTGGGGTTCATCTTAATTTGGTGGTAGCTAAAGAAGGAATCTAAAAAGCTCATTACTAGAAAGCCTACTATAGAGTCAACTAAGGAGTCGATCCTCAAACATGGGTAGCCTCGTGTCCCACTATAGCACCCAGGCGTAACCTCGCGGGGTTGGATCAGGTCAACTGGGCAACCTACTCTAGTTGGGTCTGGGTTAAAAATCTTGACCTATTTGTAAAATTGGGTTGGGTCAAGGTCAACCCTTTTGGATCCAGGGCAATTCGGGTTGGAAACAAACCCAACCTGTTGACCCATTTTGACACCCCTACATACATTACAACACTAGAGTCTTGATAAAATTACATTGAACTCAACACCCTAGTCGAGTAAATTTTAATGCCATAACGCTATGAGCACCTCATCACCATTAGAGGAACACCACAATGATCTACATTTTATTAAATTTATAAATAAATCGATGCTAAAGCACTAACCTCTAGAGCAACACCTCATCAGAAGATGAGTTTAAGTGTCACAGTGCCCATTCTTTTGCAGTGCCACGGTGGAACAGTTATGAAAGGAAGCATCATTCTAAAAAGTAAAGTATAATGCTGAGTCAGCTAAGCCTTATGCAAGGTTAGACTAATGCCTCGGGGAAGCCAATTTAGCAGCGTCGAGCTGCTAATTCATATTTTAATGCCATAGTACCACTATGTCAAGTGTCAAGGAAAAGGCCTAGTAAACTTTAAAAAATTCTAGGAAATGGTACACACATCCAATAGGGGTGAAACTTCATAACATTGAACTTAGTGATATTTTACACCTTAGGTCCAAATTTTACTGGATTTGGAGGTTATTAGGTCAGAAAATTAACCAAGTCAAAATTCAGTCTTTTTTAGGACCCAAAAACTTCAAAAAATGTAATAAATCAAACTTAAGTCTAAAAATTAAAAATAATATATCAAACTAACCATAACTTGACCCTCTATTTAGAAAAAATAAAAGCCTTATCAGTGGACTTTAAGTTTAACTTTAATTTAAGTTTTAGTGAATATTAATAATTAATTAAATAAAATAATTAAAACATTATAAAAAATCCCAAATAAATTCAGAACACCTAAAAACACTCCCAAAGGTCATCCCTGACCTTTGGGAGTGATTCCATGCAATTTAGAATAAGTTTGGATCAAAACTATCAAAACCTCCATAATTAAGTAATTTAAAAAATCAATTAATTAACCAAACTTTAAAAAATCATAATTAATTCTAAAAAAATCCAAATTGAATAAAATTAGTGTTATTCAACTCCATTTAAGGTCTAGTATTTTTTTTAAGTAATAAACTTATAGAAATAGGTTAAACTCAAAAAGTCAACTTTCTAGTCATTCGTAGTTAAAAATTGGGTCAAAACATCAAAATTTAAAACTTAATGTACAAAACTCCAAATTGAGCAAACTTAAAGGTATTATACTCCATATAAGGTCTAATATTTATTAAAAATATTAGATCATCAAAAATCACTTAAAATCAAAAAGTCAACTTCTTGGTCAACTCTAGTTCAAATTTCAACTTAAAGTTCAAATTTTCATAATTAAATATAAAAAAATCCAATTCCAACAAACTCAAAGCCTAATTACTTATATTTAGTTCTAGTATTTGAGAAAAATATCAAAACTCTAAAAATTAATCTTAATCTAAAAGTTAAAATTTGACCCCTTAATTTAATAATTAAAATAATCCATAAAATTCAAAATTTTGATAATCAATCAAAATTCTAAAAAAATTTAATATAATTAATAAAATCAATCGACCAACCCTTTAATACATAACAACCACTCCAAAGATGAAGTTTTTATGATGGACTACTCTGGGCTGCGAGGCTAAGTGTCCTAAGGATGCTTGGTTCCTTGAGCCTACTAGCACAATGCCCCGAACGATTCAATAGGATATAAAATCTTAAAATTGATTGATTATTAATAATTTAACCAAATTAAAATTCTTAATTTAACTACATTAATCAAACTTTTAGGATGGACTACTCTGGGCTGCGGGGCTAAGTGTCCTAAGGAGGCCTAGTTCCTCGAGCCAAGTGGCACAACGCCATGAACTGGTTGATGGAAAATTTAAATTAATCTAATCCTTAAAATTAGAAACTAATTAAATTAATTAAATTATATTATTCCTTTAACTTATAACTAATTAAATCTATTTAATCAATCAACCTTAAAAAATACATTTTAAAATAAATCTTAACACATTAACATTTAAACTTTAAGCAAATTTACCCTTTAACCTTCAATAAACCCAAACATTAAATAACTTTAACTAATTACCTAATATAAGACATATCCTAATTACAAAGCCTATTACACACACTTAGATGGTTTGCTAGGACACCACTTCTAGATTTAGGCTAGGCCGGTGTTTACTTTTCTGTTGTGTGTTAGGAATTTCAAGCTTTCACTGGATGTTGATTGTTAATGTTGATATGATTATTTATTTAATTTTTATGCTAATATAATCTTAATGATGTGGCTATGCTCATACAGGACATTGAAATTAAATGGGGCAAAGTTAAATTTAAATTAATCAAATTTCTACAAGTGCTCCAGAATGCCAAGTCCCCCTTTAAAATATAAAAGAGCATAGCCAAGTGTGGCTAGTTTGAGTATTTTAAATTTCATTATATTAACTACTTGGGATGATTTAATATTAACTATTTAGGACAACCCTGCAGGTTATTCGAGTCTAGATATTTTAATTTTCATGAAATGTAATTCAAACTATTAAGTTGTAATACAAAGTGATATTTGAGAGAGAATACATAAGTATCCAACTTAGATTCTAAAGAGGAGAGAATATCCATTAGGGGAGGGTTCTCCTCCATTTGGAAGACTAAGTTAGAATAGTTTCAAATATCTAAAAGGAAAAGAAAATACCCCTTTCAAGGGGGAGTTTCTTTTAATTTGGATATCCGAACCTAACAGATCCATGAAGTTTGCCGAAGGACAAAGAAGTGGAGATCGAGAATAATTTCATTCTCAAATTCACTTGAGTCTTAGGAATAGAATCTAGGCTATTGCTAGTGGTACCTGGCCACTTTACTTTCTCCTCCATTTATAATATTAAGTGGCACTTATCACATAGACTTTCAATTTAAATACGAAATTAATTGATTTGATTTATAATTAATGTGTTGATTGTGATATAGGATTGACTATTTTAAGTATTTTTTTGGAAATTTTTCATATTGATCTTTGATTTTGCTTGGAACCCGATTGGAGGCTTGTGAGGGATCGTTAAAACTTTTTCTACTTTAATTAAATTAAAATTTTTAAGATAACAGAAAAACTCTAATGATTTTAAGAAGTAAGCCCGGGATCGTCGGGAGTTTGCATTGCATTTTATTGCATTTTCTTTCTTTTGTTAGGCACCTCCGTGCCTGCAGGTTTTGGCAGACCACCTAGCTGAAGGTGCAGATCTGTCAAGGGGAATCTGTGTAATCTTTAGGGAAAAACCTATCTTAAGCCTTTTTAAAATTACTCTATATATGATTTAAGCATTCATTGAGTCAACTAGCATGCACTATATTAGAAATAAGCTAAAATGAGTCAAAAATTTAATTGCATTTACTTTAAGTTTCATATTACCCAACATAAGGCATAAGTCAAAGGGCCAATTAAGGACCGCTCTAGATGTCAGCCCTATTCTCAAAACTTATCTTAATCAAACATCCCTACTAATCTCATATAAAAGACCAGACTCATGATTTTGAAGCATTTAGGTGGTTAGCTGGCTCCCCAATCTAGGCCAGGGTAAGTCTAGATCCTGCCTTAAATTAGCTTGGTTTGGGTTACTGATTTTTAGTATCCAATTTAGACTTAGGTTCTGAGACAGACTCAAGCTATAAAACCTCAACTTCTAGAAATATAATCCCAATATTCTAATTAAATTGGTAAATTAAAATTAAATCTCTTTCAATCCAAATTTAAGCTCAACACTTAGGATAGGCTGGGGTACTTCTAAATTATTTCAGAATCTCAAAGTACCTCATACCTTTCATCCATTGGTCTCTAAAATAATTGTTCAACCTTGATCTAATCCCATTCAAACTTCCAATCCTCACCTTCTTTGATATCAAACTTTAAAATCCCCAGTAGAACTTCCAATCCTCACCTACTATAAAAGATCCATCAATTAGAAGATTGAAAACCAAAAATAAATAATTATATTTAAATCTATTTTATAGAGGAGAAGAAATATAAGCTTGTTGTTGGTAGAGATTAGCTACCTTTTCTTTATAGCAAGCCATGAGTTGTACTCTAAAATTATAAATGAATAAAAGTTATTTTTTTATATTGTGATTGATGCATCATTTTATTACGTGATCATATACATATTTTAAAATCCTGATTATAAAATTTTCCAAACTATAATCCTTAATTCCTAAAATAGAGCCTACTTAATCTCCATCATATGGCTTAATTGTACTTAGGATTATTAGATGGTATCTCAGTATAAGTCTAGATTGTATATACCCCCTCAGTCTTTACATATTCATATTATATTTTATTCTTTCTGAATCTAAGATCTAAATCTAAATTTTAAATATAACTGTAAAATTTATAATTTAAAGCTTATACATTAAAATCTTATTATCCTAATCATTTCTTTTAATCTATATATATTTAAAAATCCGTTGTCTTCACTTTAATTGAGAGTATTCTCTTAGGATATATAATTAATTATACGGACTTCCCCCTATAGGAAGTCTAGAACCTAGAATAAAATAAACCCTATCTTAATTTCTTCTTAAGATAGAGGAAAATTTTATGGATGTATACCTAAGTTTTAAATATTGGTTTAATTTCATAATGAATATTTATTTTATCCTTAGGGGTAATTTGAATATTCTTTATATATTTGATTATGAAATAAATAGATGAATTAATTTCATAATTAAATAATAAGTGAATATTCCTTTTATGCTTAGGGATCAATTAAATATTCCTAATATAGTTTTATTATAAAAATAAATTCTTTAATATACTTTTATGATTAAAATGAAAAGTGAATATTATTTTTGTCGATATGGATAAATTGAATATTCCTTATTTAGTTTTGATTATGAAAATACATTTATTGATTTAGTTTCATGATTAAAATGATAGGTGAATATTCCTTTTATCCTTTGGGGCGAATTGAATATTCCCTATGTTGTATTTGGCCATGAAAATAAATTGAAGGTTTCTCTTCTCAAATTAATAGTGAGACATTAGTCTATCCTTCAAGATGGTATAATGTCAATCAACGTAGATTTGTCTAAAAAACCTAAATATAATTTAAAGCAAATTTTGTGTGACATAAATGAAAATTTGTCCACAGATATCTCTTTTAGAACATAAAATATTTAAACATCCTATGTATAGGCATGCCAATATTCTATTTCAAAATTTTTTATTATTCTTGCATTTTCGTAATCGATGACATACATCACACAAGCTTTTAACTGCACACATGGCTACTATGTGTATTAAATGAAGAATGGGAGATAATTGAGAACATCATTAAATCTTTAAACTATAAGAGTCTTCATTGGTACTTAATATGCTCATTATATCATTAATTCAAAATAAGAGATCTAGCCAAATATAGAATAAAGGACAAGCTAACTTATTTTTACTATATTCATAGAAGAATCAAAATACAAGAGAAATAGTCAAATTTTATCACCAAGTAGGATCAAAGTATCTCCTCTATAATCTTCTTCATTCACTTACTAAAGAAGCATACTGAAAAGTACTAAGTTTTACATTAATGACTGAACACCTCCATAAATAGAATAGAATATCTATTTATAACATAACACAAAAAGGGTATCTGGCACTATGGTGCTTGAAAGTGTGGCACTGTGGAGCTCGAAAGTGAACTAGCACCTCGACACTGAAATGTTTACTCTACCACAGTGCTTGATGATGTGGAACAGTTATTAAGTGAATATATATATCTTTTTTACTTCAGCGATATGTTTCCTGGAAGCTATAACTATAGCACCATGGCATTATAGAAATTGAAGCAATGCAGCGCCTGCATGGATAAAATGGTGTTGAGGCAATGAAATGTGTAACATCACACTATTTATTTTCTTGAGAACTCAGTGCCACTAAGCAAATTTTTTGGCATAGCGGCCCCTCAAATGTCATTGTGCTAATTGTGATGTCGTTGTAGCACTCACAAATATAGAGTATGTTCTTGAATTATCTAAAGTGATGCTTAAATAGTGTTAAATGGAGCATAACAATGGTGTTTCCTTTGGCGGCGCGATGCTGCTTGTTCCTTTATATTTTTTTACCATTTCTGAGTTTTTCGAGCACAAAAAAATGACTAAAATAATACTTTTCATTGAAATTCAAATATAATAAATATTATATAATTTACACTTATCAAAATTTTCCCAACTTTAACTCCTACTCATCCTCAAGTAAATAAGGAAATATGAACTTATGATTAATTTAATAACAAAATTAAAACTTGATAATTTATAATTACTAAAATGTTGAAATAATACATAATAATCTAGAAGTAGTTAAAATGAACAAAGTTATAATTCTAGTTTAGAAAATTCCTAACAATTATCCTAACCTGTCACCTTACCATTGCTTATTCTAAATTTATATATTATGAATATAATCCTTGGCCTATTGAATTTTGAAATGAATAAGATAGCTTAAAGATTAGATGTGTTTGTAATTAAAAGTAAAATTTTATTAGTTCACCATCATCTGTCAGTTCTCCTTTCTTGTCCTATGTAAATTTAAGTATAAAATTGCAGTCAAACTTTAAGTTTTTAACTGATACCAATTTTTGAATGTACACTTTTTTTTATTTTAGTAAACAATAAGTATATAATTAATAATTTTGAATATCAATTTTACTTATATTTTTTTGCAATCTTAATTATTTTAATGTAAAGATTTATTAAGATCACTAGTTTTAATTTCAAGATACTATGATTTCCAATTTTAAGTTACACATATCTATTGTTTTAACCTTAATTATTCATTATTCAATTTAAAGGTCAATGTATAATTGTATAATTTATAAAATCAAGTTAAGTCAATAGCTTAAATGATTTAAGTTAGTAAATTATTAAGTTTTCTAATCTATGAATTATAATGCAGTGCTTATTTAACGATAATTTAGGGTTTTATTATTATCCTAATTTTACATAATTTTTAATTATCATTTTTATTTTGGTTAAATAAATCATCAAAAAGTGTAGATATTAATGAAAGGCAATGTAACAGTGTAAGCTTAAAGGGAGTTAAATCAAATGTAAATTCAAGTCATTTGGAACTATAATTAATGACACATGCTTTTTCATATGAATAATAAAATACTAAAAAAAATATGTGATGCATATAAAACTAAGCAAATGATACTAGATTACTAGTGCTTAAGGCACCATTCTAACATCATAATAACCTTGGCTCTCATGGCCATAATAAATATAACCAAGAATTACAATCATCTTAAACTATCACATCACTATGATCTCTCTCAAAGCAAAGAAATGAAAAAGAAATTTAAAATATATATATATATATATATATATATATATATATATATATGCTACAAAATAAGGGTAGGATTCTCTCTCTCTCTCTCTCTCTCTCTCTCTCTCTCTCTCTCTCTCTCTCTCTCTCTCTCTCTTTCTACTTACTCCAACCTCCTAACTAGTAGAATAAGGATCTTCCTCTTCCTCCTTGTCATCATCATCAGTAAGGTTTCAATCTATAACCATTAACCTTGAAAGTAAAAAAATAATTTTATCTTGAATTTTCACAACACCATATGAATATATTTGAATCATTGTAAATGGCTCCACCCATCTAATTTTACTCTTTCCATGATAAAGAAAATTTAGAGAGAAAAAGAAAAGTGTCAAAAAAAGTTGACTACACTTAACATTTTATAACTAAACAAGCATGGTAGTTGTTGATACGTACGAGCACTGCTGTGCTGAGTGAGTGAGCTTTTTTTTTGGATAAAATATGCAACATAAAATAGGAAAATTTTAATAATTAACAAGGAACACTAAATATAAATATGGGTTGCCTCCTTAACACTACTAAGTTTATAGTCTTCAGCCACACTTGCCTAGATTTATCAATTAGGCTGGGGTTCATTACTACCACTCCTCAATCGGTTTCCACTAGGATCTTTTCTTTTCTCCTTTGGATTAACTTCAGTATTGCTAGGCAATGATAGAAGAGGCCTACTACTAAATGAAATCATAAGATGGCCTAATTGAGTTTCCAAAATTTTAATAAAAGTAGCATAACTTTATAATACAGTTCCTAATTACATCACTACCTCTTCCAAAGAAGATTTTCTATTTATAAATTGATTATTTTGATTAAATCCTGGAGATAAGAAGGTCTAAGATTAAAAATAGGTTATTAAGGATTGTTTCAGATTCCTTCTTGAATATTTTAACTTAAATTTCATTAATTATTACCACTAATATTATTTGATCAATTAAAATTAGGATAGTTCCTCCAACCTGGATTATACGTATTGGAGTATGATTATTTTATCTTATAATTAAATTAATATTTTCTATCCCTTGCACACTATTATCTTCAATAAAATGTAAATCTTGATCTTCTAATTACATAGATGATTCTGATACTGATCTTGAATTTCCTACTATATTTAATTTTTTAGAAATTACTGCAACTTGAGTAGTTAAAATTAGCAATACATCTGATTCATAAATTTCATCTATTCTCTCAGGATTTACCCAATTAATAGGCCACTTGAAATTATTAGAAGTCCTTTTCTCTATTAATTCATATGCTTCATCAAATGGCCTAAATATTAAAGATCTTCCTACTAAAGAATCTATGATTGCTCTAAGAGATCCTACTAATCCATTATAAAAAGTTTAAATAACCTATCAATAAGGTAAGGTATGGTGAGGACATTTCCTAAGCATTTTTTTACATCTCTCCCAGATTTTATAAATTGATTCTCCTTTGAACTATGCAAAAGATGTGATATCATTTCTAAGTTTAGTAGTCTTTGAAGGTGAGAAATACTTAACAAGAAAATTATGAGTCAACTTATTCCAAGTGGTTATAGAGCCTGCAGATAAAGAATTCAACAACATCTTAGCCTTGTCTCTTAGAGAAAATGGAGATAATCTAAGCCTCATAGCATCATCACTAACACTATAATACTTAAATATTGTATAAATTACTAGGAAACTGGCTAAGTATAAATTGGGATCTTCAACAAGAGTTCTCCCAAATTGATAATTTTGAACCATCTAAGTTATGATAGGTTTTAATTCAAAATTATTAGCATGGATAGTATGTCTATTAACACTCAGATGAATTTTGTCTACACGAGGGTTAGCATAAACTCTAAGAGGTCTAGACTGATCTTGAACTACTACTGATCCAGACATTTTCAAAATCTTTTTAGTTTTTTTAATTTTTTCTTATATTCTTTCTATGTAAGAATAAAAAAACAAAGGTTTATTTCCAGATCTATAAAGCAAGAAATAATGGATACATAATAATAAACAAATAAAATAATAATAATAAATAAATAAATAATAAGATACAAGATACAAGTAGGTCTAAATATATATTTATTTAAATAATATAGTTAAAATTTGCAATAAGCAAATTACTTCCCCGGCTACGGTGCCAAAAACTTGATGCGGTAGACTTATGCAAATAGGAAAGTAAGGCTTTATTACAAACTGTAATAAATACTTATTCTGCCAAAGCTGAGTAATGCTTTCTTTGATATGTTAATAATGGAAGCCCACTTAAATGTACATAATTAATCTTACCAAATCAAGTAATAAAGTAATGAAGTATAGTATCGAACCCATGAGGAAGTGTTATGCTTGCTTAAAATAAAAAAATAACTACTGCTTATTCTAAATGAATAAGTTATCCTCCTTTAATAAAAATGATATTTTTGGTGTTTCTAACAATGTATAAAAATAGTAGAATAGTTGATATAATGTTTAATACATATTTTGGATTAATGAATGCAAAATACCATTTTTTTCTAATGAGACTTTTAAATAGATGTGATTCAAAGCATGCGCATCCCTAGATCTCTGTTAAGCTTGTAGGGGTGAAAAGATATATGATATCTTACAGTTATAATATTTCCTTTAGAATTGAGAATATTCAAATATCATATGTCTAAGCATGCCAACATTATATTTGAATTTTCCTAATTGCTCTTACATTTCTCCATCAAGGCTATACAAAACATGAGGTTTTAACTACGCACATGGCTAGTGCGTACTAAATGAAGAACTGGGCATAACTAAGTACACCATTAAATCTTTAAAGTATAAGAGTCTTCATTAGTACTTAATATGGTCTTTACTTCATCAATCCAAAATAAGAGATCTAGTCAGACATAGAATAAATGACAAGCAAACTCATTTTCATTGTACTCATAGAAGAATTAAAAATAAGAGAAGTAGTAGAATTTTATAACTAGGTAGGATTAAAGTATCTCCTCTACACTTTGTCTTCCTTCACCCACTGAGTTGCTTCACTAAACTTAGGCTAAACACTCAAATAGATTGTATTTTATAATTCATTAGCCTTTCTTAGATTTTACTCTAAGAGGGTACTAGAGAAGCACACTAAAAAATACTAAGTTTTATGTAAGTGATTAAACTCCTCCAAAAATAGAACAAAATATCTATTTTCAAGAAAACATAGAAAAGGTGTCTAGCATTGTTGCACTTGAAAGTGTGGTGTTGTAGAGCTTGAAAGTAAACTAATGAATCGGCATTGAAATGTTTGCTTAGTCATGGTGGCTGATGACATGGAATGATTATCAAGTGAATAGACACATCTTTTTCACTTCAATGATGTCTTTTGGAAGTTATAACTGCAACATAGTGGTGATGTGGAAATTGAAACATTGTGGTACCTGAGTGGACAAAATAGCACTGAGGTATTAGAATGTGTGGCACTGTAGCATTCATTTTCTTGAGTACCTAGCATCGCCAAGCTAAATTTCTAATGCGACGGTGCCTCGAATGCTGTGATGTTCACTGTGATGCCATTATTGTACTCACAAATAGAGAGTATGATGTTATAATGTCCAAAAGTGAAGCTTTAGTATTGTTGAATGGAGCACGATGGTGGTGCTTCCTCTTACGTCGTAGTGATGTTTATTCCTTTATATTTTTCATTATTTTTGAGTTTTTCATATACAAAAATAACTAAAACAACATATTTTTATTGAAATTTAAATATAATATGTAGTACATGATTTATACTTATCAGTATATAAGTTTGGTACTGTTGCACTAAAGTCTCACGAAAATTAGTTGTAATGCAATATATCAATATAGTAAATTCATGTGTCATAGTACTACACCTATTTTTATAGTACTTTAGCACTAATATATGCAGTGTTATAGTACCACAACATTATTTCCACAGTAAAGAGACATTACATTTAGCGCTGCTTTAACTACTCACATTTTCATTATGACCCATTATTGAGTATCGAAGTACTAAGTCAAACCATAATTAGGCAGTTGGAGTACCGTAGAGGTAGTCTTTTTAAAGTGCTATAGTGCTCATATGTGTCAAACATTGCATCAATTTCTTACTAAAAAAATTGGCACTTCAATTTTTAATGTTAGAGCCATAGTGCTACATGTCGCTTCATACCACAATGCCAGTCCCACTTTGATTGTTTATCATTTAGGTTTTTTTAGCATATATGTTTCATTCTTTGTAGTTCCATAATACTCATAAAATTCTATAAATAGGAAGGATTGTTATTCATTTTCTTCACAATGCAGTACTTAGCCATTTTCTCTTGTTTCAGTGTTATTGTGATTTTCTTCTAATCTTTGCTCAATTCAATTCCATGGCTCTTAAAGTTCAAGCTAGCAAGAAGACGGCCTTTTCCTCTTTCAATAAGAAAATATATACTCAATTATTTATAAGTAATCAACTAATTCCAGAGAGGGAGTTCCAAAATCTTGCTTGGTTATTATGTCTAACATTATCCGTAGGGGTGGGAAACCTTTTGTGAGGAGCCTACAACCTATATTGTAAATATTATTTATGAATTCTTTGTTGATGCAAAGGATGCTCAGAATAATAAGTGTTTTGTGAGGGAGAAGTGGTTGTTTATCGACCCTAGCATTAATAGAATCTATAAACTGAAGAATATATAATTTGATGATTATTTTGCCTTTAGTTTAGCACCTATTGACCCCCAAGAATTACTTATAGTTTTGCCTAGACCCAATAGTGGAGTAGTTTGGAAGAGGAGAGAGAGAGGGAAAAATAATAAACTTTCCACCATCTTACTTGACTAAAGTTTCTAAAGCTTAACATTATTTTATTTTTGCTCGATTATTACCATGTAAAAATATTAGTGAAGTGACATATGAGCGATTAATCTTAAATTATACAATCAAAGTGGGTCACTCCATAGATGTTGGGAACTTAATCTATTTTTCTTGATGTAAATCATTAGGGGATCAACCTTTGTAGGTTTAGGTCACCCCCCCTATTTTACTCCCTTTATACCACCATGGGTGTTTTAGGTGACTCTAGTGAGGAGCAATCTTTTTTTCTATTTTTTCTCTCACTAAATAGAAAAATAATAGATTTACGAAGGGAGGAGATGATGAGGAAGCAAGACCTAGTGAGCCTTGATTGCCCAGTTTGCCTAGTTATAATCAGCAAAGCACCTATAACCCCAGGATATTAGGAGATCAGGTTGCTGACTTAAGAAAGAAGATGGAAGCTGTACTACTTTTTATGAGGAGATTTGGGAGTGGCAGCAAGGGATGTCATACCGGGTGGCCCACATTATGGATATGTAGTAAGGATAGCAGAACTATGCTTCATAGTTCAATGAAGTAATTATTAGTATGTTTTGGAGGAGCCCATTTATGGAGAATCTCGACTTCCTCTATTTTCCACAAGCTCTTATATATGATCCTTTCGTTTAGTAGCCACGAAAGTAGATGATGATGAGGAGGAGGAGGAGGAGGAGGAGGAAAAGAAAGAAGATTGGGATTGAGATGACTGTTGTTAATTTTTTAGTTATTTTCTTTGTTGTTATTTTCTTTGCTTGGAGATTCTAAGTGGATGTTGTGAAGATAGTTCTTTGGATGGTTAGTGTAGTGGTGCACAAGTTGTTTGGTAGTGCTAGATAGCATGTTTAGATTATATTTTAGAAGGCAATGTACTATTTATCATATCAATCAAAAAGCCTTTCTAGTACTTTACTTTGCCTATTTTTTGGGCACTTTATTATATTTTGTTTGTTATTGTAAATTATATTGTTGGTTAAATATTCTAATTAGCTTAAATTTCCTACTTAAGTATTGTAATATCCTCTTTTAATTACATTCTGATAACTCATCAGAACCAAAATGAAAATTGTAAGTTAAAATTACTTAAAATTAAGAATAATATAAAACTATAGGTACTTTATTGAAGGAACAAATAAAAATAATTTCTAATTTAACTATCATAACAATAAACTATGAAAAATGTCTAAGTTAATACTTCGCATTAAACTTAGTATTCATATATATTAAAAGAAAGAAAATGAAATAAAAGAAGATCGAAAGAAAGAAAGAAAGAAAAAACTAAAGGAAAATGTGTACTATAACATCAAAATTTGGTATATGATGATGGCTGAATTTCTAAAGGATTCTAATAATTAATTTAAAAAGGAGGGTATAAAAAGCTAGTATATATGAAGGTTTACAAAAAAAAAATTAAAATTATTTAATGTACAATTAATTCCTAAACGATAAACCATATAATCTAAATCAGTAGTAAAATTACACTTACACTTGTAGTAGATGAGTTCAATTTGGATATTAATAAAGATGATTTCTTAGGATGCTCTATTTTTGAATTCTTTAATTAAAATTATTACACTTTGATTATTGTAATTATATCTAAATGGTGAAGTATTATCTTATATATTAATTATTTTAACTTGTTAATTTTTAATTGGAATAATGGATTGATCAAATGGTGCAACCACATTGCTCGAGGGAAAGTAATAGCTTAAGCTGGGGGGAATTTATTAAGAATTATACTAATTTTTATTGTGATAAATTCTAGTCAAAATATTTTTTTTTAGTTGATGTTGTACATAAATGTCTCAGGAAAAAGATAAAAAATTATAAAATTAGAACCAGTGCCTTAGTGACCCAAACATCAACATTGCACTGCCATCAACACCCCAACATCAGAACTATACATTGCAACGCTAGGGTCTCAAGAAAATTGTATTTAATTTAGTGCCATGGAAATTTGTAAATAATTCAATGTTGAAGTACTAACTTCTAGAGAATCGTAGCAACATAAGATGAGTTCAAGTGCCATTGCGCCCATTCTTTTATAGTGTGATGATGGAGCATTTATGAAAGGAAGCACTCATTAAATCAGCCAAGCATTACGTAGAGTCAACCAAGCATCATACCAGGTCAACCCAATGCTAAAACGTAGCAAATTTAGCAGTGTCAAGATTCTAGTTCATATTTTAATTCTGTGATGCCACTTTGTCAAGTGCCACGACACCTAAGTTAGTTTGTGTAAAACCTATAAATAGTTTTTAGTGTTTTTCTTTTGGAGAGTCTATGGGAGATACCAAGAGATAGTGAGTTATGTTTAGTGGAGTGGCTGATTATCCTTATAGTGAATAAAATAACACTTAGGAGTGAAAAGGAGGGTGGAGAGTAAAGGTTTAAGGACAGAATCACTTTAGGGAGACTCCATCTACCTAATATATTTGGGATTCTCCAATCTAGTTGATATTTTCTTCATCTTTTTTATTTATACCTTTTCTTAAGCAAGTATTGAAAAGTATTTTTCTTCAAATTATTTATATGGCTATCTAAATTTCTTATTCTGGGATGATGATGTGAATAATCTATGTATAGCTTAATGTAGACTCTTGTATGTAAATATGCATGGTTGTTCTTAATTTCTCTCATGCTTAACTTAATTTATATAATTTTCATGTATAAAGTTAAAAAACTAGTGTAATACATTACCTCGACAGAAGAATGTTGTAATAATTAGGAGAATTGAGATAGAATTCCTTTATGCCTAGATATAAGATGAGTAGAATTTTAAGTTCAATGAGGATAATATCATTGTAGAAAGGCCATAAACCATTTTTTACTCCCTATAAGCTCGATAGGGATCTAAGGGTTCATATACTCTGATCCACAACTATTGTTGATGAGTCTGCTTTGAAAAATATAAGTTCATTCACTGTCATTAGCCCCAAAAATCATTAATTATATCTGTCTTCATTCTTTTTTATTCATATCTTAGTAGTTATAGCATTCACCCTTTATAACATTATGTCGGATAAATTTAGTAGCTTGAGTAGAAAGTATTAAAGTTAGTTAAAAAACCATTCTTTCTTATGGGATTGACACTCTCTCATACACTTTATTATTTGATGGATACATGCACCTGTGTTTGTTGCAAATTTGGATTCAAAGATTATGATTTTGATGATAGCAAATATTTTTGTTTTCGTTTGAGTACCTAATCTTTCAGGTTCATAAGATCAATTAGAATTCAAGCCAACTTGAGATTGAGTAAGTCTATGTATGTTTCAGGTTCAATGTAATTTTTCACCTTTCTTGAGTCAAGTGTAATGTAATGGATCCCCAAGCTAAGTAACCTTGCACACATACACTCAGGGGGAGAGTTTTAGTGAGTTAGAGTTTCTATGCTAATTTTATGCAAATTATCCTGGACGATATTCATAAGGTCTTGGATGATCCATTGAAAATAAAAACCCTAATTAGGGCAGCCATGTTATGTCAGTCTGATTAAGCAGATCATCCTGGATGATACACACATCGTATAGGATGATATGCTCAAATAAAAAATTCTCAGTCGCCAGACTAAGTTAGGCAAGTTTTTATTTTTAGTATTTTGGTCTGATCATCCTGGACAATACATGTATCATCCTAGAAGATTCATTAAAACCATGCCTAAATTAGTCAGGTGATTAAGGAAAGTAATTAAGATTTGATTAATTTGATCATATCGTCCTAGACAATCGTAATATCATCCTAGATGATCAATTAGAAATCCTTACCATCTAGTGTAATTCACTTGGATGACCCTAATAGTCTACCGAATGATACTGCTATTTTTGAACTAATCATATAGGATGATAGAGATATCGTCCTGGATGATCAAGTCATATGGAAATCGTCCAGTGTAGTTATCATGGATGACCCGAATAGAGTGCCATATGATATTTGACACATTTGAACTAATCATACAGGATGATATATATATATTCCTAGATGATAAAGTCATTCTCTTTTAACCGTCCAGGCTTTTCTCCTGGATGACCTAAACTATCCTCTGGATGATATTTCAATTTTAAATAAATCATCCAGGGCTATTACAAAATCATCCCGGATGATCAAAATAAACCATGTCTTCTAATCGTCCAGAAGAACTAGATCATCTAGGGCAAAAGGGTCTGATTTATGTTGATCATTCCGGACGATCGAAGGATCATCCTGGATGATCTTTGACGACAAGTTAAAATTAAGGACAATTTTTTAGCCCTTCTATTCAAGATCTTTTTCTTGCTACTGTTGAAATCTTTTGCCACTATCCTTACCTGAGAGATTCTTGAGAGGGAGAGGGAGAGCATGGTAGAGAGAGAGAGAGAGAGGATCTTATGGCGGAGAGTTTATGAGGTGTTTATAAAGGTTACTCCAAGTAAGGATTTGAGTCATTGTCTTCAGTTGTTGTCCATTGTCCTTTGGTGTCTCTGTAAGAAGAATCATCAGAAAAAGATCAAGGTTCTCTGCTTATTTCAGGAGGAAGCAAAATGAGGTAAGGTTCTCTGCTTACTTCAGGAGGAAGCAAAAGGAGTCTGGGTTTTAACATAAGGCAAATGGATAATGGAACCTTTCTTAATCAATCAAAATACACTAAGTACATCTTGAAGAAATATGAAATGGACAAAGCCAAGCCAATCAACACTCCCACGAGTTCCACTTTTCAGTTAGATAAGAATTCAAATGGAAAATCAGTTGATCAGAAGAAGTATAAAGGAATAATTAGATCACTGCTTTACCTGTCGACCTGATATCAAGTTTAGTGTTTGTCTTTGTGCTAGATTTCAAACTGATCCTAAAGAATCCCACCTGACTACAGTTAAGAGAATCCTTAGATATCTCTTATGGACCCAAAACGTAGGAATCTGGTATCCTAGGCACAACATTTCTTTTGAGATTATTAGATATTTTGATTCTGATTTTACAGGATATAGGGGGAATAGAAAGAGTACTTCTAGAACTTGCCAATTCATAGGACAGTCTTTAGTCTCTTGGTCCAGTAGAAAATAAAACTATGTTGCACTTTCCATTACTGAAGCTGAGTATATTACCTTAGGAAGTTATGTGGCCTAAGTCCTTTGATTGAAGCAACATATTCTGGATTTAAGATTACCTGTTGGCGCAATGTCAGTCCTATGTGATTACACTAGTGTCATCTGCATCTCTAAGAATCCTATCCAATATTCTAGGACCAAATACATTGATATAAGATATCACTTCATTAGGAACCATGTTACAAAAGGGGACATTGAGTTACATCATATAGCAACTAAAAACCAACTGGCTGACATCTTTACTAAACCACTAGCCTTTGACGCATTCAGCATTTTAAGGACCAGATTGGGTGTGATTGACATAAATGCATGAATCTGATGATTGCAGATTTCTGAACTTTTTATTTTTCATTTTTCTTTTAGGTTATTATTTGATTTGATTATTTGTTTCTTTTTAGATCTTTTATTTTCCTACTGATTTTTGTTTATTTGATTTACTTGTCGGATTTGGTTATTTCTTTTTATGAGCTTTCCTCTTGGATTTTGATTTACTATTTATTTTTTTCAGAAATAGATCACTGCTCACTACTGCTGATAAATTGGAATTCTGACTAAGAGTTTCGCCTTATTTTTGTTTGAAAACTTGTAAGCAGTGATTGACTCCTCTAAAACAGTTAAAGGGAAGATACATTGATGATTATTTCTCTTTCTCTAACTCTTTTGATGTTGTATTATTCTTTTTGAAGTGAAATCTTTTTCAAAATTAAAAAGGTTGGACTTTGAAATTAAGATTTTTTTTATCTCCCTACAATAATCTATCTCATATGAGTAGTGTTCCAAATCATTGAATAACTTTCACATTTTTTTAATCAAGTGGTTGCATTTATCATATGAGAATGATTCTACTTTATAGATTATCGTTCCTCATCTAAGAGGGTGAGTCTTCTCTTCTTCTCTTATATTTGGAAAATAATCTCACAACTGAGAATCTTTTAAAAATTTTAAAAGAAAAGGAACCTTACAAAGGATGCACAAAGTGCTCCAATTAATTGAAAAGAGAGGCACAAAATGAGCCCAACAAAAGATGTGCAATGTTCGCCACTAAAATTAAAAAGATACACAAAGTATATCAAAAATCAAACGATGCGTAAAGTGCACCAAATATTTACAAAATATGCATAAAATGAGCCCACAAAGAAAGAAGCTTCCTCCTCTTTCAGATATTTTCAAAATTTTAGAAGAATTAATATGCCACTTAAAATATTCAAACACTTGAGAGTGAAAATCATGATTTCTAATTCGCTCATTTGCAATATTATTGTATCAGATATGTTTTTCTGGAATGAGGTATGAAAGGATCTGGTTTCCTATCCAACTTCTTATTTTTTGAATTGAATTTTGTTTCAAAGGAATTTAAACCTGTAAGGTGTCCGAGGTAGGAGTTATGAAAATTGATTTTCTAACTTTTCTCAAATTTAGCCCGTCGATTTCTTCTTATTATCTTTTGAATTGAAAATCAAGAAAAAATTTTAATTTACTGGAGCAGATCGATTCAAAAAAAATTATGTTTTAATATTATTTTCTCATTTTTAGAGTGTTAGTTTCATACTTTTTTTTTGTGTCTCTATGCTATTTTCTCCTTTTTAAGATGTAAAAAGGGGGAGTAATTTGGTTGTTAGTAGCATTATGGGTCATTGTACTTTTGTGCTATTAGCATTCAGTATTCTTGTACTATTTTCTTGACTAATAGAAATTGCATTCCTTAGTTTTCATTGCTCTATTTTTTATTTACTAAATTTGGAATTATCTAACAAATATTTATCATCATCAAAAAGGAGGAGATTATTGTAAATCTGGATTCGAGGACTATGATTTTGATGATAGCAAATATTTATGTTTCTATTTGAGTGCCTAATCTTTCAGGTTTACAAGATCAATTGCAATTCAAGCCAACTTGAGATCGAGTCAGTCTGTGTCTGTTTCATGTTCAATGTAATTTTTTCACCTTTCTTGAGTCAAGTGTAATGTAATGGATCCCCAAGCTAAGTAATCTTGCACACACACACTCAGGAGGAGCATTTTAGTGAGTTAGAGTTTCTGTTCTAATTTTGTTTAAATCATCCTGAGTGATATTCATATCGTCCTGAATGATCCATTGAAAATAGAAACCCTAAATAGGGCAGTCATGTTAAGTTGATCTAATTAAGTAGATAGTCCTGGATGATACACACATCATACAAGACGATATGCTCAAATCAAAAATTCTAAACCGCCTGACTAGGTTAGGCATTTTTATTTTTAATATTTTGGTCTGATCGTCCTAGATGATACATGTATCATCCTGGATGATTCATTACAATCATACCTAAATTTGTCAGGTGATTAAGAAAAGTAATTAAGATTTGATTTGTTCGATCATATCATCCTGGATGATCGTAAGATTGTCCTGGACGATCAATTAGAAATCCCCATCATCTAGTGTATTTCACCTAGATGACCTGAATAGTCTGTCAGATGACACGTCTATTTTTAAACTAATCGTGCCAGATGATAGAGCTATCATCCTGGATGATTAATTCATTTTGAAATCGTCCAGTATAGTTATGCTGAACGACCCAAGAATATGCCGGATGATATTGGGCACTTTTGAACTAATCGTACAGGACGATCAAGTTATTCTCTTTTAATCATCCAGTCTTTTCTCCTAGACAACCCGAGCTATCCTCTGGATGATATTTCAATTTTGAACTAATCACCCAAGATAATTACAAAATTATCCTGGATGTTCAGAACAAACTATGTCTTCTAATTATCCAGAAGAACCAGATCATCCAGACCAAAAGGGTCTGATTTACACTGATTATACATGACGATCGACGGATCATCCTGGATGATCTTTGATGGCAAGTTGAAATTTAGGGAAATTTTTGAGCCCTTCTATTTAAGATCTTTTTCTTACTACTGTTGAAATCTTTTGCCGCTATCCTCACCTGAGAGATTCTTGAGTGGGAGAGGGAGAGCTTGGGAGAGAGAGAGAGAGGATCATGTGAGGGGGAGTTTGTGAGGTGTTCACAAAGGTTACTCCAAGCAAGGATTCGAGTCGTCATCTCCAGTCGTCGTCTCTTGTCCCTTGGTGTCTTTGTGGGAAGGATCGTCAGCAAGAAGATCAAGGTTCTCTGCCTGCTTCAAGAGGAAGCAAAATGAGGTAAGGTTCTCTGCCTGCTTCAGGAGGAAGCAAAAGGAGTCTGGGTTCTCTGCCTGCTTCAGGAGGAAGCAAAAGGAGTCCAGGTTCTCTACCTCACCAGGTTAATGAAAAGGAGTTTTGTAAAGGCTTTTTCATCTTGTTATGGGAGCAGAAGGAGAGTCACTGAGTTTTAGGGCAATACCTGGAGGGGAGGCTCTAGGGAGTGGACGTAGGTCAAGTTAACCGAACCACTATAAAATCTGGCGTATTCTTTCCTTTACTGTTTTGCATTTTAAGTTTTGCACTTTACTTTCTGTGGATAATCATGTGGGTGAAGTTATTATTTTGTTTGATTAAACATCTCCACATCATCATAAAATTATATTTATTTTAAAACATATGAAAAGATTTTCAAAATTAGTTTTGCTCAAGATTTTTTAAAACTACCAATTCACCCCCCCCCCCCCCTTTTCTTGGTTAGCCTCGGGCTAGTTCACAAGGGCTTAACATCCCTAACAAACTTTCAGTGTTATGCAATAGCTTATATAACACATATTCATAATAGTAAGACAATTCATAAGCAGTAGATAGCTCGCACCATATTAATTATTACATAGAGTTTGGATCAACTCATCTCAGTGTTATATGCTGGAAGAAGTGTTGATTCAAAGAACTCTACTTGATTCATCCTCCATTATGAATATTTCTTTGATGGCTTCATTCCTTTCCAGGCTTGGACCTTTTTCTACATCCAGGTCAAGGATATTTTTATATGTGCTTGTTAAACCTACTACTCGTAGGTAGCAGGTGTATGACTAGGCTAGGTCACCTTTTCCTTTAACTTCTCTTCCCTTGGGAGGAAATTTGATAGTGATGTGGTATGTGGATACAACAACATTAAAAGTGTTTAAGAATGGTCTACTAAATATGACATTATAGGTTACCGGGGTGTCAATGATGATGAAGTCTACCATGGCAGTATATTGACTATCCCCTTTTCCCCAAGTGATAGGTAGGGAGATTGTTCCTTCGCTTTCCCGACGCTTACTAAAGAATTCATAGTGAGGTCATGAGATTGGAGCAAGTTCAGAGGCGAGTAGATTCATCTTATCAAATATGAACTTGAATATAATATTCATCGAGCTTCCCATGTTAATCAAAATGTTGCTGATCTGATAAGTGTCGATTAGAGCTGTTATGATTATAGCCTCATTGTGCAAATTTCCCCTAGCTGGTTAATCTTTTCCAATGAAGGTGAAGGGTGTGTCATCAATGGATTGTGAGAACGATATAGAGTTAACTTATTTAATTTGTAGCTTCTTAGCATAAGCGGGGGCGTACCTCATTCATCACCCATGATGGAGAGCACTACTCCACTAGGGCATTGCTCTAGCTGGCCTAGGATAATTGGCTCTTTCCTCTACTCGGGCTTTCCCTGGTCACCATTTTGGATTGACATGAATGAACTCCTTAAATTTTCTTAACTTTGATGGGTCCTTCAACTAGATTCTATAAGTGATGGCATTCTTTAGTATCATGCATATGGTCTTTATGGAATGTACAACATCTTATGGTATCTAGGGTGCTACCGATCTGCATAGGCGTTGAGCACCTAAAAAATTCTTTATTTTGTATGGCCTTAACAAGTTTAACCATGGGTACTCTTAGCGGAGTATATGTCAAATATATTTGAGGCAGATGAGTGACCTCTCTATGTACCTCAATCCTTGGTGCTAGTGGGGTTTCTATCCACAGAGGTCTTGGCAGAATGGGCATCATGTATGTTTCAGGGAGCTGATCGTTGTACTGGGAACTTGATCTTTGACCCCTTCTTTCTTGGGAATGGACTCTTTCTTTGTTTCTTCTTAAATGAAAGCTTCTTCTTGTTGCAGTCTCATGTTTCAGCTACTCAATTGTACTCTTTAATGTTGACATTGTTGTTCACAAGTTCCAATCCTATCAATGTTTTTGGCTACTGCAGACTGAGTGAATATCTGAAAAAACCTTCCCTTTTCCCTTGGGTCAGAGTTGACTGCAGGCTTTAGGTATTTTTCATCAAGAATCTCTTTTGGAATCTCAATATGAAAGTTCTTAATGGTTTTCCATGTTTCTGTCTTATCTTTAATAGTGCTTACTAGCTCTTTGGTGGTCTCTAGGTGCTGGCAAATTATGTGATGAACATCCACTTAAATTATATGAAGAAAGTGATAACCCCACCTGGTTGGTGAGTGAACCATCTTAGTGCCAATTTGGCAAAGGAGTGCATCATCAATATCAATAAGGGAACTCATGGACTCGATGGTTTCCACATGATCCAAAGGGTTAGAATTGCCTCGGTAGGCCTCCAAGCGAGGCACTTTGAGCATGGGAGGCTCTCTTGCTTCAACGATTGATCTGGAGAAGGCATAGGTGGGCCTTGGCCCACTTCCTTTGAGTCACCTGGTTAACGAGCTAGAATTCTCATCTCTTCTCTGAGGGTGAGCATGGTTGACTGCTGGATTAAAAGCATCTATTTCTTTAAGTGCTCAGGACAAGTGTCGAGATCAAATGGCCCTTCTGGCACTTCGACATTTCACGTTTGGTTGAGATAGTTGCGAGAGTGTCATGGATGGACTTCAGAAGTCACTCTCCATTTCTTTTAGTTCACGATGGGTGCTATATCTTGGATTCATCACGCTTAATGAGGTCTTAGGCTGCTGGGGGGTAGTATTTTTTTTATTTTTCACAATAAATTCATGCGCACCACACCCGCAGGGGGGATGTTGAACCCAAATTTTTCTAGTAGATGATGAGACCATACTTTATGCTACACATAAGCTTAAGAGTCTATAGGTGAGAATGGCAAAGACATAAAGAAAGAGGAAGAGAAAGAGTAATAGAGCAAAAACTAGATCTAGCTGAAATCTTTACTATGCCAGCCAAAAGTGCTAAAATAAAAGGAATGAGGCTCCATTCTAAAGAGCTCAAGCTAAAAAAGGAAATAATCACAATCTCTCTCTCTCTTTGTATCTCTCACTCTATTTTTATAGCATCTTGACTCATGTGTTGAGATCCTTTATGTTTTTGGTTGGCCCTATTTTGTGAATGACTCCCCCTATTTTAGGGTTTGGAGAGTTACACTAGAATTTATATGGAGTACAGGTGTTGTACTATAAGTTTATGATAGAGCTCAACCGACTGCCCCAAGGGGAGTGGCGATCTTATGTAAGAGTCGGCATTGAGTAGGAAGCTGGTCTAAAGTCACCTCATTGAGGTGAGAGGGGCAAGTAATGTCTGGATGCAAATCTTCTGAGGTCGAGCTGATATTAAGAAGGATATCAATCTATTGTTGACCCATTAAGATGAGAGGGGTGAGTAATGTCTAAATATGGATCATTTAAGGTTGAGTCAACATTGAGAAGGATGTCAGTCTAGTGTCACTCTGCTGAGGTAAGAGGGGGCAAATAGAGAGATGGTCTGAAAAGGTCTTAGGATGACATGTGTGCCTTTAGCTTGACTTTTTTTGTATTATGAATAGAAGACTTGACTTTGGAAAGATGAATAAAGGCTTGTCGGATTGGAAGAAGAATTTATTTAGTTGCTTTCATCGAGGATGGTTGCTAAGACGATGCGATCAAAGGTGGTTCATCGTGCTCCAACAATTAGCTCCTTGGGTGAGTTCCTAGAATGTACTATCCAAAGAGAGTGAATATACTTCCTCATGATTGGAATGTGACTTGTAAGATACCTACAAGCAAGGCTTTTAAAATTTAACCGGACCGACCAGTTCAACCGGTTGAACTATGAACCAGCCGGCCAACCGGTTGCGGTTAAGTATATAACCAGTTTTGCATGAAACCATCTTTAACCCACTCAAATTGGTGGTTCTACCACCGAACCAATTTTAATTTTTTATAACCATCCGGTTTGACATTTAGTGAGATCCGAGTAATCTAACAGCTAAGATTTTGGAATGCCAAGCTTATACGAGAGAGGGAAAAAGAAAACCCTCATTCGGATGTATTTTCTTCCCTCAGAAAAATCATCTCCCCTAACGGCTACTTGTTCTCACATCACTCCCCCCATCTCGGTGTCTCGCTTATTTGTAAAGCTAGAAGTCAACAAGGCAACAATGTCTCTTGCAATCCTGCTCGTTCATGAAGCCAGAAGCCAATGATCGAACACCGTCTCAACGTCTCTTGCTCATCTTGGTTTGTTTTTAAAGGAGTTTTATTTTATTTTTCTTTCAAAATCCAAAGATTTCATTTTCTCTATTCACCTTCTTTTTAGCATGGTTGATGAAAATAGAGTTCTTAGAATTACTTGTTATCTGTTTGCTAAAGTTTATCGGTTAGAGCTTCACACAATGAGTATGCCCTTTTAATTCAGACCTCAAAATCTTTAAATGTCCCATCTTAGCAATACCATGTTATGAAGGGTCTTGTTGTCTTCTAGCATTAAAACCAACCTAAATATATGGAGAATATATGATTACCATTTAACAATATTTTGTTTATCAAGTATTTTCTATAAATTATTTATTCATAGTGACATCTTATAGTTAGCATTGGTTTTAGCTAATATTTGTAAATGGTTATGGATAAATTTTAATATCATTAGTTCATTATTGAGTTCTTGAACTTTGCCTCACTACCATATATAACTTGGATACAAATTTTGCTTTATTTAACCCTTCATCTATCTAATGCCCACTAACTTTATTTGTTACAGAGAAAAACTATTTTTTCACTCTAGTTACTTGAATTTTCTTTCCACTTAGATCATAATGTAATCTAAGTTTGGAATTTTAATCTAATTAAATGTGCTTTCCATTAATATTTGAAATCATCTCAATTATATTACAGGTTTTGAATGTGCTTTCTTTGGGGAATTCATCTCTAGTACTTAAAGGTTGGAGACTTTAGACAGTGGTGGAAATTCAAGTGATATAAAATTTCAACTCTACAAATTGCTGCTACGACAAATTGAGGTATGCATTGTGTGTCATTTTAGTTTTGTGACCTGTTAAATTACATAGTTTTCTACCTTACATAGTTTTCTACCTTGTAGCTTTCTGCAATGTAATTTTCTACCTTACATTCAGTTCTATACTTCCATTAGCTTTTCTGCCTTGCAGTTGTATACTATTCTTTTAATTAACTTTTGATATTGTTTAAGGATTTCTGGGTTTTAATTTATGTTTATGTGATTTTATTTAGTTAACCAAATTAGAATGGAAGCACCTAGTAATCAGACTTCAACTTTTAGTTATATTGTGCGTGAGAAAGTGGACATTGCTTGAAATCATTTTGCTGAAGTTAAATTAGCTGATGGGAAGAAATAGTTTAAATATTTACATTGTAGCATTTCATACAAGGGAGGAGGAATTAATAGAATGAAACAACATTTAGCAGGTGTAAAGGGGAATATACCTTCTTGCAAAAATGTTTCACATGACGTTAGATGTCAAATACAGGAAAAATTGATAGAAATTTATGAAAAAAATGATAAGTATAGGATAAGTTGGATAGTTCTCCATTTCATATGAATGATGCTATAAAGGAAGCAAGAGATTCTTCTTCACTATCAAAAATACAATCTTCTGAAGCACGTGTATCAGAATTAGGTAAAGGAAAAAGAAAAGCTTCTAATGTGGATACTTTCTTTGCCCCCAGAACTACAAGAGGTTCCCAACCTTCAATTAAGAGGGCTTTAGTATCTAAGGAAGTAGTGCACCATGTAGATATGACATTAGCAAGGTTGTTTTTTTATTGATACATCCCATTTAATACTCTAACTTCAGTATATGCACAAAAAGCTATAGATGCCATTACTGCTATAGTTCCTGGTTACAAGCTCCCTACTTATCACAACATGAGAGTAAACCTACTTAGAGATTGTAAGGAAGAATGCAGGCTACTCATTGATAGATATAGACAAACATGGAACGAAACATGTTGTACACTTATGGCACACGGATGGATTGATAGTATGAGCAGAACTATAATAAAGTTTCTGATATATTATCCACATGGTGTATCTTTTTTAAAATTAGTTGATGCTTCCGACATCACAAAGGATGCTACAAATTTGTGCTCTTTATTTACTGAGGTTATTGAGTGGGTTGGTTTAGAGAGTATAGTTCAACTAGTTACTTATAATGCTGCTAATTACAAGAAGGCAGGTCTACTGTTACATGAAAGATTCAACAATATCTATTAGTCACCTTGTGCTGCATATTGTATGAACTTAATTTTGAAAGATATTAGTAGTATGCCTATCATAGAGGACCTAGAAAAAAAGTAACGAAGTTGATAATTTTTATTATAATCATATCTACACACTTGCATGGCTTAGGAAAAAGCATCGTACATCTTGGGGCAACCCGTTTTGCAACAACCTTTATAACTTTAAAAAGTATGCAGGAGCACCATCATGACCTACAAGCATTAATCACAAGCAAGTTTAATATAGATTCGAAGATATCCAAAACCTTCAAGGGAAAGGAAGTAGCTTCAATTATTTTGGACTTGAGGTTTTGTGATAATTATCTTATTATTTTAAAGATATCGGGCCATTTGATTTGGTTGTTATGTAGTGTTGTCTCAAATGAGAAACCATCACTTGAAAATCTATATGATGGCATGTACAGGGCACATAAGATAATTAAAGCTATGTTCAGAGATGTAAAGAGATTACATAAGCCTTTTACTACTATAATTAAAAGAAGATGGGATACTCAATTAAGGCAAGACATCCATGTACTAATATATTTTCCCAATCCTCATTTTCAGTATGATAGAGACAACTATTATCAAAAGCCAAAAGATTTATAAGGTCTAGTTGAATTAATTGGAAATAAAGACATTTGCTTTAACCCCACAGTTGTAATGAATGAAGTCAAATTATTTCATGATGACTTAGAAAGCTTTGGAAAACTAATTGCATTGACGATGGCAAAAGAAATGCAACCTGGTAATTCTCCTTTTAAAGTCAAAATGTGTTTATACTTATACAAATATGCTTACTCACTAAGGTCTCTAACTAGATAATATGCAGATGAGTGGCGGAAGATGTTTAGATAAAGTGTTCCAAACTTGTAGAAAGTAGCTATAAGAATTCTAAGCTAAACATCATCTTCATTAAGATGCGAGAGAAATTAGAGCATTTTTGAACAGATCCACTCAAAGGGACAGAATTATTTAGAGCATCAACGCCTCAACGATCTTATAGATATTCGGTATAATCTAAATTTAAAGAATATATATAATATTACAATATATTAACATTTATATACAAGTGTCAATTTATAAAGTCTTTATAATCTTAACCAAAGTTATTTATCCATTTTTTAGGTTTCAACTTAAAAAAGACATTATGACCCTCTTGTTGTAAATCTGATTCGAGTACTGTGTTTTGATAATAATAAACATTATTATTCATGTTACTACTTCCTCACATTTCTATGATATTCTGGTTTATGTTGTGTGTACTAACATTTCAGGATTACAGTCCACAATTCATTTGTAATTCGGATCAGCTCAAGACTGGATAGATCAGGGTTAAAGTCAGTTTTTAGTTTTTTCTGTATTTTTCCCTTTCTTGAGTCATATCTTGTAATTGGGCGAATATCTTTGCTTAGTAACCTTGCACACACACAGGGGGGGAGAGAAAAAGGGTTTTTGAGAGAGCTCTTCCTTTTAAGTAAATCATACTGTATGATTTATATTCGTATTATACGATACTTGTATCATACTGTATGATTTTAATTCATACTGTACGATATGTATAACTCTAACATACTCTAGCTGCCATGGGTCTAATTAAGCCAATCATACAGTGCAATTTTAGTTTATATTGTACGCCTTAATTAAAATTATTTCCTAATTAGACCCATGATATCAGGAAATTACATCAAGGATTATAATTGCGATCGATCATACCCTACGATGTATATCATACCATACAATTTACAGAGTATAAAATTGATCATCTTAGAGTTTATACTAGATGAAAGCCATGAAATTTGAACTAGTCATACTGTACAATTTGAATCATACTGTATGGCTAATACAGTACAAAGTTGGTCATCCTGTACGAGCAAAAGAAAATCCTGAATATTATATTGTATGATATTTTTATCGTGTCGTATGATTTCTTTGAAAACTGTACAGTTTGTTTGGACAAACTTCCTAAGTGATTCTAAATTATACTAATAGTACCGTACCATACGTGTATCGTACCGTATGAACAAAAGATGGATTTCTTAAAATTTAAGGTTTTTTGAAGCCAACTATTTAAGCAATTGTATTAACCCTTGAGTAAATCTTTTGCTGGAGAGGAGATCTAAAGGAGAGCTTTAGGAAGAGGGCTTAAGAGAGAGAGAGATAGATCCTTACAAGAGGGAGTTATGAGGGATTCACAAAGGTTACTCTAAGTAAGATATTTATCATCTCCTCAAGTTATTCTCCTCGTTCCTTAGTAGCTCTGATGGAGATCTTCATCTACATCAGATCCAGGTTCTCTGCCTTCACTAGGTGGTTGAAAAAGAATTTTAAGGTTCTCTGCCTACTCCAAGAGGGAGTAAAAGGATTCTGGGGTTCTCTGCCTTCACCAAGAGGTGAAAAAGAATTTTCAGGTTCTCTGCTTACTCCAGGAGGGAGTAAAAGGATTCAAGGTTCTCTGCCTACTCCAGGAGGGAGTAAAAGGATTCAAGGTTCTCTACCTTATCGGGTTGGTAGAAAGATTTTGTAAGAGCTTCTCTGCCTTACTATGAAACCAAAAGGAGAGTCACTACTATTTTAGTGCAATGCCTGGAAAGGAGGTTTCTGGAGAGTGGATGTAGGTCAAGTTGACCGAACCACTATAAATTAGGTGTGTTCCTTTTATTTATTTTTCCACATTTAATTTTTACACTTTTTCATAATCTGATCTATGGTTGACATCTCTGATTTTGTTGTCTTCTTCGCACAAGTTGTTTGGTTTTAAAAATATTCAAAAAGATTTCAAAAAGATATTCTTTTGTCTTAAGAAATTTTAAATAACCAATTCACCCCTCCTTTTAATTAGCCTCGAGACAAGTTCTTTAGGGTTTAACTACCCTCACAAACCTTCAAGTGGAATCAGAGCGGGATTTATAAATCTATGTTTTAGAAAACTTTTAAATTTTGATCAATGGCTAACTTTAGTAATCATAATACTGTAGAAGGTTATTCAATTACTCGACCACCTCTATTTAATGATATTCCTTTTGATTTTTAGAAAACTCGCATGTCCACCTTTTTACAATTAATTGATTATTGCATATGGATGCTAGTTCGGAATGGTTATTGTGCACCTTTTAGAATTGAAAATGGTGTTAAAACTAAAATTTCTTTTGCTGAATGGACTATTGATGATAGAGATCTAGCACAACTGAATGCCAAGTGTTTGAACTATTTTTTTGTGCCTGAAAATCTAAAGATTATATACATGCTCCTGCTTGTTCTACTAGCAAAGAAATTTGGGATAGATTATGCATAACTTATGAAGGAACAACTAAAGTTAAATAATCTAGGATGAATATTTTGCTTCAAGATTACGAACTCTTTCACATGAAACCTAGTGAATCAATTTCTGAAATATATACTAGGTTTACATAGATTGTTACTTCTTTGCATGCCTTAGGAAGAGAGCTTAAAAATTATGAAAAAGTGAACAAGATTTTGCGATATTTACCTTTTTCCTTTGATGCAAAAATTGATGCCATTACTAAATGATAAGATTTGAAAGTTTATTCAATTAATAACTTACTTGGATTACTCATTGCTTATGAGCAAGGAGTAAACCAAAGGCAACTTGATATAGGCGAGAAGAAAAAGGAGAAAATGGTAACCTTAAAGTCTAATAATTCTGACACTGATTCTTTTGGTTCTAAAATGATGACATCGCTTTAATAACTAGGCAATTCAAGAGCTTCTTAAGGAAAAAGCAAAAGAATCATTAGAAATGGAATGAAAGTAAGAATAATACTAATAATTCTAAAGTTTCTTCTTATATTATTTATTTTGAATGCAGGAAGTCAGGGCATCTGAAGTCAGATTGCCCAACTCTTAAAGCTCATCTAAGCAAGGAGAAGGGTGAAGAAAAATCTAAGTTTAAGAAGGAAAAGAAAAGGATCCAAAAGGCTTTCTGGGCTGACTCAACATTAGAATCCTCTAAAATTGAAGCAGAAGAGGAGGTAACAAACCTGTGCTTAATGGTTGATGATCATATTGATCACCATGATCAAGAAGAGGTACGTGAGCTTACCTATGATCAATTATTTAAAGTTTCTAAAAAAATTTATTTATCACATAGGAAGATCAAGAAATTATATGCGAGTCTCAAAGTTATTTTTTTTAAATTTGCAGAAAGAGCATGAAATTCTAAAGAAAGATCATTCCACTCTGGATAGCAATCACATCACTTTGTTAGATGAATTTGACTCTTTGAATAACAAACATCTTGATTTAACTGCTGAGCATGATTCCTTGAAAAAATTAGATGCTGAATTAGAAAAAGAATATAAGTACTTGGATATTTTTGCATATGATTTAGATAATAGAGAGCATGCATTTAAAATAGAAAATTCTATTCTTAAAAGTGCAAATAAGTTTTTAGAAGCTGAATTAACTACTTTCAAGGAAAATAAAAAACCACCTACACTGGAACATTTTCATAAATCATCAATAAAACATGCATCATTCAAACATAGGAAGAGGTACCATAACCCATATAGATGAGTAAACCCTTTTCCTGGTGTTAGATGTTTTTCTTATGGCAAGCTAGGACTTATCTCCCACACATGCACCATTCACCATAGAACACATTTAGTGTGGAGACCAAAATTGCAAAATTCAAAGCATAGCATACATGCATCTCACTCCTCTTTTTATATAGGACCTAAACCTATTTGTGTTCCCAAATCTAACATCTAATAATTTTGTAAGGGTGCTCTCACAAAAGGCCTTGTGAGAGCATGTGGTACTTGGACAGTGGATGTTCAAGATATATGATTTGAGATGTAAAATAATTCATTCACTAGAGGACAGAGCAAGAGGCAAAGAAATACATGGAGATAACACCACCAGGAGAGTGGTGGGCTCATGTTTAATTAGAATTCACAAAAATTTATCATTAAAAATATTTTTCTTGTAGATAGCTTGAAACACAATCTTCTCAGCATCAGCCAGCTCTGTGACAAAGGCTTTAGTATAAAATTTCTGTCAACCAACTGCATTATAAGCTTAAATGATAATATTATTTTGTAGAGAAAAAGAATTAACAACATCTACAAGCCTGATTTAAATAATATTGAATTTGCTACTTCATCTTACTTAAAAATATTTACTGATGAATCCTAGTTGTGGCATAGAAGATTATGTCATACAAGCATGAAAAGTCTTAAGATGACCACCCAAAAAGATTTAATGAGCGGTGTCCCCAAACTAGAGTTCACTAAGAACCACTTATGTCATGCCTGCAGTTAGGAAAGCAAGTCAAATCCTCCTTCCCCTCAATCAAAGACATTACCACTAGCAAACCCTTAGAAGTCCTTTACATGGATCTCTTAGGACCTGTCAGCACTACAAGTCTACGAGGGAAAGTCTTTGGGTATGTGATTGTTGATGATTATTTGAGGTTCACCTAGGTTAGATTCCTATCATATAAGAGTGAATCATTCGAAGAATTTAGATCTTTTTCCACTTAGATTTAGACGAAGCTAGGTTGTGAAATTGTAACCATTCATAGTGACCATGGTGGAGAATTTAAAAATGAGAAATTTAAATCTTTCTATAAGGAGCAAGGGATAGATCACAACTTTTCAGTTCCTTGGACCCCTCAGCAGAACGGGATAGCTAATAGAAAGAACAGAACACTGGTAGAAGTCACTAGAGTCATGTTAGTTGAGTACTCACTTCCTAAATACCTTTAGGCAGAAGCGGTGAATATAGCCTGTTATGTTCTGAATAGGGTGAATATTAGATCCAAACTTAATAAGACACCCTATGAAATCTTTAAGGTTAGGACACCCAACCTCTCTCACCTTCATGTCTTTAGATGTAAAGTGTTTAATCTAAATAATGGAAAGTCTTAACTAGGGAAGATTGACCCAAAATTTGATGAAGGAGTGTTCCTAGGTTACTCAAGTGTTAGGAAATCCTATTGAGTCTTCAAAAAAAGAACACTAGTAGTTAAGGAGATCACTCATATTGTATTTGATGAATCTGATAATTCTAGAGGGTCTAGGGTTGAAGAAGAAGAGGTTGTAGAAGTGACCAAAGGATTAGAGTCTATAACTTTGGAGGAAAGGGAAGAACTCAAAAACCAATTGCCTAGAGAATAGATATATTCTTCAAGTCATCCTAAAGAACTGGTCTTAGGAGACCCATCTAAAGGTGTTAGAATTAGGCATGGACTTAGAAAAGAGATAAACCACTCTGCCTTCATTTCAATGACTGAACTCACCAACCTAAATCAAGCCTTATTTCATGAATTCTGGATTCTAGCCATACAAGAAGAGTTAAATCAATTTGTAAGGAATGTTGTTTAGGAGCTAGTTGAAAGACCTAAGGACTAGAGTGTGCTTGGGACTAAATAGGTTTTCAAAAATAAAATGAATGATTCTGGCGTAGTAGTGAGGAATAAGACAAGATTGGTGGCTAAGGATACAACAAGATATAAGGAATTGATTTTGAAGAGACCTTTGCCCCTGTAGCTAGATTGGAAGCCATTAGAGTGCTACTAGACTTTACTTGTTTTAAAGGATTTAAACTATATCAAATGGATGTTAAGAGTGCCTTTCTGAATGGGATAATTAAAGAAGATGTGTATGTTGAACTACCTCCAGGCTTTTAGAATTCACAATTTTCTAATCATATGTTAAAATTAAAAAATGCCTTATATGAACTAAAACAAGCACCTAGGGTATGGTATGAAAGGCTAAGTGCATTCCTACTAGAAAGTTCTTTTGTTAAGGGGAGCATCGACACCACTCTGTTTCTAAAAAAGGTAGGAGATGAATTACTAATTATCCAAATTTATGTTGATGATATTTTCTTTGAATCCTTTGATAAAAGACTTTGTAATGAGTTTTCAAAAATACTGAGTAAGGAATTTGAGAATCATAGGATATTCTGATTCTGATTTTACAGGATGTCGAGTTGATAGGAAGAGCACCTTTTTTTAAAGAAAATGCATCAAATAGCATTAATAAGAAATAATTAAAAACAACCTACCAACCCAAAGCATTAGATTCCTCCTTTAACAAATGCATAAAAGAAGGAGGAATCTTATCCAAACTATAGTCTTCCCAAACAAACGAACTAAGAAGAGCATAGTTAGCATATAAGTCTGCTAACTTATTACACCATCTAGGAATATAATCAAAAATTACATTGTTAAAGTCCCTGAAAGAGTAACAATCCACCAATTCCTTGTCGTCGGTTCCTTGAACCCCTCGAAGAAACTTGATAATATTTACATTATCTCCTTCAATGATAATACCCTTATATTTGAACATCCAATCTTTAATCACCTGCTTGATCATTTGAGTGGCTACCAACTCCAAAGTAGAGACATCCCAATGAACACAAGATTTTCTAAAAGCCAGCAGGAATCTTCCTTTGTGGTCATGAAAAACCCCCACTACTCCACCTTTGTAGGAAAGAAGTAAAGCTGCATCAACATTGACTTTGATCCAATCAGGAGGTGGAGGATACCAATGCACCTTAGATAACCTTAACGGTTGGTTAGTACCCCACTTTTCCGAGTAATTACTACCAAAGACCAAAGTAGAAGCATAACTCATTGCATTGGCTGCTATGAACAATGAGATATCATCCAGAAAGAGCACTTTTGAAACATAGCAATTCATAGGATAATCTTTAGTCTCCTAGTCCAGTAGAAAATAGAATTGTGTTGCCCTATCCACTGTTGAAGTTGAGTGCATAGCCTTAAAAAGTTGTGTGGCCCAAGTCCTTTGGTTGAAACAATAAATTCTTGATCTAGAATTACTTGTAGGCACAATTTCAATCCTTTGTGATAACACTAGTGCCATCTGCATTTTAAAGAATCCAATTCAACACTCCATCACCAAATACATTGACATAAGGCACCACTTCATTAGGGACCATGTTACTAAAGGAGATATAGAGCTACATCACATAGCAAGTGAAAACTAACCTGCTGATATCTTTACAAAACCACTGGCTTTTGAAACCTTTAGCACCTTAAGAATCATATTAAGTGTGATTGATATTCATGCTTGAAACTGACACATTCTATTTATATTTTATTTATTGTTTGTTACATTTATTTTCATTTATTATTTCATGTTTTATTTTATTTCATTTTTTGTGTTTTGTTTTGTTTTCATTCTTGATTCGTTTGATTTTATTGTTATCATATTTTGCTTTTGTGTCCTGATCATCTCACAATCCATTTCACTAAACCTCGCTGTTCTTCCTGCATAGCAGATAATTTCATCATAGATCATACTGTATGATTTTGATCGTACTGTATGAAGTTCGATCGTACTGTATGACCTTCACAACATTGCCTTCATCTCTATTATCTGTTAAATGGATGGTCCAGATTATGTCTATAATTGACAATCATACTGTACGAACACCTTCTCAAACGGTATAATACACGTGTCTCTGCATTAATTCATTCCTTCTGGTATAATATTTATGATTGATCGTATGGTACGAACACCTATTCATATAGTACAAACTGTTCAGTCAAAGGTCGTACTAGATGACTCCTCGGGATGAACTCCATGTGTCTAATCATCCCGTATGAAGTTGGATCGTATGGTACAATCAAATAACTTTTTGACTTCTCCTCTAGCCAAACTAATTGCACTCGATCGTCCCGTATGATCCCACGATCATACGGTACAATATGTTCAAAATCTATTTAAACAGCCCAATCTCTTTGAAATTTTCACACAATATTTCAAAACCTCTCTTCTTGCATTCAAAGCTTTGCAATGGCTAGTGATAAGCGTAGTCGACAAACTCAGGATGCCTCCTCCACTCGTAGTACTGTCGACAATCGCTTTTTGACAGCTTCTGATGAAGCCACCTACTACAAATATAAAGAAGCTAATATCACACCCTCTAGGCTTCTCAATCAGCAGGCCCTTAAGCTTTCTAGTAATGAATCTCTTCAACTCTACTGCACTGCAATTTCTTTTAACCTTGGCTTATCTCTTCCACTCTGAAAATCTTTTTCAATTCCTCACAAATCTTAGGATTAGTGGAGATACCACAATAATGTCCTCCCAAGTATATTGCCAAAATTGAATACCATCATTTTTATATACAACATAGAAGTTGTTGGGATGATAAGGGATCACTACCTATCATCCCAGATGAATACAATCATTTTTCAACTAATCATCAAGGAAAATTTTGCCCTGTCATCCTAGATGACAAAGAAGTGTGTTTGACGATCATGGATCATCAGGAATTGTACTAGACGATGTTCAGTAGATTTAAACTAATCATCTATAATGATGATTAAATCATCTAGGATAATATTCCTATTCCTATTGAACTAATCATCCAGGGCAGTGCTATTCGTTCAGGCTGAAATGGTTATTTTGTACTATTCATACAAGATGATCGTCCTGGACGATCAAACACATAAAATTGAAAATTAGGGATTCTTTTAGAGGCTCCCTATTTAAGCTCTCATATTATCCTTAAGGTAATCTTTTGCTATTGTTCTAACCTGAGAGAACTTAGAGAAGGAGAAGGAGAGTTTGGGAGAGAGAGAGAGGGGATCTTGTGAGGGGGAGTTTATGAGGGGATTCACAAAGGTTGTTCCAAGAAAGGATTCGATTGTCTTCTTCCTTCTTCATCCTTGGTTCCTTGGTGGCTCTGGGGAGATGATCATAATCATCAGATCCAAATTCTCTGCCTACTCCATATGGGAGTAAAAGGATTGTCAAATTCTCTGCCAACTCCAGGAGGGAGTAAATGGATTTTGAGGTTCTCTGCCAACTCCAGGTGGGAGTAAAAGGATACCGGGTTCTCTGCTTTCACTAGAAGGGTAAAAAAAGATTCAAGGTTCTCTGTCTCACTTGGTCGGTGGAAATATTTTGTAAGGACTTCTCTGCCTTACTGTAGGGACAAAAGGAGAGACACTAACTGATTAGTACAATACCTGGAATGGGAGGCTCTAGGGAGCGGACGTTGGTTAGATTTGACCAAACCACTATAAAATTCTATGTGCTCTTTCTTATTACTTTTTTCACATTTTATTTTAATACTTCTCTGTGATTTATTTTGTGGTTGAAATCTTTGATTTTGATATTAGCTTTCGCTTAAGATTATTCAGTTTTTAAAATATTTAAAAAGATAAAAAAGATTTTTCATTTTTGTTTAAAAATTTTTAAAAACACCAATTCACTCCCCCTCTTGGTTAGCTTGAGGCTAGTTCTATAGGGTTTAACCACTCTCACAAACTTTCACCAAGGAAGACATAGGAGTTCACCTTCAGCTAAATACCAAAGGGAATAGACCTCTTGCCATGTCTTCTAGATCTAATTTTGACTGAACTGACGTGAACCTTGTGCTAAGAAATGTTACCAATAACTTTCACCAACCCTTAGTCTCCTCCTTAAATCAAAATGTTAGGGTTATCCAGCATGTTCTGAGAACATCTATTATTCCTAAAGCTGAAGACCGAATAAATATGACTCCCTTGCTGCTGATTGTCACCTACTTCATAATGTCAAACACCCAAATGGATGAAGCTCAAATGATAATTGGCTACATCCAAAACCTCACCTCCATTTGACTTCCAGCCACCATGAGAAAGCAAAACATCGCCCTAGGACATGTGATCGGATATATCTTGAATAAAAAGTAAAACATTACATATCCTACTCCTCCTGACTACACTCAAATCTTTTTTCACGGATGCCTCCTTTCAGATACTTTTTCATAGAGAACTAGAGCTTGAAGACCCTCTCTTTGATAAAGGAGAAGCTGCCCCTGCAGCTGAACCTGCATTTGCACCTGCTCCTCACCACTACCCTTATGAGGAGTTGATTCAACATTTTGATAAACTAGAGACTCGCCTAGACCAACAACAAATCCAACACGATAATGATATGGGTTGGTTTAGGGAATAATTTGGAAATATTCAACACCAGTTCACCACCATCCAGCAGCAGTTTGATAGTTTTAGCCAATTCTTCAAACAACCTCTACCTCACGATCAAGATCCACCTCTATACTAATTTTATTTAGTTTTTATTATGATCTATTTTCTTTTTATGCTTGTGTATTTTACCTAATTTTTCTTTTAGTGAAATTTTCTTTCAATCCTTATTGTGTGTTTTTCCTATTCTTATTTCAATGTTTTTTCAAAAAAAAAACCTTTCAAGTAGCAATTCTTTCTAGCTGGCTATGTGCTCTTTACTTCAGAATTCTATAGTTAAACAAAAACATGTTTTTTGTTGATCATACTGTACGACATAGATTATATTATATGATGAAAGTCATACTGTATGACTTAAATCATACTGTACGAATGAACTCGTATAGTACGACTTAGATCGTACTATACGACCTACTTGAACTGAACATTATTCTTTTCTGATTATGTAAATATACTTCTATTCTTACTAAAAATATTTAAATAAGTAATTGCTAACATTTTTAAACTAATAGGATAGAAATTCATGAATTTGCATATCCCCTCTTATTTCCCTTGCATAATAATTCCTTGTGTATACTTAAAAATCTAAATCAAATTGGAATTAGGTTGGTTGAAATAAAAATTTATTCTCTCTACTACATGTTCTTATATAATGGATATATTCTAAAATTTGATGAATGAAATTTATTATTTTTCGACATCAAATTTTTATTCCTATTAGAAAGCTCGAGTTTGTTTTGTAGATTACTCCCCCTTATATAATAGAGTGAGTTATTCTTCTATTCTACGTGGAAGATAATCTTACAACTGAGATTCCTAAAGCTTTACAAAGGAAGCAATTTGCAAAAAATTTAAAAGAGGCACAAGATGAGCCCAAAATTAAAAGATATGCAATGACGTCAAAAAGTAAAAGATGCATTAAGTGTATCAAAAATGGAAGGTGCACAATAAATGCATAAAATAGATAAAAAAGACATAAAATGAGCCCAACCTAAATTAGCTTTTCTTTCTGGTAAATCTTTAAGTCTTAGAAAATCCTTGTGCATAATATGTTTAATACTTAATTTTAGGAAAATCGTGGTTGTTCATTCACCACTTTTACAATAATATTCTATATATTTCATGCTAGCAGTCTGAAAAGTTTGAGTTTCCCTATCTAATAGCACTTTCTGAGTTAGATTTTTGTTTAAACAACAGACTTTAGCCTGTAAATATTCTAAGCTGTGTGTGCAAACTTTAGAATCAAAATCCGTTGGTTATAAAAAGGTCAACACTTGCCTTATTTGAGCTTTTTTGATTGATAGAGTAAGTTTAATACATTCTAAAAATGTCTACGAAAGTTAACAGAGTTTTGATGTGTTTCTTTATTATAGGCTGCTAGTCTTTTTGAATCTTTGTGGTTTCTGGTCCTATTTTTGGTTCTGTATCTGTTTATATTTCCTATGCTTTCTTCTTTCTGTTGTTTCCCTATTTTTGTGATGTTAAAAGGGAGAGAGTTTTCTTTGTTGATTATTTCTTTATTTCTTACTTAAGTTTAGATGAAAGCAATTGTTTTAAAAATCCTAAACAATAATATTTTTCATCATAGAAAAGAGGGAGATTGTTACAAATCTGATTTGAGTATTGTGATTTTGATAATAACAAAAATAATTATTCCTATTACTACTTCCTCGCATTTTTGTGATATTCTATTTTGTGTTGTGTGTACTAACATTTCAGGATTACAGTCCACCGTTCATTTGTAATTTGGATCAGCTCAAGACTGGTTAGATTAGGGTTAAAGTCGATTTTCATTTTATTATGTATTTTTTCCTTTCTTGAGTCATATCTTGTAATTGGGTGGATACCCTTGCTGAGTAACCTTGCACACACATAGGGGGAGAGAGAAAAAGGGTTTTTGAGAGAGTTCTTCTTTTTAAGTAAATCGTACTGTATAATTAATATTCATATTGTATGATACGTTTATCGTACCGTACGATTTTAATTAGTACTGTATGATCTGTACAACTCTATCAAATCCTAGCCACCATGGGTCTAATTAAGCCGATCGTACAATACGATTTTAGTTCGTAATGTATGCCTTAATTAAAATTATTTCCTAATTAACCCCATGATATCAGGAAAATAAATCAGGGATAATTATTACGATTGATCATACAGTGTTACAACTTTATTTTTATACTTGTATTCTCTTATTATGTGTGTTTTTTATGATTCCAAAATATTATTATATTGACAACTTTTTATCCTAACATGTATTGAATATATTACTTTTGGTGTTTGTGTGTACTAATATTTCAAGAAAATCATAGTACATACTGCTCAAGACTTCAAGACAGATTAGATTAGGAGTTGTTATAATTGGAGTCTATATTTTTTATTTTTCTTGAGTCTGAGAGAGTGTGATTATAATTGGGTAATCATGCACACACACATTAGGGGAGTAAGACAAAACTTGTATTTTTTAAACTAATCGTATTGTACGATTTAAGGATCGCACGGGACGATTTGTCCTGAATATTCCAGAACTGATCTGATTGACTCAAGTCTGGAAAAAATTTTTAAGTTCAAATCATACTATATGAAATGTATTTGTCCTGGACTCTAATCAGAGTATGAAATTAGGTTCATCCAGTTCGCTTCGTAAAAATACAACAAAAATTTGAACTGATGGTATTATACGATATTGGTTCGTACAGACACCGATCAGAGTATAAAATGAGATTTATACACGTTCTTACAGATGAAATACTCATTTTTTTAAACTAATCATAATGTACGATATGAGTTCGTACAGACGCCAATCATAGTACGAAATGGGATTCATACACATTCATACAGACAAATGTCTTATTTTTTAAACTGATCGTACTGTATGATATGGGTTTATACAGATGCCGATTAAAGTACGAAATGAGGTTCGTATAGCATCATACAAAGCTTTTTTAAATTGATAGTATGGTATGAAGTGCGATCGTACTGTACGATCCTAGTCCGTTAAACTTGAAATTTTGAGTTTTTAGATGGTTTTTCTTATCCTTTGTATATAAGAGTCCTAAAAACTGACTGTCTAAGTAACTTCTTCGAAAATTCTCTTGAGTGTGCCTTAGGAGTGTTTTTGGGAGAGTGATTTGAGAGTGAAAAGTGAGAGATCTTGTGAGAGGGATTTATGAGGGGATTCACAAAGGTGTCCATTAGTGAGGATCTTCTACTTGTTCTTCATAGTTCTTCCCTACTTTCTTGAAGGCTTGTTGAGAGAAGATTTTCAAGAGAAGGTCTAGTTCTCTACCGACACCAGGAGAGTGTGAAAGGATGATTGGTTCTCTGCCAACACCAGAAGGGTAAAAAAGGATGATGAGTCTCTATCGCACTGGGTTGGTGGAAAAGAGGTTCTTGTAAGAGCTTCTCCACCTTGCTGTAGGGGCTAAAGGAGAGTCACTAGTGTATAGTGTAATACCTAGAGAAGGAGTCTATAGGGAGTGGATATAGGTCTTATTGGACCAAATCACTATAAAATCTAATGTCTTCTATTCTTTACTTTTTTATTGCATTTTATTTTCAGCATTTATATTTTCTGTGGTTGAAAAATATAAAATTTATAGTTCTTATAAATTATTCAATTGTTAAATCGATTTTCTAAAATATAACCAAGAAATTTTTAATTTACCAATTCATCCCCCCTCTTGGTTAGCCTTAGGATAATTAACTTTAGGTTTAATAATCTACTGAGCTTCAACAAGTGGTATCAGAGCCATTGTTCAAAAATTAAGGTTTAGATAAATTTTTGAAAATGATCATAGCTGTATTTGAAAACTATAACACACCAGAAGGGTATTCGATCTCTAGACCCTCATTATTTGATAACATCCCTTTTGATTTCTGGAAAAAATGTATGGCAACGTTTCTTCAATTGCTTAACTATCGTTTGTGGATATTAGTACAGGATGGATATACTACACCTACTAGACTTGTAAATGGTGTTAGAGTTGAAACACCTTTTGCTTATTGGACTATAGAAGAGAAAGAACTAGCTCAATTAAATGCAAAATATTTAAATATTTTTTATGCACTGAAATCTGAAGATTACAAATGAGTTTCAACTTGTAAAACTGGTAAGGAGATATGGGATAGACTTTTCATAATGTACGAAGGAACTAATGAGGTTAAATAATCTAGATTGAACATTCTATTACACGATTATGAACTTTTTTTGTATGAAATAGAATGAGTCAATCAGTGACATGTACACTCATTTTATACAGATAGTCACCTCATTACATGCTTTAGGTAAAGAATTAATGAATGCTAAAAAAGTTAATGAAATTCTTTGTTGCTTGCCTACTACTTATGATACGAAGATAACTATAATAACAGAATCAAAGGACTTAAATATTTATTCTATTAACAATCTTCTTGGATCACTAATTGCTTACGAGCAAGGAGTGATTCAAAGACAGATTAATGCATGTGAGAAGTGAAAAGAGAAGAACATTGCATTAAAAGTGGATGACTTAGAGAGTGAAAAATCTCAGCTTAAGGATGATGAGAATATTTCCTTAATAACAAGGAAATTCAGAAGTTTCCTGAAAATAAAAAGAAGACGTCAGTAGTGGAATAAGGGCAAGTTTCATAAAAATGCTAAAACTTCTAATGATGTGATTTGCTATGAATGCAGGAAGCCTGGTCACATTAAATCTAATTGCTTGAATCTCAAAGCTACTCCTAACAAGGAGAAAGTCGAGGAGAAGAACAATGCTAGAAAGGGCAAGAAGAAGCTGTAGAAAGCATTCTGGGCTAACTCAGCCTCAGACTCATCAAAAATAGAAGCTGAGGAGGAAGTCACCAACCTTTGTTTGATGGAAGATTAGCTTGATCAATCAAATTAAAAGGAGGTATGTGACTTAACCTATGATGAGTTGATTGAAGTTTCCAAAAAGATTCATACTGCATATAGAAAACTTAAGAAACTGCATGCTAAACTGAACTTAGATTATTTAAATATGCAAAAAGAGCATAAAATCCTTAGAAAAGATCATGCAAACATAGATAGCAACCACATGAGTCTATTGGATGAATTTGATTATTTGAACAAATAAAATGAATTATTAAAATTATCTCATAGAGAACTTGAAAAAAATTAAATTTTTTTTTTTTGGAAGAAACAAAACGTAGAGAAATTGACTTGAGAATAGATATTTCTATATTGGAAGATAGAAACTCATATCTTAAATTGGAATTAAAGTCTATCAAAGAAAATAGACCGACACCCACACTTGAACAATTCTATAGGTCTAAGCAAAAGAATATGAGTTCAACACCTAGGAAGAGATATTATAACTCATATAGATTAAGAAATCCTTTTCCTGGTGTGAGATATTTTACATGTGGAATGTTAGGACACATCTCCCACAGTTGCAATATTCATAGTAGAACACATCTAGTGTGGAGATCAAAAATACATAAAATACAGCATATCACACATGCCTCTGGTTTATCATTGCCAAGAGGTGAACCCAAACTTGTTTGGGTTTCCAAGTCTAACATTTGATTATTTTATAGAAATGCTTTCATACAAGACCTTGTGAGAGCATTTGGTACCTACATAGTGGATATTCGAAGTATATGACTAGAGATACAACTCAATTCATATCAATGAAAGCCAGGAATAGAGGTAAGGTTACACTGGAGACAATACCACAAGAAAAATGGTAGGTACATATATAATTGGAAACTCGAACAATTTTTTCATTGAAATTTTCTTATTGGTAGAAGGCTTAAAGCATAACTGCTGAGTATTAGTCAACTATGTGATAAGGGTTATAGTGTAAAATTTTTCCCACTAGCTGCATAATAAGTCAAAATGAAATTATTGTTTTGAATGTAATTAGGGTAAACAATATGTACATGCTTGATTTGAATTATATTAAATCTTCTAATGCTTTTAATTTAAGAATAATTTCTGATGAATCATGGTAATGATATATGAGACTCTGTTACGCTAGCATGAAGAACCTTAGAAAAATTATCCAAAAAGAACTTGTTAGAGAAATACCAAAATTAGACTTTATTAAGGATCACCTATGTGATCATGTCAACTAGGAAAATAGGTGAAGTCCTCCTTTCATCCCATTAAAGATCTTAGAACTAGAAAACCATTGGAAATTATTCATATGGATCTTTTTGGACCAGTTAGCATGGTAAGTCTATGAGGTAAAAGTTTTGGATTCATTATTATAGATGATTTTTTGAGATTCACTTGGGTAAAATTCTTATCTTATAAAAGTGAATCATTTAATGAATTTAGAAATTTTTATACTTGGATCCAGAGAAAGTTAGGGTGTGAAATCATTTCAATTCAAAGTGATCATGGAGGAGAATTTGAAAATGAAAAATTTAAAGAATTTTGTAAAGAATAAGGAGTTGATCACAATTTTTTAGCCCCTAAAAATCCTCAGCAGAATGGGATTGTTGAACAAAAGAATAGAATATTAATAGAAGCCGCTAGAGCCATATTGGTAGAATACTCACTTCCAAAATAATTTTGGACCAAAGCAGTTAGCACAGCCTGTTATGTTCTGAATAGGGTCATCATTAGATCCAAGTTAAACAAAACACCCTATGAACTTCTTAAAGGAAGAACATCAAATCTTTCACATTTGCATATTTTTAGTTGTAAGGTATTTATTCATAATAATGGAAAGACTACTTTAGGAAAATTTGATCCAAAAGTTGATGAAGAAATTTTTTTTAGATACTCAAATGTTGGAAAATCATATATAGTTTTTAACAAGAGAATTTTGGTAGTTGAGGAGACTACACATGTCATTTTTTATGAGTCTGACCTTTTAGAAGAGTCGAGATTAGAAGAAGAACATATTGAAAATATCTCTCATGAAACTGAAAAGATAAATTTGGAGGAAAATGAAGAAAAAGAAAACCCTTTTCCTAGAGAATGAAAATTTTCTAAGAATCGCCCTAGTGAGGGTGTTAAAACTATGCATACACTTAGCAAAGAAGTAAATCATTCTGCCTTTATATCAATGATTGAACCCATAAATATAAATCAAACACTTTTGGATGAATTTTAGATTTTGGCCATGCAGCAAGAATTGAATTAATTTGTTAGAAATGATGTTTGGGAATTAACCGAAAGGTCAAAAGATCAAAGTGTTGTTGAAACTAAGTGGGTATTCAAAAATAAAATGAATGATTTAGGTGTAGTGATTAGAAATAAGGCAAGATTGGTGGCTAAGGGGTATAATCAAGTAGAAGGAATTGATTTTGAAGAAACTTTTGCTCCTATAGCAAGACTTAAAGCAATAAGAGTTTTATTAGCCTTTGTTTGTTTTAAAAAATTCAAATTGTATCAAATAGACATAAAAAGTACCTTTATAAATGGGGTGATACAAGAGAATATTTATGTTGAGCAACTTCCAAGTTTTAAAAATTCAAAATTCCTTAATCATGTTTTTAAATTAAAAAAGGTATTGTATGAACTAAAGCAGGCACCTAGGGCTTGGTATAAGAGATTAAGCACTTTCCTATTAGAAAAGTCTTTTGTGAAGGAAAGTGTGGACACCACTCTCTTTTTGAAAAAGATAGTAGATTACATACTCATTGTTCAAATATATATGTTAATGACATATTGTTTGGATCTGCTAATTAAAATTTGTGAGATGAATTTTCAAAAATAAGGAATAGTGAATTTGAGATGAGTTTGATGAAAGACTTAAGTTACTTTCTTGGTTTTAGCATAAAGTAAAACGAGGAAGGAACATTTTATTCAGTCAAAGTATGTTAAGGACATCATCAAGAAATATGAAATGGATAATGCTAAACCAGTTAGTACACCAATAAGTTCTTCAGCGTAGTTAAATAAGGATCCAAATGAAAAATCTGTTGATCAGAAGAAATTTAGATGACTAATTAGCTCATTGCTTTGCTTGACAGCTAGTAGATAAGATATCATATTTAGTGTTTGCTTGTGTGCTAGATTTCAAGCTAATCCAAAGGAATCAAATCTGACTGCTGTTAAAAGAATTTTGAGATATCTTTTGAGAACTCAAAACTTAGGAATTTAGTATCTTAAGCACATCTCTTCTTTTTAAATTGTTGGATATTCTGATTCAAATTTTGCAGGATGTAGGGTTGATCAGAAAAGTGCCTCTAGAACATGTCAATTCCTTGGAAATTCTCTAGTATCTTGGTCCAGTAGGAAATAAAATTTAGTAGCTCTTTCTACTACTGAAGCAGAATATATTACCTTAAGTAGTTGTGTCGCACAAATTCTTTGGTTAAAATAATAATTGATTGGCTTAAGATTTTCTGTAGGCACAATCCCTATTTTCTGTGATAATACTATTGCCATTTACATTTCAAAGAATCATATTCAATATTCTAGAACCAAGCATATAGACATAAGGCATCACTTCATAAGGGATCGTGTAGCTAAGAGAGAAATTAAATTACATCATATTACTACTGAAAATCAACTTGCAAACATTTTACAAAACCGCTAACTTTTGACACATTTAGCATTTTAAGAATAAGGCTAGGTGTGATTGATCTTAGTGCTTGATTTGAAATTTTACAAACTTAATTTATTGTTGTTTATATTCAGTATTTATTGATTATAGTTTGTATGTTTTTGTTTTTGCTTTATTTATTTTTATTTATTTTTTGTTTGGTGATTTGTCGTAGGTGTTGTTTTTGATAATTTTTGCATGTCAGTGTTTTAAAATGATTGGCTTTGAAAGAGCTTTAAGTTTATTATGTTTTATTTTAAGTGTTATTTTCGTACCGTATAAAATTATTTTCATACTATACAAATTCTATAGCTTGAGCAAGATAATATTTTGAGTTGAGGTGTTGAAACAGAGTTTTCAAAGTTATTCATGTTGAATGATGATGTCATCGTACTGTATGATATGTGCAGTTTCATCCGTTCGCATGGGATGGTTTTACAGTTGATGTCAGTTATTAATACAGATCGTCGTGCAAACGTGTAATTCGTCTGTATGATCTAGGTGTCAGTTTTGAGTGGGGGATGAACCTAATCGCCATTAAATGATCTTTAATATTTTGTTCATCCCAGATGAAACACATATTCATCTATACGATTAAAAAGGTCAAAAAGCATGTACGAAAGGACGCCTCAGAAATGGCATTTTATGAAAAGCTGTTTCTTTTTTGATGGTGACAACTAATACTTACTGAGTACATATAGACTTCCGTTAGATTACAAATATTTAATCTTTGTATATGAGCACTAACATTTCAGGTCAGATGCACACTGCTAAAGATTGCTGGAGACTCAAATCGGGTAGAATAGGATGTTGAAGAGTCTGTAATTTTTATTTCTTTATTTTTTTTTGAGTCTGCCACAGAAGCATGCAAGTGAAAGGAGCAACCATGCACACACATAGGGGGAGAGTTTTTTTAAAAAAAATGATTAATTTTTTTTAAGCACATCGTACTGTACGACCTTGGATCGTACTGTACGATTAATTAAAAATACTCAGGCTAACGGCTAATTTTCGAATGATTAAGTTTACAAACTTATCGTACTGTACGATCAATATCGTACTGCACGATAATATGTAATTGTGAAACCCTAGCCGCCAGAATAAGTTTGGTAAGTTTTTGAATTTGATTTTCTGAACTGATCGTACTGTACGATACGGTTCGTACTGTACGATTAATTAAAACTTGCCAAAATTATCTCCCTAATCAGGAAATAAATGTTGGTTTCTATTTTATATGTCGATTGTACTGTACGATCATATATCGTACTGTACGACTTACAGAGACGATTTCATTCGTCCCAGAGATCGTACCAGATGAAACTAAGGTTTTTTGTTCTGTTCGTCCTGGACGATATTCATATCGTACATGACGATATCAAGAAATGAACTAATCGTACCGTACGACTGGTGGAGTGCTGGACGATTGTCAGAGACGATTTCCTTCGTCCCAGTGATCGTACCAGACGATCCCAAGAATTTTTGTACTATTCATCCTAGACGATATTCTTATCGTACATGACGATATCATGAAAAACACTATTCGTACTGTACGATTAAATGAGTGCTGGACGACTGACAGAGACGAGTTCTTTCGTCCCGAGGTTCGTCCCACAGTTCGTCCCGTACGAACAGTACGAATCAACAGTATCGTCATGTACGATATACATATCGTACCGTACGATATGAATAAAATTCGATACATGTTCGTCTGTACTCGTACTGGACGGAGCTGTAATTGAACTGATCGTACTGTACGATTATAAATCGTACTGTACGAACAGAAATGCAAAAGTTGAAACTTTTAGGGTTTTCTGAAGCCTGATATAAAAACAACTTAAAATTTTCTTTAGGGAGTTGTTGATCAATCTTTTTGCTGTGAGAGGCTTGGAGGAAAAAGAAGGGGATTCGGTAGAGAGAAGTTTTTGGAGAGATCTAGAGCTTGAGAGAGGAAGGTGAAGGTGAGCTTGAGCGTGAGGGAGAAGTAGTGTGAGGGGATCACATGGTGGCTCCAAGCTAGCTGCATGCTTTGCTCCTCTTGTGGCTTTGGAAGCTTCAAGAAAGTTCTCGAGGGAAGAGTCACTTCAAGATCAACATCGCCAAGGTACTCTACCATCTCCAGGAGGGAGAAAAAGGAGAAGGTCCGCTGCCGTCACCAGGAGGGCGACATAGCGTTTGGTATTTCGCCGCACCGAGGGAGGTGAAAGTGAGTATTGTAAAGGCTTCTTCGCCTTGCTATGGGGGCAAAAGGAGAGTCAACTTTTACTAGTGCAAATCCCGGAGTAGAGGACTCCGGGGAGTGGACGTAGGTCAAGTGACCGAACCACTATAAAAATCTCTGGTGTGTTTTTTCTTGTTTACCGTACTTTACTTTTCATGCTTTAAATTTGTGTGTTTTAATTGCTTGGTGAAAAATCAGTATTTAAATATTGTAGTGTAAAATCTAAAATTAAACTATCAATTTCATCGTTGTGAACGTTGTATTTACTTCCGCACATTAGTCGTTAAATTATGTTTTAAAAATACAAAAAAATTAGAACTCTTGTGTAGGGTTAAATTTTTAAAATACCAATTCACCCTTCCTCTTAGCGCATCTCGTACTTTCAAGTGGTATCAGAGCGGGGTTTCAAAATAGTGTTTTAGAAAACCTAGAAACGTAAGATTCATGGCTCAATTTGGTAACTGTAACACTACGGAGGGTTATTCCAAAACTCGTCCACCTTTATTTGACAACATACCGTTTGATTTTTGGAAATTATGCATGTCTACATTTTTACAGTCTTTGGACTATCGCCTATGGATGTTAGTCCAAGAAGGTTATTCTGCACCATTTCGTATGTTGAATGGAGTTAAAACTGAACTGTCATTTAATGAATGGAGCATTGAGGATAGAGAATTTGCACAACTAAATGCTAAATGTCTAAATTGTTTCTTTTGCGCATTAAAATCAGAAGACTATATGCGAGTATCAACTTGTACTACTGGTAAATAAATTTGGGACAAACTGTGTATCACGTACGAAGGAACTAGTGAGGTCAAACAATCTAGGTTGAACATACTGTTACATGATTACGAACTATTCCGCATGAAATCTAGTGAAACTATATCTGACATGTACACTCGATTCACCCAGATTGTAACATCACTGCATGCTTTAGGAAGAGAGTTGTCTAACTCGGAAAAAGTAAACAAAATACTGTGATGTTTGCCTAGCTCATACGATGCTAAAATCACTGCAATAACTGAGTCAAAAGACCTAAATGTTTATTCTATTGATAATTTGCTTGGGTCACTCATTGCCTACGAGCAAGGAGTGAGTCAACGACAAAGTGATGCAGGTGAAAAGAAAAAGGAGCGAGCAGTGGCTTTAAAAGCAAATAATTCTGAAAGTGACAGCTCAGCAGCGGAGGAAGATGACGACATAGCTTTGATGACTCGTCAGTTCAAAAATTTTCTGAAAAGAAAGCAGCGCCATCTTCAAAGCAATTGGAACAAAGGTAAGAACTCAAAGTATACTAAGGTTGCATCTGAAACAATTTGCTTTGAGTGCAGGAAACCCGGTCATCTCCGAGCTGATTGCCCCAACATCAAAACTCATCAAACCAAGGAGAAGGGTGAGGAAAGACCAAAGTTCAAGAAGGGCAAGTTTAAGACTCAGAAAGCATTTTGGGCCGACTCTACCTCAGAATCATCGGAAGAAGAAGCAGAGGAGGAGGTAACGAATCTGTGTCTTATGACTAATGATAATCTTGATCAATCAGATCAAGATGAGGTATGTCAACTGTCTTACGATGAACTGCTTGTTATTTCTGAAAAAATCCATGACTCGTATAGAAAATTGAAGAAAAAGCATGTTAGTCTTAATACTGAGTTTAGTACTTTACAAAAGGAGCATGCTAGTGTAGTAAAGAATTTTTCTAACTTAGATAAAGATCATATGTCTTTGCTTGATGAATACGATGCATTAAACAAGAAGCATATTGAGTTAACCACTGCACACGATACCTTGAAATCATCACATGTTGAATTAGATAATGTATTTAAGGAACTAGAAGAACTATCAGGGGAACTTAGTAGTAGTGAGCATGCATTGAGATTCAAATATGCTAGTCTTAACCAAGAGAATAAATTTTTAAATGAAAAACTTCATGTATACGAGAATAACAAAAAACCTCCCACGTTTGCTGAATTCTTTCAGCCTCCACCATGTGAATCATCTCATTCAAAACCAGCACGACATGCATCATCCAAACCCAGAAATAGGCACAACTACCCTCGTAGATTAGTGAACCCATTTCCAGGGGTTATATGTTATTCTTGTGGCATGCTAGGTCACATAGCTCGCACGTGCTCAATTCACTATAGGACACATCGAGTGTGGAGACCAAAATCGCATTCATCACAGCATAACATGCATATATTTCATTCATATAAGCATGATGTGGAACCCAAACTCACTTGGGTTCCCAAAGCTAATCCATGATTGACATTGTAGGGATGCTCTCACAAAAGACCTAGTGAGAGCATGTGGTACCTGGACAGTGGCTGCTCGAGACACATGACTGGAGACATGAAGCAGTTCGTGACACTGGAGGCCAGGTCAGGAGGCAAGGTAACTTTGGGAGACAACACCACCAGAAAAGTGGTCGGCTCAGGTATCATTGGAAATACTAAAAATTTAATTATTGAGAATGTACTTTAGTGGATGGTTTAAAGCACAATCTTTTAAGTATAAGTCAACTATGTGACAAGGGCTTTGATATAAAATTTATGTCTAACAAATGCATGATTAGTTTAAATGATTCACTTGTGTTAGAAGGAAAACGTATACATAATGTTTACATGTTAGACTTGAACTGCATTAAAACCTCAAACTCTTTGTGTCTGAAAACAATAGCAGATGACTCTTGGCTATGGCATAGGAGACTATGCCATGCTAGTATGAAAACACTTAGGAACATCACTCAGAAAGACTTAGTTAGAGGCATACCAAAGTTAGACTTTACTAAGGACCATCTTTGTGATGCTTGCCAATTAGGAAAATAAGTTAAATCTTCATTTCATGCAATCAAGGATATCAGCACCACTAGGCCACTAGAAACTCTCCACATGGACCTGTTCGGACCTGTTAGTACAGCCAGGCTAGGAGGGAAGTTGTATGGGTTTGTAATAGTAGATGACTACTCTAGGTTTACTTGGGTGAAATTCCTAGCTCATAAGAGTAAGTCATTTGAAGAATTTAGAGTTTTCTCCACTTGGATTCAAAGGAAATTAGGATGTGTAATTTCAACAATTCATAGTGATCACAGAGGGGAATTTGAGAATGATAAATTTGAATCTTTTTGTAAAGAGGTTGGAATAGAACATAATTTCTCTGCCCCTAGAACTCCTCAGTAAAATGGAATAGCAGAAAGAAAGAATAGAACTTTAGTTGAAGCTGCTAGGGCTATGTTAGCTGAATACACTCTCCCTAGATACTTTTGGGCAGAAGCAGTAAATACCGCATGCTATGTATTAAATAGGGTAAATGTTAGATCCAAACTTAATAAGACACCCTATGAGTTGCTAAAGGGTAGGACGCCCAATCTTTCCCACTTACACGTTTTCGGGTGCAAATGCTTCACCCTAATCAATGGCAAGTCACCCTTAGGAAAGTTCGATCCTAAATCTGATGAAGGGGTTTTCCTAGGCTACTCATCTGTAGGTAAATCCTATAGAATATTCAATAAGAGAACCCTAGTAGTAGAAGAGTCCACTCATGTGGTATTTGATGAATCCAATAAGACATCTGAACCTAATCATGAAGAAGAAGAAGTTGAGGTTATACGGGGAGTAGAAACCATTACCATAGAGACTAGAGCGGAATCTCTGGAACATCTGCCTAAAGATTGAAAATTTTCTTCTAGTCATCCTAGAGAGCTGATCTTAGGAGACCCATCAGAAGGGGTAAAAACTAGGCATGGACTTAGGAAAGAGGTTAGCCATTCTACATTCATATCTATGATTGAACCCATGAGTATAGATCAAGCCTTAGGAGATGAATTTTGGATCCTAGCAATGCAAGAAGAGTTGAACCAATTCGTTAGGAATGATGTATGGGAGTTAGTCAAAAGGCCTAAAGAGCAAAGTGTGGATGGAACTAAGTGGGTCTTTAAAAATAAGATGAATGACTTAGGAATAGTAGTAAGAAACAAGGCTAGGTTAGTAGCGAAGGGGTATAACCAAATTGAAGGAATAGATTTTGAAGAAACCTTTGCTCCGGTAGCTAGACTAGAAGCCATCAGGGTACTGTTAGCTTTTGCTTATTTTAGGGATTTTAAGCTGTATCAAATGGATGTAAAGAGTGCCTTCCTAAATGAAGTAATCAAGGAAGATGTGTATGTGGAGCAACCTCCGGGGTTTGAAAACTCACAATTTCCAAACCACATGTTCAAACTGAAAAAGGCACTGTACGGGTTAAAACAAGCACCTAGAGCCTGGTATGAAAGACTTAGTACGTTCCTACTAAATAGAGGCTTTGTAAAGGGTAGTGTGGACACCACCTTATTTTTGAAGAAGGTAGGAGTTGAAGTACTCATTGTTCAGATCTATGTAGATGACATATTGTTCGGATCGACGGAGAAAAATCTATGTAATGAATTTTCAAAAACAATGAGCGACGAGTTTGAAATGAGCATGATGGGCGAACTTAGTTACTTCCTTGGATTTAGTGTAAAACAAACGGAAGGTGGAACGTTTCTTAGCCAGTCTAAGTACGTCAACGATATTTTGAAAAAATATAAAATGGACAATGCTAAGGCTATGAATACACCCATGAGCTCTAATATTCAATTGGATAAAGATCCCAGTGGGAAGTCTGTAGATCAAAAGAGGTATAGGGAAATAATTGGATCGCTTCTCTATCTGACTGCCAGTAGACCAGACATAATGTTTAGTGTGTGTCTCTGTGCCCGTTTTCAAGCTGACCCGAAAGAATCTCACATGACTGCTGTCAAAAGAATTCTTAGATATCTTCTAGGCACCCCGAACTTAGGAATTTGGTATCCTAGACACAACACTTCTTTTGAAATCTTAGGATACTCAGATTCAGACTTTGCAGGATGTAGGGTAGATAGAAAAAGCACTTCTGGCACTTGTCAATTCATTGGACAATCATTAGTTTCATGATCCAGTAGGAAACAAAATTCAGTAGCCCTATCCACAGCCGAAGCGGAATATATAGCGGTAGGTAGCTGTGTTGCACAAGTGTTGTGGTTAAAACAACAGCTTGTAGATCTAGGACCACCTGTAGGAACCATTCCGATTATGTGTGACAACACTAGTGTAATTTACATATCCAAAAATCCAATTCAACACTCACGAACCAAACATATAAACATTAGACATCATTTCATTAGAGATCATGTAGCCAAAGGAGATATTGAACTGCACCACGTTGCTACTGAAGATCAATTGGCGGACATTTTCACAAAACCATTAGGTTATGACACATTTAGCACTTTACGAACCAAATTAGGTGTCATAGACATTCACGCCTAATGTAACAAAAAAAAAACAAACAAAAAAAAAACAAATAAAAAAATTAGTTTGTGGTTGTTTTGTTTTTATTAAAATAAAAAAAAAAATACAAAAAATTGGATTCCTGATCCTCTTCCCATGTTGCTCACAAACTTTAGTATTCTCTGACAATCGTACTGTACGATCTACTATCGTACTGTACGATAAGGTTCAAATCACTCCAATCTCAGTCGTCCATTCCCATTCACGGTTCAGATCATTCATGTCTTATACCAATCGTACTGTATGATTCACTACTCGTACCGTACGATACTAATTATTTGTCATCGTACTGTACGACATACCAATCGTACTGTACGATCTACGTGTCAAACGGATTAGGACGAATTTAAATCGGCGGGTACGAACATTATTGCCTATCGTACTGTACGATTTGACTCACTTTTCTGAAAGGTCGTCCAGACGACATTATTGCGCATATCGTACTGTACGATGCTCAATCATACTGTACGATATCCCTTAAATTCTATAAAATGGGAGGGATTCTTTGCCAATTCTCCTCACCTTCAATCCCTCTGAATTTCATCATTCATCCAATCCTTTCTTCCAAAATATCTAGGTCCAGTAAGCGCGGTCGTATGATCGTCAGGAGCTCTTCCTCCTCTCGGCGCTTCGATGATCGTTTTCTCTCCGCTGCGGACGAGAAAGCGTATATCAAAATCAAGGAGGCAAAGTTCACTCCATCCCGCATGATCAATCAGGCCGCCGTAAATTTTGAGGTGATGAATCTGTTCGCCTCCACTAGCCTTCAATTCCTTCTGACTCTTGCTTTTCCGTTTCACTCCGAACTCTTGTTTGAGTTTTTTGCCAATATCCGAGTCGACCTTGAAAACACTACCTTCACATCTTATGTCTGTAAATAGAATGTCGTTATCACCGTCAACGACATTGCTGAGCACATCGGGCTATCCACTGACGGCCCTCGTCCCCAATCCATGATCTCCCACGACTATGATTGAACGTCAATAAATATGACCCTTAGAGGTGTCCCCTCCAATCAACACTTACCCCTGGTCCAAACCTTAAATCAAAATGCCCGCGTTATCCAGCATGTCCTACGCACATCTATTATACCTAAAGCTGGAGATCGCATCCATATTACTCCCCTACTTTCTGTCGTCACCTATCTCATTATGTCTGGCACAAAATTCAATGAAGCCCAAATGGTGTTTGACTACATTCATACCTTGTCTGCCTTCCGATATCCCGGTGCCCGTCGTAAACTGAACCTTGCTTTAGGGCATGTCATAGGCTACATCCTAGATGCAAAATACCAACTTTATTATCCGCTCCCTCCTGATCACCTTCCTATCTTCTACTCGGATGCCTCCTTTCGTATCTTGTTCCATCGGGGGGCCGCTCCCGTCGATCCCGATTTTGATGACGAGGAGGCTGCTGCTCCTGCTGACGCACCTCCGCCACCACCAATCCAACCACATGGCCTTGCTCCTCCCGACTACCCTCACGACGACATTATTCGACGACTTGATCATCTGGAGACTCGGTTGGATGCCCACATTGCTCAGCAACATCAGGCGCATGACACGGATATGAAATGGTTTAGGGAGCGCTTCACATCGATTGATCACCAGTTCGCCTCCCTTCATCAGTACCACCAGCTGTTTCCTGACCCTCCACTACCACCTCCGGATCAGGATCCAGATTTTTAGGTTGTTGTAGATGTTTCTGTTTTCTGTTTGTTATCAGTGTACTTATTTTTTCTTTTTTCTTTCCTTTTTGGTGCTGTCAAAAGGGGGAGACTTTTCTGTGTGTTCTGTATTATGTTTTTGCTTATTATTAAATGCTATTGGTTGTTTATGTTCTCACTACATTTGTTTTTTTTATCTTGTTGTTTTATTTATGTTATAATAATAAAAAAAACTGGTTCTTCTTCTCCTATTTAAAAATTAATAAGCTACTCTTCTGAGGGGGAGCTAAAGAAGTCAGAACATCTATCCATCAGAAAATATTATTTGACACCATCAAAAAGGGGGAGATTATTGAAATCCAGGATCCCGAGCACTTAATTTTGATGGTGATAACTAATACTTACTGAGTACATATAGACTTCGTTAGATTATAAATGTTTAATCTTTGTATATGAGCACTAACATTTCAGGTCAGATGCACACTGCTAAAGATTGCTGGAGACTCAAATCGGGTAGAATAGGATGTTGAAGAGTCTGTAATTTTTATTTTTTTATTTTTTTTTGAGTCTGCCACAGAAGCATGCATGTGAAAGGAGCAACCATGCACACACACAGGGGGAGAAATTTTTTTTAAAAAATGATTAATTTTTTTTAAGCACATCGTATTATACGACCTTGGAACGTACTGTACGATTAATTAAAAATACTCAGGCTAATGGCTAATTTTCGAATGATTAAGTTTACAAACTTATCGTACTGTACGATCAATATCATACTGTACGATAATATGTAATTGTGAAACCCTAGCCGCCAGAATAAGTTTAGTAAGTTTTTTAATTTGATTTTCTGAACTGATCGTACTGTACGATTATTAAAACTTGCCAAAATTATCTCCCTAATCAGGAAATAAACGTTGGTTTCTATTTTATATATCGATCGTACTGTACGATCATATATCATACTGTACGACTTACAGAGACGATTTCATTCGTCCCAGAGATCGTACCAGACGAAACTAAGGTTTTTTGTTCTGTTCGTCCTGGACGATATTCATATCGTACAGGACGATATCAAGAAATGAACTGATCGTACTGTACGACTGGTGGAGTGCTGGACAATTGTCAGAGACGATTTCCTTCGTCCCAGCGATCGTATCAGACGATCCCAAGAATTTTTATACTATTCGTCCTGGACGATATTCTTATCGTACAGGACGATATCATGAAAAACACTATTCGTACTGTACGATTAAATGAGTGCTGGATGACTGACAGAGACGAGTTCTTTCGTCCCGAGGTTCGTCCCACAGTTCGTCCCGTACGAACAATACGAATCAACAGTATCGTCCTGTACGATATACATATCGTACCGTACGATATGAATAAAATTCGATACATGTTCGTCTGTACTCGTACTGGACGGAGCTGTAATTGAACTGATCGTACTGTACGATTATAAATCGTACTGTACGAATAGAAACGCAAAAGTTGAAACTTTTAGAGTTTTCTGAAGCCTGATATAAAAACAACTTAAAATTTTCTTTAGGGAGTTGTTGATCAATCCTTTTGCTGTGAGAGGCTTGGAGGAAAAAGAAGGGGATTCAGTAGAGAGAAGTTTTTGGAGAGATCTAGAGCTTGAGAGAGGAAGGTGAAGGTGAGCTTGAGCGTGAGGGAGAAGTAGTGTGAGGGGATCACACGGTGGCTCCAAGCTAGCTACATGCTTTGCTCCTCTTGTGGCTTTGGAAGCTTCAAGAAAGTTTTCGAGGGAAGAGTCACTTCAAGATCAACATCGCCAAGGTACTCTGCCATCTCCAGGAGGGAGAAAAAGGAGAAGGTCCGCTGCCGTCACCAGGAGGGCGACATAGCGTTTGGTATTCCGCCGCACCGAGGGAGGTGAAAGTGAGTATTGTAAAGGCTTCTCCGCCTTGCTATGGGGGCAAAAGGAGAGTCAACTTTTACTAGTGCAAATCCCGGAGTAGAGGACTCCGGGGAGTGGACGTAGGTCAAGTGACCGAACCACTATAAAAATCTCTGGTGTGTTTTTTCCTGTTTACCGTACTTTACTTTTCATGCTTTAAATTTGTGCGTTTTAATTGCTTGGTGAAAAATCAGTATTTAAATATTATAGTGTAAAATCTAAAATTGAACTATCAATTTCATCGTTGTGAAAGTTGTATTTGCTTCCGCACATTAGTCGTTAAATTATGTTTTGAAAATACAAAAAAATTAGAACTCTTGTGTAGGGTTAAATTTTTAAAATACCAATTCACCCCCCCTCTTGGCGCATCTCGTACTTTCAGGTTTGAAGTCAATAAGGTTCTTAGAGGAGTAGCCCAAGTGACCCATTTGCCACGTGTTTACACTCTAAACCAAAATGCCCGGATTATCCAGCATGTTTTGTGAACTTCGATTTTTCCAAAAGCTGGTGATGGTATAAACATGACTCCTCTTCTATCCACAGTCACTTATTTGATCATGACAAACCAACCTATAGATAAAACCCAATTAATTATGGATTACCTTTATACCCTTTCTGAAATTAGACTTCCTAATAATAAGAGAAAGAAAAATGTGGCTTTAGGATATTTAGTGGCATATATCCTAGAAAAAAAGTATAATCTTATACATTACGATGATCCTATTGAACTCTCTATCAACTTTGCTGAGGCCTCTTTTCGTTCACTTTTTGGGAGAGAGTGTTCTAAGGAAGAAGGATCCTCTACTCTAGCACCTGCACCTAGACTCGACCAGAACTACTATCAAGAAATGGTCCAGCGATTTGACAGAATGAAAACTCACTTTGATCAACGCTTTGATCAAATTGAGAATCGCATAACCCAGCAAGATGCACTATATACTTAAGACATGGGGTGGATACGTAAATAGTTTGATTCTGTTAATGCCAATGTAGTTATAATAAATAGCTACTTCACAATGTTCAATCCTCCACCACCTTCAGATCAGGGCCCCTCAGGATATTAGCTAGTTGTACTCTTATGCTATAGTTGTGATATTTTTTCTTTTAGGCTTTGATGTAGTTTGTTTTGTTGTTGGTCTTTTGATTTTTCTTTTGGTTTTTCTTTGAAAGTTTGCTATGTTGGCAGTTGTACTTGGTATTCCTAGATGTGATACTTAGATGGTTGTTCTTGGATTCTATACTTTGTGGGTGAACTTGATAGTTTGCTATGTATAATGAATGCAAGCTGGTTGAATATCAATGAAATGAAAAACTAGTGCTTTGATGCATATTACAATGTGAATGAGATAATAACTTGTCTTGATCAAATATAATTGATTGCTAATATGAAATGTTGAATGAATTTGCTCTACAAAGTTAATTTCCTTGCGAAATTTAATCTCTCAAAACTTTTAGATTACATTATAACTGGGTGTAGAGTAGAAGATCAATTTTATATTTGTAATAGACAAGTATTACTTAGCTATAATTATTACAAAATTAATGTCATACCTTTATTTTTACTACTATTTCAAGGTATTTATCTTTGTTTATTATTGCAATTTGTGTTAAGAATTAGTGATTTTGGAAAAATATAATTTAAAAAAAGGCACAAAATTAGCCCAAACTTATAAAATACATAAAGTGTGCCAATTATATAAAAATATGTGTAATGTTCGTCAATTTGAAAGAGGCACAAAATTAGTCCAAACTGATAAGATGCACAAAGTGTGCCACAAATAATTAAAAAGAAGCATAATATTACCAATTGATCTTTCCTTTATCAGTTTCTTAGTCCCACAAATCTATATAATCAACATTCATCTTCACTATTGAATTAGAACACTATTAATTCTATTTCAATGTTTTTGTAATAATTATGGTTATATAATCTGTCTATTTCAAATAGTGACACAGATCAACTTTTCTTATCCTAGTTATTCTATGATTTAAAATTTGAGTCTTTATCTTTTGCATGTGATCTTAATTTTGGTATTTGTAATTAATTTAACATCTGGTATCCATTAAAACTTATTAATAGTTTACTTCCCTTTTTATTGTTGTCAAAAGGGGGAGTCAGAATATTATTTGATTATTTATTGTTTGATATTTGATACATTGTGTAATATATGAATGTGTGTGCGTGTATGTGTATGTTGTTCATGAATGTATGAATGCGTGTGTGTATATGTGTATGTTGTGCATGAATGTATGTTTTTGATTGTTTGGTTATTTTAGTGTTTTTGTTAGGTCTGGTATTTTTTTTGTTTTCGTATTTTTGTTAGGTATGGTATTTTTTTTATCTTCATTGGAATCCCTTGTTATTCAGTTGGTGATTCATTTAGGGGGAGCTAAGGAGAAATTTTTTTTAGAATGTTAACTCAAATAATAATTATTTTGTCATCATCAAAAAGGGGGAGATTGTTGCAACTTTATTTTCATAGCTGTATTATCTTATTATGTGTATTTTTGATGATTTCAAAATATTATTGTATTGACTACTGTTTCTCCTAACATGTATTGGATATATTGCTTTTGATGTTTATGTGTACTAATATTTCAGGAAAATTATACTCTAGACTACTCAAGACTTCAAGATAGATTAAATTCGGGGTTGTTGTAATTAGAGTCTGTATTTTTTATTTTTCTTGAGTCTGAGAGAGTGTGATTGTAATTGGATAATCGTGCACACACACACTGGGGGAGTAAGATAAAACTTGCATTTTTTAAACAAATCGTACTATACGATGTTAGGATCGTACATGATGATTTGTCCTGAATGTTCCAGAACTGATCTGATTGACATAAGTTTTGAAAATTTTTTTAAGTTCAGATTATAATATACGAAATGTATTCATCCTAGACTCCAATCAGAGTACAAAATCAAATTTGTCAAGTTCGTTCTGTACAAATACAATAAAAATTTGAACTGATCGTACTGTACGATATTAGTACGTATAGATACAGATCAGAGTATGAAATGAGGTTCGTACACGTTCGTACAGATGAAAGTTTTATTTTTTTGAACTGATCATACTGTATAATATGAGTTCGTACAGATGCTAATCAGAGTACAAAATAGGGTTCGTACACATTCATACAGACGAAAGTCTCATTTTTCAAACTGATCGTACTGTACGATATGGGTTCGTACAGACACCAATCAAAGTACGAAATGAGGTTCGTACAATGTACAAAGCTTTTTTGAACTGATCGCATGGTATGAAGTGTGATCGTACTTTATGATCCTAGTCCGTCAAACTTAAAATTTTAGTTTTTAGATGATTTTTCTTATCCTTTATATATAAGAGTCCTAAAAATTGACGGTCTAAGTAACTTCTTCGAAAATTCTCTTGAGTGTGCCTTAGGAGTGTGTTTGAGAGAGTGATTTGAGAGTGAAAAGTGAGAGATATTGTGAGAAGGATTTGTGAGGGGATTTATAAAGGTGCCTATTGGTGAGGATCTCCTACTTGTTCTTCATGATTCTTCCCTACTTCCTTGAAGGTTTGTTGAGAGAATATTTTCAAGAGAAGGTTCGGTTCTATGCCAACACCAGGAGGGTGTAAAAGGATGAACGGTTCTCTGTCAACAGTAAGAGGGTGTGAAAGGATGTGTGGTACTCTGCCATCACTAGGAGGGTGAGAAAGAACGGTGGGTTCTCTGCCTTCACTAGAAAGGTGAAAAAGGATGACAGTTCACTACCGCACCGGGTTGGTGGAAGAGAGGTTCTTGTAAGGGATTTTCCACCTTGCTGTAGGGGCTAAACGAGAGTCACTAGTGTGTAGTGCAATACCTAGAGAAGGAGTCTCTAAGGAGTGGATGTAGGTCCTTTTGGACTGAATTACTATAAAATCTGGTATCTTCTATTCTTTACTTTTTCACCGTATTTTATTTTCAGCATATATATTTTCTGTGGTTAAAAAATTATTTTCATAAAATTTATAGTTCTTATAAATTATTTAGTTATTAAATCGATTTTCTAAAATATAATAAAGAAATTTTTAATTTACCAATTCACCCTCCCTCTTGGTTAGCCTTGGGATAATTAACTTTAGGTTTAACAATCTACTTAGCTTCAACATATCGTATGATGTATATCGTACCGAATGATTTATAGAGTACGAAATTAATCATCCTAGAGATCGCATTTAATGAAAGCCATTAAATTTGAATTAGTCATACTGTACGATTTGAATCGTGCTGTACAACTAATAGAGTACAAAGTTGGTCGTCCCAAGCAACGTCCCATACAAATAGAAGAAAATCTTGAATATCATACTGTATGATATTTTTATTGTGCCATATGATTTGTTTGAAAATTGTACAGTTCGTTTAGACAAACTTGCTGAATGATTCTATATTATATTGATCGTACTGTACGATATGTGTATCATACCGTACAAACAGAAGATGGATTTTTTAAAATTTAGGATTTTTTGAAGCCCACTATTTAAGCAATTGTATTAACCCTTGATTAAATCTTTTTCTTAAGAGGAGATTTAAAGGAGAGCTTTGGGAAGAGGGAGAGCTTGAGAGAGAGAGAGAGAGAGAGAGAGAGAGATCCTTGTAAGATAGAGTTGTGAGGGATTTAGAAAGGTTGCTCCAAGGAAGGTGTTCATCATCTTCTTCAAGTTGTTGTCCTTGTTCCTTGGTGGCTTTGAGGGAGATCTTCATTAGCGTCAGATTTAAGTTCTCTACCTTTACTAGGTGGGTTAAAAAGGATGCCAAGGTTCTCTGCCTACTCAAGGTGGGAGTAAAAGGATTCCTGAGTTCTCTACCTTCATTAGGAGGGTGAAAAAGAATTTTCAGGTTCTCTGCTTACTCTAGGAGGGAGTAAAAGGATTCAAGGTTCTCTTCCTCACTAGGTTGGTGGAAAGATTTTGTAAGGGCTTCTCTATATTGTGGGAGTAAAAGAAGAGTCACTACTATTTTAGTGTAATACTTGAAAATGAGATTTCTGGGGAGTGGACGTAGGTCAAGTTGACCGAACCACTATAAATCAGGTGTGTTCTTTCTATTTATTTTTTCATATTTAATTTTCACACTTTTTCATGATCTGATATGTGGTTGAAATATCTGATTTTATTATGTGCTTCCATACAAGTTGTTTAGTTTTAAAAAGATTCAAAAAGATTTTCTTTTATCTTAAAGAAATTTTTAAATAATCAATTCACTCCCTCTCTTGGTTAGCATTGGGACTAGTTCTTCAGGGTTTAACCACCCTCACGAACTTTCACCTCTAGATTACACTTATGTTGAAATGGTGGATTTTTGGATACTTGAAGATGAAATAACTCTAAAACTTGACTTACGAAATTTGAAAAATGAGATATAAAAAGAGGATGCAATGCCAATTGCTGAAAAATAAAATATACCATTTAATCAGCCAAGACATAATAAGTTGATAATAAAATTTGAGTACATTATTTAAATGAAAGTAAAAATAATGCCTTACTTTATATTTTTTATTTGTTGGTCAAGGTGACTTAGATAATGAAGGAGATGTATGTGACATAATTGGGCTTGATCAATTAGATGCATTTGGATTTGAACATTTTGGTGAAGCGAGACCTGGAGACTCAACTTATGTGGATAGATTTGATGATGCTAAATTAGGAGAATTTTGATTTTTCTCTTGTGAAATAATTGAAACTATTGAACTGAAAAAGTGAAACATAATTAACTTTATCTCTATATCATAAATATGTTTTCTTTTTGTTATCAGTTGGTATAAAGTATTTTTGCATTTTTTTATGATTGGTTGTCTTCAAGTGAAATATACTATTATGTTTTTCTTATTTACTTTATATAATGCTATATTTTTTATGCTTCATATGCTTCATATTATAATTATATTTAATTTTAGTTATATATTTACAATTAGTTGTGTCATTATTATAATATTTAAATATAATAAGTATTTATTACGTCATCCGGTTCGACTCCGGTCGAACCATCGAACCGCTAACCTCTTATTCTTTAGGTTTATTGACCGATCCGATTTTCAAAGCCTTGCCTGTGAGAATGTACTTGCATAAACAGTTAAGTGTGTACAGAACTATTCACATATTTTTAATGATTGTATTAATAAATATAATAGTTTTTTTATGCGAAGTTTAATTTTTTGAAACATCAAATACTAATTTTATGATAGTATATAGCTAAAAAAAGGATTCATGTAGCCCATCTCATATAGTGGGATAAAAGGTTGTTGTAGTATATAGCTAAAAAAAGATGAAAAATTATAACTTATTTTAATATATTGTCAAATATCTTTTTAATATTAATAATAAAATATTTGACATAAATGACATAAAATGTAAATATAAGACTTAAAGAAAAACCCCTCTTGACCTATACTTTTTTTTGTTTTATTTTGAGACATTTAGATCAATTAAGATAAACTCATACACACATTGTATATATAAAAATTTGAACCCAAAATTTTTTAATTGATAGCCTAAATTTTTATCCAATAGGCCAAAATGAACTAAGTATAATGTATTCACCTTCATTTGAGAGGTTCTTCAACCAATCCAACCACAACAAAACTATTGAAAATCGGAAAACGATCGCTGCCCTTTAAGATTCCATTTTTGCCCCTTCTGCTCTGCGTCGCTTTTCGTCTCCACTTTCCGCCCCTCCGCCGACTCGGTCGCACGGCGGGCATTTCTATTGGGAAGAGCCGACGTCTCCTCTTCTTTTCATCTCGGTCTCTCTTCGTCACGACCCATACAAATCTCTCACTGGCCAAACCAGAACCCGAAAATCTCTTTTATCTTCTAGGTCTCTTCTATTGATTCTTCCAGAGAGGCGGCGGGGCGATGGCGGCGGCCGCTGCGTCGATGTGGCAGCCACAGGAGGAGGGAATTCGCGAGATCTGTGGGTTGCTGGAGCGGCAGATTTCCCCGAATTCCGATCAGCACCTCATATGGCAGCAGCTTCAGCAATATAGCCAGGTTGCCGACTTCAACAACTACCTCGCTTTCATCCTGGCAAGGGCGGAGGTCAGCGGCGGTCTTCCTCTCCAAAATTCCCTGTTAATTACGTTCTTCCTTTTTTACTGGGTTTCTTATCGATCTGGATGATGTGTTACAGTTTGCAATGTTTTCGCTAGGGTTCTAACTTGTTTTAGCGGTGCAGTTGATTCTCTGCTGGGAGGATTTTTGTTGTTTCAAAGAGAGTTTTGTGTTATTTCGGTTTGAATGTTTGTGGGGTTGGCATTCACACCTTAGCAGTTTAGAAGGATTAACTTGATAAAATTGGCTCAGGATAGTGGGTCGATGTTGGCACTATTGATACTATCTGACTGTTTATTTTTCAGTTAGAATGATTGGGAATAAGGGCTTGAAGTCGGGCTCAAGCCTTTGGGCCGTAATATTCAAGTGTTAAAGTTTTCTCATCCATTCCTGGTTATGATGCGTGGATAGTTAGTATTTTTTTTTTAGTTTGACTGGATTTTAGCAGACATTAGAAAGTTAATATGTACTTTAATCTCTTAAATGTGTGACTGATTTGATGTCTCAACCTGAAAGCCTGTATTTTACTTGATGCCCGAGGTAATATAATAACTGGATGGCTGGATTGATATTTGAATAAACCAACAATAATGCTCCAAGTAAATATACTCTTCATGGAATAAAGATTGTTACAGTAAGTTGAGCTGTGGATTTCATCAATCATCATCATCACCTAAGAGTTCTGAGTTAAACTTGTGTGGTTGGAAAGGCTTTAACATCTTTTTCTAGCTCTGCTTTCATCTCTCATGCATGCACAAACACTTACTCAGACACAATTACATGTAGGTTTTTTTCCATTCCTTTGACACTTAAGATGCACAACGAAGAATGAAATGCAAAAAAAAAAAAGAACAATTTGACATGATACATTAGTTCTTATATTGTCCTTTATGTTGTTGTTTTTTCTCATTCCTTTGACACTCCAGATGGACAACTAAGAATGAAACGCGAAAGAAAAAAAAAAGAGAAAAAGGAAAAAAAAGATTTGACATAATGCATATAGTTCTTATATTGTCCCTTATGCTGTTGTTTATTATATGGAACTTCATTCTTTAGATGTTCTTAAACTTTCTAATGCCTATTATTTGGATGTGCCAGTTCTTAAGTTGGAACTAGTATGTAGACTTGTGCTTAGTTTGTTAGGTAAATGGGCTTGCACTTGAGTTGTTGGTGGACTATAAAGAGACTCATTGCTCACAAGGAACTATTTCAGCCTGCTTAAGTTGACTGGTTGACAGCTTTAACGTTTCCAATTTTCATTTTGATATATCATTTTTTTTGGTTTTATGTACCAATGTAGCTAATGTTTTTTTAATTCTTTTCTTTGTAAGTCATTGTTAGCATCTTTTGCGATAGCGTCATATTGCTGATTTTATGCTGTATTATTATTTTTTAATTGGTAATCTGCTAATATAACAGGGTAAATCAGCAGAAATACGACAGGCTGCTGGCTTGCTTTTGAAAAATAATTTAAGAATCAGTTTCAGATCCATGTCTCCTTCACATCAGCAATACATTAAGTCACAATTACTCCCATGTTTAGGGGCCGCAGATAAGACAATCAGATCTACAGCTGGAACTGTTATCAGTGTGATTGTGCAGTTTGGGCGACTATTGGGTTGGCCAGAGTTGTTGCAAGCTCTTGTTCATTGCTTGGATAGTAATGACTTATATCATATGGAAGGTGCTATGGATGCTATTTACAAGGTTGGTGCTTTTTCTATTGATCAAAGGACTTATGTTCCTTGCTATTGGAAATGGTAGATTTTACTAGTAAATAGCCAAAAGAAACTAGGCTAACTTGCATGCCACATTTTATCCTAACCCGTTTTATTTTTTACTCATATTGTATTCAACGCCAAGAAATTCTGGTCCAACTGCAATAGAAGTGTATTCAATATTCATTTATGTTCACCACCATTCAACCATTTGTGGCTGGCTTAAGGCATCTCACTTTCTCTATTAGCTTGTTGTCTTCAGTCTATAATATTCCCTTTTGTGTCAAAATTTAATGTATGCAAGACCAATTTTGTTAAAAGGATATAACATACTCATTCAACATTTACCACCACTACCTCCATCATTCCTTGTCCCAACAATCTTGGATTGTCTTAATGATTCTTTAGGGGAATGGTACATTAATTTGGAATAATTGTCCATATGTAGGAATTTTGTGAATGACAAACAGTAAAATGCAACCATGGAAGTTTAAATTACTGAAAACCCTATCTAGACAATTCAGTATGTTTGTGTACCTGCTAACCACGGAAACCAAAATAACATTCAGCTATCTGTTTGACAAGTCTTCTTCTTTTGCAATTTTTCGTTTGTAACACCCTTAAGTACAGTTGCACCAAAATTTTTTACTGCAATATGAACTTGCATAATTATGTTTTTGCTAATACACAATTGCATCTTCAAGTTGATGCTACTGGAATGACCTAACTGTTGAAGTTGCCTTATTCTCTTCTTTTGCATTTATGTTCTTGCTAGAACAAAATTGTATCTTCTAGTCTTTTTAGATTCATGATTGTCGTGCTTCAATTAAAATTACACCATCCATCCTTTCATGTGTCTATAACAGATCTGTGAGGATGTACCAGAAGAACTTGATGTGGATGTTCCTGGATTAACAGAAAGACCTATCAACATTTTCATGCCAAGGTTATTGCAGGTTAGTCCAACCTTAATTGTTGGGCTCTAAATCGCTTAAAAAGCATCTTTATTTCTTTGGTTTGCTGTAAGACTTGAAAGTTATTGCAGCATATGCACAAAGCTGTTTCTTTTCCTAAACGCATATGAAAAACCACGTCTGACTTTTGTTTGACTTGAGGTTTGTGTAGTACCAATGTTACAAATACCATTTGGCTATCTTCAATGGGTTGTTTCTAATTTGCAACTGGCTGGGAGTTTCTTGTGTTGTAGCATTATGCTGGACATGATGTAGGATTCATGTTCTTCTGGGATAAATTTTTTTTTTTCTATTTTGGCGTTTGACAGAAGCTTTTTCTTTTTATATCTGTGTTGCAGTTTTTCCAATCTCCACATTCTACTCTTAGAAAGCTCTCATTGGGTTCCATCAATCAGTTTATTGTAATAATGCCTACGGTAAGTAGACAAATACTATAAAATTTCTAGCTAAAGTTATGGTCAGTATTGTGCTAAATATCTTTTATGCTGTGTCACGTTTAATGTATGCTATAAAAAATATTATACAGGCCTTGTTGCTCTCCATGGATCAGTACCTACAAGGTTTATTTATTCTTGCTCGAGATGGTGCTGCTGAAGTACGAAAACTTGTTAGTATTCTTTCTAAACTTATTTATTTTCCATTTTTAATTTTCTTATTAGTTTCAGTAAACCCAATGTTTCTTGATTTTCCAAGTTCAAATTGGATCTCATTCATTGTTGCCCATTATACCACATTCTTTTATATTGGATGAAATACTTTTATGAAGTGACACACACAACACAAACATGATGACACACCGTAAATTGAAAAAGCAGACATATATGTCGTAACATTAAATAGGCGACACATCATGGGTACAATATTCTATTTTATAAATTATTAATGTAAATGAGTAGTTAAAAACTAACACTAGTCTTTTCTACTAAAAACATTGCACGATGGAATATAATATCATATACTTCACAATAGAAGCTTAAAAAAAGAAAAACAAAGAATATTAATAACAAAGAGAAATGTTTTTCATGACAAGTTCCCTTTATGATACAGACCAACATTAGCATTTATCAATAATTTTAATTGTCATATATTTTGCCGATATCAACTTTGTCCGTAAAATGTCAATAATCTTGAAAAGTAATACCAATTTCCGTTTCAAAATATGTCTCTATGTGCATATTGATGATGCATAATTAATTGGAATTAGCACATTCCATGTTATGGTTATATTTAGCATTAGCACCGATGCACTGTTTAATTGCACTTTCACCTTCATCTAGAGAAAACATAGTTTCCAAAGCTGGCTCATTAAGAGAAATTAATAACTTCGAGCACTCAAATGTCCCACAAATTAGTGTCAAAATTTACCCACACCAATGTCTCACAATTGATGACATTTAGTGATTGTTTTGGGCTGTTGTAACTATTTGAAAGTTGCCGTGGCTATTATAATTTTTTGGTTTAAAAAAATTGAATAATAACTTTCTTAGTACCATCACTCTTTTAGTTGATCTCTGATAGGATTTGATGACGAAAACAACACACAACAGCATAAAAAATAGCAAAATTACTCCAAATAGTTCCAGAAATAACACCAAGGGGCTGTAATTATTAATCTCCAAGCAAAGAAATACAAGATACAAGTTGATTCACTTTTCTAGAGGTGAATCGTCTCTCCTACAATTCTTAGCAGCAACTAGGAACCCGAAACAACCAAGAAAACTACTCTGTAAATTTCTTCACATAATCCCCCCCTCCTCATACAAAATGTCCCCCTTAAAACCAGCCCTAATCCCACCATAAATGCACCTCACATTTCTTCCAATAATCTTCCCTTAATCCTTCTCTTCATATAGGTCTGAAATGAGGTGCTGTGACCCACAAAATAAGAGCCTTTTGGCTCTTGGAACTCTGCTGAGCAGGTGGGGTCCAAAGCCGCATCAATACTCCCTTCACAAAAAGTCACCTTGTCCTCACAAGTTATCTCTTTGTTTTGCTACAACAGTGAACATCCCTTGTTTAGTATTTCATTCCCTCCTATACAATTCTCTCCCTCTTCTTTATTCTATTTTGTATTACTGTCTCTCTTTGACGATCTCTCCGTTGCCTCTCCGCCTCTCATTTTCTCCCTTCTGTCCTTGTTCTATTTTTTGTCAACTTTTTGTCCCATCTCTCTTTCTCTCTCTCTCCTTCTTTCAGATCTTTGTCCCATGATTCTCTCTCTCCGATCTCCTCTCCTAACTGACCACTATGTTTTTTAATTTTTTAATTTTTGTATTTTTTATTTTTATTTTTATTTTTTTTTAACTGACCACTCTGTTATTTCCTCTCAAACACCCACAATCCATTCAACCCATACCTCCCTCTCCAACAAAAGTCAATCATTTACTCAAGCCCTTCATAAAAGTGCCCTAAATTTCTGTGGTTTACGTGCTAATTCGCTTCTGCTTTTTCACTGAAATCAGAAATTGAATTCTAAAATCTAGGCAGCTGAATTTCTGAAATAAGGCAATTTTCTGCATTTTCTCTGTGCTGGCACGTTCTTAATGTTCCAACTTCTTTGCATTTATATGTATTTTGATTTTTCAAATCCTCCAAGCATATTATTTTCCTCCCAAGCATTTGATCCCATGTTAGCCTAGATTCTAAAGAATTTGTTAAAGAATTATTCTTATATGTTCTTTGAAAGTAAACCTTAACTTTGACAAATGTTTGAATTTGTAGCATCCTTAAGGGGCATAGAAGGTGAAGTTTATGTTGTTAAGTATGGTACTTCGTTGAATGTTTGATGCTATAAATGTGGAAAAATAAAATGTGATTGGTTATAACAGCATTCTGAAAGTGCAAGGCGTTACACAAGTTTGGATTGAGGGAAATAGGTGGTTACTTTAATAAGTTTCTATATGACTTTTTGTTAGGTAGTTGCATTGTAATTTTATAGAGATAACTATTTGGAAACTTTATGAATTTTTACATTCCAACGGAATCTTGTTAAATATAGCTTTAGTCCATTGTATAATATTTGGAAGTAGTTATGCTTCTTTGCTGTTGGCCGCTTACTTTTGTCAAGACTGTAGAAGATGAGGTCTACCGTTGCAAGTTCATGCCCTAATATAGTTTAGCGTTTATGATCTAATAAAAATTAAAGTTGGTCAATTATTGGTAAACTTACATCAACAAATTCAAGATCCGTTTGATTGTATCTTTAGATTTGTAGCCTCCTAGGCTAGAACTTGGAAGATGAAATAAGGCTTTTCTTCATCTTAATTTGCTACCATGAACTGTTCCATCGAGTATGCATTAATGATTTTAATTAATTGGAGAATCTGTTATCTGTCAAGCAGAAAAGAAAGAAATAGTTTTTGAATTTCAGATAATTTTATGTTAAGAAGGCCAAGATTTTATATGCTCATATTTGGAAGTTTTAACTGAATAGTCACTAAATTTTAAATTTTCATAGAACTTTTAGAACTGAACTAACTTTAGAACTAATAACTCAATAATTTCTTTCAAGACGCGTGGATGGATTCATTGTTTTCACGATGGGTCTTTTTATATCTGAAGAATAGTTTTTCTTTTCTCTTTTTTTACTTAACAAAAAAGGAAATTACTAGAGCTTGGATGCAAAATAATCTATATATGTTCTGTTTCTTACAATATTCTTTATCATTATTTATGTACACTTCACTTTAGTTTGTTGGTTGAGAGCTTTGGCTACAAATCAAGATGTCTTGGATTCGAAGCTTGCGTATGAGATGTGTGTGTGAGTTTTCCTTAATAGCTCGAATATCCCAAAAAAAAATGTTTATGTTTTTATCTGAACAGATTTTATGTTAGAGAAACTTCTGTTGTGAAGATGCACTAGAATGATCTTTGTGGTTAATATATTTAAACCTTTTCTTCTCACTATTTTAAGAGTTTATTAGTTAATGCACATCTGTTGTTCATAATCGCTTAATCATATGGCTTTGACCAATTTATGACGTCTTATTTAAGGTTTGAGTTGTACCAACATTTTATGAAACTAAATCTCTGTAGAAAACAGGAAAAAAAACCATTAACAGTCTAGAGTTTGATTCATTACGCTATTCTATTTTGTTCATTACTTTTTTGTTAATAGCAGCTATTTATTACGGACTATATTATTAGATCAGCCTTATTGTTTTTCACTTGTGTTTATTTCGTTTTTGTAATATCATGTGTAGGTTTGCTCTGCATTTGTTCAGCTAATCGAAGTTCGACCTACTTTTTTGGAGGTAGGTAAAATATTTATCCCTTTACAGTCAGATTCATTTTTCTTTAATTTTGAATAATTGCTGTGCTACATACAGCCGTAGAGTGTCGTCCTGGAATTTCTGTTCCTTCTTTGCTATTATGGAGATTTAATCTGCCATTACATATCCAGATTTGCTTTAAACAGTTCTCTTTTTACTAGTAAAATAGTATTTCCAGAAGTAAGATTTTAATTTTTTTCTGCAGCCGCATTTGAGGAATGTGATTGAATACATGTTGCTAGCTAATAATGACTCTGATGACGAAGTTTCTCTCGAGGCCTGCGAGTTTTGGTATGTACGCTGTATCTTGTTTCTTGTTCACTTATTTTTTTTCTAGTGTAAATGTGCAATGAAGATGTTTACTTGTTGAAATGTGATAGTTTTGTTCCCAATTTAAATGATGATCGATTGATGTCTCATAGAAATATTGAGAGTACATAAAGCTAGAGGAAGTGGGGGAGCGGTGATGATTTTTCCTTTTCATGTTTGATCTAAAGGATCTCTAGCACGCTTTGAAAGATCTCCAAGATCTCTTTCACTCAAAGATGAACCAGTCAATCTCAGGAGCTATAGCTAACCTACACTCTTTGATTTGAGCATATGACTTGATATATCGGTTGTTGATAAGAAGAATTTTAGATGAAAAAAATCAATTAGAACAACCCCTAAGTTTGGGCCCGTTAAAAAACAAATGAGTTAAATTTTAAAATAGTCCCTCGACTATTCGTATATGGTCATTTTATTCCTAGAGTATAACGTTGCTCTAATTAATCCCTCGACCGTATAAAATTGATCCAAAATGATCCCTTTGGGACTATATTGGGTTCAATTTTGTAAAGTCGAGAGATTAAATTAGGATCAATTTATTTCACAATTATAATATGAGGGATTATTTTGGATTAATTTTGCATAGTCGAGCGACTAAATTGGGCAATGATACTCTGGGACTAAATTGTCCATACACGAATAGTCTGGGGATTATTTTGTAATTGTTTTGAAAAACAAATGTATGGCATGAATATTTTTCCTAAAAATCTCTTGCCTACATTTGAGTGATATTATCTATTCCTAAAAATTAATATTGTCCTTAGAAAATTTAATCACTTTATTTTGTTATTTTGTTCTCCTTTCTTTATGGAACTTAGTTTTGCAATTTAATTTGTAGAGAATTAGTTTTGGATTGAATAAAGTTTGCTTTTCAAAATTTTTTTTTCCAAATTTTCTCTCTAGTCAGCTCCCTTTACTTAACACGTTGATGAATTACTTAGGAGGGGATCTATTAGAGAAAGTATGAGTCCTTATGTTGTATCTATTTTATTTAAATCTAAAAAAAATGGTACTAGGATGATGTTTGTAGATAGTACTACTATCATTGTAGAGCCATTAACAAAATCACCATAAAAAATGTATTTCTTATGCACCATTTGGATGATGTATTGGATTTGATAAATTGTGTTGTTATATTTTCTAAAAGTAATTTGAAGAGTGGATATTATCCAGTTAGAATAAGGGATGATGATGCATGTAATACTACTTTTGAAGTTGAAGGTGGATTATATGAGTACTTGGTGATGTCTCTTAAATAAACCAATGCACCTAGTAATTTCATGAGAATAATGAATCATATCTTACAACCTTTAATTGTAATATTTTTTATTGTTTACTTTCATAATATTTTAATTTATAGCATAACATGATATAATCATTTTTTATGCATCTTAGGATAGTATGCATTTTTGCATATAAAAAGTTTTAATATAATATCATAATTAGAAAATGATATGAGTATAATAAGTGAAATTACTAAGAACTTTCGTAGTAAAAGGAAAATACATAAGAGAAGATAAAGAAATCAGGATGGCCAAGGATGGAAATCCATTTGATCATATAAACTACAAGATGACATTCATTTGGTACAATTTGCTTAAAGTTTGGTGCATAGAGGAGAGTGTCGATAATTTTTTTGATTATTGTTGTTATGTAAATTGAATTTGAAATCTCATATTCACTAGAGTATCAACACTTTGATGCTCTACTGAGGATCATGATCATAAGGTTGTTGATTAAAAAAGTTCTATTTGAATATTAAATGCATTTTGTGACTCCATCTATGATCATTTAGGTAATTTTGTGTGTCGGGATGGATTATTTTTTGATTCTGATAAGGTTAGTATAATTAATGATTGGCCATAACCTTTTGGTATACATGTTATTCAAAGTTTTTATTATTTAATTATTTTTTATAGATGATTCAGTAATGAGTTTAATATTATTATTATTTTGATTGCAAATTGTATGAATGAATTTGGATTTAAATGGACTAAGGCTTTGTTTGCGATGACTTTCTTACTATTTTTTAAAGCAGCTTTTAGTACAAAAATTTCTAGTTCTAAATTTTATACTAGAAAGCAGTAAGAAAGCTATCCCAAATGAAGCCTAAATCTATTGACCATGCTTTTATTGAAATCAAATAGTGATGTATCAAGGCGATTGCACTTAAATTGCTTTAGTATAAGAAGGTGTTTAAGATTTCTTATGATGTGTTTAAAGTAGGTATTGGAGGAATGTTGAAACAAGAAGTGCTTCTCATTGCATTTTTTTTAGTAAGAAAGTGAATGAGACTAAATAAAAAAATTCAAATTATGATTGATAATTCTATTATTTTGCGCAAGCTCTTCAAAAAATTTACCATTATTTGTTACTTAAGGGATTTGTGTTATATTTTGATACATTAAACTTTAAAATATTTGAATTTTCCAAAGAATGGGCGATATACACTTAGGTGGGTTGAGGTTCTATCCAAATATTTGTTTGTCCTTAAATATTGTGTTGGATTTGATAAAAAAACATGTTGATGTATTGCGTAAAATATCTATTATTTTGCATACAATGCAGGCTAATGTGGTTGGTTTTGATCAGATAAAGAGGAATATGCTACTAGCGTGGATTTTTGTGAGATTTACAAAGACTTAAGTAATGATTTATCTTCGCTTATCGAAGGCTACATGATTAAAGATGATTTTTCATTTGAGTATACTTATCTTTCTATTCTTGATTCATTGTTGTGGGATTTTATGATTTTTGAATTATATGTTGAAGGTGTTAGATATTTTGGAAAAGATAAGACGATTGCAATGCAAGTTTGGAAAGAGATCTAGCATGAATTATTTCCCAATGTAGGAATTGTTAGCCTCTCAAAGATAGAAAATAGGGGTGTCAATATTTGGCATGACCCGAAAACTCGACCCGAACTCGACCTAAAAATTTCGAGTTAGAGTCAACACATTTGAGAAACGGGTCGGGTTTGTGTTCAAAATCATGACCCGATTGCTAATTCGGGTCGGGTTCGAGTCAACCCAAAAACCTGACATCAACTCGGAACCGACCCAATTCCCATCTGCACCGCGTCGCGAGGTCGGATTTAGTTCACGGCAGTTAACCATTCGATAGCGCTCCTTTAACTCTAGATGACATTTCTCAATTCTTAGATATTTCAAAGAGGGAGGAAGGTTTGGTAATTCCCGAAGCATAGGAACTTCACAAATCAATAGCGAGTGGCGAGAAGAATGGGTAGGAAGCAAAGAATTCAGGTACTGCAATGATTCGAGACATTCAAGATGTAATTGTTCCAGAGAAGCGAGGATGTTCGGCAGCCGCTGGAGCTGAGGAACCATATGTGCATATAGTTTCTGAAGTGAAGATAAGCTTTCCAAGGAGGCAAGGAGGAAGGGAGAGGCTGTAAGGATTTGAGCTGATCAAATTCCAGCTTATAAAGAGATGACCTAACTTTTAGAAACCACTGCCCCGCCACATTTGGAAATGAAATCAGCTCATCATTCTCCACAATACTCAGCAGTCAGCATTTTCAAGGAGGCGATACTCCTCAATGTCTTACACCAAATGTTTTCTATCTTCAACCTCTTGAGCTTAGAAGGCAAAGAGGGCAACTCTTTCAACTTCGGGCAGTCTTTTAGCACTAGTTCAATTAAGCACGGAAACAAACATCAATCTTCAGCAACTAGTCCTGCCTCAAACCAATCCTCTAATGCTTTTAAGCTGTCAACATGTAGCACCTCTAGCAATGGAAAGACACATACTTTTCGTCGACAGCTCATCATTCCTGCCTTCGATGCCGTTCCTTTTGTCGGGTCGGAAGTCAGTAAGTCACGACATCTCACCTTGCTGTTCTTTTGTTGAATTGGAAGGACGATAACGGAGAGAGCTCGCTTGTTGCGAAGGTAACCGTTTCGTATCGGGTTGGGTCAACCCGGAAACTTGACGGGTTCGGTCCAGGTTGAAATTTTTGACCCGTTTGCAAAAACGGGTCGTGTTCGGGTCGTTTCAATAGTAGCGAGGCAGAATCGGGTTCGACCCGAGCCCCGCCCGCAACCTGATTTTGACACCGCTGGCTTTATACACTTATGCTATTTCCATATAAGCTTTGTTAGAATGTTGGTATGGAGTTTGTGTTAGGTTTACCATCTACATTGTGGGCTCTTTATTCAATTTTTGTAATGGTATATTGCTTCTCAAATATGTCACATTTCATGCAATGCCACAAAATTAATGTTACACCTCACATTGTTAAATTGCACTTTATTGAAGTGGTAAAATTATATGTTTTACCTAAACCAATAATTTTAGATGTGAAATTCATAAGTGTAATTGCTAATCATCTAGAAATTGAAGTGGTTAATAGAAGTTTAGTAGATTGCTTGCTAAAAATCAAGTATTTATTTTGGATTTGATATTACCTGTGATTAAGTTTTGATATTATCCATGATTGAGTTTGCATACAATTTATCTATAATATGTCTACTATCGTGAGTGCATTTAACATTGTTACAGGGTATCAAACTTAGAAAGCCTATAAATCTTAATGAAAATATAAGCCTAACTCTTTCACAAAATCGTTTGCATGATTTTATAAAAATATTCGAAGAAACTGGCTACTAGTTATGGTAATTATAAAATTTTTGTTAATGTGAACATGAGGAATGTGGTACTTAAGCCTGATGATAAGGTCATGATGTGTTTAAATCCAAAAGGGCTCCCATATGAAACCTTTAAAAAATTCAAAGCAAGGAAGGTGATTTCATTTAAAATTGTGGAACACATTAGAACTAATGCTTATAATTTTGAAATTATAATAAATTTTGGTAAATATCCAGTTTTGATTGTTCGTGGTTTGATCATATTTCATGAGCCTACCACTAATTTCTTGGATTCTAGTCTCTTTTTGCCTATTCCTTGTGATTTTATATCCAATTCTTTTCCAAAATTTTCTATGCATCTTATTGAAGCTATTTCTGATAATGAGATTGTATCCAATGTTGATGATAGATTTTAGAGATACCTAATTTACTAATGAGATTGACCTCATTATGATGATCCATAGTTTACTCTATATTTTCTTGATGAATATCAAATGATAATATAGTCCAAGCCAAATTTATTCAAGTAGCGTATATTTGACATAATGTTTTGCATTTATTCCCAGCGGAAGTATCACATCAAACATTAATATTCTGTGTAGCCTATGTATTTTCTTTTCATCAAATTGATCATGTTATTTACTATTTCTGTTTTGATGACATGATCGTGATGGTGGTTAAGAAATGTTGTATTTTTTTTGTAGCTTTAACTTAATTTATTTGGTTGAGATAATTTTCTTCTTGATTTAATTTTGATTAGAAGCAAGAGAAGTAGGAGTAGTTATTGGTCTGATGCACGTGATAGTGAGGCCTAATTTTTCTTCGCTTTGATAATTTCATTCTTCTATATAACTTGTCATTAGCTAGTTTAGTGTTCTTGATTTAAATATGATTTTGTGAAAATGAATTCATCTGCTTGGTTGTGACTGAATACTGTCGACTTTCTTCTAATTTTTTTTGGATCTACCGGTATGCTGATTAGTCAATAGAAGAATCACTGGCTTGCCATTCTGAGAAGGCAATGGATTCTTCTTGTATTTTATAAGTCCTTTGTAATGTAGCACTTTTGTATCAATCCTTACCGAATTTTTTTGTTTGAACAGGTCCTAATTAGGTGAATTTGTACTGTCCTCTCTTCCTTTTGCTAAGATTTTATGGATTTCCTTGATTTATCATGGTCTGCTGATCAACCACTTGAGTTATTCTTTTCAAGTAGGTTATTGTCATACTCTTTCTCTTTCTCCTAGTCTGTCTGCATGTGAATGTTTGTCTTGAGATTGAAACATGGGAGGTTGTTTCACTAAGCCACACCCCCAGGTTGGCTTATGATCAAAAGTTGTCATAGTGTTTTTCCTCAAATAATAAGCAAATGGAGAAAAGCTCCTTTAAACATGTTGGCATCAGGTTCCATGCTGTGATCTCTGGAATGAGTGATGGAGATTTACTGTTAAGGTTGATGCTAAATGGTTGGATGACTTTGCCTTAGCATTGAAATTTTAATTATTGTTGATGAAGTTTTGGCAATCAAGTCATTAATAAGAGTATACTTTTTAGATGTCTTTGGTCTAATTTTCAGAGTGATGGTGAAATTGATGGGGATATTATTGGTAGAATTTAGGTTGGATGGTTGAAGGGGAGGAATGCATCGGGCTTGTTGCGTGATCGAATAGTCCCCCCTCAAACTTAAAGGAAAATTCTATAAGATAGTGGTGAGACCTGCAATGCTTTACGGCTCAGAATGTTGGCCATTAAAAGAGAAGCATAATATTAAGTTAAGTGTTGCAGAGATGAGGATGATTAGGTGGATGAGTGGCTTTACTCTTAGAGATAAGATACAAAACGATCATATACGTGAAAGGTTGGAGTAGCTCCAGTGGAAGATAAGATTAGAGAGAGTCGCCTTAGATGTTTTGGTCACATAAAACGTTGGCCTTTCGATGACCTGATTAGGAGAGTAAATGTATTAGATCTGGATTATGTTAGTAGAGGTAGACCTAAAAAGACTTGGTTAGAAAATATTAGAAATGACCTTTATTTATTAGATTTAAATGAGCAATTGACTCTTAACTTAACAAAATGGAGAAAAAAGATTCATGTAGCTGACCCCATGTAGTAGGATAAAGGCTTGATGTTGTTTTTCTTGTTGTTGACGAAGTTTTGGCATTCGTTGGGTTTAGTCTTTCCCCTGGTGTGCTTTCCTTGAAGTTTCCTAGCTGCTTATTACATGTCTAAAAGGTGCTTTGAATTAGTGTTTAGTTGGTTTTTTGGAGGGTTCGCTGAATTATTTGTGAGTAACAACTTGGGAGCTTGAGTAACATTCAAAGCATGTGATGGTAATATTTGCTGCTAAATATAGACATTCTGAAATGCTTTTTGTTGATCGCTGCACTGCTCTCTAGTGTTTTTTGTTTTTGGCAACATTTCTTTAATCTTTTAAACACTGATTGGTTTTGTTTACTCTAAAACACATTTTAACTTATTATATGTTAATTGCCTTCCTTCATTCTGGTCTAACACAGGTCAGCATACTGCGATGCTAATTTGCCTCCAGAAGGCTTACGAGAATTCTTGCCACGCTTGATTCCAGTATGCTATAGATTTTCCTTATATATATATTTTCATTTGCCTCAAATTTGGTGGTAGCCATGCTTTTATTATTCTATTTTCTAGGTTTTATTGTCAAATATGGTGTATGCTGATGACGACGAGTCACTTGGTGATGCTGAGGTATTCTTAAGTTTGTTTTGTAAAGTCTTTTACATTTCCTATGAATTTGATTGTTGTGTGAATTTGCTACATTTGTTACAGGACGATGAGTCCATCCCTGACAGAGATCAGGTAGCTTTCTATTTGAAGCCCCAATTTTGGAAAATTTTCTATTATAATGTAGATGTCTATTTAAGTGTTTTTTTTAATGTTTTTACAAGGTTTCCATTCTTAATTTTTGGAACTCGTCATACAGGATTTGAAGCCTCGTTTTCATTCATCAAGACTCCATGGATCTGATAATGGGGAAGATCCTGTATATTCAAATCCTCTTGTTATTTCTTATTTCTTGGATTATAATGCGTCATTTCTTTGTGCTCCTGGTTATCAATGTGTCCCCTGACCCCCTCCCTGAAAACTGCAATTATCAATTTATCCCTTTTTGTTTTATATTATCATGGAGGTGAGCCGTTCCTGTTTTGATGGTTACTTGGTTACACTATTACAGGATGATGACATAGTCAATGTATGGAATCTGCGGAAATGCAGTGCAGCTGGTTTAGACGTTCTTTCAAATGTATTTGGTGATGAGTTACTTCCAATTCTAATGCCTTTGATTCAGGTATTGCCTCCTAAACTCGAACAACATAAATGATAATATCAGCTAATTGCTTTTAGAATTATTTAGAATCAATTGCTTGTTTTTCCAAAGCCAAATATATGCTACTTTGGCATATTCATTATTATGATATTTGTTAAATCCCAGTCGTCTCTTGGCCCTTGATCCCACAATCAGCATAGGGATCCATGGGAAACTCACCTGGATTACGCTATCTCCTTCTATATTTGGGTGGTTGATTTAGGAAAGATTATATTAGGGCAATTATGCATGATTCTATAGTTATTTGTTTCTTTATTAAGATATATTGTATAGATCTATAGATAGGGATAGTTTTGTATAATAATATTAAGCTTTTTCCCTCACCAATTCTCTGAATTTAACATGATATCAGAGCCTTCATTGCCTTTGCTAGAATTTTGAATTTTTTTTTACTGTCGTGCCTTTGTTGCCTGCCTTCCCTTGAGCCAAGTTCCTATCATCTTTTTATTGTTGGAATTTTGAGGAATACTGGTCTTCGTTCTTGTGTGTGCCTAACTAGAGGGAGCGAGAGATCGAGCATCTTGGTCGTAACCAAGCGGAATTGACTGAGGGCCTCTCACGTGGCGTTCAACTGCACAGGACAAGAGATTGTGCGTTTAGACCGAGTGGGATCGTTCATCTAGACAACGGCTAGGACCTCCTCTTAGGAACGATGACATCTAGAGAAGGATCGGGCTCTGTCTTCATTCATGCGTACGACATCTAGGGTTGATCGAGCAGAAGAGCTGAGTGTTAGTGTCCAGCCGAGTAATCCGTTCTCTGCGTGCGACCAAAAGCATCGTCTTCGCCTCCTTGGGCCAATCGGATAGGAGACGAAGTCTCCATGGGCACGCGCTAGTGACAAGTTGAGCAGGAGACGAACCCGAATGATAATTAATCCACTTTTCCTGTTGTCCCACCATCGGCCTTTATTGCCATTATCAATATCCTGAGGGCTACTATTCAAATACAACCTTCATTGCTGCCCTGCACCTTGCTGTCTTGATTGATATAGCCTTCGTTGCTCTCCTTTGTCGCTGCAATGTCTAAAGCTATTTCCTTCGAAAGCTTTGATGAGAAGAATTACTTGAAATGGTCTTAATTTGTGAAGACCTATTTGAAAAAGACTCTATAATGCACCAAAAAAGAGGAGACCTCCAAAATATGTAACAATTCTAAAGTTGGATGCTGATGAAGGAGCATAAATAGAAATGAAACATTATAAAAAATTACTTGGGAAATTAAGTTATCCCATAATCATTTAGACATTGCTTTTACAATTTGTCTCATTATCAATTCATGCACAAACCTAAAGAATTTCACCTTCATGCGACTTATAATTCTCAGATACCTTAAATCAAGTTTTGAAAAAGGAATTCTCTTTAGAAAGCTAAATACTCTTCAAATTAAAGGTTATATTAACACAAGTTATGCATGATCACTGGTGGATAGAAGACTCACTTCAAGATATTATACATTCTTGAGAGAAATCTTATAATTTGGAGGAGCAAGAAATAATAAGTTTTTTTTTAAGATCGTGCACTGAATTTGAATTTAAAGCAATTGCATAAGGAATTTGTGAACTTTTGTGGATTAAAGTAATCTGATAAGATTTAAAAATCTAGTGGGAAGAGCCAATGAAGAAATGTAGTGATAATAAATTTGTTATTAGTATTGCTCATAACTTATACTAACACGATTATAGCTAGCATATAAAGGTAGATAAACATTTTATGAAAGAAAGACCGGAAAGCCGGTTGGTTTGCCCTCTATATTTATCAAAGGACTCTGCAGCCCTACATTCAAGAAATTTAAAGCAAATTTGGAATAATAGATTTGCATCATTTAGTTTGAGGGGAAGTGTTGAAGATTGTGGGACCACTGCATTGCCTCCTTCATGCATTTGTCCTAGAGGAGCCATGGGTTTTACTATGCAGCAAATCATAGTATGATCTATTGAAGGATTGAGGAGCTTAGCCATTGGATCTTCTATCTCTTGACCATTGAATTGCAATTGAGGTGTTCCTCTCCTTCACGTAGTCGTGGACCTTCCATTTTTGGAAATTTTTTTTACATTTTGTGTAAATTTCATTTTTTTCCTTGTGTAATATCATTGATGGATTCTATAAATATCTCCGGTTTATGTATACAAAATAATTGATAAATTCAAAATTGTTTTTTATATTTCTACTTCTCTTCACTTACAACATCCATCAGTGAATAATATTAAAAGTTAAATGCCTATAAAATAAGCAATTGACGTTCTTCCAAGGTAAAATATATATATTTTTTCCTTATGTTTCTCTTTTCTTCCTTCATGCATGATAAATATTCTGTTGTTTTGATATTGTATTTGGTTTATAATTTCATGACTGAGGGTGCAAGCTCTGCTGTATATTTCTTATGTTATTTTTTTCCGCATACAACCTTTTCAGCAAAGGCTTTCAACCTCTAGTGATTCGGAGTGGAAGGAGAGGGAGGCTGCTGTTTTGGCCATTGGTGCTATTGCAGAGGGGTGTTTTAACGGACTCTACCCCCTTCTACCTGAGGTACTTTTCCGCACATTTTTTCAAGTGATTAGGTATTCAAGTATCAAGCAAATATATCCCAAGTATCATGAAAAATCTTGTTATCATCATCAATAATAACATTAACAATAACCGCTATTGTCAAAATGTAATCAAGGAAGTTCTTCTGCTTCGTCTACCATGTGCCAAGCAAAATGCAAAATGAAACAAAGTGGGACTTTAGTTAACTGAAGCACATCCTCTTGTGACTTCGTACATGCTAAATGCCTTGTAGATCAAAATTTGTCTGAAAAGTTGGTTAAAATGAGTGAATTTTCTTTAGAAGTTTAATTTTGCTTTAGTTAGCTGTAGTAAAAGGGAAAAATTGAATTTTATGCCTTCCGGACAAAAGTTGATCCTCTTTATGATGCAGGACTAAGATGCTTTTTTAATGAAAACTAGGATTTGCACAACTTATTAAAAGACATTACGTGATTAAATCTACTAGCAAGAGAAACGAAGAGATAAAACAAAGAAGGGATGCTTGCGTTTAGGCCAAACCACATATAAAAGACTTGCACAAACAAAATAGATTAGAAAAGCAAATTAAGGCTAACATGGTAAACGTTCATTCATAATCCCTTAATTAACAACGAGATTAATAGCAAGAAAGTGCACTTAATAAAACCCTACGTTTACTAAGCTTTAGCAGGATTAAGCAGAACGATCCCTTGCGTTTTTGTCATCATTGACAAAGTTAGAGGACAAAGAAGTAATTGAAACGGGAAAGAAAGGTCAACCCTTAGGTGGTAGGGAATCGTCGCCGGAGGAAGTCCTTTGATTTGCTAATGGTGCCGGCGATGATTAGTAGAAGACGATGGATGCAGTCCTTGACGGGAGACGGTGAAACAATCGGGAAGATGGCGGGTGTGAAGTGACCGACGATAGTCCACCTTCCTTTGGATCTTTGGTCGTCAATCGTATCAACTAGAGGAATGTGAATCCGCCCAAAGTATTCTTCGACGGTGGTTTCGTAGTCAAATCCTACGTCGAAGAAGGGGGAGCGGAGTATATCAATATTATCTTGATCATCAAGCACCAAGCCCGAATCCCAAGGGCGGGCTTCCATTCATAGCGATTGGGCCGGAGGATGGTTGAAGTCGATTAGCCTTTGCTGTCCTTGAAGTATTGTTGCGAGGGAAGTAGAGTCTTCTCTTGAAATCCAAGGGAAAGTATAGGGGGAGAAGGTGGCCGGCCAAGAGGGGGGCGGGTAGGGGAGTTAGGGTTAGGGTTTTAGGAGAGGGTTCAAGTTTCCAAAATCTGAAATAATTCTCAGATTTTGAAATTGGGAGGGAACTAGGATAGGAAATTAAAATAATGAAAGGGGGAAGATTGGAGAGAGAGAGCGAGAGAGAGGGGGGCGGGTTAAGGGTAGGGGCCGGCGGCTTTAGGAAGGGGAGAGAGGGGTGTGGGGATTTAATTAGAGGTTGCCTAATTTAGAATAAGTAAATTAAGAAGGCTCTAATTAATCCAATTTGAATTTAAATTCAATTAGAATTACATTAGGCAACTTTCCAAAAATAGGATTAGTAATTTTGGAAAGTTTCCAATTTGAAATCAAATTGATTTTAAATTTATTTGGCTTTCCTAAATTCAACAAAGTAAATTTGGAAACCCAAATAGAGAGGGAGGGGGCCAAGGGGCCGGCGGCTTGGGTAGGGTGGAGCTTGGGGGCCGGCGGTGGTGAAGAGGGGAGGGGCTCGGTCGTGAGGGTGGGGAGGAGGGGCTAGGCCGTGGGTAGTGGGGGGCTGTCGTGGGGTGGTGGTGAGGGAGTGGGGGAGAGAACACGAAGAGAAATAAAGAGTATAGACCAAGAGCTCACGAAGGGGCTGTTGGGTATTCCAATGGAGCCTCTCCTAGGCCTCCTTCTTCCTCTCAATCTCACAAACCATGAACTCAAAGAAAATCTGAAGTAAAATTTTGATTCAATATTCATTACCCAAAACAATACCAAGGAGGCTTTTAAATAGCCTCAAACAAAAGACCAACAAAAAGACAAACATGCCCTCATGGGCTTACAAGCAAAACACCCTTAAGTAAGGGTACAACGGTAACGAAAATAAAAGAAAACAAGAACATAATTAAACTAAAAAATATAAAGACTCGATCGTGGCCGTAGATCGACGACCACGTCTCCGGTAGACTTTCCAAGTGTGGATGTTCTCATCATTCTCCCGGGGTGGAAGAAAGCTCGACTCCGTCGAGTAAGTATCTCTGGTGCTGTCGTAGAACTCTAATGCATCCGGATCCAGCTGCTGTAACTCATCACGATCCAACCAAGTATCCTCCGACTCGGGTTTACCTTTCCACCTGATCAAATATCTTCGTCGTCCCCCTTCTTTTGTAGAGATGATTTCATCGCTCAAGATCGTGTCCACTTTATCTGCTATGGGTGATTTAGGAATATCTGGGAGTAGAGGTAGGTTAGGGATCTCACAAGGTGGGGTCACACAAGGCTGTTGTGTAAGTGGGTTTGGCGGATTAAAATCCGGACCTTCATATGCCACTAGATCTTCTATGTTAAAAGAGGGATTGATGTTGAACTCCGCAGGGAGATCTACTACATAAGCATTATCATTGATTTTCTTAAGTATTTTGAATGGACCAGCGCTTTTGGCATGCAGTTTCTTAACCGTTCCTTGTGGGAACCGTTCCGGACGAATCCGCACCATCACGGAATCACCAACCTCAAAAGTTTTAAATTTTCGTTTCAAATCGGCACGTAATTTATAATCAGTATTGCTCTTTTCAATTTGTCGTGCAATTTCCTTATGAAGTTCATGCAAATGTGATGCAAATGATGATGCAGACTCAGAGATCCTATACCTAGAACACATAGGAATGAGATCTAAAGGTTGCCTAGGTTTGTACCCGTACACAATCTCAGAAGGACTTAGGCCAGTGGTTCGGTTAATAGAATTGTTATAAGCAAACTCAGCAGTGGGTAAGATAGAATCCCAATCCTTAACGTGCTCCCCAACCAGAGACCTTAACAGATTACCTACGCTCCTATTAACTACCTCGGTCTGACCATCAGTTTGTGGATGAAAGACAGTAGAGAATTGTAACTTCGTACCTAATTTCATCCAAAGGGTTTTCCAAAAGTAGCTAGTGAACTTAACGTCCCTATCAGACACAATGGTTTTAGGTAGGCCGTGCAGACGGACAACTTCAATGAAGTAAAGTTTGGCAATATGGGAGGCGTCGGAAGTTTTGGAGCAGGCTATAAAATGAGCCATCTTGGAAAACCTATCAACTACGACACAGATGGCATCATTTTTGCGAAGAGTCTTTGGCAGGCCTAAAATGAAATCCATGCTAACGTCCTGCCAAGGACAACTAGGGAAGGCAACGGAGTGTACAGACCGGTGTTCTGCTTACGCTGTTTGGCTAGCTGACATGTGTGACACCGGCTAACCAGTCTACCAACATCTCTCTTCAGGCTGGGCCAAAAGAAGCGATACTCCACGGATTCTATAGTTTTATCTCGGCCGAAGTGCCCAGCGAGGCCTTCGGCGTGAAGTTCCCAGACCAGAAAATCCCTTAAGGAGGTGCTCGGTACGCAAAGCTTTTGAGCTTTAAAAAGATAACCATCCTCCAGAAGGAAATCGTCCACAAGGCGCGTGCTTCCTGTGGACAAGAGAGAGTATGTTTCTTTGAAGTCGGGACAGTCCAAATAGTCCTTCTTTATTTGGTCAAAGCCCACGATTTCGGCCCTCAACTCAGTGGTAGTCATTATGCGACGACTGAGGGCATCAGCAGCTTTATTCTCAACTCCCGCCTTATGCCTAAGGGTATAAGTATACTCTTGAAGGAATTCTACCCATCGACCGTGGCGTGCATTCAACTTCTTCTGGGAGTTGATATAACATAACGCTTCGTGATCCGAGAAGATGACGAACTCTTGCGGGAGCAAGTAGTGTCGCCAATAGCGGAGAGATTGGATCATGGCATAAAATTCCTTATCGTAAGTGGAATATCGCTGCCGAATATCATTCAGTTTCTCACTGAAATACGCTACAGGATGACCTTCTTGTGAGAGGACTCCTCCAATTCCGACCCCCGAAGCGTCGCAGGTTACTTCGAAGACTTTGGAGAAGTCAGGAAGTCTCATTACTGGGGCCTCCACCATTCTTTGCTTAATGTCCTCAAAAGCTCTGGTGGCGGCCGGGGTCCAGTGGAAATCACCCTTTTTAAGACAATCAGTGATAGGAGATACGATCGTGCTGAAGTTTCGTATGAATCTCCTATAGAAGGTGGCTAATCCGTGGAAGCTGCGGACTTCCCGGATGTTTTGAGGAAGAGGCCACTCAACTATAGCCTTCACCTTCTCGTGGTCAGCAGAAACCCCGCGAGCCGAAACGATAAACCCTAGAAAGATGACTCGATCTACGAGGAAAGTACACTTCTTGGGATTAGCGTATAACTGTTCCTTCCTTAAAACAGAGCAGACTTGCTTAAGGTGGTCAAGATGTTGTTCCACAGAATGACTATAAATAAGAATGTCGTCAAAGTAGACAACGACAAACTTACCCATAAAAGGACGCAACACTTGGGTCATAATTCTCATGAAGGTGCTCGGGGCGTTACTCAACCCGAAAGGCATGACCATCCATTCATAAAGACCGTCCTTGGTCTTGAAAGCAGTCTTCCACTCATCACCGGGTCGGATCCGGATCTGGTGGTATCTACTCTTAAGATCGATCTTGGAAAAGAGAGTGGCACCCGTCATCATATCCAGCATATCGTCTAATCTAGGGATAGGAAATCGATACTTGACGATGATTTTGTTGATAGCACGACTATCAACACACATTCTCCAAGATCCGTCCTTCTTAGGAGTGAGAAGGGCGGGCACCGCGCAGGGACTAAGACTTTCCTTAATGAAACCTCGCTGCAGTAATTCGTCTACCTGCTTCTTAAGTTCGGCATGCTCCGTGGGGTTCATGCGATAGTGTGGCAAGTTTGGGAGGGAGGCTCCAGGGACTAAGTCTATAGCATGCTGAATGTCTTGGAGGGGGGGTAACTGATCAGGGAGATCATCCGAAAAACATCAGCAAATTGCCCTAAAATAGGTTGGACTTCCTGAGGAATGGGGTCATCAGATTTGGTGGGAATCTCACGACCCACTAAAGCGTATAGAGGTGCACCACGAGTGACCTCAGAGTCCAGAATCTTGGTGGTGACCAAGTTTAGTCCTTTCTTGGACTTAAGGGGGTGGGGTTTGGGTTCTTCCTTGACCCGGGGCTGCGATGGTAATAGCTTAATCTTTTTACCCGCATGTTCAAACACGCAGGTGTTTGAACGCCCATAGATGTGGACATCATTATCAAAAATCCAAGGTCGCCCCAAAAGAATTTGTCCAACATCCATAATCAGAACATCGCACCATACGTTCTCCTTATAGGTGGGAAAGGAGATAGGTACGAGACTTCGTTCTTTCACTTCCAAGGCAGTGGAGTTGACCCAAGCTACCTTATACGGACTGGGTTGAGGAACGGCAGAGAGGCCTAATTTGGACACCATGCTGGAGGAGACAGCATTGATGCAACTGCCACTATCTACGATGACCTTACAGTTTTTATCTTTGATTTTGGTGTAGGTGTGAAAGATAGAAGTCCTACGCCAGTCATCGGAGGTAACAGGGTGTGACAGCGCACATCTCACCACGCAGACGGGAGATGTGTCCAACTTCTGAAGGTAATGGAGGACGGCGGTGTCTTCGTCCTCCTCGAAGAAATCACCTTCTTCTTCGACTTGGTGAATTTGATCAACCTCGGGCTCAGGATCCTCCTCAGTAATCTCCTCAATAATGGACACTTTGTATGGACTGGAGCACTGAGAAGCGATATGCCCATACCCCTGGCATCGAAAACACTTGGTCCCGGGACTGGACCGAGGGGTATCTGGAGTGGGTGGTTTATTTCTAAAATCAGGTCGGGGTGCAGGGGAACCCGTGGGAGGTCGGGTACTACTACCCGGAGTAGGTCGAGTAGTAGAGGGGTGTGGGGTGGAAGTACGGTCTAGGGTCGTGGTGACGGCTAGAGTGCTGAGATCGACTCTCCTCTAGGTCAAGTACTAAACTATACGCATTCTCGAGGGTCGTGATATTCCGGGCGAACAGCTCGTTGCGAAGGTCCTCTCGCAACCCGGTACGAAACATGGATAGAATCTGTGCAGGGGTAGTGGAGGTCTCCCCTTTACAACGAATCAGAAAATCATCGAAGGAGGCAATGTAATCCTTGACGGGTTTGCTACCCTGAGTCAGTCTATGCCATCTATCTAGGAGCCTAGGAAAATACGAGGGAGGCAGGTATTTCTGTTTAAGCTCTCGCTTCATGGATAACCAGTCAGTGATGGGGTACTCGTTACGGGATTCCCTAAGACTTTCTAAGTTTGACCAATATTGGCTAGCTCTACCAATAAGTTTCATGCTGGCAAAACTGACTTTTCTAGCCTCGGATATGCTATACCATTTGAAGAAACTATCCATCCCTTTGATCCAGTCCAGAAAGAGCTGGGGATCTAGGGTGCCATCGAAAGTGGGTGCATCGACCTTGATATTTTTCATCAGGGCAATATCAGGGTCATGGTGGTGGTCGTGTCCATAGTGGGGGACTCGATGAGGGGCTCTGGGAGGTCCCTCATCCAGAAAAGGGTCGTCCCCGTACATGGAAGGAGGTCTAGAAGGGGTATACGGGGTTGGGTGGGTCCTACCATGCTCTATCGAGTCAAGACGATCGGTGGTAGTTCTACGGAATTCAGCGAGATCAGCTTGGTTTTCCTTTAACTGTTGGCTAATAGTGTTCATTTGACCTACCAGTAGGTCCAAAGTCCTTCCAAGTTGTTCGGGATCCATTGCTAAGCACTAGGGAAGGTTTAGAGGAGACAACTAAGAGTGGACAGCAAGTGTAAGTGCAGGGAACACACCCTAAAATGTCAAAGACAGCTGCAGGAAACTTAGGGACAACACTCTATACTAGAGTGTTAAGGTTCCTAAACAAGTAGCAAGGTTGTAGGGTTAAGACCAACACTTAGACACTAAAGGAAAGACCTTAAAGTTCACTAAATGCGTGCAGGAAATTAAAGGACAGCAAACAAAATGAATTTTTAAATAATTTTTAAAGATGCGATGCATGCAAAATTAAATAGACTAGCAAGGTAGCAACCTAGGGTGATCTTCTAGCATGCAATCCTAGGTTAACCATTCTCTGATACCAGATGATGCAGGACTAAGATGCTTTTTTAATGAAAACTAGGATTTGCACAACTTATTAAAAGAACATTACGTGATTAAATCTACTAGCAAGAGAAACGAAGAGATAAAACAAAGGAGGGATGCTTGCGTTTAGGCCAAACCACATATAAAAGACTTGCACAAACAAAATAGATTTGAAAAGCAAATTAAGGCTAACATGGTAAACGTTCATTCATAATCCCTTAATTAACAACGAGATTAAGAGCAAGAAAGTGCACTTAATAAAACCCTACGTTTACTAAGCTTTAGCAGGATTAAGCAGAACGATCCCTTGCGTTTCTGTCATCATTGACAAAGTTAGAGGACAAAGAAGTAATTGAAACGGGAAAGAAAGGTCAACCCTTAGGTGGTAGGGAATCGTCGCCGGAGGAAGTCCTTTGATTTGCTAATGGTGCCGGCGATGATTAGTAGAAGACGATGGATGCAGTCCTTGACGGGAGACGGTGAAACAATCGGGAAGATGGCGGGTGTGAAGTGACCGACGATAGTCCACCTTCCTTTGGATCTTTGGTCGTCAATCGTATCAACTAGAGGAATGTGAATCCGCCCAAAGTATTCTTCGACGGTGGTTTCGTAGTCAAATCCTACGTCGAAGAAGGGGGAGCGGAGTATATCAATATTATCTTGATCATCAAGCACCAAGCCCGAATCCCAAGGGCGGGCTTCCATTCATAGCGATTGGGCCGGAGGATGGTTGAAGTCGATTAGCCTTTGCTGTCCTTGAAGTATTGTTGCGAGGGAAGTAGAGTCTTCTCTTGAAATCCAAGGGAAAGTAGGGGGAGAAGGTGGCCGGCCAAGAGGGGGGCGGGTAGGGGAGTTAGGGTTAGGGTTTTAGGAGAGGGTTCAAGTTTCCAAAATCTGAAATAATTCTCAGATTTTGAAATTGGGAGGGAACTAGGATAGGAAATTAAAATAATGAAAGGGGGAAGATTGGAGAGAGAGAGCGAGAGAGAGGGGGGCGGGTTAAGGGTAGGGGCCGGCGGCTTTAGGAAGGGGAGAGAGGGGTGTGGGGATTTAATTAGAGGTTGCCTAATTTAGAATAAGTAAATTAAGAAGGCTCTAATTAATCCAATTTGAATTTAAATTCAATTAGAATTACATTAGGCAACTTTCCAAAAATAGGATTAGTAATTTTAGAAAGTTTCCAATTTGAAATCAAATTGATTTTAAATTTATTTGGCTTTCCTAAATTCAACAAAGTAAATTTGGAAACCCAAATAGAGAGGGAGGGGGCCAAGGGGCCGGCGGCTTGGGTAGGGTGGAGCTTGGGGGCCGGCGGTGGTGAAGAGGGGAGGGGCTCGGCCGTGAGGGTGGGGAGGAGGGGCTAGGCCGTGGGTGGTGGGGGGCTGCCGTGGGGTGGTGGTGAGGGAGTGGGGGAGAGAACACGAAGAGAAATAAAGAGTATAGACCAAGAGCTCACGAAGGGGCTGTTGGGTATTCCAATGGAGCCTCTCCTAGGCCTCCTTCTTCCTCTCAAGCTCACAAACCATGAACTCAAAGAAAATCTGAAGTAAAATTTTGATTCAATATTCATTACCCAAAACAATACCAAGGAGGCTTTTAAATAGCCTCAAACAAAAGACCAACAAAAAGACAAACATGCCCTCATGGGCTTACAAGCAAAACACCCTTAAGTAAGGGTACAACGGTAACGAAAATAAAAGAAAACAAGAACATAATTAAACTCAAAAATATAAAGACTCGATCGTGGCCGTAGATCGACGACCACGTCTCCGGTAGACTTTCCAAGTGTGGATGTCCTCATCACTTTAGCTTCTTTCATTTACTAAAATACTTGCAACAGGAACTAACCAAATTCAACTCAAATTAAGTAAAAGAAATATCAAGCTGCATCAAGCTGCATCTTTAAGCCAATTAGATAAGTAACATATTTATTGTGATCATGTAATTATCTGCATCATGCACTAATTTAAAAGGCACTGAAAAAATAAATTTAGCAGTGAATAACGCCATTTCTTAGAAAGCGGCAAGAAAGAAAGTGCATGAACAATCTTCAAATCAACAATTTTCATGGAAAAATGTTTGGCTGACTGCAAAAAAAAGTTAATTAAAATGATTAATGGACTAACACTAAGATCATAGGATGAATAATGTGAAATCTAAGAAAAGGAAATTCAAAAACACTACAAAACTGAATGTAGCAACTCATGGAAAACAGTTTTATAACTGAAATGTGCACTTCAGTAGTTTGGACTTTAGAGTGCTAGTTTATTCTGCAATAGCTACATCCTTCACATTATGTTGCTTGTGAAGTGTGCATTTTAACAACATTGCCAGAACCTCCTTGTAACTATTTATGTCCAGCTTATTAGTTCTCCTTCATTCATTCTTGTGAATGGAAGCATATTTGCATTTCCATTTTATTTTTTGTAACCTTTGTTTCTTACATGTTTTATTCAGTTGATTGGAACTTTTGTAAATGTTCTTTTTGGAGTTATGTTAGGCCTAAGCTGATTATTTACTGTGCAGCATAGCGTCTTCTTGTTGATAAAGCAGGCAGTACCATTTGTAGTTTATCCTAGTTTTGTTAGCCATGGATTGATTGTTCATAATGGTGCATAACCCTTGTGGCTTTTTGCCAATGCTGCCTAATTTCAAAGCAAAACAATAAAATGTGGTTAAGAAGGTCTAAAGAAGGATGCAATGTGTCATGCTAGCCTTCTGCCTTCTTTGTTGTGCTCTTATCGCCACTGACAACTGTAGCTCAACTGCTTGTACTTTGGTTATTGTTTGGATGTAGAATTTTCTCCTACTTGATGGTCTTTATATAATTTAGTTTAGAACTTGGAGATAAGAACCAAAATCTTGATTTAAGTGAAAAAATAAATGTGATAGTGGTTCAGGATAAAGTTGTGGTTATGTTTGGCGGTTGACAAAATGAAATAATTTATTTATTATTTTTGGATCCAAAGGTATAGTTAGTAAAATGAAACCATACGGTCAACATAAAACAGCCATGCCCTCCGTGAAGACATTATCACCCGCATGAAGTCCAATGATGATGGAAAGTGAGCTCTTGGTATCTTGGTTTTGTGCTGGTCATGCTTTTAATTTCACTCTGTATGTGGTGAGTTAAGCATTTAAATTCAATTTTTTTTGGTTGAAATACTTTATGTAAATTGTAATCTCAATAGTAAATTTGTTAGCTAAAGTGCTTTCTTCTGTTCCCTCTCCTAATGCGGCCTAATAGCTAATTCTCTTTATCGTTGCTATTGTCTTGTTAAATTAAGTCTGAATAGATCCAAAAAACCATTTTTTGTATATTGCAATTTTTTGGAGCATGTAACCTTATTTTTCAATAATTGTTTCATTTATATTATGATTGACAGATTGTTACATTTCTTTTACCGCTACTGGAGGACAAGTTTCCTCTAATACGGAGTATCACCTGTTGGACAATTTCTCGTTTTAGCAAATTTATTGTTCAGGTAATATTATTTGCACTTGATTGGTTTAACTACTAAAACCTATTTTCTGCTGTTAAATAATCATAGTACTTCAGATGTAAATGATATTTCTACATATCCATTTTCACAAAAAAATAAATTTTAGGTTAATGGATCTTTTGTTTGTGAATGGATTCATATTATTGGACTATCAACAAGGTTCTTAATTTAGTGCTCGAGTGATTCTCACTTAATTTTAGAAATCTTATACTTTTTCCATTTTCATTCACTATGGACTAGATCAACCCAAGAAATTCATTAGACTTATAACTGCAACTATTTGCATTGGCCTAGTGCTAGTTCATAAGCCAGATATTGTGGAGGCCTGTGGATGGCCTTGTGTATGTGCATTTGAATGGTGTGATGTGGGCTAATTTGAAACGGGCACGGGTATATTCCTGCAAACATCTCTGCCCATCCCCCCAGCAAAAGCTTAAATCCGATATTTATGTTGGACTCGTGAAGTGGTTCTATCATCAGTTCTGAGCTTTGTGTGGGGTTGGGAGATGGCGGATTTAGCCATTTTTTAATCCATTAATTGATGTGAAACATTATTGAATCAGGAATTGCATAAAATTAGTAAAAGTGATTTAAGCTATGCAATTTATTAAACAATGCTTCACCAAGAGAGAAATACTAGGAATTACTTGAATTTGATTTCGAAACAGCAAACAGTTACAATTTAGAATAGCAAAACATGTAAGATAATTCAAACTTAGCAGCACTTATGGTGATAACAAAGAATCCACCTCCTAACAATTAGAAAATTTGCCTGTGAGTTTCCCTCACTTTCGCTCGTTGAACTGGACTTAACAGAAGAAGAATTTAAGCAATAACACTGATGCCACTAGTAAACAGAGAGCGCCGAGAATACTGGTCAATAGAGAGTTACCCAGATTCGAAGAAGTTGGTGGACGGTGAACAATCAACCACTGGTTGGATAAGAGGCATTGATCGATGGCGGTGGACAACTGAAAGAGAATTCTGTTCACGTAGTCTTTTATGAATTCGTCAATCTCCAGATCAAGATCAAAGAAAGTTGACAGTAGAATGTCGACGAAGCCTTGTTGATCGTAGACGAGGCCGGTATCAAACTCTGGATCCGCCATTCATGGACAACGAAGCTTCCTCTCTTGGGTTTCTTGAAGGCTGGCGGCTATGGGTTAATTCAAATTAGATTGGAATTAATTATCCTTTTCCTAACTTAGACACATGATTTAGGAAGCCTTAAATCCCCCCTCAATCCCCTTCTCCAAGCATCCCTCTCCCCCCGGCCCTATGTTTTAGAATTCAAATTTAATTATTTCTTTCCTAAATCATTTGGGATATTTAGGTAGTTAACAAGGGGTTAGGGCTGGTGGTTGGCTTGGGGGAAAGGTTTGGCCGGCTGTTGTGGGGCTTGGTCGGCGGCTATGGGTGGGGTAGGGGTGAGAGGCCAACGGCAAGGGGGGTGATGGGAGGGTAGCCGGCGGTTGGAGCAAGGGGAGGGGCCGGCCGGCGGCTGGAGGCAACGGGAAGGAGGGGCCGGCGGCTTGATGCAAGGGAGAGGAGTCGAATCACGAGCCAGGGACACTTCCGCCGACTGGTGGGTGTTGCTTTGCCCACTCCTTGGGACTTCACCACTCAAGAACTCACAAGCTCAAGAAAAATCAGAAATTTTTATTAATCAATAATTAACCAAATACAAAGTCTAGGGCCTTTATATATAGGCCTTCACAAAGAAGAAAACCAAAAGACAAACATGCCCTCCGGGCTACAACTCACTAAACTCTCTCATAGGGGTACAAATGTCAAACTAAAACAAGTACTAATAATACTAATACAATAACATAAAATAACTCATAAATAGAAGCTCCTGATCGTGGCCGTCAATCTGTGATGTCTCCTGTGATAGACGCGCTGGAATTTTCTACTGATGTCCTGATCATTAATCTTATTTATTCGTTCCCTTTGTTTATTTGCTTTTGCTTCCAACATTATATTCCACTTGTTAGTTTCCTACATCTGCCTTCTCCCTTACTTCCCATCTCTCTTTGTTGGTTCCTGCTTTCTCAGCATCTCCTGGCCATAGGTGATCTGATCGACATTTCTGGATTTGAGATCCATCAGTTATGATATAATCTGCAGTAAATTGCTTCAGATCAGCAACATTATCATCTCACTTCCCTAACAATCTTAACTATCACTCTTCGCAATTTGCTTTCTGAATTGCTTTTTAAGATGACGATTAGATTTGATAATATTATGCCTTGCTGCATTCCATCTGTATTCTGTGTGCTGCTTCTTTCAAGAATTGCTCTATTGTCTTGCCGCTGTATCATTGTGGGTTTCATATGCTCATTTTGATTTGGTTTGTTTCATTGACACTGTGCCACTGCCTAGAGCCTTGAGGAAAAAAAGGTGTTTTTTTTGTACAGCTCCAAATGCCAATCTGGGTTCTTATCACCATGGTGTTCAGCACGATTGTGGAACAACTTGGAACTTAAAACCTTGCAACTTTGATTATACTGTTTTCTGATTGTTTTATCATTTAGCATCTATATCATGACTGGCTGTTGGAGTTTCTGCTTTTATATTTTAAAAGCTCACAATTATGCAGTATCCCGTCTGTTCTATGTGTTTCCTTTTGTATAAATGTGATCACTTATGGCTAAATTTATGGCATCTTCTTTAAATTTGTTTCTGGATAAAAAATTCTTTGACAATTACGTTAAAATGTTTATAGTTTTTGAACTCGAAGGATTATAAATATTTTATGATTAACATTCTTTTGTTTATGCAGGGCATTGTTCAGCAACAGAAAGGACATGAACAATTCGATGAAGTTCTTATGGGTCTCCTTCGTAGAATATTGGATTCTAATAAGCGAGTGCAGGAGGCTGCATGTTCAGCTTTTGCAACTCTTGAAGAGGTCACTTTATTGTGTTTCTAATTTTTTTTTTCTTTAAAGCTGCCATCTGAACTTGTGTTTTATATTAATAGGAGGCTGCCGAAGAACTGGCACCACGGTTGGAGGTTATTTTACAGCACCTGTTATGTGCGTTTGGGAAATATCAGGTTTCTGTCAAACCATTTAGAAATATTAGGATAGATGCCTGTAAGGGGATGTTATTGCCTGGCACAGTACTTTAGGATATTCATATGCTCTGGATGGTTTTCAGTTAGACAGTAACGGTATTTGAGCACTTGGGTTGGATACGGATGTTTTAATTAGAATTTCTAAACAATAATAGTATGCTTTAACTGTTACCGAAGTAGTAATTTAGTTTACGGATTTTACTATTTATTGCATCATAAATTCTTTTGACAATTTGTTGACACATTTGGATGTAAAAGAATTTTTTTTGGTATGAATGTATGATATGTTTTTGTTTGTGTTTGCATGTCAAACATAGATGCATCTTTCATTGTGTAATTTACATAATTTATGTATGTATAGATGTGTGGGTATGTTTCGTGCGCATGTGTACATGTGTGTGAATATCAACATTTTGTACTGTATTCATATTCTACTTTTACTAGAACTTGCCAAATGCCATATCATATTGTATCCCCCTGTGTGCCTAATGTGTCCATGCTTCCTAGATAAAAATATTAGTTGCTGTCATACAAAGATTGTCCATCATGTTGATTGTGAGAATGTCTTATCTGATGTTCATCTTTTCCTCTTACATTGTCATTTCCAACTTTTCTCCTAAAACAGAGGCGTAATCTGCGAATTGTGTATGATGCTATTGGTACTCTAGCTGATGCTGTTGGAGGAGAGCTAAATCAGGTATCTCAGTCTATTTTCATTTACTGATTGCTGTCCTTTCCTTTTTAATTAAAAGAACTATCTTTGCACAGGGGTTTGCAGTCATAAAATGGCTATTAATTTTGTTTATTTATTTACAGCCAAAATATCTTGATATCCTGATGCCACCATTAATTGCAAAGTGGCGACAACTATCAAATTCAGACAAAGATCTCTTTCCATTACTTGAGTGCTTTACGTCCATTGCACAGGTATCTTTTTTCTTTAGAACTTTTTGTTTATTTAGCAGTTCTGGTCTTTTAACGCATTGCTTTTGTTATTTGACATAGTTAAAAGAAAAACTAACAATTTGTGCTAATAAATGTATTAAGGGGGGGTGATGTGTGTGCGCGTGTTGGGAGGGGAGATGGGATGGTTGAGGGTTTAGTACTGTTGGTGGCGAAGGTTTGGGTGTGGTGTTGAGATATATTTTTAGCTTTGTGTTGCTTAGCATGTTACGGTATGGCCTAGTTTTTTTATGAAAACATTACTTCAGTGAATAGGCTTTTCTCTTAAATACTCTGTCTGCAATCAGTTTTTTGATGAATTCCTATTCTTATGTCTTACTTGGACTTTTAATTCTTACTCTTTTATTTTAAAGGCTCTAGGACCAGGTTTTACTCAGTTTGCTGAACCTGTATATCAACGGTGCATTAGTCTAATCCAGACCCAGCTATTGGCAAAGGTATTTCTTCAGTTACCTTACGAAGGCAATTTAAAAAGATTTTACTTCGTAGATTCTCTCTTTATTTTTATGTAACATCATTACCGTAATGTGTTTATGTCAGTTTATATATTTTATTTGTTAAGTCTCCACACGCTTGAACTTCTCCTATTTATTGAAGAAATCATTATCTTGAAAGAATGATTTTGTCAAATTTATATTCATTGATGCCATGAGAAGGTACTATTCATCTCCAAGTGTGCTTCATCAATGTAGATTGTATTCTTGCCACAATATTGTTTGCTTATCTTGGAATGTTTTAAAGGGTTATTTGGTTGTAAGTATTAGGAGCATAGAATAAAAGAAATGCAGGGTTTTGAATTTTATTGGTGTTTGCTTTAAAGTAAATCAAATACAAAATATTTATGTAGAGCATTTGAAATAGACCAAAATATTTATTTTTGATGAATTTGAAATTTGTCAAAACCGGGCGAAATTCTAAATGCACAGAAAACTCACACTGCAACCTCAACTTTCCCACTCCTATTCGGTCATCGCCCTCATCGTCGCCTGTTATAGCCATCGCTAGTTCATTGCTTGTTGTTGTAGCCTACCTTCCTTTCTTCCATCGCTGCTTGCTCACTTGCCACCAGTCATCGCATGCTCACTTGCAACCAACCACCGTCATTGCCTGCTCACTTGCCACCAGCCACCATCATTGCTTACTGTCATTGGATCATTTTGTCTGTCATCATCGACTACTTCTCCGTCATAACCAGCCATCGCTGCTTGTCATCAATTGCTGCCGGCCACTCACTGACAATAGGTATTGCATGTTGTTTCCAACAACTGATGTCCGTTGCCTGTCCTATTGAAATACAATAACAACAACATCAAGCTTTTATCTTACTACGTGGGGTTGATTACATGAAACCTTATTCTCCATTGTGTCTTGTTAAGAGTCATATACTCATTTGAATTTAATAAAAAAAATTGTTATCTCTATTACTTTATAATTAAGTTTTTTCAAGTCTACCTCTTGCCTTTCTTAATATGGGTCAAATTTAATACATCTACTCTCCTAATTGGGTCATCGGATGGCCAATATTTTATGTGACCAAATCATCTAAGGAGACTCTCTTTAATCTTATTTGCAACTAGAGCTACTCCAACATTTTCACGTATACGCTCGTTTCGCATGCTATTTGTGGCCAATATTCTACGCCATAAAGCATTGTAGGTCTCACCACCATATTATAGAACTTTCCCTTAAGTTTGATGTTATTTTTCTATCACACAACATACCTGATGCATTCCTCCACTTCAAACATCCAACTTAAAATTTACTAATAATATCCTCATCTATTTCGCAGTCACATTGAATAATAGGTCCAAGATATCTAAAAAGTGGACTCTTTTTAGTGATTTGATTACCTAAAGTCACAATCCCGCCACTAGATATATTACTACTAAAATTACACTATATGTATTCAATTTTGGTTCTACTCAAATGAAAACCTTTAGACTATATGGTTGACCTCCATAATTCAAGTTTTTCTCCAACTCCTTCTCTAGTCTTATCAACAAGAAGAATATAATCAGCAAAAAGCATACACCAGGGCACATCCTCTTGAAATGCATTATAACAAAAAAATTAAAATCAATGCATGTGATTTTTATCTATCAAATAACTTATGTATTTCTAAAATATATGCATTCAGATTATTTTGTATTTATAAATTATATGCATTTTAAAAGCACCCAACCAAACAATTCCTTAGAAAATTGAATGTTTGTGGTGTTTATGGTTTCGTCTTTGTTTAAGAAGATAAGGATGAGGACATCCGATAGTGGAGGGTTTACCAGAGACGGGGCCGGAGATCGACGGCAACAATTGCATCCCTTTATTTCTGAGTTATTATTTGTATTTTATTTATTATTGTATTGTTTTCGATTTTACCCTCACTTGAGGGAGTAGGTTCTTGTGACCCCTTGAGGAGCACTTTTGTCTTTTGATGTTTAATATTGTACTTGGCTATTTATACCCCTTTTCTCTTCTTGAGAGGGGATGATGATTATTATGAGATTTCTTTTTCCACTTGTGTTCTTGGAGAGCTTGTGAGCTTATGTGAGAGTTGAAGTCCCTAGGTGAGGGCAACGGAATACCCAGCAGCCGCAGGAACCTTCCGGGCTCATGGTCTTCTTCCTCCACCATTTTTTTCCTCCTCTTTTCTAACCGGCTCTCCCCTTCCTCCTCTAAGTCGCCGGCCTCACCCCAACTCCACCCAAAATCAGCCCCACCACCATACTCAAGCACCTTCCCCACCCATCCTATCCCATAACAGCTGGCCTCTTCCTCCCTACCCTAGCTGCCAGCCTACACCTCTAAATCCTAGCTCCCGGCCACCATTTCCCCCATCCCAATATCCCACAATTACCCAAATTTCCTACTTTTCTAATTTATCACAATATTAATTTGGAAGGTCTCTAATTCACATTCAAATGAATTGGAATTTCAAACCTTTCCTAATTGATATAGACCTATTTTAGGAAAGCCCCTAATTCTTGCAAATCTGAAATTAATTAGGATTTGATTTTAAATCCACATTCATCATATGTGGACACATTCAACGTATGTGGACACCTTCCTTTTTTCCCCCCTTCTGGCCGACCCCCCCCCCCTCTCTCTCTCTTTAATTGTTTCCTTCTGAATTGGGATTTCCAATTAAGGAGACAATTGGCCGCCCCCTCCCCCTTATTCCCTCTTTCCCTCTTTCATTTTAGGGAAATTAAAATCAAGTTCCCTAATTATCTCCTCCCTTAAATCTGAATTTAATTTCAGATTTTTTCCCTCCTTGATTCAAATACAAGTTCTACAACTCAATCCTCCCTTTCCCTCCTCTATGGCCGGCCCCTACCCCCACCCCTTCACTTTGAATTAGCCTCCCTAACCTCCTCCCACTTGTACATCGATTATTACAGGTTTTGTCCTTCACCAAGACTACTGTCCTGCATCTGGAAATCATCCTAGTTGTTGTCCAGAATTTCCTGCACGCAATAGTTTGTTGCCTTGCTGTCCAGAACCTCCTAGCTCACTGTCCAGAGCTTCCAACACGTGACAGCTTGTTGTCCCGTCGTCCAGAGCTTGTCTAGTTCGTTGTCCCGACTTCCGGGAATTGTTCGATCATCATCCAAACATCTAGAATTGCTGTATTGCTGCCTAAAGCATGTGGTAAGGGTTGTGTAGCCATTTCCCCGTATAAGCGACCAAACGACTTCGCCAGTGCTTCGAATCTTCTTCCTTGTTGGTAAACTCTTACCCTTCCTTGTAGCTATTAATTCCCCTTTTAATTTAGGGATTTCCTTTGAAAATCCCCCATGTTATGCTAAGTTTGATTGAATTGGTTAATGTTATGATCCTAAACGAGTATCGTGTAATTTGGCGTAAGCTACATCATCCCTCTTATTGTATTTAATCTTCATTTAATTTGCTATAAGTTAGAATAATTATTGTTGCTCTAATCTAAGACGTTTAATTTCAACATTGAATATTTATATGTGCATCTAGTTCTACATAAGATAAATTTTAATTCAAATGATTTTCCCCGACAACAAAAATTGGCATGCATGCAACTTTGGTTGAGCTATGTGGCTGCTGATATTTACTGGATTGTCGTTATTTGATGGTTTAACCTCCCTTATGATAGATTGGTGTTTCCCATGACTAAGAAAACATGTAGTGCCAGGGGATTTTCTGGTTTTATGCTTACATTTCAGTTGAATAAATGGCCCATGGTGATTAATGGGAGCATAAAAAAAAGCTCATGGGCATCGTAAATCTTAAAACAGAGAAAATATTATAAGGTATTCAAATGCCAAATAACCTCCCTACCGTTGTTCCTTTATGAAACAGTTTGTTATAATGAGTTACTTTAATGACCAAGGACATCATCAATAATAAGAAATTTAATTAGTAAAATCTTAAAGGGATTAAATCTGAAACTTTAAAATGAAACATAAATGAACAAATGTGGAATTTTTACCGATAGTTGCTTGAGAAAATATTAAGGAAATATTTTGCAAATAACTAAACACTATGCCCCTTAAGATACAATATATTGACAGTTGTAGTTATCCACTTAACCAATATCGAATACACAAAAGAAAGCTTCAAGAGAGGAAGTGCATCTACATCACAGAGCAACAAACAAAACAAATACAAGTCTAATTTTCATCAAACCAAAACTAGTCATTTCGAGAATTATCACAATTAATATACATCAACAACTTAGGGGAAACCAAGCTGATTTAGCCGAGCTCCGCCGTCAGACGGCAGAACAATTTGATACCTTAGACCAAGGTTGGAACCATCCCATACCTTAGACACCATCTAGGCCTTCTTCCATGTATGGGGATGACACCATACTGGATGAGGGACAACCCCGTGGCCCTTATCGAGCTCCACAGTACGGTGACGACTTTTATAAAGACCCTGATACAACTTTGCTGAAAAACATCAAGGTCAATGCCCCAACCTTTGACGGAACTCTCGATCCCCAACTCTTTCTGGACTGGATCAAGGGCATGTATAATTTCTTTAAGTGGTACGACATTTCTGAAGCTAGGAAGTTTAGGTTCGTTAAAATGAAACTCACGGGTAGAGCTAGCTAGTATTGGGCCAACTTAGAAAGCCTTTGGGAATCCCGTAATGAATACCCCATCACTGATTGGCCTTTAATGAAGTGCGAGCTCAAGTAGAAATACTTTTCTCCTTCGTACTTCCCTAGGCTCCTAGATAGGTGGAATAGGTTAACACAGGGCAACAAACCGGTGAAGGAATATATTGCAATTTTTGACGATTATCTGATTCGCTGCAAGGAGGAGACCTCTACTACCCCCGCTCAAATTCTGTCCATGTTCTGTACCGGGTTGCGCGAGGACCTGCGCAACAAACTATTTGCCCGGAACATTACTACTCTTGAAAAGGGCTACATCTCAGTGTTAGATCTTGAGGAAACCCATCCCCAACACTCTAGTCGACACCAAGGCTCTAGAACTTCCTACCGACCCTCGAGTGGTTTGGCCCCTCACCACTCCACTGCCCGACCGACTCCTGGAAACCCTACCTGACCACCTTATGGTCCTCCCACATCCCGTCCTGACTTTATCAGTAAGCCTCCCAACCCTGATACCCCTAGGTCCCACCTAGAGACCAAGTGCTTTCGATACCAGGGGTATGGGCGTATCTCCTCTCAGTATTCTAGTCCTTACAAAGTCACTATTATTGAGGAGATCACTAAAGAAGAGCATGAGCCCGAGGTTGACCAGATTCACCAGGTTGAAGATGATTGTGAATTCTTTGAGGAGGACGACGACATTGCTGTCATCTATTGTATACAGAAAATAGACACTTCTCCCATCTGCGTGGTGAGATGCGCACTGTCACAACCTGTTTTCACTGATGATTGGCGTAGGACTTCAATCATTTACACCTACACCAAAATTAAGGATAAAAACTATAAAGTCAGTGGATATTGATAGTTACATCAATGCTGTCTCCTCGAGCATGGTGTCTAAACTTAGTCTGTTTGTCCTTCCTCACCCTAACCCTACAAGGTAGCCTAGGTTAACTCCACTGCCGTAGAGGTGAAGGAATGAAGCCTCATACCCATCACATTCGCTGACTATAAGGAGAATGTGTGGTGTGACATTCTGGTGATGGATGTTGGACAACTCATCCTAGTGCGTCTCCGGCTCTTTGACAATGATGTCCACATCTATGGGCGTTCAAACACCTGTATGTTTGAATATACCGACAAGAAGATTAAGCTTCTGCCTATGCAACCCAGGATTAGAGATGACCCCAAGCCTAAGAAAGGGCTGAACCTTGTGACAACCAAGGTCCTTGATTCTGAGATGGCCCAAGGTGCACCCCTGTATGCCTTGGTTGGCCGTGAGACTCCCACTGAGTCTGATGAGCCTATTCCTCAGGAGGTCCAATCCACATTTAGGAACTTTGCTGATGTCTTCCTTGATGATTTCCCTGATCAATTACCCCTCTTAGAGACATCCAGCATGCTATAGATCTTGTCCCTAGAGCCTCCCTTCCCAACCTGCCCCACTATCGCATGAACCCTACGGAGCATGCTGAGCTTAAGAAGCAGTGGATGAGTTATTGCAACGGGGCTATATTAAGGAAAGTCTCAGCCCTTACGCTGTACCCGCCCTTCTTACACCGAAGAAGGATGATACGTGGAGAATGTGCGTTGATAGCCGTATTATGAATAAAATCACGGTTAAATATTATTTTTCTATCCCGAGGTTAGATGATATACTTGACATGATGACTAGAGCCACTCTTTTCTCCAAGATTGACCTTAAGAATGGGTACAACCAGATTCGGATCCGACCCGGTGATGATTGGAAGACTGCCTTTAAGTCCAAGGATGGTCTATATGTCTGGATGGTCATGCCTTTTGGGTTGAGTAATGCCCTGAGTACATTCATGAGAGTCATGACCCAAGTGCTACATCCTTTCATGGGTAAGTTTGTAGTTGTCTACTTCGATGACATTCTTATTTATTGTCAGTCAGTGAGTCAGCACTTAGATCACTTAAGACAGGTTTGTGAAATCTTAAGGAAGGAACGACTTTATGCTAATTCTAAGAAATGTACCTTCCTTGTTGATCGAGTAGTTTTTTTGGGCTTTATCGTGTCTGCCCAAGGGCTCTCTGTAGACCCCGAGAAGGTGAATGCCATTGTAGAATGACCAGTTCCTTAAAACATTTGGGAAGTCCACAGCTTCCACGGTTTGGCCACCTTCTACAGGAGATTCATTAGAAATTTTAGCACCATTGTGTCTCCTATCACTGATTGCCTTAAGAAAGGTGATTTTCACTAGACCTCGGCTGCCACCAAAGCCTTTGAGGAAATTAAGAAAAGAATGGTGGAAGCCCCAGTGATGAGACTTCCTGACTTCTCCAAAGTCTTCGAAGTTACCTTTGATGCTTCGGGGGTCGGAATTGGATGAGTCCTGTCCCAGGGAGGTCACTCTATTGTTTCAAAGCTCAGAAGTTTTGTATCCCTAGCACTTTCCTACGGGAATTTCTCGTTTGGGAACTTCATGCCGGAGATCTTACTTGACACTTTGGTCATGATAAGACTATTGAAGCCGTAGAATACCGCTTCTTCTGGCCTAGCCTGAAGAAGGATGTGAGTAAAATGGTCAGTAGGTGCCACACTTGCCAACTGGCCAAACAACGTAAGCAAAACACCGATCTGTACACTCCTTTACTAGTTTCTAGTTGTCCGTGGTAAGATGTCAGCATGGACTTCGACCTTAGCTTGCCCAAGACTTTTCATAAGAATGATATCATCTGTGTCTTAGTCGACTGATTCTTCAAAATGACACATTTCCTACCCTGTTCTAAGACATCCGATGCATCCCATATTGCCAAACTATACTTTAATGAGGTCGTCAGATTACATGGTTTACCCGAGATCATTGTATCTGATAGGGATGTTAAATTCGCAAGTTATTTCTGGAAAACACTCTAGATGAAAATGAGCATCAAACTTTAATTCTCCATGGCCTTTCACCCTCAGACCAACGGCCAAACAGAAGTCGTTAATAGAAGCCTAGGAAATTTATTAAGGTCCTTAGTAGGTGACCACATGAAGGATTGAAATTCTATACTCCCCACGGTTGAATTTGCCTACAATAATTCTGTGAATCGCACTACTGATTTAAGTCCTGCTGAAATTGTATATGGGTACAAACCTAGACAGCCTTTAGCTCTCATACCCATGTGTCCTAAGTATAGGATTTCTGAGTTTGCATCCTCATTTGCATCGCATTTGCATGAATTGCATAAAGAAATTGCATGCTAAATTGTACAGAGCAACATTAATTATAAACTTCATGCTGATCTTAAACGAAGATTTAAAATATTTGAGGTTGGTGATTCAATGATGGTGCGGATTCGTTCGGAATGGTTTTCGCAAGGAGACGTTAAAAATTACATGCAAAAAGTACAGGACCATTCAAAATAATCAAGAAAATGAAAGACAATGCTTACGTGGTGGATCTGCCTGCAGAATTCAATATTAATCCCTCTTTTAACATTGAAGATTTAGTAGCTTATGAGGGTCTAGAGTTTAGCCAACCAAATCCACTACATATTTAACCTTGTGTGACCTCACCCCGTGAGAACCTAAGTCTTCCTCCACTTCCAAATATTTCCAAAACACCCATAGCGGAGAAAGTTGACATGATTTTAAGTGATGATATCATTTCCACAAAAGAGGGTGGATAAAGAAGGTATTTGGTATGGTGGAGAGGTAAGCTAGAGTCAGATGACACTTGGCTAGAGCACGAGGAGCTTCAACAGATTGATCCAGATGCACTAGAGATTTATGAGAGCACCCGAGATCCGTACTCGACGGAGTCGAGCTTTTTTTCACCCTGGGAGAATGATGAGGACATCCGATAGTGGAGGGTTTATCAAAGACGGGGATGGAGATCGACGGCCACGAATGAATCCCTTTATTTTTGAGTTGTTATTTATATTTTATTTATTATTGTAGTATTTTCGATTTTACCCTCACTTGAGGGAGTAGGTTCTTGTGACTCCTGAGAGGCACTTTTGTCTTTTGATGTTTACTATTATACTTGGCTATTTATACCCATTTTCTCTTCTTGAGAGGGGATGATGATTATTATGAGATTTCTTTTTCCACTTGTGTTCTTGGAGAGCTTGTGAGCTTATGTGAGAGTTGAAGTTCCTAGATGAGGGCAACGGAATACCCACCAGCCGCAGGAAGCGTCCGGGCTCGTGGTCTTCTTCCTCCTCTTCTTTAACCGGCCCTCCTCTTCTTCCTCTAAGTCGCCAGCCTCACCCCAACTCCACCCAAAATCAGCCCCACCACCATACCTGAGCATCTTCCCCACCCATCCTATCCCATAACCGTTGGCCTCTTCCTCCCTACCCTAACCCCGGCCTCCGCATCTAAACCCTAGCCGCCAGCCACCATTTCCCCTATCCCAAGATCCCACAGTTACCCAAATTTACTACTTTCCTAATTTATCACAATATTAATTTGGAAGTTCTCTAATTCACATTCAAATGAATTTGAATTTCAAACCCTTCCTAATTGATATAAACCTATTTTAGGAAAGCCCCCAATTCTTGCAAATCTAAAATTAATTAGGATTTGATTTTAAATCCACATTTCGTATGTGGACACATTCAACGTATGTGTACCTTCCCTTTTTACCCCCTTTTGGTTGACCCCCCTTCTTTCTCTCTTTAATTGTTTCTTTCTCAATTGGGAGCTCCAATTAAGGATACAATTGGCCGCCCCCTCCCCCTTATTCCCTCTTTCTCTCTTTCATTTTAGAAATATTAAAATCAAGTTCCCTAATTATCTCCTCCCTTAAATTTGAATTTAATTTCAGATTTTTCCCTCCTTGATTTAAATACAAGTTCTACAACTCAATCCTCCCTTTCCCTCCTCTATGGCCAGCCTCTATCCCCACCCCTCCACTTTGAATTAGCCTCCCTAATCTCCCTCCCACATGTACATCGATTATTATATGTTTTCTCCTTCACCAAAACTACTGTCCTGCATCTGAAAGTCATTCTAGTTGCTGTCTAGAATTTCCTGCACGCAATAGTTTGCTACCTTGTTGTCTAGGACCTCCTAGCTCGCTGTCCAGAGCTTCCAACACGTGACAGCTTGCTGTCCCGCCATCCAGAGCTTGTCTAGTTCGCTGTCACAACTTTCAGGAACTTTTCGATCATTATTCAAACATCCAGAATTGCTGTACTGTTGCCTAAAGCATGTGGGAAGGGTTGTGTAGCCATTTCTCCGCATAAGCAACCAAACGACTTTGCTAAAGCTTCGAATCTTCTTCCATGTTGGTAAACCCTCACCCTCCTTTGTATCTTTTAAATCCCCTTTAATTGTGTCCTCATAAAGATTGTGTAAACTTTCTCCGTAAGAAGACGTTAAAAATTACATGCAAAAAGTGCAGGACCATTCAAAATAATCAAGAAAATCAATAACAATGCTTACGTGGTAGATCTGCCTGCATAATTCAATATTAATTCCTCTTTTAACATTGAAGATTTAGTAGCTTATGAGGGTCTAGAGTTTAGCCAACCAAATCCACTACAAATTGAACCTTGTGTGACCTCACCCCTTTAGAACCCAAGTCTTCCTCCACTTTAAAATATTCTCTAAACACCCATAGCACTGAAAGTTGACATGATTTTAAGTGATGATATCATTTCCACAAAAGAGGGTGGATGAAGAAGGTATTTGGTAAGGTGGAGAGGTAAGCTAGAGTCAGAGGACACTTGGCTAAAGCATGAGGAGCTTCAACAGATTGATCCAGATGCACTAGAGATTTATGAGAGCACCCGAGATCCGTACTCGATGGAGTCGAGCTTTTTTTCACCCCGGGAGAATGATGAGGACATCCCATAGTGGAGGGTTTATCAGAGACGGGGATGGAGATCGACGACCACGAATGAATCCCTTTATTTTTGAGTTATTATTTATATTATTTTTATTATTGTATTGTTTCCGATTTTACCCTCACTTGAGGGAGTAGATTCTTATGACCCCTGAGGGGCACTTTTTTTTTATGTTTACTATTATACTTGGCTATTTATACCCATTTTCTCTTCTTGAGAGGGGATGATGATTATTATGAGATTTCTTTTTCCACTTGTGTTCTTGGAGAGCTTGTGACCTTATGTGAGAGTTGAAGTCTCTAGGTGAGGGCAACGGAATACCCACCAGCTGCAGGAAGCGTCCGGGCTCGTGGTCTTCTTCCTCCGTCATCTTCTTCCTCCTCTTCTTTAACCGGCCCTCCTCTTCTTCCTCTAAGTCGCCAGCCTCACCCCAACTCCACCCAAAATCAGCCCCACCACCATACTCGAGCACCTTCCCCACCCATCCTATCCCATAACCGTTGGCCTTTTCCTCCCTACCCTAACCCCGGCCTCCGCATCTAAACCCTAGCCGCCAGCCACCATTTCCCCTATCCCAAGATCCCACAGTTACCCAAATTTACTACTTTCCTTATTTATCACAATATTAATTTGGAAGATCTCTAATTCACATTCAAATGAATTTGAATTTCAAACCCTTCCTAATTGATATAAACCTATTTTAGGAAAGCCCCAAATTCTTGCAAATCTAAGATTAATTAGGATTTGATTTTAAATCCACATTCATCGTATGTGGACACATTCAACGTATGTGGACACCTTCCCTTTTCCCCCCTTTTGGCTGACCCCCCTCTCTCTCTCTTTAATTGTTTCCTTCTCAAGTGGGAGCTCCAATTAAGGAGACAATTGCCCCGCCCTCCCCCTTATTCCCTCTTTCTCTCTTTCATTTTAGAAAAATTAAAATCAAGTTCCCTATTTATCTCCTCCTTTAAATCTGAATTTAATTTCAGATTTTTCCCTCCTTGATTTAAATACAAGTTCTACAACTCAATCCTCCCTTTCCCTCTTCTATGGCCGGCCTCTACCCCCACCCCTCCACTTTGAATTAGCCTCCCTAATCTCCCTCCCACCTATACATCGAATAGAATAGTAACTCTTAAGCTATCGCTCCTCTAGCTTTGAAAAAGAAATTATAATAGTGTCTTTAGACATTGCAAGATGCTCTTATAAAATTGAAATTCTATTGAACATAGCTAGGATTCCTTCATGGATTAATATGCTTCACTTTGTTGTAAATTATGATTCATGTATGAGCTTTAAATATGAAATTTAGATGAGAACGGCAATAATCAAGATGGTTGATGAAGTGAAAAAAAAAGGATTGAAATAGGGGTAACAAAAATGTCAAATGATCAATCAAATATGAAACAAATTAGCGGTGTCAACTTGTTAACAATTCTTATGACACTGTTTCAAAAATTAGTTGATTCATTAACCTGCGTTGAAGATGCGCATATGTTATTCAAAATTATTGATGAAATTACTAAACTAGGAGTGAGCATAGTTGTTTAATTGGAAAAACGTTTAATGCAAGTGCATATAAGGATGTAGGAAGGATTTTAGTGGAGATAAGGAAACATCTTTAATGGATTATGTGCTGCAAATTATCTTGATTTGATGATTAAGAAATTCAGGCAATTGTCGCAGCATAAATATTTTTTGCTCAAATCAAAATTATTGGGCCAGTTTCTTTGTAACTATTAATGGGTGTTGTGCTTAATGAGGAATTTCACAGATAAAGAAATTATCTGGCTTGCCATTACAAGATTTGCCACTACTTAATTAGTTCTACAAAGCTTCAAAAATTACACCAAACTTTAGAGGTCATGTTTGCTCATGAAGAATAGGACAAAAGTTCATGGGCAAATAACTTCAAGTAGAACAAGCCAGTAACTTTGGAATTAAATTGAATGTATGGCATGAATTAGAGTGTCAGAAAAAAATGAGGTCATTAATGGACAATTGTGTAACAGAAATTAGAATTATATTATGATGGATGGGCGTTAAAACTGTGAAGGTTAGCTGAGAAATGTTTGTGTTTGAGGGTTCAAGATGCATTAATATTTAGAGTAGATAGAACTAATATGGAATTATTAGCTTGAAAAAGAGGAAGAAGGTAGTTAATATTGCTAGCAGTTGCGTTAAGAGTCTTGCACGTAATAGAGTTGAACATTTTATGAATCACTTGACTAGAATAAATAAATGATCCCTTGAAAAATGTAGGGCTTACCTAGTGCGTGAGTGTTTTTATTAATATGAATTATAGGGAGGAGTTGATTTAGACTTTCTTAACCCCATAATATAGTGTTTATTTTTGTGATTCAAACCCTAATTTCATGACCTGCACAATTTGACTATGGTTTCAAATCAGCCTTCAAAAGAGTATTTTTAACTTGCCCTAATCATTTCGATAACCCAAGTGATGATGACTATTTGGTTATGCCACTTGGTCACAATGTGGTATGAATAGCTTTTTGGACATGCAAAAATATAATGTACTAAAAAGATTTGTATTTAGTTTTTAATAGGTTAAGTCGTTACCTTTTATTCTTAAGAAAGCTATTTTTTCTTACTGTTTTTGACTATTGTAACATGAATAATGTGAAATCTAGAAGAGATTGTTTGATGAGAGTTGATATCCTATATATTTTGCTTTTCAAAAGATTTGATGTTATAGATTTTCGATGTAATTTCAAAAAAGTTTTGTATTTTTCAACCTTAGGACTTAACAGTTCTCATTGTTGGGCTATGCATTTCTCTAGAATTAGTCATCACGCGCTAAGCATTGTTATGGATAGTGAGACATTCATTAGCTTAGGTGGTTTATATCCAGTATTGGAACCACAATGTTGAATATTTTTGCTTCTCTTGGGTGCTAAATCATATTGTGATCATAATATCATTTTGTTAGCTTAGATGTTGTACCTATGTAAGTATATATTTCTGTATACTTCCTTGAATAACAAGTAGTCATTATTATGATATGGGCAAATATTTTTTATTACATTCATTCATTGTTCTCTTTTCATTCCTATAAATATGTCTTGTATATGTTGCACATGAATAAGAGAATCTACAATTCTTTTTTTTCCTTTCTATCATGCTATCAATGCTATATTGTCTCTAATTATATTTTTCTCGGACTCATCGCCTTCTGTATCTTATTGGTCTAACTCGTCTCCCCCCTTATATGCTCATCCTTTCCATCGCACTTCTTCTATTATGAAGAATCATGTGCTTGATCTTCCTTCAACACATCTTATCTTTTGCTCCAAGATCTTGACCGTAAAGATCTTGGTGTTGTGCTAATCTCCGCCCGCTTTGATTGATCACTTCTAATTGATACACACCATCTCCACCGATCTCTAATTTTCATCTAGTTCTTCTAGTTGCAATAGAGGATGATGATCATAGCAACCACAAGGGTGCTAACCTTAAGCACACCACATAACTCATATGCAGTTTGCTAGCCATTCTCCTTTAAAACCGAATCAGTGTCACCACTTGTAGTGATCAGCACCAGATCTTCTGCCAGCACTACTAGTGATTACCAATACCCCAAGTCTTGCAGACATAACCCTATACTATCGACATTTCTAAGATAAAAGTATCCATATAATACTTATATAAGTGTTGAGAAGGTTTGTTCATTTGGTGATCTTGGATCTTGTAGTGTTATTGTCATAGTTCTCTGCTTATAATTATTCCATACACTCATGGATAAGTTTAAGTTTACTCATCCATCTGTTATTATATCTTGAACCACCACTACTAGTGCCTACCACTATCCGGAGTCTTCCAGATGCAACCTCCTACTATCGACATTTTTGAGATAAAAGTATTTATATAATACTTACCTATAAGTATAAGTATTGAGAAGGTTTGTTCCATATATGTCAATGGTGCCAAATGACACGTTACATGGCACATGGTGCGACGCACATACGGTGCAATTCATTTGGCGCAGCATATGTCTTTGAAATAGCATGTGCTATTTGCGCAATGCATGAGCAATGATGCATGGAGCTTAGGACAAGGCGCAAATAATGTGTGCAATGTTGTTCCATAGTAGCATTATTGTTACCACTCGGAGGTTCTGCTACAGCTGGTAGTTCCCTTCCTAACTTCACCTGTATTGCCATTAGTGACATCACGCTCAGGGTCCATGGCCCTGAGATATAACGCAATGCAATATATTAAATATTGCACAATACATGCACCTTATACATTCTATAACTTATAAAATTGTCCTATTAGCTCTTTTTTATTGATCAGTATTTTAAAACTTTGGCTATGATACCACTCTTGTCACGACCCGACCCGATAAGCTCTAATTAACGAGGCGAGAAGCAGACGGTCGTACGAAAAAATTAAAACATTTCAATGTAACATATTTTAAAAGTCATCCAAGCAAAAGTAAGAAAGAGCCACTAACTCAAAATAACATTTCATTTCATTGATAAACAAATACAAGATGCTAGGGCGTTCCCTGGAAGCGACGCACTGTATGGCCTGAATACAGTGAAAAGTGTGCAAGGACCGCTGCATCGGCGCCCGAGTGCAGTGTTAAATAGGCAAGGGTTCCCACATCAAGGACGGATGTGGGCAAAGAAGCTTGTCCATGATACTAATATTAGGATAGGATCTTGGAATATAGGTTCCCTTACAGGAAGATTAATGGAATTAATAGATATTATGATTCATAGGAAGATAAATATTTTGTGCATTCAGGAAACTAAATGGGTTGGAGAGAAGGCTAAGGAGATTGATAGTTTAGGATTTAAAGTTTGGTATTCAGGTAAGAGTCGTACTAGAAATGGTGTAGGCGTGATTATAGATAAGAGTTTGAAGGATAATGTTATAAATATTAATAGAATTGGAGATAGAATTATGACTTTAAAGATTGTTGTTGATGCTAAGATTATTAATATTATAAGTGCTTATGCTCCTCAAGTAGGTTTGAATATGTGTTCAAAATTAAAATTTTGGGAAGATTTAGAAGAATTAATTCAAAAGATACCTCTCAAAGAAAAAATTTTTATTGGAGGAGATTTAAATGGACATGTTGGTAGAGAGGTAAATGATTTTAAAAGCATTCATGGTGGATATGGGTTTGGAATGACTAATGAAGGTGGTAAGACCATACTAGATTTTTCTTTAGCTTATGATTTTTTAATTGCTAATACCTTATTTAAGAAAAGAGATGAGCATCTCATCACTTATAAGAATGGTTATAGTAAAACTCAGATTGATTATTTTCTTATAAGAAAAGTAGATCGTTTAGATTGCAAAGATTGTAAAGTTATTCCGAGTGAAAGTTTATGTACCCAACATCGCTTATTAGTTTTAGATTTTAAGATGAAAGGACAGAAAATAAAAAATAAAGTAAAGCGATTTTCTAAGATTAGATGGGGGCATTTAAAGAATAGTAATAAAAATATTTTTGAGAGTAAGATTTTAGATTCTAAGATTTTATTTGTGCATGAGGATGCTAATGTTATGTGGGAAAAAGTGGCTAGTGATATTAAAAATATTGCTAAAGATGTGTTTGGAGTATCAAAGGGAAAAGCCCCTAATAGTAAAAATAGCTGGTGGTGGAATCCAATTGTGCAAGAAAAGATAAAAAATAAGAAGATTTGTTATAAAAATTGGTTTAGATGTAAAAATTCTGATAATTGGGAAAGATATAAAGAGGCATGTAATGATTCTAAAAAAGCAATATGTGATGCAAAGATATTAGCTTTTAATGATTTATATAATAGATTAGATACTAAGGAGGGAGAAAGATATATGTATAAGCTAGCCAAACAAAGAGATAGGAGTAGTAAGGATTTAATTCAAGTGAAGTGTATTAAGGATGAAGATCAAAAAGTACTTTTCTTAGAAGATGATATTCAACAAAGGTGGATGAGATATTTTGATAAACTTTTTAATGAAGATTGTAGGAATACAATTGACTTTAGTGACCTTAGCATCCTAAATGAAAATAAAGATTTCTGTTTTTATCGGCGTATTAGTAAAACCGAAGTTAGAGAGGCTTTAAAGAAAATGAAGTGTGGAAAAGCTGTTGGACCTGATGATATACCAATAGAGATGTGGAAATGCTTAGGAGATGAAGGAATTTCTTGGCTAACTAAACTTTTTAATAATATTTTGAAGACTAAAAAGATGCCAGATGCGTGGAGAATGAGTGTATTGATTCCTATTTATAAGAATAAAGGTGATGCACAAGATTGTGCGAATTATAGAGGAATTAAGTTAATGTGTCACACTTTAAAACTATGGGAGCGAGTTATGGAGTGTAGGCTGCGGCGTGATACTAATGTTTCTCAAAATCAATTTGGATTCATGCCTGGTAGGTCTACTATGGAAGCCATACATTTATTGAGAGGTTTGATGGAGAAATATAGGGAGAATAAGGAGGATCTACATATGATATTTATTGATTTAGAGAAAGCATATGATAAAGTTCCAAGAGAAGTGCTATGGAGAGTTCTTGAAAAGAAAGGAGTTAATAATGCTTATATTCAAATCATTAAAGATATGTATGAAGGAGCTACTACTTGTGTTCAAACACAAGGTGATGTGACCAAGTATTTCCCTATTTCGGTTGGATTACATCAAGGATCAGCTTTAAGCCCATATCTTTTCGCGTTAGTCATGGATGTTCTCACTAGACATTTACAAGAGGATGTACCCTGGTGTATGCTTTTTGCTGATGATATTCTTCTTGTTGACAAGACTAAAGAGGGAGTTGAAGGTAAACTTGAAGTCTGGAGATCAACCTTAGAGTCTAAAGGTTTTCGCTTGAGTAGATCTAAAACTGAATATATGGAGTGTAATTTTAGCAGTAATAGACCTAGTGAGGGGATTGTGACTTTGGGCGATCAAGTCATTAATAAGAGTACACGTTTTATATATCTTGGATCTATTGTTCAGAGTGATGGTGAAATAGATGGGGATGTTATCAGTAGAATTCAAGTTGGATGGTTGAAGTGGAGGAATGCATCGGGCTTGTTGTGTGATAGAAAAGTCCCCCTTAAACTTAAGGGAAAATTCTATAAGATGGTGGTGAGACCTGCAATGCTTTATGGTGCAGAATGTTGGCCATTAAAAGAGAAGCACAATACTAAGTTATGTGTTGCGGAGATGAGGATGCTTAGGTGGATGAGTGGATTTACTCTTAGAGACAGGATACGAAATGAGCATATACGTGAATAGGTTGGAGTAGCTCCAGTGGAGGATAAGATTAGAGAGAGTCGCCTTAGATGGTTTGGTCACATAAAACGGCGGCCTTCCGATGACCCAGTTAGGAAAGTAGAGGTATTAGATTTGACTTATGTTAAGAAAGGTAGAGGTAGACCTAAAAAGACTTGGTTAGAAAATAGTAGAAATGATCTTTCTCTATTAGATTTAAACGAGAATTTGACTTTGAACCGGACACAATGGAGAAAAAGGATTCATGTTGCCGACCCCACGTAGTGGGACAAAGGCTTGTTATTGTTGTTGTATTGTTGTTGATAAACAAATACAAGTAATTCTATTACAAAAAGTATGTCATTCTATCACATGACATAAAAAACAACAAAAAAAACCTGTCTCCTGGTGATTTTCTACGATGTTAAGTGAACGACTGTCTGCCAGTTATCACAGATTAGTGGGCTCTCCTAAAAAGTATACCACAACTAGAGTAAGGTAAAGCTCAGTAAGTAATAAGTTATTCTATTAATTTCAGAAAATAAGTTAAAGAGACACATTATGCATGCTAATTTCATGGTACTATACAGAAATAAAATAAAGAAAGAAATAGTAAACGTGTCATGCAGTAGTAACTGGTGTGCTTAAGTTTGTTTGTCATTCTATATAAACATTTTACTTTTCATATGTCTGTAACATTTTACATTTCACATTTTTCATATTTTCTTTTATACTTTTTATGCATATTTTCTTTTAAATTTGTACTGATCAGGTACATATTCAATTGGCCATTTCTGCTCCGAGGAGCCATATTTTTTCTTTACCATTTTCCTTTACTATTTTCTTTACCATATTGATACTCCGTGTTAACATACACATGCAATCATAATGTAACTATCGTAGGAGGGTGGCTAACATTCCATTCAAGCATATGTCCCTACCTAATGTAGCATTCTCATGCATTACTATATGTTGACATTTTAAAAGAAAAGATATGATATGCATTCTAAACTGTCCATCACATGCTGCCAAAGTACATCATATTTAAAGAAGGAACATGCTATTGCTAAACTGAAAGTATATGACACTTTTAAATAAAAATTTAGAGTAGTAAATTCTGAATTTAAAAGAATTACATTTACCTATTTCAAATATAAGCAAATAAGCTTGGACGTGCGCAAACCGCCGTTTATCTTTTCAACATTTTTCCTCTCCAACATCCAACACCTAAAAGAATATATTTCTATTATCCAACATTAATTCATTTTCATTAAATTAAAATTTTAATATCATTATTTTCGAATTTAAATAAACCCTATATTTTTAAAGTCCAAATTTTAGTCTAATCCCATGATTTTCCCTTTTTACCCCTTTACAATTACCTAATTTAATTTAAACTAACTTAAAATTTCGGTTTTGCCCGAAAACCCCAAATTTGAAAACCTAATTTTCATTATTTTCATCATATATTCATAATAAAATCTCCCCTTTACCTAATTAACACTTAGGGCATAATTATTTTTAAATTTTCTTTACTTAAAAAATTAGAAAAAATGTAAAATTATGGAAAATCTTAATTATTTCTCTTAAAAATATTCCTAGGGTTATTAGGAACAATATTTGTTATAGTATTCTAAAAAAATTGAATTTCGGAAAAAGCCCCAATTGTGTAAATCTCAAAAATTTTGAAAGAAACCAAAAACTAAGGTTTAGAACTCACCATTAAGCTTTTCTAAACTTTCTCCTTTTCAAAATTTCAAATGTCGGGAAACCTTAGATTTTCAACCTAAGAAAATCTAAGCGAAAAGAAGAAATCTTTGGTTTAGGAACATACCTTCTTCTTTCCCAAGGCTTCCCCTTCGATTTCCCCCAAAATCGTCGCCAGAAACCGCCCTCCGCCGCTCGCCCGAAGCTCCTTCTCCCTCTCTTAGGTTCGAGCAAGAAAATACATGAAGGAAATGAAGTTTCGGTCCTCATACCGAAAGTTTCAGTCCCTTTAGGCTATTTGGACAATTGGGGAAAAGCAAATTTATGCAGGTGCCCTTACATGCTTAAGATTTATTGAGAATAAGATGGGCTATTTAGTAATTTGTCTTTAAGTAAACTTTATTGATTTTTAATTTTAAATTCATGCAAAATTTACCCTAAGTCCTTTATGCCAAATCGATCGAAATTTAATATAGAATTTTATAAAATTTGTTTCATCAAATTCTGACAACTTCGAAAAGTCGTCTATTTTCGTCGCGGTGCATCGCAACACGTTGCGACGCTACGATTCGACATTTTTGGGTTTTACAACACACACACACACACACTTATATATATATATATATATATATATATATATATATATATATATATATATATATATTAATATCACAATTTATTATTAATCAATGAAATATAAAAAAATTCTACTTTTGTCATTGCCATTTCGGTGTTGCTGGTGCAGCTTTGCGTGTGTCCGTGAAGTAGAGTTTTGATAGAGTTGCTACAGGAAGCTTCTTCAACTCCAATGATGACAGAACAAGTCACGGGGGGCTCGCAAGTTAATGATCAATTTTTTGCTTTCGCGTGTTTCACCTAAAGTAAAGTTTTGAAAGAGTTGCTCAAGGAAGCTTCTTTTCCTCCTGTGACGATGATGTTCCTCTCAAATCGGAAGTCACTAGGGGCTCGCAATGATGGTAACAATCATTCTTCTCTTTCATGCGCTTCTTCGACTAAATCGCATCAAAGTAAAACGGAGAAGGAACCTAGTTTAATTTTTTAGGATTTAAAGTTGTCTTTTTTGTTGTTTGGTAGGATTTAGGCTAAATTATGCTTAAATCTTTCTCAAATCTATTGATTTAATTTTTTGTAGGATTTAAAGTTGTCATTTTTACTATTTCGCAGGATATTTATACTTAAATTTTGCTCAAATCAACCTATTGTTTGCTATTTAATGGTATTTTATATTAATGCATTTTTGTTTAAAATTATTTTATATTGTGCGCTATGTTTCAAATCCCATGTGTCGTGCTATGAATCATGGCTCTACAAGAAACTTTGCACCATGATGTGCCATTCACCATTGATAAATATGGTATATTTATTTGTTGATCTTAGATCTTGTAGTGTTATTGTCATAGTTCTCTACTAACAATTCCATACTCTCATGGATAAGTTTAAGTTTACTCATCCAGCTTTTACTACCCTGGATGGTTCAAATTATATTCTTTGGAGACATGAAAGGTCGATCTTTTTAAGTTTGGGTGTAATATGCACCATTCATTCTATAACTGTTGGGATCCTTTCTCACAATGTCTTGAAATTTCTTGTCATATTATTTTTTCAGGAAAATACTACTTTTACTTCACTTAGTTTCTTCCTTCTAGAATCCGTTCTCTTTTATTTTCCTCTCGATTTCTTGATCATTTATCCCTTGAAATCACTATATTGTTTGAGCATTACACATCCAATGCACTAGCTTGATTTAAGACTGGAGAACTGCCACTTTTTAATGATCTAGCCACAACAATATTTGAGAAAACAACTTATTCAGTTCATTATTACCCTCCAATTTGTTAGTCTACTTGTTCTATTAGAGGTAATCGTTCATCTCGTTTTCATGAAAATTATTATTCTTAACTAGCAATCTCTGCCTTTTATTAGCCTCCCACCCATAATGAAGCTTGTTCTGCTTCTCATTGGTAGTAAGCTATGCAGGAAGAACTTGATGCCTTACATCAAATTCACTATTGAAATTTAGTGGATTTACTTGCAAGAAAGTCAGTAGTTGATTGCAGATAGATATATAAAATCAAGAATCACTTTGATTTATCTTTTGAGAGGCGTAAAGTTCATCTTGTTGACAAAAGGCTTCATATAAGAGTATGTTGTTGACTTTGATGAAACTTGTGCTCTTGTTGGCCATCTTGCATCTATGGGCTCTCTCATTGTTATTGTTCTTTTCCATTGGCATCCTTTTTACGAGGATGTCAGAAGGAACTTCCTTAATTGTGATCTAGAAAATGAAGCATGTATGCGCCGCGCCCATTACATGGCTTGATGTTCCATTTGACAAATTTGTCAATTTTGAAGAGATCTTTGTGGCCTCAAATATACCACCTGAGCTTGGCTTGCAAAGCTCAACAACATTGCAAATAATATTGGCTATTCTATTCCTCATGATTTGCTTCTTTTTGTTCATTGCATGGATACCAAATCTTTCTTACTTCCCAATATGGATGATATTACCACGTTGGCAATGATAAAGATGTTATTTCTTCTCTTAAAAAGGATCTTTTTTACTTTGAGATGGAATATTTAGGACATCTAGCTACCTTATCGGTTTTGAAATCACTTTTGATTCCACTAGATATCATATCTTACGATCAAAGTATGCCTTGGATCTTATCAATTAAGTTCATCTCAACGGCATAAAAATTGTTTCCACTCCCGTGGAACCTCACAGCCATTTGAATTATGTTGAGCGATAGCTCTGCAATATCTTACTCTGTATTGATATTTAGTTAGGGAATTGGTCTATCTCATTCTCATGCATCCTAATATTTGCCATGTTGTATACTGTATTAGTGAGTTCCTTCCATTGTCTCATTCTACCCATTATGTGATGAGGACATTAGCAGGAGATTCCAGCGCATCTATCACCGGAGGAATCGTAGATCGATGGCTACAATTAGGAGTCTTTATCTATGATGCATTTTTATGTATTATTTTTATTTTAGTCTTTACCATTGTACCCCTGTGAGGGATTAGTTTGTGTTGTAGCCCAAAGGACGTTTTAGTCTTTATGTGTTTTATTGTTTTGAGGCCTATATATGAGGGCCCTTACTATTGTATATTTTTTGATGAGTGATGAATGAAATTTCAGCCTTCTAGCTCCCCTTGAGTGTTAAGAGCTCTAGAGAGAGGTGAAGTCCCTAGGTGAGGGCAAGAGCAACACTCGCCAGCCGCAGGACGAGCCCGGGCTCTCGGTTTCCCCTCTCCTACCTTTCCTCCATATTGTTTTTAATCCCTAGCCGCCGGCCTCTACCCCACACCACCCAACCCCACGGCCCCAACCCCCACCGCCAACCCTCCTCTAACTAAAACACCACGATCCGGCCCTTCCCCTAGCCACTGGCCTACCTAGCCCAAGCCCTAGCCGCCGGCCCCTCACCTCCTCCACAATTCCCTTGATTTCAAATTCCAATTGCCTCTTTAATACCTTCCTAATTTATTCTATTATTAATTTGGAATGTTCTTAATTTGAATTCAAAATTAATTTGAATTTCAAAAAGAACCTTTCCTAATTAATAAATCTATTTTAAGGTAGTCCGCTAATTTCTATAAATCTGAAATTAATTCAGATTTGATTCCCCCAATCAACAATCAATGCAAGGATCCACATACATTGAATGTGGACGCTCACCCCTGCCCTCGTTTGGCTGGCCCGCCCTCTCCCTTTTTCTAATTTATTTCTTTCCCCCAATTATAACTCTAAATTAGGGGATAATAATTACTCCTTCCCTCCTTTATTCCCCTTTGTTTGAAATTCAAATTTCAAATTCCCCATTCAAATCCAACCAAAATCTGAAATTAAATTTTTGATTTTGAAATTATTTTCCTTCCCAAACCAACCCTAAAATCTGATATCAACTTCCTTCCCTCTCCTAGCCTTGGCTGACCCCCCCTCTCTCACCATCCTCCCATCCACCTCTTCTCCCTTACTTCATCCACCATATAAGGAAGAAGATACACAACCCCGGCCTCCTTCCTCATGAATGACCGATCCTGAGCTAGATCATGTATTCGTCTACGATCATCAAGGACAAGTAGATGTGTTGAGATCCCCCTTCTTCGATGTCAACTTGGAGATTGTCCACACCGTCGAAGACTACATCTTTCGGATCCTTTTCTCTTTGACGACCTCCATCGAAGGACATCAACCCTCCGGACAGTGGCAAATCCTCCAACCTCCATAGACTTCTTCCTCTTCAGCTAAATTTTCATTGGGCGATACTGTAAGCTTTTTCTGTCTTATGGTAGCATTCTTAATATTGATGAAGTTATTCTTCCGCTAAAGCCTCACAAGAGTGTGAGTGAGGGAAACTCAAGGTGAACGCTCTAAAGTTTACCAGTGGATTTTTGTTGCTTGCACTTTAAGTTTTACATTGTTTTGATGTTATTTGAATTTTCCCGCTAATCTAATTTTGTAACCGCATGCCCAAACAAAAATATCAACTAAGAAATCCTAGAATCTAATCTTGTGAAACAGTAGTTTTAAAATTGGCAAGCTTAACCAATTTTATTAAAGTCCTGCAATTCTGATGGGTTCCAGAAGATCAAAACCAAAGGAGAATACTTAAGAGAAACAAATATGAATGGATGGTCATGCCTTTTGGCCTTAGCATTGCCCTTAGCACTTTTATGAGGGTTATAACCCAAGTCCTCCGTCCCTTATGAAAATTTGTGGTAGTTTATTTTGATGATATTTTGATCTACAGTAATTCGGTGGAACAACATTTGGATCATTTAAAGCAAGTTTGTGAGATTTTGAAGAAAGAAAAATTTTATGCTAATCTCAAGAAATGTATGTTCCTCACAGATAGCGTTTCCTTTCTCGGATTTATTATATCTTCCCAAGGAATATCTGCTGATCCTGAAAAGGTGCGTGCGATTAATGAGTGGCCTGAGCGTAAGAATATTAGAGATGTTCGGAGTTTTCAGGGATTAGCCACATTCTATCAGAGGTTTATTAGGAATTTTAGCACCATTGTAGCCCAAATAACTAACTGTCTAAAAAATGAAGAATTTCAGTGGACCATACCTGCCTCTAAAGCTTTTGAAGAGATTAAGAAGAGAATGGTAGAAGCCCCTATCATGTATCTACCTGTTTTTTCTGAAGTTTTTGAAGTAACTTGTGACGCCTCTGGCATAGGTATTGGTGGAGTCCTTTCCCAAGGACACCCCGTGACTTAGTTTAGCGAGAAATTAAATGACATTAGACAACGATACTCTACCTATGACAAAGAATTTTATGCTATCATTTAGTCCCTTAAATATTGGAGACACTACCTGCTCCCGCAAGAATTCATAATATTCTCTGATCATGAGGCCTTGCGCTACATTAACTCCCAAAAGAAACTCAATGCCCGACATGGCCGCTGGGTTGAGTTCTTGCAAGAATACACCTATACGATCAGCCACAAGGTGGGTTCTGAAAACAAAGCAGCGGACACATTAAGTCGTCGTATGATGGTAAGCCGAGAAATGAGGGCTGAAGTGATCGGATTCGAACATATTAAGGAGGAATATAAAGAGTGCCCCGACCTCAAGGAAAGATATTCGTTACTGACGACCGAGGGCAAGCAAATAGTTGATTTTTTATGGAAGATGGTATCTATTTTAGTCACAAAAGCTTTGCATTCCCAACACTTCACTTCGAGAATTCCTCGTATGGGAATTACATGCTGGAGGTTTAGCTGGACACTTTGGCCAAACGAAAATCATTGCCTCTGTAGAACATTGATTTTATTGGCCTAGCCTTAAACGTGATGTTAGTAAGTTGGTGAAAAAGTGTCACACTTGTCAGTTAGCTAAGCAGCGTAAATAGAATACCGGTCTCTACACACCTCTCCTCATACCTAATCGCCCTTTGCTGGAGATAAGCATGGATTTTGTCCTTGGGCTATCTAAGACCTTTAGAAAGCATGACTCGATTTGTGTGGTGGTTGACTGTTTTTCTAAGATGGCCCATTCCTCCCTTGCTCTAAAACTTTTGATGCCTTTTGAATCGCGAAACTATACTTTGATGAGATTGTTAGACTCATGGTTTACCTAAAACCATAGTATCTGATCGAGATGTCAAGTTCACTAGTTGTTTTTGGAAGACGTTGTGGCATAAGATGGTTACGAAACTCCAATTTCCACCACTTTTCATCCCCAAACTGACGGACAGATTGAAGTTGTTAATAAAAGTCTAGGCAATCTCTTAAGGACTTTGGTAGGAGAACATATTCGAGATTGGGATTCCAAACTTCCTACAACGAAGTTCGCTTATAACAACTCTATTAATCGAACCACGGGTCTAAGTCCCGCTGAAATTGTGTACAGAGACCAACCTAGATAGCCTATAGATTCGATCCCTATATGTCCTAAGTTAAGAATTTCTGAGTCTGCATCTGCATTTGCATCGCATCTCTAGGAATCACACAAGGAAATTAATAAAAAGATTGAACAAAGCAATGCTAATTATAAGATTAATGCGGATATTAAGAAAAGATTTAAAGAATTCGAGTTGGAGATTTTGTAATGGTACGGATTCGTCCGGAACGGTTCCCATATGGGACCGTTAAAAATTACATGCTAGAAGCGTGGGACCTTTAAAATAATATCAAAAATAAATAGTAATGCTTATGTGCTAGACCTTCCTGAAGGTTTTAACATGAATCCTACGTTTAACATCGAAGATCTAGTAGCCTTTGAGGGACAAGAGTTTAACTCCACAAATCTACTAAATATTGAGCCTTGTGTGACCCCACCTAGTGAGAACCCTAGCCTATCTTTACTCTCAAATATCCCTACTTTATCTAATGCGGAGAAAATTGAAGCAATACTTAATGATGAAATCATCTCCACCAAAGACGGTGGGTGCCAAAATTATTTAGTTCAATGGAAAGGAGAATCGGAGATGGAGAACACGTGGATTGATCATGATGAGTTGCAGAGATTGGACTCCGATCTTCTAGAGTTGTACGAGAGTTCCCGAGATACTTACTCGACGGGGTCGAGCTTTCTCCCACTCGGGGAGAATGATGAGGACATTAGCAGGAGATTCCAGCGCATCTATCACCGGAGGCATCGTAGATCGACGGCTACGATTAGGAGTCTTTATCTATGATGCATTTTTATGTATTATTTTTATTTTAGTCTTTACCATTGTATCCCTGTGAGGGATTAGTTTGTGTTGTCGCCCAAAAAGTGTTTTAGTCTTTGTCTTTTATTGTTTTGAGGCCTATATATGAGGGCCCTCACTATTGTATGTTTTTTGATGATTGATGAATGAAATTTCAGCCTTCTAGCTCCTCTTGAGTGTTGAGAGCCCTAGAGAGAGGTGAAGCCCCTAGGTGAGGGCAAGAGCAACACCCGCCAGCCGCAGGACAAGTTCGAGCTCTCGATTTCCCCTCTCCTACCTTTCCTCCATATTGTTCTTCATCCCTAGACGCCGGCCTCTTCCCCATCTTTCCCCAAACAGCTGGCCTCCTTCCCCTCTCCAACTCAAGCCGCCGGCCTCCACCCCACACCACCCAACCCCATGGCCCTAATCCCCACCGCCAACCCTCCTCCCACCGAAACCCCACGATCCGGCCCTTCCCCTAGCCGCCGGCCCCCCATCTCCTCCACAATTCCCTTGATTTCAAATTCAAATTGCCTCTATAATACCTTCCTAATTTATTCTATTATTAATTTGGAAAGTTCTTAATTTCAATTCAAAATTAATTTGAATTTTAAAAAGAACCTTTCCTAATTAATAAATCTATTTTAAGTCCCCTAATTGCTACAAATATGAAATTAATTCAGATTTGATTTCCCCAATCAACAATCAATGCAAGGATCCACATATATTGAATGTGGACGCTCACCCCTCCCCTCCTTTGGCCAGCCACCCCTCTCTCCCCTTTTCTAATTTATTTCTTTCTCCCAATTATAACTCTAAATTAGGGAATAATAATTACCCCTTCCCTCCTTTATTCCCCTTTGTTTGAAATTCAAATTTCAAATTCCCTATTCAAATCCAACCAAAATTTGAAATTGAATATCAGATTTTGAAATTATTTTCCTTCCCAAGCCAATCCTAAAATCTAAAATCAACTTCCTTCTCTCTCCTAGCCTTGGCCGACCCCCCCTCTCTCACCATCCTCCCATCCACCTCTTCTCCCTTGCTTCATCCACCTCTTCTCCCTTGCTTCACCACCTCTTCTCCCTTGCTTCATCCACCATCTAAGGAAGAAGATACACACAACCCTGGCCTCCTTCCTCTTGAATGGCCAATCCTGAGCTAGATCATGGATTCATCTACGATCATCAAGGACAAGTAGATGTGTTGAGATCCCCCTTCTTTGACGTCAACTTGGAGATTGGCCACACTGTCGAAGACTACATCGATTGGATCCTTTTCTCTTTGACGACCACAATCAAAGAACATCAACCCTCCGGATAGTGGCAAATCCTCCAACCTCCACCGACTTCTTCCTCTTCGGGTAAATTTCCATTGGGCGATAACATAAGCGTTTTCTGTCTTATGGTAGCATCCTTAATATTGTTGAAGTTATTCTTCCTCTAAAGCCCCCACAAGAGTGTGAGTGTGGGAAACTCAAGAACGCTCTAAATGTTAACCAGTGGATTTTTGTTGCTTGCACTTTAAGTTTTACATTGTTTTGATGTTATTTAAATTTTTCCGCTAATCTAATTTTGTAACTGCATGCCCAAACGAAAACATCAATTAAGAAACTAGAATCTAATCTTGTGAAACAGTAGTTTTAAAATTATCAAACTTAACCAAGTTTATTAAATTCCTGCAATTCCTATTATTGTTTTACATCATTATGTTTTTGCTGTTTCCATTCTTTGTTGTGTGTGGGATCATTCATTGTGGACCACATTACCCTGCCTCATCCCCATATAGGCATATTGCATATTCTGATGTTGACTGTGAGGGAGATCATATAGAGCATAAATCTGTCACTAGTTATTGCTTCTTCTTTGACATCTTTAATCCTTAGCTAAATAAGAAGAAAACAAAGCTTGCTCATTCTAATTCTAAAACTGAGTATGATGCACTTACTAAACATGATTGGAGTTACTCTGGCTTTGGTGTTTCCTCTCTGATATGGGTATTATTTATAATGTTCCCTTTATTATTCCTTGCGTTTGCTACAATACAATTTCCATTGCTCAAGATGATGTCTATCATTGATGATCAATACAATTGCCATTGATCTCTCTCTCTCTCTCTCTCACACACACACACACACACACATATATATATATATCCACATGTGCAAATCCTTGAATAGCAAGGCTTCATTATTATAATACTAGAGAATATTTATATTAATATTCTTTTTTTTTATGTTCTCTTTTCATGCCTATTAATAGGCCTTTTTTGTGGATGAGACTAGAAGATTCCTTCTCTCTTCTATCAAGAACTATCCTGCACTTTTTTATCACATTTTCGGGCAGATTGTCGCATCAGTGTCTTGAAGTTTAGTAATATTTACAGTTGGCTGGATCCTTTCAACAGTAAGATTATCATGTTTAAAATGGCAATGCAGTATGTTGGTTGAAGAATTTGCAAGTGGTGATGGTTTTGTTTTCCCTTAATTGAAGGAAATTTTCTGTTTAATTGGGCAAAGGCACTTGTTGCATTGGGTAATCTACTTGGTCAACAGGATGTTTTATCACCTTTTTACTAGTAACATCTATGCCTATTGTATTTAGATGATTTACCGGTTAAATTGGTCTCTTATACTTTTTCTGAAGTGGAAATTTTCTGGAAAGTTTAGTTATCCCATTATTTTGGACGATTTTATTCGAATGCTTTCTTTTCAATGAGATGTTTCTTGATTATGGACATTACGGGCCTAATTAGGTAACTTTTTTGTATTGGTTAATGAGCATATAATTGTCACTTTTATTGTAGGTTGATCATGTTGCAGCGGGTGTTCAATATGACAAAGAGTTCATTGTCTGCTCCTTGGACTTGTTGTCAGGAATTTCTGAAGGTCTTGGAAGTGGGATCGAGAGCCTGGTAACTTCTTGTTGTAGATAGTAATCTTATCCTTGAAATGGTGTTGCAAGAGGGTCATTAAAATCTCAAAATAATCTTAGTATAGTTCTTTTGCATAGTTGTGTATTTTCTCTTGAGATTTTGCTGATAACTAGTCAACAAATTCTTGAACCAATTTAAAAAAATAACCATGATGCACATTATTTATAAATATGAGGACGAAAAAGTGAAGATGGAGATGAATTTTTGATGTGCTTTCTGACAGGAGAACATGGTTGAGGTTGAAGCGGGCAATTGTAAGATTATAATTATAGCTATTAATTTTGGCCAATCTTACAGTTTGCAGAAGAAATGAAAAAAAAAAAAAACAAAACAAAACAAAAGGTCAGGTTAGCTGTTGTAGATCAATAACTTTAACTGCAACAACTTTAACACATACCATTATATAGTGTAAGAAGTAATGATATTAGCAATGAGGTGGTAAAATTTGGGTTGGAATGGTTTGGGCTTGTAAAATGAAATGAAGAAGCATGGGTTGCAAGTTTGAATTGATGCTGAAGGACTAGAAAGGATTAGTAATTTGCCAGTGCTTTCACTTGATAAGAAAAGATTTTGCAAAATCAAATTCCTATCAATTGTAGCACCACAGGACTGAATGGGACAAAGGATTCCTACTGAACTTAGAAGACGATATTGATGATGACTTTGGTGGATTATTTTGTTGGAACGATGGTGGCTATTTTGGAAAATCAGATTTATATCAAGTGTAGCACCGGTGGAGTGAAAGATAACAAGGGATTCAAAATAACCTTAGAAAAATGTACTGATAATGGTTTTCGATGATTTTTTTTTGTTCGAACAATGATAGCTATTCTTGATGATCTTAATCTTTGCTTTTTTTTTTTTTATATATTTTTATTTTTTTATATATGAATGTAGTTTAATCAGTGTTTTGCGACCATGTAAGATTTCAAAGTTGTTAAGGTTAACTTTTGTTTTTTTTTATCTGGGGATAGTGGGCTTGATTTTTGGGCATAGCATGATAAATTTTTGTTTCTTTTATCTGAAATAAATCACTTATTCTGTCTAAAAACTGAAATGATTGATCTGAACTGTCATCATTTGCAAGCTGTTAGAAAGTATGATTTCTTACCAGTTAATGCTTTGGTCTTTCCAGTTGTGAATAGTTCCTCACCTGAGCCATTTTAAATATTTCTCAAGGCATCAAGAATTGTAACTATATTCGGCAAAATTCTTGATTATAGCATGCACGTGTTTTTTTGAAAAAGTTGCAATTACTTGGTGACATTGGCAAGTACATTTCTCGTTAATTTTTATATTTTCTCCTTTTTTTTAACTTCTTAGATCATGCCAAAATCATAGTCTATTCCTCTACAAAACCTACATAATCCACCATTTGCCTTTCCTCTTACTTCAAACGAATGCCATGCACAATTGTTCTCTGGTTGATGGACATCATTTTATACCTAATATTTGATTGCATAATCTAATTCAGCGAATCAGACCTGTTTTTACCGGATTGTTAGCTGAGTCTCTTAACTTGAGTTGTAGGTGCTGGTAGAGGTTCTGAACTTGATTATGTTATGGGATTGTATGGATGTTTTGACTCTTTTTATGGATTTTTTTTCTTATAGAACTCCTCATTTATCTGAAATGACAATATTAATTTTCTTTAAAATCTCATTGATTTTTTATATTAGATCACTACTTGCAATTGCCAAGTACTAAATGATTTGAACTTTGTATGCCCCATAACGACCCCTCTCAGTCGAGCAGAAGACATGATAGAGGCGGGTATAACTCATCCTATTAAATGTATTACCAGCACTTATTATAGTATAGAGTGATAAATTCTATTACTTGAACGACCCAAACCTATCATCCAACACAACTTAAACTCATAGAGATCCAATAAGGAACTACAAGTCAATTGTACGAAAGTATTTCAAAATATTCCATTCATTTATTTGCTGATGTTCTACTAAATATCAGAGTTCTTGTATATAAATTCAGAATTTTATCATAAACATTGGCGTAGCATGTTTCATTTTTTACATCAAAACTAAATATCAAAATATAGGATTGTAAGTTCAAACTTGATCCTCACTCAGGCTTAAACATTGCCCTTCGCTCTACCTGAAACAGCAATTAAAATAATAATTTGGTATGCTATAAAGCTCAATATGATAAACAACTATAATACAAAATTCAAATTTTTCGGGAAAGGAATAAAATGGAATGTTAATCATGAATTTGACATAATATTAAAATATTGTCATAGACTAGTCTACGGTGCATTACATATAACATATAAACATTATAAAAATAAAATTACTCAAATAATGACATAATATAATACTGAGGTAATCTTATTGGAGGGATCTTTAAAAGAAATATTAATTATTCAATCATTATATATGTACAATGCTAGTCAAATATATTAGTCACCACATATTAGATTAATAACAATATAACTTACATTTTATTTATTTATTAACTTTAGAATATGTCATTGTAACTCAAGCCATAGCTACAACCGTCATTTCTTTTAATGAACTATTTGAATCAATATCTAGAAGTTGAGGATCATTTACCCCCAAGGGGACTCACCTTGTAAGCCTATTGCCCCGCCTATATAAGTCATCATAAAGATTGCCAACTTGTCTCACAAAGATGGCCTAAGGTCATTGGCTTTTCATCATTAAATGCTCAAATACCTATGTCATTATCATGGACATGCTTAATTGACATTATGCATCAGTGCACAAATCATAAGTACTGGATGTCCTACTTTTAAAATATATTATTTTAATAAAATGTTTGAATATTCATAATACTTCAAACATGTTCTTGCATAATTTAAAATTAATGCATGATCATTTAATCATGAATGTCAGGATATAGACATTTACTTTGCAATATGAAAATTTTCTACTACATTACTTATATGTAATTCTAAATTACTTATAAAAAATTTACTTGCAAAAAAGTTAACTATATTTACTTCACAAATTAGCGATTTAGTATGTTAACCAACAACATCATGCTTTTATACCACTACATTGTGATAGTTACATGAATTTGATAGGAGACACTCGAAGATTTTAAGTAAATCCTATCAATCTCGAGAAAACAACGAGAAATTTCCACAAATCCAATAAAAAATCAGAGAAAAACAGGAATTTTATTGCAAGAACACAAACTAATGGAAGAAAATAGCAAGATACAATTGATCCTCTATTCGAGAGGAGGATCTCTCCCCAATCTCTAGACGCCGTTAGAGCCCAAAAGAACCTAAGAGATCTCAAATTTCAGCCAAATTCAAGATGCTCAAATTCTAGGAAAATAAACTATTTAATGCATACAATCAAAAAGGAAATATCTAAACATTCGTTACATTCAAAATTTTCTCCTAACTCCCTCAAAAATCCTTTCTAAATTGCTCCAATGGACCCGAGCTGTCCGATTGGCGTGTACAGGAGAGGCAGAGCTTTCGCCTGTTTCGCACGAGCCGGTCCCGTAGGACCGGCTGGACCGGTCTAGTGGACTGGTCTAACAATACTCCTCTCCTAAAGATCCACCTTGTCCGCAAGGTGAAAGACAACACCCTCTTCCATTCCCTCATCATCACAAACGTTAAGAACCTGAAGAGTTCTGTCCTTATGCTTGTAGCGTGGACTTTACTTCTCGTCACTTCTGAAACAGAGCCCCTTCGCCCTTTTCTCTTATAATTCTGTTTCTATGAGCTTCTTGAAGTTGTCCCTAAGTATTCCTCCTGAAGCCTTTTCCTTTGAAGTCCTCCAAAGAGTATTCAGTGTTGGCTCCTTGGATTCCAATAAGTTGGTGGTTATCCTGTATGAGCCTACTGAGCTGCTGCCTCCCATTTCTCTCTCCAGTTGCCTCTGATCCTCCACCAACTGAGCTAGCTCCATAGCCTTTCCCAAGTCACGAGGCCTCATCACTCTGACTGCCGATCGGATCTCTGGTTTCAGTCCCATCATGAAGTTTCCCTCTAGCACGGTCTCAGAAAGGAGATCCAATCGGCTGGTCAGGTACTGGAACCTGTCTCGGTACTCTATCACTAAATCATCTTGTGTCAAGGCAATGAATTGCTTGTAGAAGTCTCCCTCCCCTGCCGGTTCAGAATCATTCTAACAGGTAATCCTTGAACTCCCTCTAACTCCGTATAGGTCATCGCATGTCCCTCAACTGGTACCAAGCCAAAGCCTTCCCTTCCAAACATAGGCCAACTATCGTCAGTCTCTCCTCCGTCAACCTGTTGACAGTAAAGTACATTTTCACCCTGTAGATCCACCCATGTGCATCCTCTCCCTAAAAAATAGGCATCTTCAGTTTTCTCACTCTCAAATCTCTTTCATCAACTTTGCTTCCTCCAAAATTTCCCATTCCCCAAGGTGGTGGTTCGCCTTAATTGTGCAAATCATCTCTCCGCCGCTCGCACCCAAACCTTTCATCACAAGACCACTTTCTCCCTTCAAATTCAGCACCCCTTCGATCATACTCAACCCCTCTACTTTTAAATTCGACACCTCTTCGATCATAATCAGGTCCTTGCCTTTCAAATTCATCCCATCTTCTTTCAAATTCAACATCCCTCCACTCATGCTGAACCCCCTCACGCCTCTCCACATACCCTTTACCCGACTACTCTCTAGGAATTCTTAGCGGAGGCATTTTTTTGTTCCGTCCAAAATCTCCACCTCTTGATCTTCCCTTCGTTTGATCGGCTTAGGGTTTTCCCCACTTGGCTATTGGCGCCTTCCCTCATCTCCAACGGCGATATTTTGGTTTGACCCTCGAGCACTTTCTTCAACATCTCCTCTAGGATGGAAAATTCTGGATCGAACTTATCATGGATGACTGAAATATCTTTTTTTAAATCTGAAACTTGAGTTTGATGATCTGAAATTTCAGATTTCATTTGTCCGATCTGTACTTACCATTTTGATTTGTAGTTATCGTGTTGGATAATAATATCACAAATCAGATATTTATATCAGAAGTCTAACTTTTCATGCTTCTGGCTCTTGGTTGTTGTTGACGGATTGCAGAAAATGTCAAGGATGCTTATTGATTTTTTTGATACTTAGTAGCATATATATATGAGTGATTATATAATATATAGTATTTTATTAAAAAATATTACATCGAATTGATTTAAGATAAATTGCTGCATGACCGATTAAGTGGAAATTTTTAAGAATGAACATTACAATAGTTTATAAACAATAATATTAAATAAAGCTTATGATTAATAATTAAATTAGTGAAATGATTTATGCATAATAATATATATATATATATATATATATATATATATAGTTTTTTAAAAATGTTATTTCATTTTTATGAGATGTGAAAATTGAGGTATATTATTTTTTAGCTCTTTTTAACTTTTATCTCTTGAAGAAAGAGTTTTTATTGAAGGAGATTGAAATGGACATGTTTGTAGAGAGGTAGTTGATTTTAAAAGTATTTTTGATGGCTATGGGTTTGAAGCGACTAATGAAGGTCATATGATTATATTAGATTTTTTTATAGCTTATGACTTTGCAATTGATAATACTTTGTTTAAGAAAAGAGATGGACATATAATCACTTACAAGAATAGATATAATAAAACTCGGATTGATTATTTTCTTATAAGGAAAATAGATCGGTTAGATTATAAAGATTGTAAAATTATTCCAAGTGAAAGTTTATGTACGCAATATCATTTATTAGTTTTGGACGTTAAGATGAAGGGACAAAATAAAAATAAAAAAGTAAAACGTTGATTTAAGATTAAATGGGGCATTTAAAGAATATTAACAAAAATATTTTTGAGAGTAAGATTCTAGATCTTAAGATTTTGTCTATGTATGAGGAAGCTAATATTATATGGGAAAAAATATCTAGTAATATTAAGAATGTTGCAAAAGATGTACTTGGAGAATCAAAAGGAAACGCTCCTGATCGTAAAAATAGTTAGTGGTGTAATCAAAATGTCCAAGAAAAGATAAAAAATAAAAAGATTTGTTATAAAAATTGGTTTAGATGTAAAATCTCTAATAATTGAGAAAGATATAAAGAGGTCCGTAAGGAGTCTAAGAAAGTAATATGTGATGCAAAGATTTTAACTTTTAATGATTTTTATAATAAACTAGATACTACGAAGAGTGAAAGATATATGTATAAGTTAGCCAAACAAAGAGATATGAGTAGTAAGAATTTAGCTCAAGTGAAGTGCATTAAGGATGAAAATAAAAAAAGTGCATTTATTAGAAGAGGATATTCAACAAAGATGGATGAGATATTTTGCTAAATTTTTCAATAAAGATTGTGTGAATATGATTGACTTAGTGACCTTTGCATCGTAAATGAAAATAAAGATTTTTATTTTTATCGACGAATTAGTAAACCGAAGTTAGAGAGGTTTTAAAGAAAATGAACTGTTAAAAAGCTGTTGGACCTGATGATATTCTAATAGAGGTGTGCAAATGCTTAGGAGATGAAGGAATTTCTTTGCTTAATAAACTTTTTAATATTATTTTGAAGACTAAAAGATGCCATATGAGTGAAAATGAGTGTGTTGATTCCTATTATTAAGAATAAAGATGATGCATAAGATTGTGCGAATTTTAGAGGAATTAAGTTAATGTGTCATACTTTAAAACTATGGGAGAGAGTAATGGAGCATATGTTACTACGTGATACTAATGTTTCTCAAAATTAATTTGGATTCATGCCGAGTAGGTCTACTACGGAAGCTATACATTGATTGATAGGTTTGATGGAGAAGTATAGAGAGAATAAGGAGGATCTTCATATGATATTTATTGATTTAGAGAAAGCATATGATAAAGTTCCAAGAGAAGTGCTATGGAGAGTTCTACCAAAGAAGGGTTAATAATACTTATATTCAATTCATTAAGGATATATATGCAAGTGCTGTTACTTGTGTTCAAACACAAGGTGGTTTGACCAAGTATTTTCCTATTTCTATTGGATTACAAAAAGGATCAACCTTAAGCCCTTATCTTTTTTCTTTAGTCATGGATGTTCTTACTAGACATTTGTAAGAGGTTGTACCCTTGTGTATGTTTTTTTGCTGATGATATTCTTTTTGTTGATAAGATTAGAGAGGTGCTTAATGGTAAACTTGAATTATGGAGGTCAACATTTGAGTCTAAAGGTTTTCATTTGAGTAGATCTAAAACTGAATTTATGGAGTGTAATTTTATTAGTAACATATTTAGTGGGTGGATTGTGATTTTGGACGATCAAGTTATTAATAAGAGTACACGTTTTAGATATCTTAGGTCTATTATTTAGAGTAATGGTGAAAAAGACAGGGGTATTTTTTGCAGAATTCAAGTTGGATGGTTGAAGTAGAGGAGTGCATCGGGCTTGTGTGATAGAAAAGTCCCCCTCAAACTTAAGGGAAAATTCTATAAGATGGTGGTGAGTCCTGCAATGCTTTATGGTGCAGAATGTTGGCCATTAAAAGAGAAGCATAATATTAAGTTGTGTTGCAGAGATGACGATGCTCAGGTGGATGAGTGGCTTTACTCTTAGAGATAGGATACGAAATGAGCATATATGTGAAAAGGTTGGAGTAGCTCTAGTGGAAAATAAGATTAGGGAGAATCGCCTTAGATGGTTTGGTCACAAAAAATGGCGGCCTCCCGATGACCTTGTTAAGAAAGTAGATGTATTGGATTTGGCTTATGTTAAGAAAGGTAGAGGTAGATCTAAATAGACTTAGTTAGAAAATATTAGAAATGACCTTTCTTTATTAGATTTAAATGAGAATTTGACTCTTAATAGGACACAATGGAGAAAAAAGATTCATGTAGCCGACCCCACGTAGTGGGATAAAAGCTTGATGTTGTTGTTGTTGTTGTTGTTTGACTTTTACATTTATAAAATATTGAGTATTACATAGTAAGACAACTTGTCCAGTGACTCCAATCTAGTTCTTTCATGTTAGAGTAGTTTTATTTCTCTTCACTACTGATGCCCTTGCTACCAACTCAATTTTTATCTTAGTGTGATATCAATTATTTTGTAGTTAAATTTATGAATCCTCATCCTTATTGACACATTTTTTGCAATTCTTTTTATAATTTTTATGCAAGTTACCTTTAGCTCACCCTTTTTCTCTCTACAACTATGTCAATTATTTTGCCCATCATATTGGTGTATCCTCTACACTTCGAGGTGCATGTTAAACGACTTGGTTTATTTTTCACTCTCTTACTTTACTCCCACTATCCTTTTAATATAATATTTTCTTTATCAGTGGTCTTTAGTTTTTACTATATATATCTATCTTATTATTCTCATTTCTATGACTCTCTATTGTATGACTTTCAAATGGATACAACATAGTTCACCAAATTGTATGTTTATAAAATTTAATTTTTAGGTCTGATTGATATTCTCTAGTGCGTAGCATTTATTAACAGTCTTAACTCTAGAAGATATATTAGCACATACATATATCCTTGTTCTCATGTACAATAATTCCATATATTTAAAATGTGTCACATTGAGGTTTTAACTTATCTTATTACATTTGTAATTGATACTTAGCAATGTTACACTAACTAAAATTATTCATTATATACCCAATCTTTATTTTATTCACAACAAGCTCTTTTGTCTCCTTAATAATCTTTTTTTTTTTTTTCAAATTTTTACTTATTTTAGCATATATCTCATACATTAGAACTATATTTTTCTGTAATATGCATAAACTAAGGTATCTTTATAAGCATCTTTATAACCAATACAAAAGATATGAACTTAATGTTGATATATGATGCAAATCTATCTTGATTGAGAAATTTTTTATCACTCAATTACTATTTCTAAAGGTAGTCAATGTTTTATTATATATATCTTTATATATATATATATATATATATATATATCTTTAATGATGCCCAACATAAATTTGCACACACCTTCTTCCTCTAGTGCACATCAAATCAATTTCACCTTGTCCTATGCTTTCTCAAGATCATTAAAAAATCATATGAAGTTTATTTTTTTTTCTTTATATAATTTTACTATTAATTGCTTTGGTACAATAATTATGTTTATAGTGGATTTTCGTAGCTTAAAATCAATTTGCTTCTTTGATATTTACATAATTTTTTTAATATATGTTTGATTATCGTTTAACATAGCTTTATTGTATGATCTATAAATTTTATTCTTCTATAATTACTTTAATCCCAAGCGTCTCATTTGTATCTTTAAACTTTATTACGAATATTTAATAACCAAACTATTCTAATATCTCCCACAACTCTCCGAATATCAATAGGTTTCTCATATGGGATATATATATATATATATTTCTTTATTTCAATTCATATTTAATAATTTTTCAAAATAAAATTTTCATCTTTTTTCAACCTTAACTAATATTCTTATCATCACTTTAACGAATCTAACTTGACCAACATTTTTTGTATCTCGTCTCTTTTTTAATTATTTTACTATTATCCTTTTTTCTTACATAGCCTATTACATAAATCATAAAAATTATAGTTTTTAGTTTGTGTGCTTTCCCTTTGTATGACTTCTAGTTGCCTCATAATCATTGTAACACTCAGTAATATTTACTTTTTACCAATTCTTAACAAATTAGTTCTTTTTTGCTATATAATCTTTTGTACCCCCTCCTAAGCCTTTTTATGAACAATCTATTTATAGATTTCCGTAAAACTTAAATATCTAACTTTTAATTTAAACAACCGTCTTATCCTACATCATGCTTATCTCAAGAAAAAAAATCTAACTTGCCTCTCCAAGTAACCTATCTTGAAAAAATAAATACTTCTCACTTTTCTAAGTTCCACCATCTTATTCATCGAAAATTTCCTTATGAATAAGTGATTGCTTGATAAAGCATGAAGGTTTTTAAATGGCTTAGAATCAAATACATGGGTTCTTGGTGACATCTTGTATGAATTGGCAGTTTTTCTTTGTTGAAGTACATTGGTAAAAAAAGGCTTTTATGTGCCACCAATCATCCTTGTATTTTTGATATTCTTGATGATTGATAAACCATCACAAAAATCAATGAAACTTCATCCAGAAAAAATTCTTGTTTTGTAGGTCAAAATCAAATGTGTGTTGTTGAGTTTAAAGATTCTATAAGTAGTTAGATGCAAGAGCAAAATTCTGAAGAGAATGCTTGTGGGTGGGTGTGGGGCGTGTGTGATATTGCATGTCGTATCTTCACATATATGTGCATAAGAGTTGGTTTTTGTATCATATGGGTTTTATGTTCTCAATAAAATTAATTTTCAATTAATTTTGAACCACCTCGAGCCTCATACATTGGGTATACATTTTTTTTATCCTTTAAAAATAAAATTAATGACTATTGATATTGATCTAGGATATTCAAAAAGTTGATATCATGTTGACAGGATTTCATGTATACTTAACCTTATTAAACATGATAAAGAGATAACCTATGTAATGCCTTTTAAAAAAAGTTATACTTTTATGGACCTTTATTTTAAATGAAAGCAATTAAAATTGATTTACATCGTGGTATCAATTCTCATAAAGCTTAATATTTTCCGTCTCACACCATACTCCACAAAAGTTATCTCATTATTTCCATTATTCATTAGGGTATTGCCTTTTATGAACTTGATGCACATGAGTGATATCACCTTGAAATAAAAAAAAAAATGTCAATTTCAGCTTAGCCAAGTTTGAGTCAAGTTGAAAGTGATTGATTTAAAGTTGGCTTTTGAGTTGATAAATGCTTTTTTTTTTTTATCAATTTATGCAATTTTTTATTTTATAAAATATTATAATTACTAATAAAGATTTTATATATATATATATATATATATATATATATATATTTGTGTGTGTATTTATATACATACATACGTGCATACATATGACTATTATTATAGAAGGGGCTTATGATTCTTCTAACATGAATACTTAGCCCTTCATTTAATATCTAATAATAAATCCTAGCCTTTTATTCATGTTGCATTTATGTAATAACTTTTATGTTGCCTATTAATGTTCACCTTTCTCTTTGCATACATTTATATTTTTGAATTTTAAGAGTTATAATTCAATTAATAAAATTTGATGCATATATAAAATATACAAAGAGTCATCAGAATACTAATGGATAATCCTAATTTTGAATTGTGACTATCAGATATTTTGGTCATAAATTTTCATTTAATGTTGCATTATATTTAGAAATCTCCATGGACTATATATATTCCCAAAGGATTATTTTGGAATTATAAATCAAACTATTTGAGCTTTAAAACTCATCTCAAATTTGTTTTATTGCCTAATTTAATTTTCTTTTCTCTTTCTATTTCTACTTAAAGTTTTCTTATCAAATTTTCATATTCATTGATGATAATGTTATATAATTTTTATTAATATTCAATTTTTCAATTTCTATTAAGTTTTATCTTTTCAATATTTTAATTTAATCTCTTACTGTTATATTTTAGCCTTTTATTTTTTGTTAAATTTATATAACAAATTTGAGATGAGTTTCTGATGTGCTTTCTAAAGGGAGAACATGGTTGAGGTTGAAGCGGGCAAATGCTAGATTATAATTACAGCCATTAATTTTGTCCGATCTTGCAGTTTGCAGAAGAAAACAAAAATGAGTTATAAGTTAATGAATTATTTAATTTTCTTTTATCATTTTACTGCCCTAATTTTTATCTTTTCATTTTTTCCCCTGTTCCTCTGATACGAAATCTTATTCCAATATTAAATCATTGCTTATATTTTTTTTCATAAAATTCATATATTAGAATACTAAGAGTTATAATTCATTAAATAAAGTTGGCTGCATATATGAAATAATCAAAGAGTTATAAGAAGACCAATTGTTAATCCCGATTTTCAATTGTAATCAATGGACAATTTAGCCTTAACTTGTCATTCAATATATTCTATGTAACAATTTTCATGGACCCTGTATATACCCAAAGAATCATTTATGAATTTTAAGTCAAGCTATTTGAGCTTTAAAAGTTATCTTAAATTCATTTTTATTGCCCAATTTAATTTTTTTTATTATTCTATTTCTTCTTAAATTTATATTTTAAAATTTCTATCTTCTTGTAATAGGAATCTCATTAATGTTCATTTTATATAATTTTTGCTAATGTTCGATTTTTCATATTCTTTTTTTTTAACTTTTCAATATTCAAATTTACTATCTTAATATTAATTCCTAACCTTTCATTCCCATCAGTGTTCATATTTCTTTTTGAATACAATTCATATATTAGAATTTTAAGAGTTATAATTCGATGAATTATTGAATTTTCTTTTATAATATTTGTATAAGATCATTAATATTTCTCTTTGAATATTAAATATGTTAAAGTTGAAGGTAAACTTGAAGTCTGGATGAGAAAAGTGGAGGGTTGCGTTAGGTAGTCGACAGCCAGCGTAAAACTTGTCGAATAACCATGACATGAATCCTTTAATAAATTGTGTTAATGCTAGGGCGTTCCCTGGAAGCGACGCACTGTATGGCCTGAATACAGTGAAAAGTGTGCAAGGGCCGCTGCATCGGCGCCCGGGTGCAGTGTTAAATAGGCAAGGGTTCCCACATCAAGGACGGATGTGGGCAAAGAAGCTAGTCCATGATACTAATATTAGGATAGGAACTTGGAATATAGGTTCCCTTACAGGAAGATTAATGGAATTAATAGATATTATGGTTCATAGGAAGATAAATATTTTGTGCATTCAGGAAACTAAATGGGTTGGAGAGAAGGCTAAGGAGATTGATAGTTTAGGATTTAAAGTTTGGTATTCAGGTAAGAGTCGTACTAGAAATGGTGTAGGCGTGATTATAGATAAGAGTTTGAAGGATAATGTTATAAATATTAATAGAATTGGAGATAGGATTATGGCTTTAAAGATTGTTGTTGATGCTAAGATTATTAATATTATAAGTGCTTATGCTCCTCAAGTAGGTTTGGATATGTGTTCAAAATTAAAATTTTGGGATGATTTAGAAGAATTAATTCAAAAGATACCTCTCGAAGAAAAAAATTTTTATTGGAGGAGATTTAAATGGACATGTTGGTAGAGAGGTAAATGATTTTAAAAGCATTCATGGTGGATATGGGTTTGGAATGACTAATGAAGGTGGTAAGACCATATTAGATTTTTCTTTAGCTTATGATTTTTTAATTGCTAATACCTTATTTAAGAAAAGAGATGAGCATCTCATCACTTATAAGAATGGTTATAGTAAAACTCAGATTGATTATTTTCTTATAAGAAAAGTAGATCGTTTAGATTGCAAAGATTGTAAAGTTATTCCGAGTGAAAGTTTATGTACCCAACATCGCTTATTAGTTTTAGACTTTAAGATGAAAGGACAGAAAATTAAAAATAAAGTAAAGCGATTTTCTAGGATTAGATGGGGGCATTTAAAGAATAGTAATAAAAATATTTTTGAGAGTAAGATTTTTGATTCTAAGATTTTATTTGTGCATGAGGATGCTAATGTTATGTGGGAAAAAATGGCTAGTGATATTAAAAATATTGCTAAAGATGTGTTTGGAGTATCAAAGGGAAAAGCCCCTAATAGTAAAAATAGCTGGTGGTGGAATCCAATTGTGCAAGAAAAGATAAAAAATAAGAAGATTTGTTATAAAAATTGATTTAGATGTAAAAATTCTGATAATTGGGAAAGATATAAAGAGGCATGTAAGGATTCTAAGAAAACAATATGTGATGCAAAGATCTTAGCTTTTAATGATTTATATAATAGATTAGATACTAAGGAGGGAGAAAGATATATGTATAAGCTAGCCAAACAAAGAGATAGGAGTAGTAAGGATTTAATTCAAGTGAACTGTATTAAGGATGAAGATCAAAAAGTACTTTTCTTAGAAGATGATATTCAACAAAGGTGGATGAGATATTTTGATAAACTTTTTAATGAAGATTGTAGGAATACAATTGACTTTAGTGACCTTAGCATCCTAAATGATAATAAAGATTTCTGTTTTTATCGGCGTATTAGTAAAACCGAAGTTAGAGAGGCTTTAAAGAAAATGAAGTGTGGAAAAGCTGTTGGACCTGATGATATACCAATAGAGATGTGGAAATGCTTAGGAGATGAAGGAATTTCTTGGCTAACTAAACTTTTTAATAATATTTTGAAGACTAAAAAGATGCCAGATGCGTGGAGAATGAGTGTATTGATTCCTATTTATAAGAATAAAGGTGATGCACAAGATTGTGCGAATTATAGAGGAATTAAGTTAATGTGTCACACTTTAAAACTATGAGAGCGAGTTATGGAGCGTAGGCTGCGGCGTGATACTAATGTTTCTCAAAATCAATTTTGATTCATGCCTGGTAGGTCTACTATGGAAGCCATACATTTATTGAGAGGTTTGATGGAGAAATATAGGGAGAATAAGGAGGATCTACATATGATATTTATTGATTTAGAGAAAGCATATGATAAAGTTCCAAGAGAAGTGCTATGGAGAGTTCTTGAAAAGAAAGGAGTTAATAATGCTTATATTCAAATCATTAAAGATATGTATGAAGGAGCTACTACTTATGTTCAAACACAAGGTGGTTTGACCAAGTATTTCCCTATTTCGGTTGGATTACATCAAGGATCAGCTTTAAGCCCATATCTTTTCGCGTTAGTCATGGATGTTCTCACTAGACATTTACAAGAGGATGTACCCTGGTGTATGCTTTTTGCTGATGATATTCTTCTTGTTGACAAGACTAAAGAGGGAGTTGAAGGTAAACTTGAAGTCTGGAGATCAACCTTAGAGTCTAAAGGTTTTCGCTTGAGTAGATCTAAAACTGAATATATGGAGTGTAATTTTAGCAGTAATAGACCTAGTGAGGGGATTGTGACTTTGGGCGATCGAGTCATTAATAAGAGTACACGTTTTAGATATCTTGGATCTATTGTTCAGAGTGATGGTGAAATAGATGGGGATGTTATCAGTAGAATTCAAGTTGGATGGTTGAAGTGGAGGAATGCATCGGGCTTGTTGTGTGATAGAAAAGTCCCCCTTAAACTTAAGGGAATATTCTATAAGATGGTGGTGAGACCTGCAATGCTTTACGGTGCAGAATGTTGGCCATTAAAAGAGAAGCACAATACTAAGTTATGTGTTGCGGAGATGAGGATGCTTAGGTGGATGAGTGGATTTACTCTTAGAGACAGGATACGAAATGAGCATATACGTGAAAAGGTTGGAGTAGCTCCAGTGGAGGATAAGATTAGAGAGAGTCGCCTTAGATGGTTTGGTCACATAAAACGGCGGCCTTCCGATGACCCAGTTAGGAAAGTAGAGGTATTAGATTTGACTTATGTTAAGAAAGGTAGAGGTAGACCTAAAAAGACTTGGTTAGAAAATATTAGAAATGACCTTTCTCTATTAGATTTAAACGAGAATTTGACTTTGAACCGGACACAATGGAGAAAAAGGATTCATGTTGCCGACCCCACGTAGTGGGACAAAGGCTTGTTGTTGTTGTTGTTGTTGTTGTATTGAATTTTCTTTTATAATATTTGTATAAGATCATTAATATTTCTCTTTGAATATTAAATATGTTAAATATTATTAAAATTTTAATGTATTTGATGCCACTACTGGTAATCTTATATTTATCTCTTCATGGAGTATCTGCATTAAACATTTTATTGAATTTTCAATCTAAACTTAGAGTGCTAACAATTTGAGCGTTAGAATTTTCTAGTACTCAATACAGTTGGTAGCTCAAGCAAAAAAGTTAAGGTTAATTGTGTCATGCAGTGTCCTTTTCCTCACTCTTTGCCCTTGGTTATGGTGGAGAATTCAACCCTTGTTTTTTGCAAATAATTTGTAGGTTGGCAAAAGTAATTTAAGAGATTTACTTGTACAATGTTGCATGGATGACGCTACTGATATTCGGCAAAGTGCACTTGCACTTCTTGGCGACCTTGCAAGGGTGACTAAAAAATGTTTCTGAGTTTTCTCACATCTTACACTGTTATGCATTTAAGGGTAGTTCAACCTAAAGTATTGGGATGGTCCCAGGTCTGCCCTATACATCTTCATGCACGCCTCTTGGACTTTCTCAACATTGCAACTGAGCAACTGGTATGCATGTCTTGTATGGTACAAACCAATATTCCATGGTATACAAGTAACGAGTTTTCTTTTTCTTGCAGAATGTTTCTCAGGTAAAGGAGGCTGTATCTGTAGCAAATAATGCTTGTTGGGCACTTGGGGAATTAGCAGTTAAGGTATGTTCATTAATCATCTTAGATATGTTCATCATTTCTTGTCTGCAGCTCCGTAATTGCGTTAAGTTTTAATTAGATTTTGTTTCAGCATGTTCAACTTTCTTTACCATTGTATCTTTTAGCAGCTATTTTAGTAAGAAAAATTTATTACCCTCTGTTTTACTTAGCTGCACGGAGCCTTGTGAATCAACAAATTAGCTGCACGGATCCTTGTGAATCAACAAAATTAAGTGAACTGCTTTATTAATCTTTTAGCCATTTCAAATATATTTTTTGAATTTTTTTTTAAGCTCCAGAAAGATGGTTAACGTACAGTTTATATCTAATGGTGCTCATTGAAAATTTGCGCCTGGCTCTTCTAAGAGTATTTCAAGTTAAATTTTAAAAAGGCATATTAGATTGCAGGTAAGATATTATCTAGAGATTATGTACTCATTTTACGAAGACTTTAAGATTGGGTCCTCGATTTCTCATAGATGTAAGTCTCTATATTTAATTAACCCCCTCAATGACAAATGAGAACTTTTGATTAATACTAATTAATATACGTTAAATGATTAGTTTATAGTAGCAGCAATTTTGTTCTTTAATTGAAAATTTTATCATCGGTAACATAAAATGGATTGTGGGGGGAATGATAATGAACTTGATCTAGTGTCATTGTTCTATCACTTAGGGTTGTCATGGATCTTGATCTACTTGTTCATCAGAGGTAGTCAACCCAATCTTATCGAGATATCCTTGCTTGAAGCCAACTATTGCATTGTCTAAGGTAATCTTGTAGGCCTAGGATGAATGTTTGTCTATAGGGACATTTTAAGTCAAACTTGTGATAGATGTTTTGTACGATATCAAGTGCACCAATGATTCACAATTCGTGGAATGGATGTTTGTCTATAGGGCATTTTAAGTCAAACTTGTGATAGATGTTTTGTATGATATCAAGTGAACCAATGATTCACAATTCGTGGGGATAGAGCCATTGGTGAATATCTACACTTCAGCCGTGATTGTAATTTAATGTTGCTATTTTGCTATAAAATCACAGGATTAGAGGGCCCTAATCATAACCGTTATTTAGTGGTGGCATTTGGTTGTAGAACTATTCGATTATAAGACATCTACAACGTTCTTAATTAATATGAGATTTTTTGAGAATGATCATTATGATATATCTGATATGGCATTGAATCTTTATCAACTTAGGTTGATATTAAATTTGTAACCCTCGACATACTATTGTAGAGGGATTGGTTGTGGCTTTAAGCTTTAAGTTATAATCATATATTTAAGTTATGACTGGAGAAATTTTGAATATAATATATAATATTAAAGGATTTACTCAAGTCTAGGGTGGTGAGCTCCCCCTGAGACACTTGTGGGTCCACCAATTATAAACTTAGGAGTTTATTGCGTGCATTAGGAATTTGCGGGCAAGTTTTTCTTGGAAAATTGAGATGTCTTTGGATGAGGTTCATGCTTTTCAATGTGGTTACATTACTTTTAAGGCATTTGCAAGCCTCCCTTGATATTACATTATTCAAAATTTAATTGTTTGAGCTAATATTGTCACTAATATGCGCTCAACTTTTCATTTTGGGCTTTAAAATATTTATTTTGTTCACTTGCTAGTGTGTTTTATAAATTCAGTTGAAAAGTGCATGAGTCAGAATGTTGTTATATTGTCTTTAGATGATATATTTCTGTTCGTATATGATTGTATTTTAGTGAGGCGAGTTATTGAAGAAATAAGTTTTTCTTTTATTAATTGGACAACTTTGCACATTTCTCAACATTCAAGTTCATAATGTACAGTATTTTTAAGAGTTTTGAGTGTTCAATAAGGGTTGTTTGATTCATGCCATTACCCGTAGGAGAGTTCCTCAAGTTCCTCGTAAGTTTTTGTGTTTAATTTTGTGTTCAACTTTTTCTTTAGCACGACTTGCAGGACATTTCAAGTGCCTAGGTTTTTTTTTCTTTTTGTTTGCATGTAGTTCTTTTATTTTTGTGAAGACTATGTCCATAAAGTTCTCTTAGCTATCTCTTTGGAGTTTGTTCACATTTTATTTTGGCAGTCTCTTGACATTTCCCCTATGTACATCTACGAGGAGTGTTATGCTTTTCCAATATGCTTTATAAAATGTGCATGGTTGTTGTTTAGGATACCGCGAGCGGCGTTCATACCCATCAATTTTAAAAAAGCATGCCCTTTATTACTTGCACGAAGTACATAGGATTTGTTGCTGTATTGGAACACACGTGTATTTAAGTTTGCATTTTTCTCCATATTAGAACAATATGCACGGGTGCTTATTTCTTGACAATATTTGGGCCTTCATCAATTTTATGAACGAATAAGAGAGATAGGTAGGGAGGAAGAGTGGTTGAGAGAAAATGAGAAAGGGAGAACAATGAGTGAGGTAGAGGGAGTTGGGGTTAGTGTAAGGTAGAGAGATTTGGAGAGACGCATAACGTCGAGTAGAAAGAGAGGGGAGGGAGTGGGCTGGTGGTTGGAAGTTTGGTATTGTGCTGATTGTTAGTGGGATTTTTCACTAGAGGTGCGGAGTTAGCTAGAGTTTGATCTGTCATCGGCTAACGAGGTAGAGGGGGAAGGGCTGAGAGCTGCAAAATAAAAGCAACACACAGACGAGCTAATGAGTGGTTGAAGAGGTGGATTGATAATGGCTTCAAGAGGTGTTATGGGAGAAGCTTGAGGTACATGATTTTTCATTGACTTTGGAGAAGGGGAGTGTTGCTGTGATTTTCTTAGAAGTGTGGGTAGATGAATAAGTTGGTTGTTGTGCAGGAGAGGTGCGGACGTAGAGGATGTGTGAGATGAGCTAAGTTGTGCAAATGAGGGTTTGAGGTTTGATGGGTTGAGCAGTTCCTAGTTAGAGGGTGGTGGGCGACTTTAGGCAAGGATGTGCTAGAGGGAACAAGGAGTGGAGCAAGGAGGAGGTGAATCAGAGATTAGGAAGTGGCTACTGTTGTTGGTCTAGGTCACTAGTAGGCTATGCTAGTTGGAGGATGGTTTTGTGAGGAGGAGCTCAGTCTACAAGCGTGTTGAGGGTGTGTGTGGATATGAATGTGTTGAGGGTGTGTGTGGATATTTTGGTTTTCAAATATTTCTAGAAGAGGGATATTAGACGTGCAACTTCAATCGGCAAAGGTACCAAAATATTATGATATTTAGGGATTTCTATTGTGATAGGACGGCTTGATTTTTAACTTTTTATTTGTTTCTAAACATTAAATTTAAGTTAGACAAAAAAGATAAAAAGCTATGTGAGTTGACTCTTCATGCAATTTCTCATCACTCTTGCATGTCAAATTTTGCCCTTATCTTGCATGCTAGTAGATTTTGAGTTTCAATTTCGTGTGATGGATAGGCTAAAAAGATGCCAGATGAGTGGAGGAGTATGTTGATTCCTATTTTTAAGAATAAAGGTGATGCACAAGAGTGTGCTAGTTATATAGGAATTAAATTAATGTGTTATACATTAAAATTATGTGAGAGAGTTATTGAGCATAGCTTATGATGTATACTAATGTTTTTTAAAATCAATTTGGATTCATACCAAATAGGTCTACTATGGAAGCTATACATTTATTGAGAGGCTTGATTGAGCATTAAGATAATAAAGATGATCTACAAATGATATTTATTGATTTAGAGAAAGCATATGATAAAGTTTCAAGAGAAGTACTAAGGAGGATTCTAGAAAAGAAAAGAGTTAATGATGCTTATATTCAACTCATTAAGAATATGTATACATGAGTTGTTACTTATATCCAAGCACAATGTGATTTGACTAAGTATTTTTCTATTTCAGTTGGATTATGTCGAAGATTAGCTTTAAGCCCATATCTTTTTGCTTTAGTCATGGATGTTCTTACTGGACATTTACAATAGAATTTTCCATGGTGTTTGCTTTTTGCTGTTGATTTTCTTCTTGTTGATAAGACTACAAAGGGAGTTGAAGAAAAACTTGAATTATAGTGGTCAACCTTAGAGTCTAAAGTTTTTTCATTTGAGTAGATCTAAAATCGAATACATGGAGTATAATTTTAGTAGTAATATATAATGGGGGGATTGTAACTTTGGGTGATCAAGTCATTTATAAGAGTACGCGCTTTAGATATCATAGGTCTATTGTTCAAAGTGATGGTGGGTTGTTATTAGTAGAATTCAAGTTAGATGGTTGAAGTGGAGTGCGTCAAGCCCGCTGTGTGATAAAAAAGTACCCCTTAAATTCCGCTGTGTGATAAAAAAGCACCCATTAAATTTAAGGGAAAATTCTATAAGATAGTAGTAAGACCTACAATGCTTTATGGTGCAAAATTTTAACCATTAAAAGAGGAGCATAAAATTATGTTAAGTGTTGGAGAGATAAGGATGCTCAGGTGAATGAGTGGCTTTACTCTTTAAGACAGAATGCAAAATGAGTATATACGTGAAAAGGTTGGAGTAGCTCCAGTGGTTGATAAGATTAGAGAGTCACCTTAGATGGTTTGGACACATATAATGTTGGCCTTCTGATGACTCGATTAGGAGAGCAGATGTATTGGATATGACCCATCTTAAGAAAGGTAGAGGTAGACCTAAAAAGACTTGGCTAGAAAATATTAGAAATAACTTTTTTTATTAAATTTAAATAAGAATTTGACTCTTAATAGAACACAATGGAGAAAAAAACGATTCATGTAGCTGACTCCACACTGGGATAAAGGCTTGTTGTTGTTGGATAGGTCGATGCGTATGTCTACCTTGGGTAATTTTGACGTTCTAGTATGCTCAAGGAAATGTGTGATGGTTGAGCATTTTTCGTGCGATATCACGTGTATTCCCCTTCTTTTTTATTGGATGGTGATGTGATGTGATGGTGCCCTTTCTAAGTACTTTTAGTCTCTTGGCTTTATTGGTGCAGTCCATTTCACAAAGCACGTGTCTGCTTAGTGTTATGATTTTGTGTGATGTTTGTTCAATCATTGCCATTAACTCAAGTTTGACTTGGTTTGATTTGTGTTGCTTTGTGACACATGCATGTGTCAACTACTAACAAATATTGTACTCATCTAGGTGAGCCATATTTGTTGACCCCTTTTTAAAATAAATTTCTTTGCAAGTATGAATTCAAATGAATCGAGCTTAAACGTTATCATGAAAGTTTGAATCAAGCTTGAGGTGGTTTGATTTGTTTGCAGCTCTAGCTGTTGTCGATCAACCAATCCCCCTTACTCTCTCTCTTTATGTGCTCTGATATCTCGCCTATCTGAAGAGTACAAGCGATGTGACTGGTATAAGAGATATTTAAATAGGTAAGACCCATTGACATGTCACCTGGCAAACATAATGAGGGGATGCCATTTGGATTATTATCGACATGCACAATCTTCGAGGAGATGCTAAGATTGGTGATAGGTTTGAATAACATGTGGAGATGTTGAGGTGGTATGGCATTTATCAAAGATTTTTTTGCACGCTTTTCAATGCTCCTAGCTTATGAATCAGGCTTACTTTTGATAATCCTGCATGATTGGTTATTGAGTTTTTGACATTTTGCAACTAGTCACTTGCACCACTAAGAGAGAGTATAGTCATGGTTATTGAGTCATTGACAGCTACATTTGAGCTCATTGAATTAGAATTGATGCTTGCTTATGGGCTGACCCCTTGTTTTATGTATAGATACATGTGATGGGTGAGATACATTCTAAAGGTGCATAAGAATACATTGCAAATGATTGGTGTTGAGAAGGTAGTGTATGCATTTATGTTTGACTATGGGAGCATACTTTCATCATAGGCATGAGGAGTAGTTTGAGTTCTGGGATTCTGGTAGCAACACTTATTAGGTTGGTCCTAATGAGTTGATGGTTGTATTATGGGAGCTAAAAGCTGTGTCAGGGTTTCTAGTCTTTGGTCACTGCTTCAAGGAATGCATTCCTACAGATAAGGAACTCTTCTATAGACAACTTTTTGCTAACAAAAAGTGATGATGGGAATTGGTTCTGTTACTAGTTTATCCCGAGCTTTTTAGCAATTATCTATGAACTTACTGAGTGGCTGGCCTTCCATGCGACCTCGAGCCACCATACCCATGCGACCTCGAGCCACCATACCCGTATATGTATGGATCCATAGTTTTCTTCCATAGGACAATTTGTCTCGATATGTTGCATCATTTTGTGATTCTTTTGGATAGGGTTATAATATGGACACTATTTATCAAAGGATATTGCCTAGCTCCTGCAACACTAGGTAGGAATGAGAAATTATTTCTAGCAAGATTTGCTATCACTTGACTATGCATCTTTGTGCTGCTCTATTAGTAGCTAATAATATCTCTTGGGGTGAACGTCTCTTCTTAGCTACTCTAGTGCTTACCAAAATAAATGCAGTTTTGAGTATCATTTCTAAGGATAGTTCTCTTGAATTGTGGGGCTTGACTTTCCCTTAGCATTAGATATACACCTTAGTTCATTTTCACATCGACGGAGCCTTTGCTTGTTTGGAGTGCCCTTATTTTTTGGAGAGAATATATCTCATATTCATCTAGCTATTGCGACATCATCAATTTTGGAGTGAGAATGGGTATGCCTCTTTTTGTTTGCTCCACACTTGGTAGTGGATCAATTTTCTTTACTTCAATAGTTGGATGTTGTTAGTTTGTCACTTGATTTGAGAGAGGTAGAGATCATGGATGGGCTTAATTAATGTGGCAAGTATACATTGTTATGTGATCGTTTTAACTTGAAGGTTGCATATTATTTTATCATTATGTGATCAGACTAGTTATGTTATTGTTTTGGTTGCTCTATCATTTTATAGGGATATCAACACAATAAGGTCGCTTGCCAATTCGACTACCCTTAGGTGATAGCATATTTTGGGGGGACATTCATCCCAAAAGTAGTTGGTGCTCGATAGATAGACTCAATACCCATTGGGGCTAGATTTTATGCAATTTACATGGTATGAGTGCACTTACTAAGACGTGCTAGTGGTTTGAGATTTTACTTAACCCCTCATAGTCATATTGGGTCAGCTATATCCACCTGACTTTGGTGTCTGTCTTTTGTGCCTTCCTTATAGGGCCCCCCCTAAGGTCAAAGGCTTCGACTTGGCACTTCATAAGCCGACAGTAGTGGAGGTGATATTATCACAAATTTTTTCATTTCATTTTAATTCTTGAATTTTTACACGAGCTTGATGGCTTACTTTAATTTAAGGACAGCTAGATGGATCAAAGGCTTGACTTGGTGGGAGAGGTTAGTCCAACTAAGGTGCGGGCTAGGGAGCTATATCCTAAATATGTAGAGGTGCCTTCTCATGTGCACAAGTGTAGATGTCCTGGCTATGTGGAGCCACACCGTGTATTAGCGGATTGGTCAGCAAGCTCAGCTCCATGATTCGCTATGAAGATTGGCACCTATTATAATAAAAATCTACCACTGGTTCAAACACGGCACAGGCCCCCAATGTGTCCAAAACTAATACGGATGAACTCTGTTAACTAGAACGAAAAGTAAACCATATAATGAATTAAAGTAATTAGCTATTTGATTTCCTTTTCTTTTGCATTTCTTACACGAATTTCTATATCATGATTTATATTCCGCCCTCACATAAGAATGATGAAAGACTAGGCGAATTGATTATGCTGTCAGATTCTTTTTTAGGGGACAAACTATTTTGTAGTCTCATTACTGGCTTTGTGGTATGCCAATCTTTTATTTTAGTTAATTGTTTTCTTGTTTCTTTAGCCTTAACGTCCTGCCATCTTTTTTAAAGCTCCATGTTCTGTCTGTGTGATTGAACTCAGGTTCGTCAGGAAATATCACCTGTGGTGATAAAAGCCATATCATATATTGTTCCTATCCTTCAAAATCCAGAGGTGAGCATATTTGTAATTTGTAACATGTTTTTTACCATTACAATATTCATATTTTTGCCTCTTTGACAGGGTCTCAACAAATCACTTTTAGAGAACGGTGCCATTACACTTGGTAGGTTAGGCTGGGTTTGTCCAGAACTTGTGGCACCCCATATGGAACATTTCATGCAGTGTTGGTGTTCGGCTTTGTGCATGTAAGTAGTTTTCATCTCTGTAATTTATGTGTTGTGAACCAAATTTAAAATATGTTGATGGGCAATTTTATTTGTTTTATGCGTATCTCGAAACATAACATATTATTGGAAAGCCTCTCAAAACTCACTGTCATTGTTCTTCTATTTTTTCTTATTCAAAACTAATGGGAGGATACACATTTAATAAATGCTGGAGTGCGGACTGTCTTTTTCCAATGTGTTATCCCTTCACGTTAAAAATTAAATACAAATAAATAGCACTACCATCTTACAAAACCTTTTTTTGATGGTACCAATGCATATTGGATTTGTGCTGTCATTGTCAGCGCTCTATTAGTAAGCCTTCAAACGTCTTATGTTTTGGTTATGCTTCAATAAGGTATGGATGTGCGTCAACAAAGTTGACTTAACGTGCAACTCAGCTAATTTACATGTTTGTCTGTTTGGATTGTAGAATTGAGATGCAGAGCTTGAGCTCAGCGCATCTTGGCTCAGCTTATTCTCTAGTTTCATTTCCATGTTAAAACCCGGGTTTCTCCTTAATTAATTTAGCTAAAGGCCTGACTTGAAATATAGAGTAACAAAACTCAAGCCTCGTTTATGGTCTAACCCCAACACCAAATTGCTCCATCATGTTCCTTCACCCATTTTCCGTGTTGCCTTTTTACTTCAAGATTGTTCTAGTTAAAATTGTGCTCTCATTATAATATAGTTTCTCACGACACCTCAGCCATACTCCTCTCACATCCCCCATTATTGCCTCCCTAGTTGTTCCTTTTTTAATTGCAGTTTGCCGGCTGTTGCTGTTGCTTTATGTCACTTGCAATTGATGCTGTACAACTTAATCCAAATTGTGGTGTGAAATGCTTAATGTTTGGCTAGGTCTAAAATTAATTATTGATTTACCTTGTGAATTTTAAGGGTTTTTAAAGAAATATAAATGTTTGTAAGAAATAAAAGGGAAAGGGAGAATGCAAAGAAATTCAGGAAGGTTATATGCTATTATTATATGTTTGGATGATTAACAAGACAATGGGGTGTGGATCTTAGTGATTATAGAGTTGAATAATAAAATTGTTGAGGTTAATTATATTAATGATACAATAAGTACTGTTAAATTAATTACCATTGAGTATATTATAAATATAATCAATGTTTATGCTTTTAAAGTTGGATTTAAAGATAATTTAAAACAACATTTTGGAACAGATGGATGAACTGTTAAGTATATATTTGCGAAAGTACAATTATTGATGGTGTCTTAAATGATAGGTTCTAGCAAGTAAGGCCATAAGAGAATTTATCGCTAGTTTAGACCAGGTGATAAACGTTATGTGGTAGAAGTTACACTTGATTTTGCATAAGGTCTTATGTTAGCAAATAAATTCCTAATAATTAATTTTCAAATGAGACTAGAAAATCACAAAGAAATATTTTTTTATGTGGTAGAAGTTACACTTGATTTTGCATAAGGTCTTTTGTTAGCAAATAAATTCCTAATAATTAATTTTCAAATGAGACTAGAAAATCACAAAGAAATATTTTTTTACTCCAATTTGGATTCATGCTGGGTAAGTTTACTATGGAAGCTATACATTTATTGAGAGATTTGATAGAGTATAGAGAGAATAAGAAGGATCTATATATGATATTTAATAATTTAGAGAAAGCATATGATAAAGTTCCAAGAGAAGTGCTATGGAGAGTTCTAGAAAAGAAGGGGGTTAATAATGTTGATATTGTTGTCATTAAAGGTATATATGCAGGAGCTATTACTTATGTTTAAACATAAGGTGGTTTGTCCACGTATTTTCCTATTTCTATTGGATTACATCAAGGATAAGCTTTAAGCCCACATATTTTTGCTTTAGTCATGGATGTTCTTACTAGACATTTGCAAGAGGATGTACCTGGTGCATTTTTGTTGATGATATTCTTCTTGTTGATAAGACTAGAGAGAGAGAGCTGAAGGTAAACTTGAATTATAAAGGTCAACCTTAGAGGTTAAAGATTTTCGTTTGAGTAAATCTACAACCGAATATATGGAGTATAATTTTTGTGGTAATAGATCTAGTAGGGGAATTGTGACTTTGGGCGATCAAGTTATTAATAAGAGTGCACATGTTAGATATCTTAGGTCTATTGTTCAGAGTGATGGTGAAATAGATAAGGATATTATTAATAGCTTTCAGGTTGGATGGTTGAAGCGGAGGAATGCATCAGGCCTGTTGTGTGATAGAAAATTACCTCTCAAACTTAAGGGAAAGTTCTATAAGATGGTGATGAGACATTCAATGCTTTATTGCGCAGAATGTTGGCTGTTAAAAGAGAAGCATAAAATTAAGTTAAGTGTTGCAAAGATGAGGATGCTTAGGTGGATGAGTAGCTTTACTCTTATAGACAGAATGCGGAATGAGTATACGTGAAAATATTGGAGTAGCTTCAGTGGCAGATAAAATTAAAGAGTCGCCTTGGATGGTTTGGTCAAATAAATCTTCGGCCTTCCGATCACACGATTGTGAGAGTAGATGTATTAGATTTGGCCCATATTAAAAAAGATAGAGATAGACCTAAAAAGATTAGGTTATAAAATTATTAGAAATATCATTTTTTTGTTAGATTTAAATGAGAATTTGACTCTTACCAGGACACAATGGAGAAAAAAAGATTAATGTGGCTAACCCATATGTACTGGGATGAAGGCTTGATGTTGTTGTTGTTGTTGTAAGGAAAAAAATATTTTTCCAAAGATTATGATGTGATTCCTTGGTAAACTTTGATTACATCGAATTGAATGGTAATGATGGATGTATATCTTAGAATTGTATGAAAAAGGTAATTGAAAGAAGTATTTGCCTTAGATTTAGGTAGTGGCACTTGAAAGATGAGAAGTTCTTGATATTTTTGAGTAAAGCTTTTAGACAAGCAAATTAGAATTATGTAGTTGAACCATACTTTATGTAGGATACGATAGCTAGTTATACTAAAAAGATTATCAATTAAGCTATAGGAAAGTATACAAATAAATCATATAAAGGAGACCTAGTGATAGAATGTTTAGGCACAATGCTTTATTAGTGATAGACATTTGCTTTTAAAGAGTGACAATATATAAATATTCTTCAGACTTGTGATTATTACAAGGATGCTAGACATCTTATAAAGAGGGTAGAAAGAAAGAAAAAACTACATCTTGTCTTATAAAGAACAAAAGAGTTGTATAAAATAAATAAGATAATGAAAAAGAAATTTAAATACTTTGATTAAATCGGATGTATTAAAAGAGATGTTAATGGGATTTTAGCTAAAGATAAAGATGATTAGGAAAGATGAAAATGCTATTGAAAATTTATTAAATTAGAGTTTCAAAAAATTTCTTAAAAAGCACAAGCAAAATCAAAAAGCATATTTTACTTTGATTTAAAAAAAATGTGAAGTGGAGTTTATGTTAAATATGCATAAAGATAAAGCTCTCGATTTAGATGAGCCACCCCCTAAAATTCTGAAAGTTATAGGGGATATTGGTCAAATTTGGCCAATAGATTATTTCAATATAACAAAAAAGATTTGTATGTTGGCGCATAATTAGAGAACTATTTTGATATAGTATTAAAGAATAGAGCTGTTCAAATTTGTGGTAATTATATTGATATCAAACTTAATGAGCCATAGATTATGTTATGGGTGAGGGTAATATTGCATATATTTCAAAAAATCATATTGATAATGTGGAGAATCAATTTTATTTTATATTAGGAAGTACCACTATCATGATCATATTTTTTACCAGGGCATTTGATAAATAAGCTTTAATGAATTGGGCATCATATAACTTCTAATATTCTTAACAAGATATTATTTGAGTATCACAAGATTTGATTTGTTGTGCACTTTTAAATTGTTTTTTGTTAATGAGACAATCTAGTTTACAAATATAAGTATTTTGTGGCATGGATTAGCATTAAAAATAATTGTGAAAGATTAAAGAATTTCCAATCAACAATAGTATTACATCAAGTTTCAATATAAAATATGTATTTTTTCCTATATTGGTTTTGATGATGCCTAAAAAGAATGATGAATGTTAGATACCTTAGTGTTGCTTTTTTAGATGACAAAGTTCTAATAAACAAAAATAAGTAGAAAGCTAAACCATGAAAGGAAATGATTAGGAGATATTGTGCTTAAGATTAGTATAATGAAGTTTGAGTGTACGATATACAATTTTCATGCATATGGACTAAAGAAAAAGTTAATATCACTAGACGATCAAGATACTTAAATGTGATAGATTTATATATTTTTGAGCTATTATATAAAATAATGAGGATATATATTATAATATAGTTTCTAAAATTATGATTATATGGTTAAAATAAATGTCTTAGGATGTAAATTTTATAAAACTATAATTAAATCGGCTATGTTATAAGTATTTGATTGTTAATAGATAAAGAAATTACGGGTAACTTTGTTGCATGTGCCAGGCATTGAAATGTTAAGATGTTTCATAACCAAGAATGATATATGGGGAAATGATTATGTAAAGTTGGAATGTAGAAGTAGCACTTAAAACGAGGTAGTGAAAAATAAACTAAGGTAATTTGGACATTTCTAATAGTGGGTAGTTGCACTAATATATTGATACATATTATTAGCACTATGCTTCTCACAAGCACAAATTTAATATATTTTTTTTCATGGCATCTTACTTATATGGGGATGGGGTATAATAAAGAAGATAGTGGGCCAACATCACGTCTTTTAATGGCATAAATCATGGAACGAATATTGAAAATTAAGTTGTTCGATAGGTGTAACTATTGTTCATCCTAAAATTGATGTGGATAAAATACAAATGAAAAGGAGGCTGATCAAATGTGACATGAAGAAAATTTACACAGAAATTTGCGCAAAATATTTTTAACACCTCAAGCTACCCTTAAAAGACTGAATGAAGAATGAGGATTCTTAAGATAGCACTAATTGTCTTTTCCTCTTTTGTCAAAGCTTTAGGCTAAGGAAGGTTGAATTCTTTCATTGCATTGAAACTAAGTTTGATGTTTGAATCAGTCTCTTGCAAGTAAAGCAAGCTAGAATCATTTTTTATTTCCAAGTTAATGTGAACATCAAAATTTTTGTTACAAACAGATCCTTTAGCTGATAAAGCTTGTTATCCGTTTAAGATATATATGAACCCGACTTCAACTTACATGTTTCTACTAGAGAATGCACTGCGCCCATGAAAGCTAGCTATGATTTGCAAGATGTGTATAACCTTTGTTGGCTGGGCATGTAGGCATGCGTAACCGGTATATGCTGTCATGTAGGTTATGGTATATTAGTATTGCACACACGCCATTGGCTGTAGCTTTCTATTGGAGCATGCTCGGGGGTTCAACTAAGCTGCAACTTTGAGGCTATTGTTCTTTTTGAGGATCATATTTGATGCGGACATCCAACCGTCCATGCATATCCGAGGAGGACTTGAAGATCGACGGCCGAGATCGTCGGAAGTTATCTTAAATTTCTATTTGTAATTTTTATTTTAATTATGCATTTTCCATTTTTACCCTTAAGGGTTTGGTCTTATGTAAGCCCTAGGGGTATGTTCGTCTTATTGTAGTCTTTTAATTTTTGAGGCCTATATATAGAGGCCATTGCTAGTGTAATGGAAGGATGGATTATTAATGAAATTTTAGATTTCTTTGCTTGATCTCTTAGTGAGTTCATTGGAGCCTTTGTCCGGATCTTTGTGTGAGTTCTGGAGAGGAGACGTCCTATGGGAGGACAACCTTGTTTCCACCAGCCTCAGGATGGGTCCGGGCTCATGGATTGAAGTCCCTCGGGGAGGGCAACGCATCACCCGTCAGTCTTCGGAAGAGTCCAAGGCTCGCGGTTTTATCCTTTGTTTCTTTGTTGTATCTTTCTTTTCCCTAAATTACCTTTCTCCTTCCTCTATAGCCGCCGGTCAAAATCCCTCCAACACCACCGTCGACCACCTAGCCCAAAGTCCCCTTGCCTTCCTTAGGCCGCCACCCTCACCTCCACCTTAGGCCGCCACCCTCCCCCTCATCTGGCAGCCGTCGGCCTCTCCCAAATCCCCTTCCCTGCCGCCTTCCCTAGCCTCTCCTAACCGGGCCATCCCTTTTGGCCAATTTGAATTTCAAATTTCAAATTGCCAAATAATTACTTTCCTAAATTACCTCCACGCTATTTAGGAAAGAAACCTTATTGGGATTCAATCTATTTTGAATTTCAATTCCCTCCACATAAAATTTAAAACCCCATTAGGAAGCTTTCTCAATTTAAATCAAATCTGAAATAAAAATCAGATTTGATTTCAATCACATTAATTCCATTGGGGACCACATTCATTGAACCTAGACTGGCCTCCCTCCTCCTCCTATGGCCGGCCACCCCTCTCTCTCCAATCACATTAATTGGACCCCAATTAAGGATCCAATTAATTAAATCTCTTGGCCTAATTCCCTCCCAATCCCCTTTAATTTCAAATTTCAAATTTGAAATTCCCCTAACCCTACATTAATTTTCAGATTTTGGTAACCTCCTCCATTAAGGGATGTTTGAAATTCTAATTCTCCTTCCCCCCCCCCCCCCCCCCTCTTTTTTGAACTTTCAAAATTCAAATGACACCCCTTTTCGTTTCACATCAATATTTTTTGGTTGTAAACTAATTTATAGTGAGCTATTAAGAGTTGTCAACTTTTTTACATCAGCTGGAACGAATTCTAAATTTTTATGGTACTACCTATATGTTTTTAGTGGAACTATCTAGAACCCTTTATGCTGCCATTCATGATCATGCACATAGCTAGAGGATGAAGACTAATATTTTTGTCTCTTTTTTTTGTAGAATTTCATGCCTGAAAAAACTGTTTTATTTTTGACTAAATAAACCTTGTTTTTGGTGGCTTTAATGAAAATTTGCCAAGTTTAATCTTGAAAGGATAAATTTGTAAATATAAATTGAGGTGGTATTAAAATTGCAATTAAAATTAAAATTAATGAAATATATATATATATATATATATATATATATATACATATTAAATATCTTGTCTAATTATCCTTCTTATTACTTATTTCACGTGCCTTGTCACTCCAGCATGTTGCCGCACAATCCAACATGCCATGCGGCCACTTCCCAAAATTGTTCAGCTCTTTTATCTTTTTTTCTTCCCATCATTTCATACATATGCTCTATCATTTTACTCTCACAAATTTTCTCTCATTCCATGCGACCTACCACTTGTAGTTCTCAAGTCACAGAATCTCTTTACGCTCACAAAAGCCTCCTCTCTTCTCAACGTAAGTCAACCATGCATCTCAGTTGCATATCCCACCACTTGCAATCCGCCTCTCCTAGCCTTGCGACTCTCAGGCCACAACACTACACCACTTGATGTAGAACTACATGAACATGTGATGCTATGAACTTTGGAATTACATGTTTATGAATGAGCAGTATTAATTATTCAACTTCCTACGACTTAAACAAAAGATTGAAAACAATAAAGTAGTGATTAAACTTAGGCAATTGATTACAAGACAATGTTAGGAGCACAAAATAATCAACTCAAGCTTTGTTTAACATGAGGTTTTCAAAGGAAATCCCTCGATTAACAATTAGAATAGTCACTATTAAGATCCCTCACAAATGCTCATATTAGGCAGAGCAGCTTTCATAATATCGATGATGCCACAATCGAGGAGTTAGAAGATAAAAAGGTTTGGAGGAGAGTTCACCTTCTTTAAGTTTCTGAACTTCGCTCCAACGTTCTTTAGGATCCGGGCAATGATCGTCTGTGGGTTCGCTTTGAAGCAAACACTCCTTATAGTCGACAAGGGATTAAAGTGTTCTAGGGATTTGAATATGGCTGGCCAAGGGAGGAGAGCCCCCGTCTTCCTTCCTCATGAGAAAGAACAAACTAGGGTTAACATTTTAGGAGCAAGGGGTGAGGATTGGGCCGACCATCCAAGGGAGGGAGGAAGCATGACAAGTAAATTTCAGATTTATGGAAATATAGTAGGGGAGACACAATTAGGAAAATCAGGAATTAATTTGAGCAATTAACAAATTCTGAAATTAATTTTAGGAAAGAATGATTAGGGGGGATTTAATTGGAAGGAGCAAAAAGGGGGAAGAGGAGAGAGAGAAGGGGGCGGCGGCTAGGGTGATGGGGGGAAGGTGATTTGGGGAATTAGAAGGATTACCAAACATAGAATGTCAAATTAAGGAAGGAGGGATTATGGCAAGTCCCTAATTAATTTAAATTGGCGTGATTGAGAAATTTTCCTAAAATAAGGCATCTTATTTTAGGAAAGGAATTTCAAATTCAAAATAAATTGAAATCTGAATTTAAAACCTTCCTAATTTAAAATGCATCATGAATGGAAAGTATCAACATTTTGATTTAAAATTTGGAGGCAAGAGAGGGGGTGATGTGGCCGACGGCTAGGAGATGGGGAAGGGTTTTAGGGCCGGCGGCTAGGAGGGGTTTGGGGGTTTGGGCTGGCGGCTAGGAGGAGGAGAGGGTGTTTTGGGCCGGCGGCTAGGAGGAGAGGGGTGGTTTTGGGCCGGCAGCTAGGAGGAGGAGAGGGGTTTTGGGCTGGCGGCTAGGAGGAGGAGAGGGGTGGTTTTGGACCGGCGACTAGGAGGAGGAGAGGGGTTTTGGTTTTGGGGTTTGGGGCTGGCGGCTAGAAATGGAGAAGAACCATGAGCTGGACGCTTTCTGCGGCTGATGGGTATTGCTTTGCCCTCACCTAGGGACTTCAAACTCTTCAAGAATTCTCACAAGAACTCTTAGAAGTCATCAAGAGACAAAGTGTAGGAAATTTTCTTTATCATAATCATCATCATCTATAAAGAGGCGGAGAGGCCTATAAATAGCCAAAATATAATGATACATCTAATGACAAAAGTGCCACTTAGGGTCATATAAGCCTACTTCCTCAAGTGAGGGTAAAAAATGGAAAAGATAAATAAATCAATACAACTAAAAGCTCAAAAATAAAGTGGTCCAATCATGGCCATAGATCTTTTGCCCTCTCTGATAAAATTTTCACGGTCGAATGTCCTCATCACCACTCATGAACTCCAACTAGTGAACCACACTCCCGTTGCAAGCCAAATCCACTACACCAACCTACCGCACCACCAACAGTCCACCTTTTCTTTGTTTACATAGATTGCCTTGCTCCAACTCCACTTCTCCTTCTACACAGTCATCTGGCTAATATGCATCTACAGCTACAAATCGTCAATCTACCCAAACCCACTTGAGCCTCTACCTTGATTGGTCTCTCTCTAGTGTGCTCGCAATTACCCAAGTTGCCGACCAAACACTCAAACAATCACCCCTTCGTCCTTTAACATGCAAACCATCTGCACTGCCACCTACTTTTCATCATTTCCTTCATCCCAATCTTGCAAAAAACCACCTCAACTTCTCTCTCAACCCATCATCCAGCCCATTGAGCGCTTCAACTTGCTGGTCTCTGGCTTACTGACCATCTAATTGAACTTTTAATTTTTCCTCCTCTCTAGTTCCAGCAATTCACTGTCGAGCTCAAGCCAACTTACCAACTTATTCCTCTGTTCTAGCCACCTTAGTAGTCCTAACCACTCAACTCGTTGAAGCCATCTCCTCTTCTTCGTTCTCGCAACTAGCCACCTTAATCTCCTTAAACCACAATAATAGCCCGCTCTCCAAACCTCCTTTTAACCCTTTTTACTATTTCTTCCTTCTTTATTTCTACTCTTTCTCACTCCATTCTTTTTTCCTCTCTCTAAAATCTCTCTTCATTCTTCTTTTTTCTCCATATATATATATATATATAAGATTAAAAAATAGTGAAAAGAGAAAAGATAAAAAAGTGAGCAAGCTAAAAAAAATAAATGAAAATTAGAAAAAAATGATAATTTCTTTACAAAATCCTTATTGTCGTCTAGCCGCGTCATCTTCAACTTTGCCTCATCCCTGAAGAAATAATTTCCAAAAATATAAAAAATCAAAAATCTTTATTGTGACGTTTTTAGTACGACAAGCAAGGACGATGGAGGAAAATTGTAGACTAAGTCTGCGACGCATTAGGTATGACCTGTGCGCGTTTTTCTTAGTATAATGAGGAAACTTTTAAGTACATGTTTGCATTTTTCTTTATGCAGCGGGAAAAATACTGCAAACAAAATATATATACAAAGACCCATGGATGTCTTTCTTAGATGGTGGAATCAAAGACTCTTGGTCACAGTGTTCCACGACACCTACCATGCATGCCTTTAATGTGGTGGGAAGGTCTAGTACTCTCGATAATGCCCCATGTCGAGGTGCTGCTAATATTTTGATTGAACAAAATTGAACAAGACAATTGGTGGTGAAGGCTGGGTCTTGAACATGAATTTAATTAAAAAAATAAAAATTAAAATTATATAAAAAAAAATTAGAATAATACAACTACCTCGATAAATGCACCATAGTCTCGAGAAGTGCAGTGCAACCTCGAAGGGCATGCAATAATCTCTAAAATTATGTGCACCCTAAAAAGCGTGCATCTCCCCTAAAGTGTATAATTGTATTGAAAAGTTGCCATCACCACGAAAAGCGTGGAATCACCTCGTAGAGCGTGCTTCTATCTCGATAAGCACATTACTGCCTCCAAAAACATATATCATCTCAAAGACCACACTATTGTCCCAAACTGTGCAATTAACTCGAGAAGTGTGCAATCACCTTGATAAGTGCATTAAATGCTGTAAATAGCATATAACTACCTTGAAATGTGTGCCACTTTGGAAAGTGTGCAACAATTCTGAAATGTATAACCAGCTAAATAAGTGTGCCACCACCTTGACAGGTGTACAACTTCCTTGATAAGCGCTCTTGATCTAGGACTACATGCACACGTGATGTTATTAAATTTGAAATTACACGCTCATGAAAAGAACAATAACAATTAATCAACTTCCTAAGTATTAAACAAAAGATTGAAGCCAATAAGATAGTGATTAAGCTCAAGCAATCAATTATATGATAATATTAGGAGCACAAAATAATCAAATTAAATCAAACCCTGCTGATGTGGGGCTTTCAAAGAAAATCCCTCGATTAACAATTAGAATAGTCACTATAAGAATCCACACATGCGCTCATAATAAGGGCTAAGCAGAGAAGCCTTCATAATTTTAACGATGCCACAATCGAGGAGTTCTTAGAGATAAAGGTTTAGGAGAAGAGTTCAACATTCTCAAGCTTCTAGACTTTGCTCCAACATTCTCCAGGATTTGGCCGTTGATCGTCCGTGGATGCGCTTTGAAGCAAACACACCTTGTAGTCGACAAGGGATTAAAGTGCCGGAACGGTTGGGATGTGGCCGGCCAAGGGAGGAGGATCTATTTCTCCTTCTTAAGTGAAAACATCAAGCAAAGGAGAAGAAGTGTAGAGAGGTGGGTGGGGAGCTTATGGCCGGTCCTAGAAAGGTGTTTAATTCCTTACTTGGGGTGATGAGTAAGGAATGGCAGTAAATAGGAAACTCTGAATTTAATTCTAGTAATTAACAAAATTCCAGAATTGATTTTTTGTCTAGGTGTCATGCAAATTAAGACAAGAATCAATTGGGGTTTAGTAGGAATTAATGGCTGCTTTAAGTGGAGGAGAGATTGGGGGAGATTTGAATTTGAATGTCCATAAATTAGGGGTATGGAGGGGGCGACACACCCTAATGGGAGGGGAACTGATTGGGGAGCATTAATGGGAAAGTAACAATTAGAGGAGAGGGGGTTGGGGCAGTAAGGCTAGGGAGAGGGAATTAATGAGAGAGTTTAAAGAGGTTGCTAAATTTAGGACACTAAATGAAGAAGGAAATTTAGGGTAACCTCTATTCAAATTAATGTTAGCATGATTTGAGGAAACCTTCCTAACATAACTGATGAGGACATCCGACCATAAAAGTTTATCAGACGAGCCCAAGATCGACGGCTATGATTGTTCCATTTTTTTTTTTGAGTTATTATTTGTATTTTGATTTATTTATTCATTTTTTCTTTTTTACCCTCACTTGAGGGAGTAGGCCTATGTGACCTCAGGAGGCACTTTTGTCATTTGTCTTATTATTGTATTTTTGGCTATTTATAGCCCTTTCCTCTTCTTTTGAGGTAATGGATGATTATTAAGAAAAAAAATTTTTGCACTTTGTTCTTAAGAGCTTTGAGGGAAACGTACTACCCACCAGTCGCAGGAAGCATCCGGGCTCGTGGTTTGAAGTCCCTAGGTGAGAGCAAAGTATTATCCATCAGCCATAGGAAGCGTCCGGGCTCGTGGTTTATCTTCTCCATGGATTCCCTCTGCTCCTCCTCCTCCTCCCTTCCTTCTTTCCTACAAGCTGCCGACCATCTTCACCTAGCCCTTAACTGACTCCTTTCATCCATCTTCAACCCTAGCTGAAATTCCCCACCCTAACCCTTGGCCGAAACTCCCTCTACACCCAAACCCTAGTCGCCCCCCCCAAATTCCCCACCTCTCCATCTAGCCGTCGGTCATCATCCCTCCCCTTCGCTCCAAAATTCAAAATCTGACATTCAAATCCTTTCATAAATTAGTTTCCTTCAATTTTGGAAACTATTTAAACTCATATTCAATTGAATTTGACTTTGAATTTTATTTCCTAAATAAGGAAACCTATTTTAGGAAAGTCTCTCAAATCATGCAAATCTGAATTTAATTAGGAATTGATTTTAAATCCACATTCATCGAATGTGGATAGATGTAACGTATGTGGACACATTCATCGTATGTGGACACCTTTCCTTTTTCCCCTATATTAAATCAATAATCCCACCTCAATCATGACTAGCTTGGTTCTACATTAGTTTGGTATCAGAGCATTGTTGCATTCCCGAGATACGTCCTCGACAGAGTCGAGCTCTTTTCCACCTCGGGAGAATGATGAGGACATCTGATCGTGAAAGTTTATCAGAGGAGGAGCCGAAGATCGACAGCCATGATTGTTCCACTTTATTTTGAGTTATTATCTGTATTTTAATTTATTTATGCTTTTTTCTATTTTTACCCTCACTTACGGAATATATGGAGTGTAATTTTAGTAATAATAGACCTAGTGAGGGCATTGTGACTTTGGCCGATCAAGTCATTAATAAGAGTACACGTTTTAGATATCTTGGATCTATTGTTCAGAGTGATGGTGATATAGATGGGGATATTATCAGCAGAATCCAAGTTGGATGGTTGAAGTGGAGGAATGCATCGGGCTTATTGTGTGATAGAAAAGTACCCCTCAAATTTAAGGGAAAATTCTATAAGATGGTGGTGAGACCTGCAATGCTTTATGGTGCTGAATGTTGGCCATTAAAAGAGAAGCATAATTCTAAGTTAAGTGTTGCAGAGATGAGGATGCTCAGGTGGATGAGTGGCTTTACCCTTAGAGATAGGATACGAAATGAGCATATTCGTGAAAAGGTTGGAGTAGCTCCAGTGGAAGATAAGATTAGAGAGAGTCGCCTTAGATGGTTTGGTCACGTAAAACGGCGGCCTCCCGATGACCCGGTTAGGAAAGTAGAGGTCTTAGATTTGACTTATGTTAAGAAAGGTAGAGGTAGACCTAAAAAGACTTGGTTAGAAAATATTAGAAATGATCTTTCTTTATTAGATTTAAACGAAAATTTGACTTTTAATAGGACACAATGGAGAAAAAGGATTCATGTAGCCGACCCCACGTAGTGGGATAAATGCTTGATGTTGTTGTTGTTGTTGTTGTTGTTAAGGAAGCAGGCCTATGTGACCCCAGTGGGCACTATTGTCATTTGTCTTATTATTGTATTTTTGGCTATTTATAGCCACTCCTCTTCTTTTGATTTAATGGATGATTCTTAAGAATAAAATTTCTGCATTTTGCTCTTAAGAGTTTTGAGAGTTCTTATGAGAGGTGAAGTCCCTATGTGAGGGAAACATACTACCCACCAGCCGTAAGAAGCGTCCGGGCTTGTGATTTGAAGTCCCTAGGTGAGGGCAAAGTATTACCCATCAGCCATAGGAAGCGTCTCAACTCGTGGTTTATCTTCTCCACTGATTCCATCTCCTCCTCCCCTCCTTTCCTACAAGCAGCCGGCCACCTTCACCTAGCCCTTAACTGACTCCTTCATCCATCTCCAACCCTAGCCGAAATCCCCCACCCTAACCCTTGGCCGAAACTCCATCTACACCCAAACCCTAGCCGCCCCCCCCCCCCCCCCCCCCCCCCCCCAGCCCCAAATTCCCCTCCCCTCCATCTAGCTGTCGGCCATCATCCCTCCCCTGGCTCCAAAATTCAAAAATCTGACATTCAAATCCTTTCTTAAATTAGCTCCATTCAATTTTGGAAACTATTTTATCTCATTCAATTGAATTTGAATTTGAATTTTATTTCCTAAATAAGGAAACCTATTTTAGGAAAGTTCCTTAAATCAGCAAATCTGAATTTAATTAGGAATTGATTTTAAATCTACATTCATCATATGTGGACACATTCAACGTATATGGACACCTTCCCTTTTTCTCCACTATTAAATCAATAATCTCACCCCAATCATGGCTAGTTTCGTTCTACATCATCTGACCGTGAAAGTTTATCAGAGGAGCCGAAGATCGACGACCATGATCATTCCACTTATTTTGAGTTATTATTTATATTATGATTTATTTATGCATTTTTTTCATTTTTACCCTCACTTGAGGGAGTAGGCCTATGTGACCCTGGGGTACTTTTATCATTTATCTTTTTATTGTATTTTTGGCTATTTATAGCCCTTTCCTCTTCTTTTGTGGTAATGGATGATTATTAAGAATAAAAAATTTACACTTTGTTCTTAAGAGCTTTGAGAGTTCTTATGAGAGGTGAAGTCCCTATGTGTGGGAAACGTATTACCTACCAGCCGCAGGAAGCGTCCGGGCTCGTGGTTTGAAGTCCCTAGGTGACGGCAAAATATTACCCATCAGCCACAAGAAGCGTCCGGGCTTGTGATTTTTTTTCTCCATCGATTCCCTCTCCTCCTCCCCTCCTTTCCTACAAGCAGCCGGCCGCCTTCACCTAGCCCTTAACCGACTCCTTTCGTCAATCTTCAACCCTAACGGAAATCACCCCCCCCTAACCCTTGGCCGAAACTCCGTCTACACCCAAATCCTAGCCGGCCCCCCCAAATTCCCATCCTCTCCATCTAGCCGCTGGCCATCAACCCTCCTCTTGGCTCCAAAATTCAAAATCTGACATTCAAATCCTTTCCTAAATTAGCTCCCTTCAATTTTGGAAACTATTTAAACTCATATTTAATTAAATTTAAATTTGAATTTTTTTCCTAAATAAGGAAACATATTTTAGGAAAGTCCCTCAAATCATGCAAATCTGAATTTAATTAGGAATTAATTTTAAATCCACATTCATCGAATGTGGATACATTCATCATATGTGGACACATTCAACGTATGTTGACACCTTTCCTTTGTCCCTCTATTAAATCGATAATCCATCCCCAATCATGGCTAGCTTGGTTCTACATCAATAACTCTTCTCATTTTAGAAAAAAAATTCAAATTCAAATTTACTTGAATATGAAATTATTGACTTTCTAAATTTATAATGAGCCAAGTTAGGAAAGCATTGAATGCTAGGTTTGAAATTTTTGGAGTCATGGGGACGGGGTGGTGGCCAGCGGCTAGAAAGGGAGGTGGAGCCGGCGGTTTGGTGGGGTTCGGCTAAGAGGTGGGGGAGAGGGAGGCTAGCAGCTAGGCGGAGGTGGTTGGACCGATAGGTGGAGATGGGGTGGGGTTTTCGGCCAAGAGAGAGAGAGAAAAAAAGGAGGGGGGAAAAGAGTTTCGGACAAGAGAGAAAAGGGGAAGGGGGAACAGTGGCTAGGAGGAAAGGAGGAAAGTTGGCGAAGGAGATTGACCGCGAGCTCGGACGCTTCCTGCGGCTGACGGGTGATGCCTTGCCCTCACCTAGGGACTTCAAACTCTCACAACTCTCCAAGAAATAAAGTGCATAAATTTTTTTATCATCATAATCATCATATCTCCAAAGAGGGTGAGGGGTCTATAAATAGCATAAATAAATGTCTAATGACAGAAGTGTCCCCTGGGGTCACATAAGCCTACTCCCTCAAGTGAGAGTAAAAATGAAAAATATACATAAATAAATCAAATACAAATAAAAGCTCAAAAATAAAGTGGTTCAATCATAGTTGTAGATCTTCGGCCCCTTCTCTGATAAACTTTTCACGGTCGAATATCCTTATCATTCTCCCGGGATGAAAAAAAGCTGGACTCCGTCAAGTTTGCATCCCGGGTGCTCTCATATATCTCTAGTGCATCTGGATCAATCCACTGAAGCTCCTCGCTCTCTAACTAAGTGTTTTCTTTCTCTGGTTTTCCTCTGCACCTTATCAAATATCTTCTTTGTCCACCCTCTTTCATGGAAATGATGTCATTGTTTAAAATCATGTCAACATTCTCCGCAATAGGTATTTTGAAAATATTTGGAAGTGGAGGAAGGTTTGGGCTCAGTTTGTAGTGGATTAGGTGGGTTAAACTCTGGACCCTCATAGGATACTAAATTTTTAATGTTAAAAGAGGGATTAATATTGAAATCTACAGGCAGATCGACCACATATGCATTGTCATTGATTTTATTGATTATTTTAAATTGTCCTGCGCTTTTAGCATGTAATTTCTTAACGACCCCTTTTGAAAACCTTTCCGGACAAATTCGGTCCATCACCAACCTCGAATGTCTTGAATCTTCGTTTATGATTGGCGTGAAGTTTATAATTTGCATTACTTTGTTCAATACAACGTATAATTTTCTTATGTAGTTCATGCAAATACGATGCAAATGAAGATGCAGACTCAGAAATCTTATACTTAAGACACATGAGTATGAGATCTAAAGCATGTCTAGGCTTGTACCCATATATAATCTCAGCAGGACATAGATCAGTGGTGCGGTTCACAGAATTGTTATAAGCTATTTTAGCCGTGGGGAGTTTGGAATCCCAGTCTCTAATGTGCTCACCTACTAAGGACCTCAACAAGTTTCCTCAACTCCTATTGACCACTTCAGTTTGACCATCCGTTTGAGATGAAAATCTGTGGAAAATTATAATTTGGTGCCCATTTTCATCTAGAGAGTCTTCTATAAGTAACTCGTGAATTTTACATTCCTATCAGATACAATGGTCTTGGGTAAACCATGTAATCTGATGACCTCATTAAAATACAGCTTAGCAATAAGGGAGGCATCAGATGTTTTAGAACAAGGTAGGAAATGTGCCATCTTCATGAAGCGGTCAATTACGACACATATGACATCATTCGTTCGAGAAGTCTTGGGCAGGCCAAGAACGAAGTCCATGCTGACATCCTTCCATAGACAACTGGGAACAGGTAAAGCGGTGTAGAGATCTGTGTTCTGCTTTCGTTTTTGGCCAGTTGACAAGTTTGGCACCTACTGACCATCTTACCCACATTTGTCTTCAAGCTAGGCCAAAATAAACAGTACTATACGTCCTCAATAGTCTTATCACGACTGAAGTGTCCTGCGAGGCCTTCGTCATAAAGTTCCCAAATGAGGAATTCCCTAAGGGAAGTACTTGGAATGCAAAGCTTCTGAGCTTTGAATAGGTATCCATCTTTAAGGAGAAAATTATCCACTAGGCGCTCGCTGCCTATGGAGAAAAGGGAGTAGACCTCCTTGAAGTCAAGGCATTCCAAGTAATCCTCTTTGACCTGCTCAAACCCAATGACTTTTGCCCTCATTTCAGTGGTAGTCATCATACGACGACTGAGGGCATTTACAGCTTTATTCTCAACTCTTGGTTTGTGCCTAAGGGTATAAGTGTACTCCTGTAAGAATTCTACCCATCGGCCATGGCGTGCGTTCAACTTCTTTTGGGAGTTGATATAACGAAGAGCCTCGTGATCCGAAAAGATGAATTCCTGCTGGAGTAGGTAGAGTCGTCAATATCGTAGAGATTGAATCACTGTGTTGAATTATTTGTCATATGTGGAATAACACTGTCTGATGTCATTCTGTTTCTCATTGAAATAAGCAACGGGGTGACCTTCCTGGGACAACACTTCTTTAATTCCGACCCACGAAGCATCACAGGTAACTTCGAAGACCTTGGAGAAGTCATGAAGTCTCATCACTGGGGATTCCACTATTCTTTTCTTTATCTCCTCAAAGGCTTTGGTGGCAGCCGGGGTCCAGTGAAAGTCCCCTTTCTTAAGACAATCTGTGATAGGAGATATAATGGTACTGAAGTTCTTAATAAATCTCCTATAGAAGGTCGCTAAGCCGTGGAAGTTGTGAACTTCCCGGATGTTCCGAGGAACATACCATTTAAGTATGGCTCTCACCTTCTCGGGATCTGCGGAGACACCTTGTGCTGACACAATAAAGCTTAGAAAAATCACACGGTCAACAAGGTGCATTTCTTAGGGTTAGCATAAAGTTGCTCCTTAGGACCTCATAGACCTACCTCAAGTGGTCTAAGTGTTGGCTCACATAATGACTATAGATAAGAATGTCGTCGAAGTAGACAATGACAAACTTACCTATGAAAGGGCGCATCACTTGGGTCACGACTCTCATGAACGTACTTGGGGCATTACTCAACCAGAAAGACATGACCATCCACTCGTACAGACCATCCTTGGTCTTAAATGTAGTCTTCCACTCATCACTGGGTCGAATTCGGATCTGGTGGTACCCAATCTTAAGGTCAATCTTGGAGAATAGAGTGGCTCCTGTCATTATATAAAGGATATCATCTAACCTCGAAATAAAAAAATGATATTTAACGGTGATTTTGTTGATGGCATGGCTATCAACACACATTCTCCAAGAACCATTCTTCTTTAGAGTAAGAAGGGCGGGTACAACACAGGGGCTGAGGCTCTCCTTAATGTAGCCCCGTTGCAGTAACTCATCCACCTATTTCTTTAATTCAGCATGTTCCGTGGGGTTTATGCGATGGTGTGGTAGGTTGGGAAGAGAGGCTCTGGGGAAAAATCAATAGTATGCCGAATGTCTCTTAGTGGAGGTAGCTGATCAGGAAGATCATCTGGGAAGACATCAATAAAGTCGCTCAGTATGAGCTGCACCTTCTGAGGAATGGGCTCATCTGACTCAGGGGAAGTCTCACGGCCAACCAAGGCGTATAGGGGTGCGCCTTGTGCAATTTCAGAATCCAGGACCTTAGCTGTCATAAGGTTTAGCCCTTTCTTAGGTTTGACTGGATTGGGTTTAAGGTCATCCCTAACCCAAGGCTACGTAGGTGGTAACTTGATCTTCTTGCCCGCATATTCAAACACGTAGGTGTTCGAACGCTCGTAGATGTCGATATCATTATCAAAGAGCCAAGGATGCCCTAGAATGATCTATCCTACATCCATAATCAGAACATCACACCACACATTATCCTTATAGTCAGCAAAGGAGATGGGTATGAGGCTATGTTCCTTCACTTCTAAGGCAGTGGAGTTGACCCAGGTTACCTTGTAGGGATAAGGGTGAGGCACGGCAGACAGGCTAAGCCTAGACACATGCTGGAGGAGACAACATTGATACAACTATCATTATCCATGATGACTTTGCAGTTTTTATCATTTATTTTGGTGTAGGTGTGAAAGATCGAGGTCCTACGCCAGTCATCAGTGGCAATATGCTGTCATAGTGCACATCTCACCACGCAGATAAGAGAGGTGTCTACCCTTTGTATATAGTGGACGACAGCAGTGTCGTCATCCTCCTCAAAGAATTCACCTTCATCATCAAACTGGTGAATTTGGTCAGCCGCGGGTTCACACTCATCCTCAGTGACTTCTTCAATAATTGTGACCTTGTAAGGACTAGAACACTTGGAAGAAATGTGCTCATACCCCTGACATCGAAAGCACTTGGTCCCTGGGTGGGATTGAGGTGTATCTTGGGTTGGAGGCTTGCCCCTGAAGTCAGGACGGGGTGAAGAAGGACCTGAGGGTGGTCGGCTAGTGCTCCTGTGGGTCAGCCATAAGGTAGGGTGGTGTGAGGCCGATCCACTGGAAGGTCTGTAGGAAGGTCTAGCATCCTGGTGTTAACCAGGGTGCTGGGAACGGGTCTTCTCATGGCCTAAGACTAGATTGTAAGCACTCTCTAGTGTAGTTACGCTTCAGGCAAACAACTCGTTGTGGAGATCCTCACACAACCTAGTACGAAACATCGACAAAATTTGAGCAGGGGTAGTTGTTGTGTCCCCCTTATAGCAAATCATGTAATCGTCAAAAGATGTAATATAGTCCTTTCCGGGATTGCTGCCCTAGTTCAGCTTATTCCACCTATCAAGGAGCCTAGGAAAGTACGAGGGAGGGAGGCACTTTCGTTTGAGTTTGTGCTTCATAGAAGTCCAACCAGTGGCAGCGAACTCATTGCCGGACTCCCTAAGTCTCTCTAGGTTGGCCCAATATTGGCTGGCTCTACCGGTGAGTTTCATCTCTGCAAATCTGATATTTATAGCCTCAAATATGTTATACCATTTGAAGAAACTATCCATACCTTTGATCCAGTTCAGAAAGAGCTGGGGATCAACAGTACTGTCAAAAGTTTGGGCATCAACCTTAATGTTTTTCAACAGAGATATATCGGGGTTGTTATTAAGGACATAACCGTAGTGGGGAGCTCGATAAGGGGCACGGGGGTGTCCCTCATTCGGTATGGTGTCATCCCCATACATGGAAGGAGGCCTAAAAGATGTTTAAGGTGTGAGGTGATTCCTGACTCAATCTAGTATATCGAATCGTTCAGTCGTTTGGCGACGGAGTTCAACTATATCAGCTTGATTTTCTCTAAGTTGTTTGACTGATCGTGTTCATTTGTCCTACCAAAAGGTCTAATGTCCTGTGAATTTGTTCAGAGTCCATCTTATGTCTAAGGGTGACTCAGAGTTATGCAAACAGGAAGAAAATAATATGATAACACAAGCAAGTAATTTTGATGTGTGCAAGATGCGATTTAGATGCTAAGACATGGAATAAATAAATCCTAATAGGCACCTAAATGCAACCATGCTCTGATACCAAATGATGTAGGACTACATGCACACATGATGTTATTAAATTTGAAATTACACGCTCATGAAAAGAACAATACCAATTAATCAACTTACCACGTATTAAATAAAAGATTGAAGCCAACAAGATGGTGAGTAAGCTCAGGCAATCAATTATATGATAATATTAGGAGCACAAAATCAAATTAAATCGAACTCGGTTGATGTGAGGCTTTCAAAGAAAATCCCTCGATTAATAATTAGAATAGTCACTATAAGAATCCACTCACACACGCTCATAATAAGGGCTATAAGCGGAGAAGCCTTCATAATTTTAATGATGCCATAATTGAGGAGTTAGAGATAAAGGTTTATGAGAAGAGTTCACCATTCTCAAGCTCCTGGACGTTGCTCCAACATTCTCCAGGATCTGGCCGTTGGTCGTCCGTGGATGTGCTTTGAAGCAAACACACCTTGTAGTCGACAAGGGATTAAAGTGCCGGAACGGTTGGGATGTGGCCGGCCAAGGGAGAAGGTTCTATTTCTCCTTCTTAAGTGAAAACATCAAGGGAAGGAGAAGAAGTGTAGAGAGGTGGGTGGGGAGCTCATTGCCGGTCCTAGAGGGGTGTTTTAATTCCTTACTTTGGGTGGTGAGTAAGGAAGGGCAGCAAATAGGAAACTCTGAATTTAATTCTAGCAATTAACAAAATTTCGGAATTGATTTCTTATCTAGGTGGCATGCAAATTAAGACAAGAATCAATTGGGGTTTAGTAGGAATTAATGGCTACTTTAAGTGGAGGAGAGATTGGGGGAGATTTGAATTTGAATGTCGATAAATTAGGGGTAGGGAGGGGCCAGCACACCCTAATGGGAGAGGAATTGATTGGGGAGCATTAATGGGAAAGTAATAATTAGAGGAGAGTGGGGTGGGGCAGCAAGGCTAGGGAAAGGGTATTAATGAGAGGATTTAAAGAGGTGGTTAAATTTCGGAGACTAAATGAGGAAGGAAATTTAGGGCAACCTCTTTTCAAATTAATGTTATTATGATTGGGGGAAACCTTCCTAACATAACTCTTCTCATTTGGGAAAAAATTTCAAATTCAAATTTACTTGAATATGAAATTATTGACTTTCTAAATTTATAATGAGCCAAGTTAGGAAAGTATTGAATGCTAAGTTTGAAATTTTGGGAGTCAAGGGGAATGGGTGGTGGCCAGTAGCTAGGAAGGGAGGTGGAGCCGGCGGTTTGGTGGGGGTCGACCAAGAGTTGGGGGAGGGGGAGGCTGGCGGCTAGGAGGAGGTGGTTGGACTGATAGGTGGAGATGGGGTGGGGTTTTCGGCCAAGAGCAGGAAAAAAAGGAGAGGGGAAAAGAGTTTCGGCCAAGAGAGAAAAGGGGAAAGGGGAACGACAGCTTGGGGGAAAGGAGAGGAGGAAAGTTGGCGAAGGAGATTGACTGCTAGCCCGGACGCTTCTTGCGGCTGACGGGTGATTCCTTGCCCTCACCCAGGGACTTCAAACTCTCACAACTCTCCAAGAACTAAAGTGCAGAAATTTTTTTATCATCATAATCATCATCCTCTCCAAAGAGGGGGAGGGGTCTATAAATAGTCAAAATACAATAACATGTCTAATGACAGAAGTGCCCCCTGGGGTCACATAAGCCTACTCTCTCAAGTGAAGGTAAAAATAGGAAAGATACATAAATAAATCAAATACAAATAAAAGCTCAGAAATAAAGTGGTCCAATCATAGTCGTAGATCTTCGGCCCCTTCAAAATAGTACCTTGACTATTCGTATTTACCATTTTAGTTTCAGAGTATAACGTTGCTCTAATTTAGTCCCTCGATTATATAAAATTTATCCAAAGTAGTCCCTTTGCTACTAAATTTAGATCAATTTTGTAAAGTTGAGGGACTAAATTGGGGGCAACATGATACTCAGGAACTAAAATAGCGCTACATTAATTCTCTGGGGACTATTTTGAGATTTTTATGAAAATTCAAATAATGATGGGTTTGGTCGAAGAGGAGAGAAATCTAAGTAGAGGGAATCTAAGAAAATTTACCAAAATTCTCTTAAATATCTCCGCCTAACTAATTCTACACAGTTAATTACTCCTTAAGGAGATAATAGGGATTATTATCGCAATTTGAGCTATGATTATTCTCATTTTTTTATATGAAGTATTGAAGTAAGAACATGTCTTATTCACTGGTGTAGTTAATCTTAAAGAGTATCTATATTTTGAATGGCCGTAGGCAATTTAGGTTAATGTTTTCTATGATAGTGTATTGAGGATATATATGGATTGGCTTTTTTTTTAAATAAATAGGAGGCTTGGATGTAAAAATTCAATTTAAAGCAATTGAATTAATTTTCTCCTCAATCTCTCCTCTCTCTTTCTTTCTATCCTCCCAAATCATATGCTAACCTTCATCTCATTGGAATGCCGTCCTATGCTACAAAACTCTATGGCATGGATTCCAATGAGCAGAAGTATCAGCTCATCCTCTTTCTTTTCTCGAGGAGGCCATTAACAAATTATTGTCTTCTACTTCTCAATAGAAATCTGATTCCTTTTGTCTTCGCAATTTCTTACCGATTTAATCAGTGTTCTGCACCTCAATTCTGGGCTACAATTGATCTTCGGTTTATTTGTTGATCAACTACTAACCTACCCCACTGCTACAATTGGGTTGAAACTTGATCTGGCAAATCCTTCCAATTCCTAGGCAATGGTGTTCAAGGGTGTAGTGTGTGAGTGGTTAAAATTGCATAATCCAATCTCAAGGAAGCTTGCGTTGGTTAAGAACTCTAATCAACTCTGAGTCAACCTAAGTCCTTTTTCTGATGTGTACTTGTTAGATGAGTTTTCAAACGCGTTAGTAGTATGTATTCTTAATTTGTGTGCCAGGAATATGTAGTCTTCTCTAAAATCATAAGATAAGTATTCATTTGCAACCTCTCCCAACTCCATCAAAACCCGTATATTAAGCAGCGTGGGAACCTTAATTTCTTCAATTTGTTTGAGTCCTAGAAACTAATGGACTGGTTGGCTGCAGACAGGATTTAATAAATCCTGTAAATTTGAATTTAAAAAATTATAAGTGGGATAAATCTTAAAAACTGACTGGTATTGTAGGCGTTAAATCCAATTAAATCCATGTAAATTGTTTGGCTACTTATTTTAGAATTCTAAGGATTTATATGAATAAGATATCTTATTATATTTACTGTGTTTGTACTAATCTTAATTTGAATAATAACATTAGAATTAATCTATTTAAACGTCTCAATTAATTAGTAATTTATTAAGCTAATTAAATAATAACTTATTTTTAGACAAATAAAATAAAGAACAGCAATTAACTTAAGAGAATAAAATTTAATTAACTATTATTAATTATTAAGATTAATTAATTTATTTGATTTCATCTTAATAATTTAAATAATAAATTTTTATCAATTCTATTTTTGTTAATTAAATTATGATTTTTTGATATTAATATCATAATTAACCATTAGTTAATATTTTATAAAACTAATTAAACATAATAAATTCTATTCAATCAAATTAAATCACAAATAATATTAATTTGTTTAACTTATTATATTTTTAGTTAACTTATATTAATTATTAAGTTTAATTTAAAATTTTATTTATTATTTAATTAATACCAGGTAATATTAATTATTTTAAAACCTGAAACCCTTGTCTCTCCTAAATCCTTGCCTCCCAAATTCTTGAAACCCTCATTGACAAAAGAATTTGGGAAGTCATGACGAAAGCATACTAGAGAAGGGATTGATGGCACCGACAATATAAGAAGAGTTTGTTAGACTTGTTGACTTTAGTTAAATTTGAATAATGCCAGATTTGCTAAATTCAGGATTTAAAGCAAAACAAAGGAGAAACCAGTTTTAAGATTTTATTGTATTTAAACGTCTTTTGTACCGTTTCACATTATTTAGCTTAAATCTTGCCTAAATCTGCTACCAAACACCCCCTAAAGGCCAGGTTTGGTAGGGCTTTGTTCCCAATTAATACCATGCTATTGAAAGCTGCAGCTATGCAAATTTTATGGTTGAATCCATCGGTGCTATTTAAAATTATTGGCTTTGATGGCATGACGGCAGTCATGCTGGTAACAAGTATATCAATTCTATATTTTGTGCCATTTCAATTGCTTTAGTTTTGTCACACAATTTTCAATTGTTGACGTGTATTTTATGAGCAGAGGTGCGGTGCTTCTGCAGTTTGCACCTTACTGCGCTATGCTCTTATTGCGAGGGCATGGCATTAGCAATGTTGTGATCTGTTGATGGGACTTTGTTTTTGGTTGTTATCTCAAAATATAGGGCTAGCTAGAACTAATTATGAATTTTAATGGTTTATTTTATCATTGTACATGCATGCTTTTTCTAACCCCATTCAATATGTGTGTGGATATTTTAACTTGCTTTAGTCGGTTACCGAGAAGCATAAAACATTTTGCCTGTTCATTCTTCGTATTCTACTTATTTCACCATTCAGGCTTTCGATATGATTAATGCAAAATAATTAGGTTTTGAGTTTAGGGTGTTTTGATGTTTAATTTTCCTGACAAGGAACTTGGTTCCTTCTGTTATCCAGGATACGGGATGATTTTGAAAAAGAAGATGCATTCCGAGGTCTTTGTGCAATGGTAATTCCATTTTTTTTCTTGTTTTGGCAATACTAAACTTGTTCCTTCACTTGTTAATGTCAATTCCATAGGTGAGAACGAATCCCTCTGGTGCTGTGAACTCGCTAGCTTACATGTGCAGGGCGATTGCTAGTTGGCATGTAAGATGGGATCGTTGAAATTTGACTCTAACATTTTGATATAATACAAGTCAGTTCAATTTAATTTCATATATATCCTTTCAGGAAATAAGGAGCAAGGATTTAATCAATGAAGTATCCCAAGTTTTAAATGGATATAAACAGGTACTCTTGATCTTTTATACCAAGGTCCGTTTAGACTGAAGGAATAAAACTTGATTGTAGCATAACCTTTGTTCAATGCAAATTGGTTATAGATGCTTGGAAGTGAAGCATGGGAACAGTTCAGCACCAAATTAGAGCCTCTTGTGGCACAAAGGTTATCAAGATACCAAGTGTAGAGGTGGTCACTAATGGTTCCCATTATCTGATTTTCATTGCCTACCATGTTGCATCAGCATTGGTTAAAGTAGCAACCGATGTTTGATTGGAAGTGATCCATATAGTGGCTTCACAATTCCAGGAATCATCATTCATGGCTGGTATTGTCGCTAGTATTGTTGCCTCAATCATAATTCATGCCTGGTATTGTTGAAGGGCTCTCATACTATGGTATGGTGAAAAATAGTAGTTGACTGCTGTATACCCAAGATGAAGAAAGCAGGCCGATGTTTTTTTTTTAATTTTTTGCATGATTTATTTTGATCAACAGGGCTTTGCTGATCAAAGGTTTTTCCTCTTATGTGATTATACCCCTATTGTTATATGCTCTTGTATGTTTCGGTGGGATGTTTTTGCCTATATTTCCACTGATTCTGTCATTAGCTTGTTGAGGTTTGGTAAGAAAATTGTATTTTATTTTTGAAGTCAGGTGATTTTCTTTGAATCATATGTAACTGTAGTTATTTATTACATTCATCCATTTGGAACTTTTCATGCTATAAAATGCAGAGTTTGTGATATAGTTTGTTGTGAAACTTTAGTTATATTTTTACATTGATCTATTTGGAGCTGCTTTTCATTCTATAAAATGTGGAGTTCGTGATATAGTTGGTTGCAGTGTTTAGGCTGGTAGAGGGACCAAAGAGTGGTTTCTGATATTTCATGAATTTAAGTTTCTTTTCAGCGGTGAAGATCGTAATTGGACCATTATTTTGAAACTAGCATTTCTCATTTTATAAAAAAAAGTAAAGAACACTATTAAAGTTGTACTATTCTATCACTTCTTGGATTATGATGGCAATGCTATGTGACGGTCTGGTGTTTGTCGTAATTCTCGTCAACCCGATAATTTTTGCGGGTTGGGTCCGGGTTAGAAATTTTAACCCATTTAGTTAAATGGGTCGGGTTCGGGTTAACACGTTTATGCTCGGGTGAAGTCGCGTTTGACCCGAATCTAACCCGTTGACTTGAATTGACACTCCTAACTGTTGCAATGCTGATGATTCTAAGTTTAAATGGAACAATTAGATACTGATGCTGGTTAAAGGGACATGCATCCGTCAAATATATTTTTTTTTTTGGAACAGGGGTAACTACCCGCTGCCACTTTAAAGGGTGTGTTTGGCGGCATAACTAATCTCGCGGCGGAACCTAGCGAGATTACCCACCAGCATTGGACTTACATTTGTGTTGTCCTATTGAAGAGGTGAGGCCGTTAAATATACTCAGCTCAACATTAAACTCTGTACTATTCTAAAAATTATTTGTGGTACTTCACCTGTTAATTTTTAAATATTTATTTATTTTTAAAATTAATTATGATAATTTTAATCTCATGTCATTCAGCTACTTTAATTAGTTGACTCGTTAAACCGCGAATTGAAAACTTTCACTTGGGCTTCATAAATTAAAAGCTTTTGCTTATCCTAATATTCTATTTTCAACACATTTAATTGTTAGATGTATAATATTAGAAATTTGATATGGGCATTTGGTCCAACAATGATCAGCTTCTAAGTTTTTACATTCATATTTATTAATATTTAAATGTTTCATCTATCATGCCTATTCTCCTTGCCTGATTTTAGCATCATATAAAATTTTGTCCGCATATTGTTTGATGTCTTGGATGTAAGATGGCTAAGATTTAAATCGATTTTTATTTTATATTTTGTTATTTGGTAAATTATGTATGCTAAAATCCGATACATGTGTTATAATTTTAAATGAATAAAAAAATTTCAATTCCTAATATACTTTGATTAATGCATTCTCTTCAACTTTATTTATGAAATGAAATTTTTGGAATTTGAATAATAAAATCTAATACTCAAATCTAGAATGTTAACCTCTTTGTGGTCGTAGATTATACCTTCATCATTTGTTATTTTGCAATTCGATTCTACGTCTGTCAAATGACCAATTAAAATTAATATATACATTATATTAACTCATATAAAACTTTAATAATTAAAAGTTTTGCATTTTTTTTGTCATATATATATATATATTTTTTATTTTCATAATTATATTCACCATATTCTTTTTTCTTATTAATATTTAAATATTTTTATCATACAATCGGATCTTTGTGTGCAATTTCTTAGATTGGCATTTATTCAATGTTATGACAAATTTATTAAAATTTATTGAGGAGCATTTCAAATTCTTCTGATTATATAAATACTTTACCTATAAATTTTTTTGGGGGGGAAATTTTGGAAATGAGTTACAAATTTAAGGAAAAAACGCCTTCTAAGATGGAGTGGCTTTAGTTCTATGAAATTGTGAAAACCAAGTTTTTATGAGATTATTCTCTTTAGGTGAGTTCCCCTTTAGGGTGACAGGGTCATGTTGGTTGAATCCCTTAGAGCCTACTAAGTACCAATCAGTCATGCACAGTGGGGACCTGGGGCTTTACAGAGGGTGATTGAAGCAAGATGCGATGTCTCCTAGTTGCACAAAGAGTTAGCAGAGCTTTCTGGTTGAGATGCTGTTAAATCTGTTACCTCATCAAGAAGAAGAGGTATAGTCAGTTCATTATTAGGGGATGCTTCTTTTTGTAATACTTGGTAAGGAAAATGGTGATCCCTCCATAGATGATGTCATATCTTATATGGAGGACTTTTTTTAGCGTGAGTAGGTTTGTCCACCTTTTTGTGTAAAAAATATAATCTAATGCAAGGATATATTAAGTAATAAAAATTTTAATTTTCCAGGTACTCTTATGATGAGCATGAGTTACCTCCTTTAATTTGTTGTTCTTATTTGTCCTCATATGAAGACTGCTTAATTATGAGTGTATTGGTGAATGACTTATTCTTTCTATTATAATTTTTTATGGTGAGCCCTTTAAAGCTTTCTTGGGGTGATTAAGAGATAATTGTCATGACCCATCCTAAAAAAACACATTTTCCCAATAGTTTACACCAGATCTAGTATGAGATAAAAAATTATCTAAGATCTATTTGGAAAGAAACCCAATATAACTCATTTTTTCCAATAGGTTATATAATGTTGAGTACTAGAAAAAACCTGCCTAAGATCTATTTGAAACGAATTTCTTCTATTTTTATCAGAAAGTCAAAATAAAGTAAAAAATATCATTTAAAGTGTTATAATTCGGGAGCCCGACCTTGGGTTTTGATGATTACAAATATTATTGAATGATTATCTTTTTATTTCTGCATATTATTTTCGATATTTGCTTTGTGCAAACTAACTTTTCAGGCAATAACAAACACAAAGAAATACTAAAGATTCAGGCTCAAGATTATACGTAATAAGTGTGTAAGTTAAACTATGTATTGAATTGTCTGTACTTTTACTTTCTCTTGAGTCAATATATGTAAAAAGATGTATGTTATCTTAGCAATCATGCACACACACATAGGGGAAGTGAAAAGTAAATATTTTAATTTTTTATTAAATTGTACTATATAATCTTAATCGTATTGTATGATCAACTCAAATAAAAAATAATTAAAATATTTAATTTTAAAAAATAAAATTTAAATATAATTAATCATATAGTATGACCACCACATCATACTAGGAGATTAGCTATAACTAGAAACCCCGCCATCAAATCTAACTTACCTAAAGTAGGAAAATTTGAATTTTAAAATTTATATTGTTCGTACTGTAAAAATTCTTTTATACTGTATAATATTTTAAATTATTTCCTAATTAGGTTAGTTAATTAAGTAATCAAATCAGATATGAATTGATTATAGATTGTACAGTACGATCGTAGATCGTACTATATGACTCACCCGAGGAGTCTCTGGATGAAATTTGGTTCGTAGAGTATGATCATAAGACCGTATTTTACGACTCACCCAAATACTCTCTAGACGACATTTAGTTCATCCTGTATGATCTGATCATTGATTTGAACTAATTGTATTATACTACTATTTATTCATACAATACGATCAGTTAAGAAATTGAACTGATCATCCTGTATACCAATTCATCGTACAGTACTATAATGGGATATTTGAACTAATCGTAATATACGATCCATAGATCATACTGTATGAATAGAGATGACATAATAAAAAATTAGGATTTTTTTAGAAGTTTACTATTTAATTTTTCAAAGTTCATTTGAGAGAGTCTTAGGCAGTCTTTGAGTGTGTGACTTCTGTAAGGGTTTGAAGAGATAGATTTGAGCAAGGGTGAGAGAGATGAAGTTGAAAGAGAGGGAGAGGAATCTTATGGGTGCGAGGGAGTGTTAAAGGATGTTTTCACATGGTTTCTCCAACTAACATCCACCTTGCTCCTCTATGTGTCAAAGTCTTTTTTGATGGAAACTCCATAAAGTGGCTCTTGGTGCCAAAGGGATACTGGCTACTCCACTGCACCAAGAAGGTTAAAGGGATTCAGCTACTCTATCGCATCATGAAAGGTGAAAGGGATTCGTCTACTCCACACTAGGGAAGGTGAAAGGGATTCAGTTACTCCACCACACTAAAGAAGGTGAACGGTATTTCAATTCTCAATCACACTAAGGGTGGAAGTGATTTTATGAGGGCTTATCTACCTTGCCATGTGGGTTAAAGAAGAGTCACTATAGTGTTTAGTGCAATATCCAGATAGTAGGACTCTAGGGAGAGGACATTGGTTAAGTTGACTGAACCATTATAAAATTATAATGTATTTGTTCTTTTACTTTCCACACTTAATTTTATGCGTAATAATTGTTACATATTTACATTCTAAAACTTGGTTTATGTAGGAGATTATTGTGATACAAGATTTGTGGTTGATTGAATTTATTTCTTGGTAGAAAAAGAAAAAGATGCTATGTTATTAATATTAAAATATTATGCAATGCTATTTTAATTTTTCCTTAATGTGCTGGTGGGGGCCTGTACCCCTATGGTCTCCACTATATCTTTAACTATGAATATAAAATAAAGGATTTAAAAATACATCTAAACCCTTATTTATATGGCTTAGAGGGCTATAGGGAAGAAAACATTTGAAAATAAAAAAAAAGTATAATATATGGCATGACTGATATAGACATGTGGCTTAATTGGTTGATATCATATTTGATCCTTACCTCTGACATGGCTCCATGCTCTCAAGTGAGTGCCTTAGCCAAATTATCAAAGGCAAGTGACTTGTGTGATTTTTCAAGATTTGGTGTTCAGTCAGAGTTTATGAAGGAGAGTCCTCTAAAATAGGGGCAAGTCTGTAAGGGCACAAGTCTCTAGGCACGAGGGGTGATTTCCCTTAAAGGGCAATGATTATGAAAATAGGACTGATTGAGCATGAGAAATTATCATGATAGGCCTCTAAGATGTAGCTAGATTAGGAATATCTATAGTAGATTGGTAGTTTTAATTATGGGTAATTATTATGGATGAATAATGTCTTTAGAGGCAAGTGGATCTTAGGGCTCAAATTATCCTTGATGAGTCTCTATGTCATGATGCCTTCTAAGGGGGAGTAGCTTTAGCTCTATGAACTTGTGTTATCTCATGACACAACTTTTATGAGATCATTTTCTCTTTAAGTGAGTTCCCCTTTAGGGTGACATTACCATGTTGGTTGAAACTCTTAGATCCTATTAAGTACTTATAAGTCATGCTTAGTGGGGACCTGGGGCTTTATAGAGGGTGATTGAAGTGAGATGAAAAGTCTCCTAGTTCCATAAAGAGTTAGTACAACTTATGTCTTAGATGATGTCAATTTGTTATCTCATCAAGGCGAAGAGGTCTAGTTAGTTCATTGTCAGAGGATGCTTCTTCTTATAATACTTGGTAAGGAAAATGTTGACCCCTCCAAAGATGATATCATTTCATGTATGCAAGATTTTTTTGAGTGTGAGTAAGTTTATCCACCTTTTTGTGCAAATAATATAGTCTGATGTAAGGATAAGTTAAGTAATAAAAATTTAAATTTCCCAGGTACTCTTATGTTGAGCGTGGGTTACCTCTTTTAATTTGTTATTCTTATTTGTCCTCATATGAAGACTGGTTAATTATGAGTGTATTGGTGAATGACTTATTATTATACAATAAGTTTTGATGGTGAGCCATTTAAATTTTTCTAGGGGTGATTTAGAGATAACTATCACAACCCAACCAAATAAAATATATTTTCCCAACAAGTTATACCAGAACCAGTATGAGATAAAAATTTTCCAAGATATATTTAGAAAGAAACCCAATATAACTCATTTTCCCAACAAGTTATATAATGTCAAGTGCTAGAAAACAAACCTGCCCAAGATCAATTTGGAAAGAATTTCTTCTATTTTTATTAGAGAGCCAAAATAAAGTAAATATATCATTTAAGGAGTTATAATTTTGGAGCTCAACCTTGTGTTTTGATGATTAAAAATATTATTGAATAATTATCTACTTATTCTTGCATATTATTTTAGATATTTGCTTTGAGCACAACTAACCTTTCTAGAAACAACATATATGAAGAAGGACTAAAGATTCAAGCTCAGGACTATACATTATGAGTGTGTGAGTTAAACTATGTATTGAATAGTCTGTACTTTTACTTTTTCTTGAGTTAATATATGTAACAAAGTGTATGCTAGCTGAGTAATCATGTACACACATATAGAGGGAGTGAAAAATAAATTTTTAAATTTTTTATTAAATTATATTGTACGATCAGCTAAAATAAATATTAATTAAAATAGTTAATTAAAATAAAAAAGAAATTCAAACATAACTAATCATATAGTACGATCACCATTTCATATTAGATGATCAGCTATAACTAGAAACCCTGACATAAAGCTAACTTACCTAAAGTAGGAAATTTTGAATTTTGAAATTTATATTATTCTTACTATATGAAAAGTTTTTTGTACTATATGATATTTTAAATTATTCACTAATTTGGTTAATTAATTAAATAATCAAATTAGACTTGAATTGATTATAGATTGTATAGCATAATCATAGATCATACTATACGACTTACCCAAGGAGTCTCTAAATGAAATTCAGTAAGTCCAGTACGATCATAAGATCATACTGTATAGCTCACCTGAGGACTCTCTAGATGACATTTGGTTCATCCTATATGATCTGATAATTGATTTTAACTAATCATACCGTACTACTGTTCATTCAGACAATACGATTAGTTAAGAAATTGAACTGATCATCTTGTATTCCTATTCATCATATTGTACTAAGTGGGATATTTAAACTAATTGTACTGGACGAAGAGAGATGACATAATTGAACATTAGGAATTTTGTGGAAGCCCACTATTTAAATTTCTCTTAATTCATTTGAGAGAGTCTTTGGCAATCTAAGGGTGAATGACTTCTATGAGTAAGGGTTTGAAGAGAGAGATTTTAGCAAGGGGGAGAGAGGTGAAGTTGTGAGAGAGGGAGAAGAATCTTGTGGGTGCAAGAGAGTGTGAGAAGATGTTTTCACATGGTTGCTCCAGCAAACCCCCACATTGTTCCTCTATATATCAAAGTCATTTTTGAGAGAAACTCTATGAAGAAGCACTTAGTTTCAAAAGGACACTGACTACTTTACCACACTAGTAAGGTTAAAGTGATTCGGTTAAGCCACTGCACTTAGGATGGTGAAACGGATTCAGCTACTTCGCCGCACTAGGAAAGGTGAAAAGGATTTGGTTACTCTGCCACATCAGGGAAAGTGAAAGGGATTTCATTCTCAGCCACACTAAGGTGGAAGTGATTTTATGAGGGATTCTCCGCCTTGATAATGGGGCTAAAGGAGAGTCACGAAAATGTTTAGTGCAATATCCTAAGAGGAGGACACTAAGGAGTAGACATAAGTCATGTTGACCAAACCACTATAAAATTCTGGTGAGTTTGTTCCTTTACTTTTTGCACTTTACTTTGAAAGTTCAAGGGATGGTTATTAAACCGCTTGAATTATAAAAGCACACCAAGAGGGGGTGAATTAGTGTTTTAAAAAAAAATTCTATTAAAAGCATCCTTTTTGAAAAACTTAAACCAAATTCAAAACTTAAGTTCAAAATTAGATTTTTGTAATGTGGAAGCTAATAATAGGAAAAATCAAATGCTAATTTTTTTATTTTAATTTTATAGAAAATAAATATCAAAATATTTTCTTCTTTTTATTTTTTAGATTTTATTAATTTTCTTTTCTAACAAAAATTAAATCTGAAATAATCTCAATGTTCTCAACTCAGATTTGCAAGAATATAAAACTGCAAGAAAGTTAAATATATAAATTAAAGTGCGGTAAGAAAAAAATAATGAGCATAATATGAATTTATAGTGGTTCAATCAACCTTGATAAACATCCACTCCTTGGAGTCCTCCTCTTTGGGTATTGTACTAAACTCTTAAGTATATCTTATTTTTCCCCCATAATAAAGCAGAGAAGCTCTTATAGGAATCTCTTCCACCAAATCAATGGGGCAAAGTAGCCGAATCCCTTTCACCAATAGTACAGTAAAGTAGATGAATCCCTTTTACCAAAAGTGTGACAGAGTAGCCAAATCTCTTTCACCAATGATGTGGTGGAGTAATTAAATCCCTTTCACATTCCCTAACATGGTAGAGTAGCCAAGACCTTTGACACCAAAGGGATCTTCTTCTTAAAGCTTCCCGCAAGATGAACCTTAACATAAGGAGGAACTTAGGTGCAAGTTTGCCGGGGCAATTGTGTGAAAACATCCTCTCACACTCCCTTGAAACCCATAATGATATTCTCCCTCCCTCTCTGTCAAACTTCACCCTTTCTCTCCCTAGTTATATTTTTACATTGATCTATTTGGATCTTTTCATTCTATAAAATGTAGAGTTCGTGATATAGTTAGTTGCAGTGTTTAGGCTGGTAGAGGGGACTAAAGAGTGGTTTCTGATATTTCATGAATTTAAGTTTCTTTTCAGCGGTGAAGATCATAATTGGACCATTATTTTTAAAACTAGCATTTCTTATTTTATAAAAAAAAGTAAAGAACACTAATAAAGTTGTACTATTCTATCACTTATTGGATTATGATGGCAATGCTATGTGATGGTCTAGTGTCTGTCGTAACTTTGGTCAACCTGGCAATCCGTGTGGGTCAAATAAATTAATTTAGGCAATATTTTAATGGTTACTCTATACAATATGATTACTAATTATAATTAATTTTGATTTAATTTTTTAATCAAATAAATTAATTTAGGCAATATTTTAATTACATAATACAATACGATTAAGATATCAAGGGATGATTAGACCAAAATTTAAATTTTAAAAAATTGCCTTATATTAAATGTTGGTGGGGATTTCTGATTGTAAACTGATCATCTTATACAATTAAAATCATACAGTATGATTAAAATCATATAATATGATTAGTTCTTCTTAATTTTATTTTTTTAATTTAAATGTTTTAAATAATTTTTGAATGAATAGATCGTACAGTATGATCCAGATCATTCAGTACGATCTTCAGAAAAAATTAAACCTTATGTTTCACTGCCCCCATGTGTATGTGCATAGTTGTTAAGCTAATACATACTTTTCACAATACATTGACTGAAGGAAGATAAAAATATAGATTATTACAAAAATCAATCTTATACTACTTAGTATTGATCCCTAATCCTTTAGCTTTTCTTGGTGTATACCGAACCTAAAATATTAATACACACATAAAAGATATGCAATAATAAAATATAGGAGAAATTAAATACAATCCAATAATATTTGTTATCATCAAAATACAAACTTGGGCTCCCAGATTGCAACGATCTCTTCCTTCTTGATGATGGCCAACATTGTTTGTTGAATTATAAGTTAATTTTAATTTCCTCGTAAGTTCTCTCCTTACTAAGTATTTTTTTTTTTAAATAGGGAGAAACTCCTTTTTTTTAATTTTTTAATTTTTAATTTAATGTGCACACAACAATAAGAACTAAAAGTAAGGCACAAATAAGCACTAAAAACTAAACAAACTGCACAAATAAAAATAAATGGTACACCAACAACATCCTACTTCCCCTTTTGACATCACCAAAAAGGAGATATTTGAACTAACACCACTACAAAACAACACTTTAAGGAAATTGAAATACATACACATACCAAGAAAGAAAAATATACTAAAGAGCTGGGAAAGAAAACAACTAAAACAAAAAACACAGAACCAAAAAAATATAGCGAAAGCAATAAAAACCACAATAACTTGTAATGGATTGGACCTGTAAATAGAACTAAAACACATAATCATGCATAAAATATAAATAGAATAAATGCAACAAATAAAACAAACAAACAAATGCTCCCTATTCATACATATACCCCAATTTCTTTAAGCATGAATGTTAATGACACCTAGTTTAGTCCTAAGTGTGCTAAATGAGTCATAGTTCAGGGGTTTGGTAAAAATATCTCTCATTTGATCATAAAGAATTCTACAACTCTTAGCTACGTGATCCTTATGAATTGTAGGATTTTAAATGTCCTATTTTTCTCCAAGATGAAAATGTTTTAACTTTTTTTTTAATTGATTCATTTTTATTTCAAGAGCTTTTATCCTAATGTAATCATCAAAACATCATAAGTTCAAAATACTCTCCTCCTAAACTCACTATATCAATAGGTCCAAATTGATCTATATGAGATATTTCCAATAGCATTTAATGTTATCATCAAAATAATACAAATTCAAATTACTTTCTTTCTAGGCTTACTATATTAATAGATCCAAATACATCCATATGAAGTATCTCTAAGTATACTTAGTGGTCACAACATTATGAATTGGAAGTGGACTTTGTTTCTTTTCCTACTTGTCATGCTTCACAAAAGGTGTTCTTTCAAGGGTTCTAACTTAGGAATGCTTATAACTCACTATTACTCGGTGATTTTTCTAAGTATCTTCAAGCTAGCAGTGTTATTTTAAGAATAATAATCATCATTTCATGAAAAATAATTTTCAACATAACAACCACCCCTTCATCAATGAATCATTTTCAAAATAATAATTACTCTTCAAAAATCATTTTCAAAGTAATAATCATCATATCGTTAATCAATGTAATTCACATCAATTTATTAGTTATTGATCAATAAAATTTTTATCATTTTATATTTGTGAATATTTTGTAGAAATAAATTTAATGTTAAAAATTTTACACAAATGAATAATTCTCAAAAGTTTGTATGTGTCATTCTAAAAATATTTTAACTTAGATAAATCATTTTACCAATAATGCATATATGTGTTACCTTTCTAGTAGTGTAATCTCCAAATATAGCTCCACATAATTCCTAGACATCAGCACGATATAATATTTCAAATCTCTAGTGTTGTGATACATCTATTATACAGGTACTACTTACTCTCACATGACCTCTTATGAGAGTACACCTACAAACTCAATCAAAGATTAGTTTTAGGAACCCAAGTGGATTTGGGTCCCTCCTTATGCCTCCATGCAAGAATGTTATGCATGTGATGATGTGGTGCTACTTTGGGCCTCCTAACTAGGTGTGATCTAGAGTGTAAATTGCAAGTTCAGGCAATGTAACCTAACTTGCCACAAGCGTAACATCTAGCGCTTAAAAATGGGTTCACTAATCCATATGAGGGGTAATGCCTCTTCCTAAAAATATATGATGCATGTTGTGTCCGAGATTGTGGCTGTCTATGCATAGGCTCGTGTGAGTTCTATTGAAGAGCACTTATTTTCTTTAATAAATATTTATTTGCAATCCATTCAACATCTAATTTAACTAATTCTTCATGTTCTTTGCAATCTATTTCTACTGTAAGTTTTTCTAGCTCCTTGAATGCTTATTCTAAATCAATATATTATACTTTCAAGTATTTATATGATTATAATAATTCAATATGACTCTTATTCAATGCATCATATTCATCTAATAGAGAGTATGCTCCATATCTAATGTGATATGTTCAGCATTGAAAATTAAATGCTCATTAATTAAACTTTCATGCACTTCTTGCAAAGTTGAAGATTTCTTTTTCAACATGGTATGTTGCTTTTTCAAATTTTTATATGAATCATGAATTTGCTTGAAAATTCAAACTAGTTCATCATAGGTAAGCTCGCATACCTCATCTTGATCAAAGTTCACAATTAAGTCATTTTCCATTAAGAATAGATTTGTTACCTCCTCCTCTAGCACCCATTTTGATGAGTAAGAGGATATGTCCATCCAGATGACTTTTTGTATTTTTTTCTTTCCCCTTTTTGCAATGAACTCATCATTACCCTTTTCCTTCATAGGGTGGCTTCTTGCACTCATAACAAACTATGTCAGAAAAAAACATATTACTTTTATCATTCTCCTATCTAAGAAATGCTTGTGCTTATGCTTCAAAAATCTCTAGAGTTGGCTTGTTATTAGAGCTATTTTCTCCCTCCTATCAGCTCCTAAGTTAGAACTATCTGTATCATCAATTTTTAGCACCATGATCTTCTCCTTTATCTTATCACATGAATCCATCAATCTTTGTCTCATGTTTTGCTCATAAGTAATAAGAGAGCATAGCAAATTATTAATAGAGTATACATTTAAATCTTTAGACTCGGAAATAGAAGTTAATTTAGCATCAAAACTATTAGGTAAGCACTGCAATATCTTATTAACCTTTTCAAAATTAGATAGTTCTCTACCTAAAGCATGCAATGAGGTTAAAATTTTAGTAAACCTTATGTACATGTCATATATAGTTTTGCTAGGTTTCATATGAAAGAGTTCATAGTCATGCAATAATAAATTTAGATGGAATTGCTTCACTTCATTTGTACCTTCATAAGTAATACAAAGCCTATCACATATCTCCTTGCCACTAGTGCAAGTAGAAACACACATGCAATCCTCAAAATTTAAAGCAAAAAAATAATAATAATAATAATTTAAGCATTTCACATTTAGTTATACATAATCCCTTTCTTTCATACTCCATTCAATAAAAGTTTTAACACCATTTATAATATGAAATGGAACAGAATAACCTACATGTATCATATACCACATGTAATAGCCTATTAATTATAAGAAAGTAGACATACAAAATTTTCAAAAATAAAAAAGGTTATTTTCAAATAATGGAGGATGGGTTATTGAATAACCCATTGTGGTATTTTTATTCCCAAAGTGTACCATGGATCTTTTATCTATGTTTTTAAACCACTAATTTAGAGAACCTGCTCTAATACCAATTAAAAGTTGAAGGGATGGCTGTTAAATCACATGACCTATGGAAGCAAATAACAAAACAAAAAGCTATTTCTTTATCTTTTGGATTTTTGTAAAAAAAATGTTTGTTCTTTCTCTTTTCTAATTTGTATATATGTGTGTTACTTGTTGCATATTTACATTCTACAATTTGGTTTGTATTGGTGATTATTATTATATGAGATTTATGGTTGATTAAATTTATTTCTTGGTTGAAAGTGAAAAAGAAATAAAAATTAGAAAATAAAAAGAACAAAAAATATTTGTTAATTCTTTTTCTACAAAAATAATTAAAAAATTATTTTTTTGTTAATTTGCTTCTGCAATGAAAAATATGATTTCGATTTTAAGTTTGGGAAATTGGTTTTAATTTCAAGAAAGATTTTTTAAAAATATTTTTAAAACATCAATTCAACCCTCCTCTTGGTGTGTTGTTTAATAATTCAAGTGGTTTCACAACCATCATTTGTACTTTCATAAATCATACACATTTACATCTAAGATATATTCTTCTCAAAACATCTAACTATAATAATCATGGTTCTTCCAATAATCATCCAAATATATATAACTCATGATCACAAAAGAATTCATCTAATTCATCTAAAATATATAGAAAATACCTATCAAAGAAATACATGAGAAATATTAGTCCACCGGGGATGAATAAAAAGACCAACAAGTTACATTAAATCTCTATTCAATGCATGGAAGAAGAATAATATGCATGCTATCAATCAATATGAATAGTTGAGATATGTTAAACTCATGAATCATATAATTTAGTTTTATGTAGTATTATATAAGTCATTAAAACCCCTAACTACTCTTATGCATGTATCATGTAGTACAATCATATTTAAGATCATTATTTTCTAATTTCAATGAAAATGTGACTATTATTATAAATCTTTCCTAATTCTCAATTCCATATATGCTATGTAGTATCATACATGTGGGTGACAATGATCATTATATATATTATGTATTATTATCTATATCTCCTCAGCCAATTAATATTTTTCTGTATGTCAGTATATCATGGATCATATTATGATATTATATGCTAGGAATCCAATATCAAGTAGTGTTTCCTTACATAATTTCATCTCATATCATGGTCACATATATTAAGGAAATCAATAAATCTAGTTCTGTGGTGTTTTCCTTATACAAATCAGATGAGATAGATACAATAACATTTTATATCATATCAATAGTAATAATTAGTCAAATTCAATTAGTTCCGTCAATTAGTCAACTAGTCAATCAAGTGGCTTTAGATCTTCTCGTTGCCTATCATATTTATATTATTTCTCTTTATGCCTCCCTTTAGGTGTTGCGTTCACACCACTAACCTCTTATTTAATTAAAATCCCATCAACCCACCCTCCTACACAAGTTATTATATATCTGTTAAGCCTTCCTTGCATACACATATTTCAAATCATTCATAACATAGGAATCATTGGATATCATAAACAATATCAAGATGTCTAAAGCATGTAGAATGACATGTAAAATCATAATAATATGTCATGCTTATTCCTACACATAGAAGTAGAAAAAACATAATTTACTATTGTTAAGATTTGGAGGGGGCATGTGCCACTGTAACCACCCCCACCCCCCCCCCCCCCCCCACCATTTCTTATACATTTTGACCAAACTTAGTGTAGTGATTATTTATCATTTTTAAATCCATTTATTTTGATTATCTTAAGGACTATGCCTTAAAATATAAAATATTTAGGGAAATTATGATAAGATCATGTCAATAAATACAGAATGAGAAAATTTACAACATACTAAAAGTTACTTAATAAAAGTTTGTTGAATCTCATGATATCAAGACTTTTATCATCTTAGATCAATTCAAAATACAAAAATATTAGAAATATCACAATTAATTAAATTAGAGGTAGCGCAAGGATAGCCTACAATGAGATGAACAAATTATCCAACAAGTTTGATGGACAAAACCAACCTAAAGCAAACATTCTCTCCCCTCTTTTTCCTTTTCTATCCTTCTCTGACTCCTCCTTTAGGCATTTGGGTGGTGGGAAGAGGTATGGTGGCTATGGAAATGGATTTGGATATTATATGTCAAAAAAATTTTATAAGATTAGCACTAAAATTCTCCCCACTAAAAATACAAAAATGCAAGACAAAGACTTTGACACCATAGCACCAACCATTAGAGACACTGCAGCACAACCATGCAAAAAAAAACACCATTAAGCTCACCATGTAGCACCATAGTGCTCCAAAAGGTGCTCATCAAATAGAGAGGCAGAACCACTGCATCACCATGCACAGTGCTTCAACACGCCCATACAGAAAATCCAGTCATGCAAATGAAGAATATAGAAATCTTATATGGTCACTAGCTGGTCATCGATCTACTATAAAAAGGGTTATTATAATCTACCCACCTTAAAAAATATTGTTCTCACTGTTTCAATAAATTTAGAAAATAAACCAATTCATTTATAATATTAAATCAAATAGAGGTAAAATTAAATTTATTAGAAACCTTAATATCTTATAATCATGTAGAAGTAAAAATCATGTCATTTAATATGCAATGCAATGACTAGTCCATGATCAAGAAATTACATAATAGGGATTTAAAATATTATTAGTTGTCCTATCAAATATTTCTCTCACTTCTTTTTATTTAGATTATAAAGTCTAGGTTTAGGTGGAGTGGTCATAAATTGAAGGAGTGGTCTCCATCTAATTCCTTACTACATTTCTTCATTTCTATTCACAAAAAATTACTAAATTTTTTGGATAATATAGTACTCTATTTGTATACTTATCTCAAATACTTTACTCTAGTCTTTAACCTTCTTTCAAATTCCCCTTGAGGGCAATCCACCATCTTGTGCCTAAGACATCTGCATCTAAGACACTTACCATTAATCAAATAGCATTATACTGAGTGTCTTCTTCCACATTCTATGCATTTTGGTATATCACCAATAGATATCATAGGTCCTTTCTTGGAATCATCAAATCTACTTTTCTTTTCACTAACATTTCTCTTAGACATTTTTTTGCCCAATCTCTTTCTGCTCATGTCCATATAAATGGAGGTATTGCCAACTTATTTTCCACTAACCATGCTCTTTCATCTAGCTCTTAAAAATCCTAGATCCTCAAAGGAAGTAGAGGGTGCCTTAATTCATCTTTCAATCATCTCAAAAAAGATAACATTATTTCTTTAGCTATACAAACCAATTGTAGAGCATACCTGACCAAAGAAGTAAACTTAGCCTCATACTGCATAGCAGTCATGTCTCTTTTCATTAATATCATAAAGCCATCATATATTATTTATTTAGAAGGAGGAGTGAACTTCTCTCTATAATGCTCATGAATTCTTCCCAAGTAATTTGTAAGTTCAATTTACATTGGAATTATTTTCTTGGTTGTCCTATCCGCCAATATTTTACCTCTCCCTCAAATATAAACATTTTTAGTGATACTTTCATGTTCTTAGGATAATAAATCCCATAATTATATTTTTTTTATCTGCAGTGACCAATCTTCTACTATTTATGGCTCCATTACACCCATGAAAAATGGTGGTTTAAATTTATGGAACATTTGTAGATGCTTATCTCCCTCATCTACTTTGCTTCCAGACTATCTGTTCTAATTGTCATTCATCAACTGAACTATCACACTGCAATGTGTTACATTAGATCTAAACTTTTATCTCTCATTGCACTTTGTACTGGTATAACTTGACTAGCACTTTGCCAATCTATGATATCTTGCTCTTGTGGGTTCATCAAACTTAAGTATAGAATTCACACTTTTGAACTATCACATACATATAAAAATAGAAAATAATAAACAATTTAACTACCCAATCTCTTACCATCTCATATATAGATCAATCCTATAACTTTATTTATAATTCAATTCTTTTAAAACTATTACTATTATACCATTAATTATCATAACCCAACCCAAAATAACCAATTTTTCAATAGGTTATACTAGGTCAAGTACAAGATAACAACATCCCCAAGATCTATATGGAAAATTTCTTTTTTTTTTATCATAGTCACCAAAACAACCATATATAAAAATTAAAGTGAAAAATATCATTTAATGCATAAACATTTACATCTCAGATCTATTATTCTCAAAACACACACACACATGCACACACATATAATAATAATAATAATAATAATAATAATATAACAATAACAATAATAATAATAATAATAATAATAATAATAATAATAATAATATAATAATAATAATAATAATAATAATATAATAATAATAATAATAAAAATAATAATCATCATCAGTATTATGATTTTTTTAAATAATCGTACAAATACTTATAGCCCATGATTACAAAAGAATTCATTTAAAACATTTAAAAAATATCCATCACATCAACACTTGAACTATGTTATTTTATTGGGCCCTTAGCCTTTCCTAAAACATAAGATCATATATAATGACCAAAAAGCCCAATGGGTTACTTGAAACCTACAACTGTATTGAATGCATGGAAATAGAACAATATGCATGCTATCAATTAGTATTAACTCTTGACAGGTGCTAAACTCATAAATAATATAAATCAAACTTCTATGCATAATCATATAAATCAATAAAACTCTAACAGCTCATGTACATGCATCATGTAATGCAATCAAATTTAAGATCATTATTTGCAAGTAATAGTGAAAACATGATTATCAGTAAAAATCTCACATAATCATATTATATCATATAATATTTCATATATGCAATATAGTATTGTATCATGTGAGTGAGAATGATCATTATATGTTATAGCTTGTAAACCAAAGTTAATTACAATTTTTATGTATGTCAGCATATCATGGATCATATTACTATATTATATGCTATCAATCATGTATCATAGAAAATTCAATCATGTAAATGAAAAAAAATTCCTATCTAGTCACTAATAGTTTATCTATTTATTGAAGAAAGGGTTATTATAATCTACATACAATTGAAAATATTATCCTTGATATTTAAAAAAATTCCATGAACAAACCAAATCATTTACAACACTAAATCAAATATAGGCAAAATAAAATTTACCTAAATCTTAATATCATATAATCATGTAGAACTAATTATCATATGACATTCAATATGACATACTATGACCATCACCACGACCAAAAAATTGCACAATATGGAATTAAGATACTACCAATGGCCTTATTAGGTACTTCTCTCACTTCCTACCAATTCAAACTATAAACTATAGGTTCGACTAGAGCAATCATAACATAAAAAGTAGGCTACATTTGACTCCTTACTGTAGTTCTTCTTTTATTTTTGTTTAGAGAATTTTCATTATACATTTTGGATATTGTTGTCCTCTCTCTCTATGCTTGTCTCAACTACTCTACTCTAGGTTATAGCCTTCTTTTCAGATTCCTATTGAGGGAAATCCACCATCTTCTGCCAAGAAGTTTGCAACTAAAATATTGATCAGTAATTAAATAACACTATATTGAGTGTCTTCTCCTATAATGTGTACATTCTAGTAAATTACCAATAGGTATCATAAGTCCTTTCTTAGTGTTGACCTAATTTTTAGTTGAGGCCATTGAGCTCATAACCTTTGAAGTATATTCAAAGATAACAATATATTGCTATAGTGTTACATAACTTTTCATCTAACATTAGGGACCTAACACTAAGTCTCTTACCTTAGCATGTCACCTTATATTCTAGCCTACTCTATGATCAACCTAAACTAACCTAGGATCATACCTAAGCTAGTCTAGATCACCCAAGACTTTAGGTGACCACAAGATGACACCATATACACTTTCATGCTTGAAACACCCTATCTTGAATTTTATGACTAGTCTAATTGATTTAGCCCTTGTATTTAGACCTTATGTTTGTTAAAATAACCTTGAGCTTTTCTAAACACTTCTAAACCTAAAAGCACATCTTGTCCAAGCTAAAATGAAAGGCAAAACCCGGGTTAAAACCCTGAACACCCAGTAAACCTTAACACAGCTAAAAATGACATGTTGATCTCAAACCATATCCAAACCATGACCCTAGGATCTTAACATATCAAACCTACCAACCCTAGCTTACCACGCTAAAGGTTGACCTAGTCAACCTACTTGAGCTAGCTCAAATTAGCTCAATGTAGGTCAAACCTCTATATAACCCAAATTTGACTGCTTTAATCATTTAAAACCATTCCAATGGATTTATATAAGCTCCCAACATATCAAAATTAGCTACCCAAGTCCCTAAGCTAAGGTTTGACTTGGTCAACTCACCTAGGATAATTCAAACTAACCTAGTGTGGGTCAAACCTTCATATAAACTAAATTCACTCAATTAAATCAACTCAATGTGTTCTAGTCAACTCTTTAATGGCTCTAGGAGTCCACTCTAGTTTCTTAAGCTAGTCAACCACCTAAAAAAGTTTAAATTTGTTAAAACCTATTCAAATGCTGATACATACTAAACCAACCTATTCCAATTACTAGAGCCCATTCTAATTGCTCTTAACATCATTCCTGAACCCAGCCAATTATCTAGGCTAGCCCAAACATGACTTATTGATCCTTATAAGCCAAACTAAACTGAAGGTCCTTTTTCTCTTTCAACCTTAGATCCTGCTCCACCTCTTGCTCCTTAATGACTTGGAACACCTAAAATGTCATAGGGAACCCATTTGAGTAATCATAGCCATTGGCATCAACCTGGGCAGCTAGAATTATGAAGAATTTTAAAAATAAGAGTAATAAAATTATTCTATTTTTAGTGCCTTAAAAATCTATCTCTCAATATGTTCCTTCTTTCCAAACTCTTTGACATCATTCCCAAGCAAAACCCTACCTCCCCAACATCTCTAGTGGAGTATTTAGGAAGCTCCAAAAAAGTACATCTTTTTCATAAAATCTTCTTTGCTAGACCTCCTCTCTGTTTGGTTTCTTCATAAAAAATCTAAATCGCCTCCTAAGGAAGCTCTTAAGTTTAAATTTCTACTTAAATATCTAATGCATTACGGTAAAATTAAAACCCTATCTTAGATATTAGGGTCCTATTATGGTGGTTATAGCTTATAAATTGGGCCTTTAAAATCCTATAGATTTATAGATTATCTCCCCATGAACATTTGAGATCATTTACATATAGTTTATTAAACTAAATTATACAGTTTAAGCAAAATAAATTTTAGGGTTCTCGGGGGGTTAGAGGTAGGAGACAAATTTTTTTTTCATTCATTTCTCGTATATTCAATTATATGGATGGGATTTCATTGTATCAAGCATGCCCATCCAACGATTTGATTTACTTTGATTATAACTATTCAATCTTGAATTGAGCAGCTATAATTTATATCAACATGGTTAAATGAGATCGCCACCAATTTTATCTAGCCAATCACAACACATCACCTGGAAAGCGCTGCCATGTTAGCACCATTTTAAGAAAATAGCTTAAATAAATTAATTTAATTCAATTAAACTCAACAAAACATTCAAAATTATTGTCAAATGATCTACTAGAATAAATTATGTGATCTAGGACTCTATGGATTAAAGAAGTCAAGCTTTCTCTAATAATGAATAATTATAAATTAATTGCATGAATTGATTTTTCTATTTTTCTATAATTAAAACATAAATATTCATCATTAAGATCTTAAATTTGCTTAAGACATCCTCTGAGGTTTTATATATACCCTAGAATTTTTTCAAACCAATTTGAGATTATCTCTGGCTTGGGTTGATTTTTTCAAATAAATTAGTCAGATTTTAGCTCCAATATTAAAAATTCATTACATGCAATCCATATATAATTAGGGGTTTTTCTTGGTGTGATTTGTGTATAATTGCATAAGGTTTAGATACCTCTAATTACAACCCATTTGAAACACTAGACAAGACTAGGTAAATCAACTTAGATATAGGGTTAAGGAATTTAAAAAATTTCTAGAAAATGTATTTCACATTCAATCGAAATAAAAATTAAACATAGTGAATTACTGACATTGCAAACCCTAGGATTTAATATGGTGATTATTAGGGTCCATTAAGCTATAGAATTAACTAACCCTAAAATCAGTCCTAAATTTGACTTAAAAGTGCCTAAAATTTATAAAAAAAATGAAAGTGCGTAAAATTCATAATTAAGTAAATAAAAATCCAAAATAAACTAAAATGAAAAAAACTTGTGATTAAGTATATAATCAAGGAAAATTATAACCCATTTAAAATTCCAAAAATCTCTTTAATTCATACTTAGGGCTTAATTGAAGCATAATTAAATTTAATCATTTAAACTCAAATATAAGTCTAAATCACTTCAAATTTTCACAGATTACAATTTAGGTTACACTTAACTTATGGTGAAAATGTTATGAGCATATGAGGTCATTTAGTTTATGAAATGCAAAGCCCTATATTCCTCTTATATGAAGGATTTGAATACATAACATAAACCTTCAAAAATTCCTCATCAAATAACCATAAATCCTAAAAATATGAATTAAATTGCATTAAATTTAAATAGATATTAGAATTTATGAAAATAAAAAAAATCAAATTAATTTGTAAAATCTAAGTTTGGTCAAACCCACTATTAAGGGTTTAAAATTAATAAATTTAATAATTCAATAATTAAATAATTAATAAAATAAAATAAAACAAAACAAAAAAATAAATAATAATAATAAAATTTAAATCATAAAAATTATAAATAAATAAACAAATTTAAACATAATTTTATACATACATAAATAAAACTAATTAAAAATTAATAAAATTTTGAATAAAATTTTAAATTCAAAATTAAATAAATAAAGAAAAGTTAGAGAATTATAAATAAGAAAAATGATTTAAATTAAAAAAATAAAATAGTAGACCAAATTAAATTAAATTAAATTAAATTAACTAATTTAAATATAACTTAAATAATTAAATAAACCTTAAATAAATAATTGAAAAAAATTAAGGCTATATGTATTTGCTTTCTCCTTTAAAGGGGAATAAATGCATTAATTTATTTAGCCTAGGACTTAGGGAAATAAATGAATTAATTTATTTGGCCTAGGACTTATTAGTTAAGGTCTTCTTGTACTTTGAAGTCTTTAATTATCACAACTCTTTAAAATTTAAATTGATTAAACTTTAATTAAAATAATGGCTTCATACAATTGCTTTATCCTTACAAATAGAACAAATGCATGCAATCATAAGCCTAAGATTTGTTGATTATTAACTTTAAATCACACTTGGAGTTATTAGTCACCAATATTCTTTGAAACCTAAATTAAATAACTTGAACAAATAAAATTAAATCTTTTAATAAAATATTAAAACACAAAATTTAAACTAAAATGAAACCCCTTTAGCCTGTAACAAATAAATACAACTTATAGACAATACAAACATCAATCTACCTAGGACATATCTAAACCGCACAACCTTAGCACACACTTCAGAATTGCTTAATAGGACAACCACTCCAGCCTAGGTGTGATGTGTTTACTTTCTTGCACTTTATGATGGTTTGATACTATTCTTATGGGTGTATGATGATGTGAATGTTTACATTTATTGCACTATATGATGTCATGAGATTTATATATACATATTATAGATTCTTTTCTTCGTATTATACATTATTTTATTTTACATGCTAACCCTGTAGGAGTAGAGTCATTTTTATTTTGTAAAATATAAATGTAAATGTCAAGATAAATAGAGTTGTAAATTGTATAGAGCTGTCAAAATCTTCAAGTAATTTGCTTATTAAAGAAATATAGAAGTCCAAAAGAAGTGATCCTTCTTCCTTTCAAGATAATAATCTTTTGAAATTCTATAGATTAAAGACCCGGAACTAGAAGACTTGAAGATAATCAAATAAGCAATTACATTTATAAAAACATGCATCATTATATATGTGTAGAAATCTAAGCTTGTTATTGGTGGAGCTTGACTACCTTTTCTTTTTTTGTAGACCCTGGTTTGTACTTTATAGTGGCATTTATTAGTCTTTCATATACAACATTATTCATTTCTATATATGTATTCATGGTTTGCAAAAACATTATGATTAAAAATCATATGTTTTTCTTAGGTTTCTTAGCGATGCATGTGTCTTTGCCTAGATATATATAATAGGATCGTAGGATTCTACAATATTTATACTTTTACACCCCAAAATTTTTATATATACTTGCATATATAGCATGTATTTAAATTTTTGTTATGTATATAAACCCAACACATAAGACTATGGCAAGAAAGTAATAGCCTAAGTGATAGGGCTATGTTAACTATTCCTGTTGGTATAGGTCCATTATGCTACTAGTTTTTCCATAGAAAGTGGAACATTCTAGTGTACATTAGTAGCACTTTAAAAGATTTAAATCTAGGGTAAAATCATTCCAGATTACCTTAGTTTAGGGCATTTAAACATCAGGTATCTTTAGAATCTTGATTAAAAATCTAAACAAAATTCCTTAATTCTTGTTTAAATAAGAGCTTATCCACCTTGCATATATTAGACCTAAATGAATAGTTTTAAATTGTTTAGGTGGTTAGTTAAAGTTTTAAGGATTTAAATATAGTGTGCACTCCAGAAAAACATAATTCCAATTTTGAATACACTTCCTTCACTTCCTCTTAGGAGGATTACCCTGAGTCTGTAATAAATTCATAACTTAAACCTAAACTCAACTTGATCTAAACTGATAAACCCCAACCTTATAATATAATAGAGCATTTCTAGGGTTATCCCTGGAATGTTAAGCACTCTCTACCATTAATTTCTTTATTTTGTAAAGAGCTTTTCAAACACTGAACCTTTCCTAGTTGATAGGTTTATATTTCAAATCCTTGATCTAAACCTTTATAAATCTAAAGAAGTTTAGTCTTCACTTTAATTGAGAGTTTTTGTTAAGATCAAATTGAGATGTAATTAATAATAGAGGTTTTCCTATATAGGGAACTTAGAACCTGATAAATAAATAAACCCTACTTTAGTTTGCGAGAGTAAGGGGAAAATCTCTAGATGTAAAGTCTTATCCTTGGTTAATTTTATTTTTAAAATGATAGTTTAATATCATTTTATCTTTCATGATTAATATATATTCTCTATATTGAGTTTGATTAAGAAAATAAACTCTATTTCTATTATTAAATTAATAGTGAAACACAAGTCTGCCTTTTGAGATGGTATGTTGTTAGTCGTGCAAAAGATGGTATGTTGTTAGTCGTGCAAATTTGATTATAGAAATATAAAGTATATCCAGAGGTACAATATATTTTTCCTTAAATTTTTTATTGACTCTACCAGGGACTAGTTTCTCTCTCTATCTTTAATGGTGACTAAATAATTATATATTGGTCATATACTGATGACGGATGTGGAGTGAGCTTTTAAATTGTATAAATATCTAGGGCTCTATTACCCCTAAATGATGCTTAAGTTTTGTTTAATATAAAAATAATAAAACCCTACTTAATATATGCAAGTATGCATGCCAAATCAAGTAATAAAGTGATAGAGTTGAGTGTCGAACCCAAGAGAAAGTATGCTTTCTTGCAACAAACTACTACTATTTACTCTAATTATAACAATTATCCTACTAAAATAAAAATAATAATTTTTAGAGATTCTATCCCTAAATAAAATAGTAAAAGTATTTGGATATAATATTTAATTAAAATGTTTTAGATTGATAAACTTAAATTGCATATCTTTTTGAATGAGACTCTTCATGGTAATGTGATTCAGAGCATATGCACCCCTAAATTTCTATCGAGCTTATAGGGGTGAAAAGGATATATGCTTACCTCCTAGAGTAATAATATCTCCTTAAGAACTTAGAATATTTTACATCCTATGCATAGGCAAGAAAACATCCTATCTCAATATGCTTGATTATTCTTACATTCCTCCATCGAGACTATAAGTCATACTAAATTTTAACTATATATATAGCCACTTTGTACATTAAATAAAGAATGAGATAATATTAAAAATATATTTTAATAGTTATGGAATAAGAGTCTTCATTAGTAGCCAACATGCATTTTGCATCATTAATCTAAAATAAGAGAATTAGCTAAACATAAGATGAATAACTAGCAAACTCATTTTCATTAAACTAATGGAAGAATAAAAATACAAGAGAGTGATATCACCAAAAAAGTTCAAATTATCTCTTCTACACTCGTTCTCTCTTAACTTATAGAGTTGCTTCAAGAAACATAGGCTAAAAACTTCAAATGATTGTATCTTATACTTCCCTAGCCTACCTTAGATTTTATTCTAAGAGGAAACTAGAGAAGTACTCTAAAAAAATTGAATTATACATAATTGATTGAACTCCTTCCAAAAATAGCATCATGAATATTTATAGAAAAAAAATAAAGAGTCATCTAGCTCTTCAGCACTTAAAAAATAATGGTATCATGGTGCCCTTAAAATGAACTAGCGGTTCGGCACTGGAACATCTGCATCGCCACAGTGCTCGCTAATGTGGATCAGTTATTTAATGAATAATCACAACTTTTCACTAAGAGATCATGGCCTTGGATGTTACATATGTAACACCACAATGTTGTTGATATTTAAGCGTTGTAGTGCTCAAATAGCAAAAATGGTGCTGATGCTTGAGAAATTATGGTGTCGTGACATTTGAAAATACAGAATTCAGTGCTACCAAGCTATTTTTATAATGCTACATAATAGGTAATGCGGTGGTACTGGATGTGTTATCATCGTAACACTTGTAAACAGAGAACTCAATGCTGCAATGTCCATTTTGTGGGACCTCAACAGTATTGAATATGTCACTACAATGTTATTTTTTCGGAAGCCACGGTGTTGTGGGATCCTTAGAATTTCTACCATTTTTAAGTTTTTTCTGCATAAAAATAACTAAAATAATACATTTTTATTGAAAATAAAATACATAAAATAATATATAATTTATACTTATCAAATTCTCCCCAACTTAAACTCATTCTTGTCCATAAGCAAATAAAGAAATCTATAATTTTGATTAATCAAATAACTAAAATAAAAATTAATAATTTAAAATTATTAAAATATAGAATAATATATCATGATCTAGAAGTAGTGGAAATGAACAAAGTTATAATTCTAGTTTGGATAAAATACTAACAATTATCCTAACCAGTTATCCTTATTATTGCTTAATTTAAATTTATATGTTATAAATATAATCATTGACTTTTAAATTCTAAATTGAATAATGTAGCTTATAGATTAGATGTGTTTGTAGTGAAATTAAATTTAATAAGTTTGCCAGCATTTGTACTAGTTCTCTTATCTTATACTTTGTGAATTTAAGTATATGATTATAGTTAGACTCTATGTTTTTATTTGATATCAATTTTTGATTATACTTATTTTCTTTTATTTTTTTAATTTCAAAAACTCTTTTCACTTTTATTTTTATGGAGTACATAGTTAATAATTTTGAATATTAGTTTTGCTTAAAATCCTATTATAATCTTAATGAGTTTAATGTAAAAATATAATAAGATTGCTATTCCAAATTCAGGTTACTTAAGATTTTGAATTTTAATCTACTTATATCTATTCTTTAACCCTAATTATTTTTTAATTCAAAGGTCAATATATAAATGTATAACTTATAAATTCAAGTTAAATCAATAATTTAGATGATCTAAGTTAGTTAATTATTAATTTTTCCAATCTATGAATAATAAAGTAGTGTTCATCTGAACTATAATCTAGAATTTTATTATTATCCTAATCTTATATATTTTAAATTATCATTTTTATTAAGGTTAATTAAATAATCAAAATGCATAGATATTAATGAAAGAAAATATAAAAATTTTGGCATACGAAAAATTTAATCAAATATAAATAACAACACACATAAACATTAATAAATACAGATGTTTTCATATGAATGATAGAGAAGTAAAAAATATGTGATACATATAAAACAATCACATAAAGTATAAGATAACTAGTTGATAAGGATCACATTAACCATCTGTTTGATTGAAAAAAGTGTTAAAGTTTTAAAAAGGTTAATTTTCTTTGGGAGAATTTAATTTTGGGAATTTCAATTTTAAAATCGAACACATCATTATGAATGATATATCGGCTCGGGAGGCAAACATATCATACTCTAATAGGTTCAAATTATAAAAATTTAGATTTATCCTGATTATCATAGTCAAACTCAGGAAAGAATCACATATGACACCGGGGGGTAAAAATTGAAATGTGATCGAGTGTTTGACTATAACAATCTAGATAAGAGATCATTATTTTTATAATCAAAGTTATGATAGTAGAACGACATAACTTTTTGGGGAAAGAAAATATTGTTCACTATCAGTATTTGAATATGATGATAATGATCATTAAATTTGATTTTCCCAAATATAATTAATTAAGGTTTTAAAAACTTGAATTTAAAAATTGATCTGGGTTTCTAAATCTCCTACGAGTGCAAGCTCTCATAGTTAATTACATCATAGGAAATCAAAATTTCTTATGAATACTCTCGATTAAAATAACGGTAGAAATTTTATTTTGATAATTTCAAGGTTTGATATCAAAGGAAGCGAGGTTGGAAATTCAATAGGGATTGGATCAAAATATAATACTTATTTCAGGAGGTCAAAGGAGAAAATGTAGGTGTTTGGGATTCTAAAATATTTCAGAAACACCCCAGTCTATCCTTAGTGTTGGGCTTGAATTTAAATTGAAAGATTTTTAAGTTTAAATTATTAATTTTATTAAAAAGTTGGGATTTAAATATCGGAGATTAAGGTCTTATAGCCGGAGCTTGCCTTAAATCCTAAATCTAAATTGGGTACTAAAAATTAGTGACCAAAATTTATCTAATGTAATATAAGATCTGGACTTATTCCAGCCTGGATTGGGCAGCCAACTAACCACCTAAGTGCTTTAAAATCATGAGTCCGGTCACTTATGAAGGAATGGTAGGGATATTTGATTAAGTTAAGTTTAAGGAATCGGGGCCGACATCTAGAGCAGATCCTAACTTCAAGAAAAAGCTACAAAACAAAATAAAAGAAAACCTAAGAGCCAATGGTTCCCTATTCTACTAATTACAAAAATCCCTAATAACATTCTAGGTCTGCTAGAGGACAGAACCCAACAAAGGAAGAAAAAAGATAATACTTTCAGCCCTATCTTCCTACCAAAAATGTCCAGCTTATCCCCTGAATTATCGTTCTTGTTAACCTGTAAGAAGATCAGATTACAAAACCAAAACATATAAAGAAAAAAATAGGCAAAATTGGAACATAGCAATATTAAAAGCCAAAAGGATACAAGATATATAGCATTCCAGTCATGATCAGCCATCCACAAACCAAAAAAAGGATTGATCATAAGAGTCACATTCCAGATGTTTAACCAAGGATCAGTATGATGCTTGCCAGTAAAGAGAAAAGCACACAATAAGTTAAACCAAAAGAGAATGCCCTACTAGGTATGATGAGTAAAAGTTTTGGTGGTACCGACCAACCAGGTCCCCAGAGAAGCAAAGCAGTAAAGAATAAGAACATCGCCATACTCAATAATAAACTCCTAGGTAAATTGAACGGAAAGCAAACCATCCAACAACGAGAGGGAAGAATTGACCGAAACAGCAGAAAATTGAATTGATGCAGCCCAGAGAAAAACCAAGCAGCATAAATTGAAATAAGCACCATAAGTGCAATTTCGGTTAATGCCAAAATCCTGAAGATATCCGCACCAAATTTGATAGTAAATCAACACAAGAACATGCTTCTTGGCCCTACTAAAGTAACCAATAGTGATCCCCCAAATCCCAAAAATTGTATAGGGAGAAGTCACACCTAACTCCATATGGTACATACAATAAAAGATTAGAAAGATAGCAAAAAAATAAAATAAACAAATCCACAAACAGTACTGGAGCTGTATAAGTACAGAAAATGAAAGCCCAATATAGTGCTGCAGGTGATGACCAAAAGATTAAAAATTAAACACTTCTAACATACGGGGTACCTAAACTGTCCAGCCTAGCAATGCCCAGCAGCCTGGGCAGGATAGAAGAACCCACAAATTCCATAAATTCAAGCAACTTACAACCCAACTTAGCTAAAAAGTCAGCAGCAGCATTCCCTTCCCTATAAATATGAGTTATAGAGAAGTTAATAGAGGATAACCACTGTTTAATCTCCCTGATAACGTAGAAATAAGAAGGATTAATGATACTGTTACTAGTGATAATTTACGACTCAATGCTTGAATTAAATTACATTTGAATAAAATAAAAAAGCTAGACTCGAACAACCTGCAGGGTTATCCTAAGTAATTATATTTAAATCATCTCAAGTAATTATATTTATCAAAATTAAAATGCTCAAATCACAACCACACTTGGCCATGCTCGTTTAATTTAAAGGAGGTCTTAGCATGCTTAGCACCTGCACAAAATATATTAATTTTAAAGCTTAATTTAATGCCCCCTTTTATTAGTTGCCCTGTACGAGTATGGCCATTTGCAAATAAATCATCCCTAACCTAGGGGTAAATTTAACACTCATTAAATCAATACACCGATTGCAATAATTAAATAAACAAACACATCAATCTATACTAGCAACTAGCATGTAGTGAAATCCATGAAAAACTCGATACACAATAAAAAGTAAACACCGATGTAGCCTAAGACCAGAGTTGGTTATTCTAAAAAATCATCTAAAGTGTGTGCGATAGGATGTGTAGTTTGGATATGTCATATGTAGGGCAATTGGTTAAAGTTGTTTGAAGTTTTGATTGGTTAAAGGCTTAAAGGATTTAAGTTTCAATTTAAGTATTAATGTCTTAAACTTGATTTTAAAGTGTGTTTTAAAGGTTGATTGATTACCACCTTTATTGCTCACCAAAACTATGAAGTTTATTTCACCTTCCTTGGGGCTAAGCTAATAGCCTCATAGGCCCGAGTTACCTAATAGTAATAGATATAATTAAGAGATTTGATTTGATTAAGGTTTAAAGGTTGATGAATTTTAATTAAGATTAATTAGTTGCTATTTTTAAAGTTGAATTAAGTTTTTTTGGATTTTTAAAATAATTATTAATTTTTTTAGAATTTGTTATGATTTTTAGAAGTTTAAGTATTTATTTGAATTTTTTAAAATTATTTAATTAGAGGGGTTTTAATGATTTGAATCCAAATGAACTCAAAATTTCTTAAAATTACCTCCAACGGTCAGGAATGAGCTAAGGATAGATTTTCAAGTGTTTAGAAATTTTTTGGAAGTTTTAATTATTTTTAATTAATTAAACTAATTAAATATTAATTTTTCTTTAAAAATAAATTAAACTTAACTTTAATGTCAAATTAAAGGGCTTTTAAATTTTTTTTTAAGTTAAGGATTAAATTCTGATTAGTTTGAGGTATGATATATAATTTTTGTATTTAAATTTGATTTATTAGATTTTCTAGAAGTTTTTAATACTTAATTAAAGAATTAATTAACTAATTATTTTAATGCTTTTTAAAATCAGTGAAAATTTTTCTATGGGCTGTATGTGTCACTAAGTTCAAATAATTTCAATTTCATGTCAATATGGGGTGTATCCTATTTTTAAGAATTATTCAAAATTCTCTAGACATGGGTTCTTAATTATTATCCTTAAGGTGATACTAAGTTTAAGTGGGTTCAAATCAATGTCACTAACCCTTAGCACATGTACAAATATAACACACAATCACAATCAGATCCTGATCTAAGAGAGCCTTAAAACTAGTGAGTGTGTCCATCCTAGACATGTAAAGAATTAAACATAGCACATATAATTAAAGACATGATTAGTGAACAATCAAGATATGATCGTTCACTAATCATCTCCCATCAATCCTATTCATATAGGCTCAATCTATGTTTAAAATTTAAAGAGATCTCTCAACACTAAAAAATTTAACATACATATATAATTTTAAGATAAACTTTTAATATATATATATATAAATTTATATATGAAAATATAAGTCTATAAACTTAAAACATAAAATATCATCAAAAGAATTTTTAAAAATTTTTTTTTAGAGATCCTCTGATTATTTAAAATAATTTAAAAATAAAATTTAAAATTTTAAAAAATATTTAATTTAATATTTAATTAAGTATTAAAAAATATTTAAAATAACTAAATAATTATAATTACTTAAGATAAATAAAGTTTTCAATTTTGAAAATAATTTTAAATTTAAATATTCAAAATTCTAAAAATTTGATGTATTATATTAAATTCTCTGATTTAATTTGAATTTCTTTTAAATTATTAAAATTTATGATAATTAAATGTATTTAAAAAAAATTTATAATTAATTAAAACATAAAATAATTTTTAAATTAAACTTAATTAAATATTAAATGTTTTCTAAAATTTTAAAATTATTTAAAATAATTTTATTTAAACTTTCAAAAATAATTTTTTTAATTTTAATTTAAATATTAATTAAATATTTAATTAATTAAAAATTATTTAAAATATAAAATATATCATAAATTAATTTAATTTTAAAATAAGATATTTTAAAATAATTATTTTACTATTTAAAATATTTTAATATAAATTCATGATTTTTTTGAAAATATTTAATTAATTAAATATTAAGTAAATATTTAAGTAATTAAATAATATAAATTACTTAAATTATATTAAATATTTAAATTAAATTTTAATTTAGAATATTTAAAATATATTTTATAATTAATTAAAATGTTTAAAATGAAATAAAATATTTAAATCGATATTAAATTAAATATTAATTAAATATTAAATAAATTTAAATAATTCAAACTATTTAAACTAATTTGTTAAACATTTTAAAAAATAAAACTTTAATTTAAAATAATCAAAATGTTTTACTGATTTAAATAATAAAAAATAAAAAATATTTAAAATTTTGAAAGTATTTAAATTAATATTTAGTTAATTATCAATTAAAAACTTAAATATTTAAATAATATAAATTATTTAATTTATATTTAGTATTTTAAAGTATTGTTTAAAAAGAAGGTTATATACGTAAATTAAAATATTTCAAAATGAAATTATTGATTTTTAAAATAAATAAGTTAATATTAATTTTATATTAATTAATCATTAAAATATGGAAATTTATTAATAATATTTAAAGAAAATATTTTTAATTAACATAAAAAAATATCTTAAATATTTATCTACAAATTTATAACATATTTCAAAATAAAATTTTAAATTTCATAAAATATTTTTAATCATTTTTAATTAAATATTAATTTAAAACACTTAATATTTAATATTTAAAATAATTTAAAATATTTTTTAATATTTTGGATTAATATTAATTTTAAATTAAAGTATTTAATTTTATAAAAATTTTAATATATAATATGCATTTTTATGATTTAAAAATAATTTTTAATAATTTTTTAAAAATTTTTAAATTTAAAATGATTTAAAATATAATTAAAAATGATTTAATTAAAATGTGATGCGGGGCCTACGTCCGCCTAGGATTCATCAGATCCTAAGTCGCAATGGGGGCCAATCTTTGGCAATGATTATGCCACTACACAATCATCACCATATGATTGGAATGGACGTGGGACCCATGTGCTTTTGACTTATCCACGTTAGTGTCCCATTGTAACTGTTGGATCTCCACGGTTTTGAAACGAGTAGCTGAGTTCATGCTGGATGAAGGAAATAATCAAGTGATTAGATCCACGATTTACCTGAGCCATGGAACGGCGTGATTAGAGCTGTTGATCTCAAGATCAACAGCTAAAAAAACATGCAGTTCATGCACAGCTTAACCGAAACCCTAAACTCAAGAAATGGCTCTTTCTCTAAAACCAATCAATGAAATTGAATTAAATTTTAAACTCAGATTACCCTAGTGAAAAGAAATGTTAGGGAAGTGTTTACATGGTTTGAAAAGCGCTTAATGAAAAGTTATTTTAAACTAAGTGTTCTAACCTAGGGTTTAGGATTTTGAGAGATCTAACAATTTGATTTTGGTGTTTAAGGTCTCTTTGAATTTGTAGTATGTCCCAGATTAATCCCCTTGAAGATGCGAATAGTTGAGGATGCCTAGATTGCATGTTATAAGGCTTGGATAGAGTATAGGCTAGGTTCATCTGAGATTTTGCCATTGGTAAGGCTTGACCAATGGGTTTTGACTTAGAAATTGTTGGGAAATGTCTGGGGAGTTAAAATAAAATTAGTTTTGGTCTGGAGGAGTAGAGGGTAGAGAGATAGAGCTAGGGTTTAGAATGAGCTCATTTTGAGGGGTTTTGCATATTCAAACATCCCAGCCTATCATGGATGGCTGGGATTGATTCAGGACACTCCTATATGTTTGACACATGGCTTTGAGTTGTTGGAAAGGCTGGAAAAAGGATAGCTCAAGGACATGAGGTGTAAAGGCCTTATGTCCTTTTATGAGCTTTTGGGCCCACTTGGGCTACTTAAGGCTTAAACTAGGAATTAAGGAAGGATTAAGAAACTTCTAGATGGTGTTAAGATTATTGGAATTGCTGTGTTTGAAGTAGATTAGCTTAAGTAAAGATCTTGACCACTTCAAGGATTGTTTGACCACCCATTGACTATTTAACCAGTCAATGGGCCAATGGGTACTGAGGTGGCATCTAGGTGGCTTTATGAATTAGCTAGAGTGGTTTGGAAAAGACTTAAGGCTAATAGGTTGAAGCTTGAATGCATGAATGTGAATGGAAGGAAATTTGACCAAGTCATCAAGGGTTGACTTGGTCAAAATAACCATGGCTTGATTTATGATGGGTTAGAGAATGTTAAAGGCATCAAATGAAATAGGTTTGAGGCACTTGAATTAATGGGAGTAGATTTAAAATGCATGAATACATAGGTTACAGAGTTTAACTAGGACTTGGTATTTGACAAAGTCAAAACCTGAAGTATTTGACTCATGATGTGGCCCAAATACATTTGAATCAAGCATTGGAAGTAAACTTGATAGCTTGAAAGTTTGGAGAAACCTGAATCATATATTTGGAGTGATTTGACTCAGATGGGTCAATTTAGACTAGACTTAGGTTAAGTTGACCAGGTCAACTGTTGACTAGGTCATGATGACCAGTTCAACCCAAATCATCAGGGGAATGTTCAAGGAAGTTTGAATGAAATTTGAATGCATTTAGAAGTTGATTTAATATAAAAATAGCTTAAGGGTTGATCTGGTCAACCCAGGTTGACTTGGTTAACCAGGTTAACCAAGGGCTAGGGTTTGGGCTTGACAGGTTTAATTTGATGTTTTGAGACCAATGGAGGTGGTCTCACAGTCTGGATTTGTCATTTGAGTGGAAATGGCCAATTTGACCCTTAAAGGGCATTTGGGATAACCCGGGTTAACTTGGTTAACCAGGTTGACTTAGGGCCTAGGTCTGGGCTCAACAAACTTGAAATAATATTCTAACACAACTGTGGTCCCAAGATTTGGAGAAGCCATTTCAGTCAAATTGATTTTTTGGATCCTAAAGGTCTTGTTTGGTCAACCTAGGTTGACCCAAGGGCTGGATCTTGGTCCAACAGAATTGGTTTGACATTTGAAATCTGTTGGAAGTGGTCTCATACAAAGAGGAGGCCATTTGGTTAGAATTGACCGTTTAAACCTTTAAGGGATATTTTGATCATTTTGACCCCAAGTCAACTAGGGGTCAAAGTGGGTCCACAAAAATATAGTTCAATGCTTAAAAAGTAATAATCAAGGGTCTGAATATGATTAGAGCCTTTGGAGAAGGCTCTAAGGTCAAGATCCACTAGGTGGGAGATCTAGTGGCATAGGCCGAAAATATTTGAATGTTTTATATCCTTAGAATTGTAATCCAGTTTCTAAGGTTAAAGGCCTCAAATTGAGCTCAAATTTCGCGAGTAGACCCTAGGGAAATGCCTAATTAATATGTAATTGACATATCATGAATCATGGGTCATTTGATTAGGGTTTAAAGTGTTTGAAAAATTATTAGAAAAGGCTTTCAAGATAGGGCCTTTGAATCTTGGATTTTGGTCTGGAAATTTGGATTTGAACTAGATTTTAGATTTGATTGATTAAGTTTTGAATTATTCAAACCAATAATAATTATTTGGATGATTATAATTGATTGAATAGGATTGAATTTAGATTGAAAAGTTATTTGAAAGCTGGATTGAGGTATAGGCTAGAGTCTGGGTAAGTTTAAGTCTTAAATTGACTTGAGGTCTAGGCTAGCTTAAGATGTGGATTGATTTAAGGTCTGGACTGATCTGGGGTCTGAGCTGGTCTAGAATTTGGATTTATCTAGGATCTGGATTGATCTAAAACCTAGATAGGTCTGGAGTCTGGACAGATCTTAGGGTCTTGGTAGATTTGGGGTTTGGATTGATCTGGAGTCTAGGTTAATCTATGGTCTAGATTGATCTAGGCTCTAGATGGATCCTACGGCTGGATTGGTCCAAATGACCTCATACAAAAAATGAGTTCAACACCATCTCTATGTATTGGCTCGTAAAGCCAAAACTATAGTTATTACATCATTATAACAATCATTCACATTTCTAAAATCTCACCCAAAGAAAAAACTAAAAATAAAAGTAGTATTCACAAATATATTAAAATACACAAAATAAAGACTCCTTATATGAATATTCAGGATTTGTCTTATTCTTAATTCTTCTCATCCAAATGGTTTCAATCTATGACCATTAACCTTAAAGAGTTGAAAAGTCTATTTATCTTGAATCCTTATGGCAGCATTAGGATATATTCCAATGATAGTAAAAGGGCTAATCCATCCAAATTTAGTTTTTTCATGGTAATATTTCTTCCTATAATAAAAAAGGAAGACATATTGACTAGGAAAAAATTCATGATCTAAAACTCCACATGCATGTATCTTCTGTATCTCTGTATTATAGATGTTTATATCTTCATTAACTTTATTTCTTAATTCATGAAGTTTATCAACTATTATAAAACTCTTGATATTTAGAATAAAGAAATAATCTTCATTCTTTAAGCATACTTTACTTCTTTTTGAAGATGAATGCTTTCATTTCTTTCCACCCATGGATTTAAAATTCAAGAAGAGAAAGGAAGACACTCATAAATACTATACTCAAGATAGATTGATGAGGATAAAAAATAATACCTTTAACTTACCCTTTTTTATAAATTTCATAATCACAAAAGCACTAAAATTTGAATGTTAAACCATTGTGGTATGACCAAGTGCAACGGCACTATAAGCAGCGCTGCAGCTCTCCTTTCACTCTTATAATTTTTTTAACTAATAACTACTACTGCTAAATTCAATCTACCAAGCACACAATAAATTAAAAGCTAGGTTACCTCCCATATAGTGCAAAATTTATATTCTTCAGTTAGACTTTTCTAGATAATCAATTTGGTTGGGCTACATTACTACTTATATGCAAATATTATCACTTTGAAATTTTTATTTTTCTTTTAGGTTAACTTTAGCATTACTTGATAATGGTCCAAGAGGTTAACTACTAACTAAAATTACAAGCTGACTTAATTGAGTTTCCAAATTTTTTATAAAAGCTGCTTGATTTTACAATTGAATTCCTAACTGCATAACTTTATCTTTCAATGGTAATTTTCTACTTCTAAACTAATTGCTTTGATTAAATATGGAGGATATGCAAATTTAGGATTAACAGCATGTTGTTGAGGATTATTCTAATTTACTCCTTGATTATTCTAACTAGAATTCCATTAATTAATCCAAACAATATTATTTGACCAATTAAAATTATGATGGTTACTCCAACATGAATTATATGTATTTAAGTAGGGATTATTTTATCTTTCAATCAAATTAATATTTTCAATCCCTTACACATTACTATTTTCAATTACTTTTGATCCTCTAATTGCATAGATAATTTAGTTTTAAATTCTTCATTTTATATTATTGTGCTAATCTTCTTAGAAATTGCTGCAACTTGTGTGGCTAAATTTATAAAGCATTAGATTCATATACTCCTGCTACTCACTTAGGATTTACCCTATCAGCAGGCCACTAAAAATTATTAGTAGCCATTATTAATTTATATGCTTCCTCAAATGGCTTTGATATTAACAATCCTTCAACTGCAGCATCTATGATTCCTCTAAGAGATCCTACTATTCCATTATAAAATATTTGAATAACTAACCAATCATGTAAAGCATGGTTAGGACATTTCCTAATCATTTCCTTAAATCTCTCCTAACTCTCATAAATCAATTCTCCTTCAAATTGGATAAAAAAAGTGATATCATTTCTAAGTTTAGTAGACTTTGAAGGTAGGAAATACTTAGTAAGAAACTAATGAGCTAACTCATTCTAAGTGGTTATAGGGCCTGGGGGTAAAGAATTTAACAACATCTTAGCTTTATTTCTAAGAAAAAATGGAAATAATCTAAGTATAATGGTGTCAGTAATAACATCATCACTGACACCATTATACTTAAATATTGCACAAATTTCTAAGAAATTAGCTAAGTATAAATTGGGATCTTCAATAGGAGCTCCCCCAAACTAGGAATATTAAATCAATTGAAATGTGATAGGTTTTAATTCAAAATTATTAGCTTGGATCATAGGTTTATTAATACTCTGATGAATTGTGTCTACTAATTGGTTGACAAAATTCCTAAGAGGTTTAGAATGATCTTGATCTAATACAGGTTTATCCATTTTTACAATCTTTTTGGTCTTCAAATTTTTGAAAGGGTTCTTTCAATTTCAGCATCAAATAACAAAGGTTCCTTTCTATGTATATAACACATATAGCCATAAATATGCATTCAGAAAATAATACATATAAAAAAAGATACAAGTAGGTCTAATTATAAAATTAATTCAATATGATGAAAATTATAAAAGTAAATACTTCCGTGGAAAGGGCACCAAAAACTTGATGGGAGCTATGGAGTAAACTTTTGAATTGTATAAATATCTAGAACTCTATCACCCCTAAATAATACTTAGATTTTCTTTGATATTAAAATAATAAAATGCCACTTAATATATATAGGTATACTTACAGAATCAGCTGATAGAGTGATAGAGTAAAGTATCAAATTTACGAGAAAGAATGCTTACTTGTAATAAATAACTACTATTTACTCTAATTGTAATAATTATCCTACTGAAATAAAAATGATAATTTTTGAAGATTCTATCACTAAATAAAACAACAATATTTAGATAAAATATTTACTTAAAGTATTTTGAATTGATGAGTTTAAATTACATATCTTTCCAAAAAAAACTCTTCACGATAATATGAATCAGAGCATATGCATCCCTAGATCTCTATCAAGCTTGTAAGGATGAAAAGGATATCTACTAATCTCTTACAATTATAATATCTCCTTAAGAACCTAAAATATTTTACATCCTATGTTTAGGTATGCAAACATCTAATCTCAATACTCCTGGTTATTCTTGTATTGCTCTGTCGAGCCTATACATCACACTAAATTTTAATTACACATATGACCATTATGTGTAATAAATAAAGAGTGGGATAATATTGAAAATATCTTTTAACAGTTATGAAATAAGAGTCTTCATCAGTACTCAACATATATTTTATATCATCAATCCAAAATAAGAGAATTAGCCAGATATTAGATGAATAACAAGATAAAACATTTTTATTAAACTCATGGAAAAATGAAAATATAAGAAAGTGATATCACGAGGAAGGTTCAAACTATCTTCTCTACACTCCTTCTCCCTTAACCTACAAGGTTGCTTCAAAAAATATAGACTAAATACTCTAAATTATTATATCTTATACTTTTCTAGACTCCATTAGATTTTACTCTAATAGAGAACGAGAGAAGTACTCTAAAAAATACTGAATTTTACACAAGTGATTGAAATCCTTAAAAACATAATATCATAACTCTTTATAAAAAAGCATAAAAAAGCATCTAGCATTGCGGCACTTAAAATAATGTCACGGTGGCACCGTTAAAGTGAAATAGTGCCTCAACATTGGAACTTCTACAACATCATGGTGCTCGCTGAAGTGGATTAATTATTTAGTGAACAATCACATCTTTTCATTAAGAGATTGTGGCCTTGGAAGTTATAACTATAACACTGTAATACTGTTGACATTCGAATGCTACGGCACTCAAGTAGCAAAAATGGCACTGAGGCATAAGTAATTATGGTGCCGTGGCATTTAAAAATAGAGAATTTAGCACTATCAAGATGACTTTTTGATGCTACCGCGGTGGTAATGTTGTGGCGCTAGATGTGTTACCATCACAGTGCTTGCAAATAGAGAACTTAGTGCCAAAATGTCCATTTTCTGGCACCTTGACAGTATTGAATTTTGTGTTGTGGTGTTATTTTGTTGTACGCTCTGACGTTATGGGCTCCTTAGAATTCCTACCATTTTTGAGTTTTTCCTGCATAAAAATAACTAAAATAATATATTTTTATTAAAAATAAAACACATAAAATAGTATATAATTTACACTTATCATTGTTGCAAATCTGGATTCAAGGATTATGATTTTGATGATAGCAAACATGTCTGTTTTTTTGAGTGCCAAACCTTTCAGGTTCATAAGATCAATTGCAATTTAAGTCAGCTTAAGATCGAGTCAGTCTGTTTAGGTATTAGGTTCAATGTAATTTTTTTACCTTTCTTGAGTCAAGTGTAATGTAATGGATCCTCAAGCGAAGTAACATTACACACACACACTCAGGGGGAGAGTTTTAGTGGGTTAGAGTTTCTATTCAAAATTTTGTTCATATCATCCTAGACGATAGTCATATCATCCTGTACGATCCATTAAAAATAAAAACTCTAATTAGGGCAGCCATGTTAAGTCGGTATAATTAAGCAAATTGTCCTGGATAATACTCCCATCATACATGATGATATGCCTAAATAAGAAATTCCTAATCGCTAGACTAAGTTAGGTAAGTTTTTATTTTTAGTATTTTGATCTGATCATCCTGGACGATACGTGCATCATCCTGGATGATTCATTACAATCATTTCTAAATTAGTCAAGTGATTCAGGAAAGTAATTAAGATTTGATTGTTCGATCATATTATCTTGGACGATCGCAAGATCATCCTGGACAATCACTTAAAAATCCCTATTATCTAGTGTATTTCACCTGGATGACCCGAACAGTTTGTCGGACGATACAACTATTTTTGAACTAATTATACAGGATATATATCATGAGCAATCAAGTCATTTTGAAATCATCCAGTGTAGTTGTCCTAGATGACCCGAACAGTGTGCTGGACGATATTGGGCACTGTTAAATTAATCGTACATGATGATATACATATCATCCTGGACAATAATGTCATTTTCTTGTGATCATCTAGGCTTTTGTCATGGACATCCCAAACTATCTTCTGGATAATATTACTGATTTAAACTAATCATCCAGGATAATCGTAGAATCATCCCGAACGATCTGAATAAACTTTGTCTTCTAATCGTCCAGAGGAACCAGATCATCCAGGCCAAAAGGGACTAATTTACACTAATCATATTGGATAATTGCTAGATCATCCTGGACGATCTTTGATGGCAAGTTGAAATTTAGGGCTATTTTTGATCCCTTCTATTTAAGATCTTTTTCTTGCTACTGTTGAAATATCTTTTACCACTATCCTTTCTTGGGAGAGCTTTCAGAGAGAGAGAGGGAGAGCTTGGGAAAGAGATAGAATCTTGTGAGGGGGCGTTTGTGAGGTGTTCACAAAGGTTACTCCAAGAAAGGATTCGAGTCATCATCTCTAATCATTGTCCCTTATCCCTTGGTGCTCTGAAGGAAGGATTATCCACAAGAAGATCAAGGTTCTCTCCTACTTCAGGAGGAAGTGAAATGAGGTAAGGTTCTCTTCCTGCTTCAGGAGGAAGCAAAAGGAGTCTAGGTTCTCTGCCTCACCAGATTGGTGAAAAGGAGTTTTATAAAGGCTTCTCCGCCTTGCTGTGGGAGTAGAAGGAGAGCCACTTTATTTTAGTGCAATACCTAGAGGTGAGGCTCCGGGGAGTGGACGTAGGTCAAGTTGACCAAACCACTATAAAATCTGGTGTGTTCTTTCTGATTATTTTCTGCACTTTACTTTTATGTTGATGATAGTGTGATTGAAGTTATTTTTTGTTTTATTAAATATCTACACATCATCGCAAAATTGTATTTATTTTAAAATATTCAAAAAGGTTTCAAAATAGGTTTTTTGCTCACAAATTTTTAAAACTAATATTTCACCCCCCCCCCCCCCCCCCCCCTCCCTCTTGGTTAGCCTTGGGCTAGTTCTTAAGGGCTTAATATCCCTAACGAACTTTCAAGTGTTTTAAGAGCAGGATTCATAAAATCAAGTTTTGAAAAACTTTTGAATTTGATCCATGGCTAACTTATGTAATAGAAATACTATTGAAGGGTATTCCATTACTAGACCACCCTTGTTTGATAACATACCTTTTAATTTTTAGAAATCTTACATGTCCACCTTTTTACAATCGATTGATTATCGTATGTGGATGCTTGTTAAAGATGGTCATAATGCACCGTTTAGACTTGTTAGTAGTGTTAAAACTGAACTTCCTTTTACTGAATGGACTCATGATGATTGTGACTTAGCACAACTAAATACAAAATGCTTGAACTATTTTTTCTATGCTTTAAAATCTGAGGATTACATGCGTGTCTCTACTTGCATGACTGTTAAAAAAATTTAGGATAGATTATGCATTACTTATGAAGGCACATCAGAAGTTAAGTAATCTTGGTTGAACATCTTGCTTCACAACTATGAACTCTTTCGCATGAAATCTAGTGAGTTTATATATGAAATGTATACTAGGTTTACACAGATTGTCACCTCCCTGATGCATTAGGAAGAGAACTCACCAACTATAAAAAAATTAATAAAATCTTGAGATGTTTTCCCTCTTCCTATGATGCCAAGATAACTTCTATCACTGAATCCAAGGATTTAAATAATTATTCTATTGATAACTTACTTGGATCACTAATTGCTTACGAGCAAGGATTGAACCAAAGGTAGCTTGAAGCAGGTGAGAAGAAGAAAAGAAAACTGTGGCGCTGAAGGCCAACAATATAGAGACATATTCTTTTGGATCTGGAAGTGATGATGTTGCCTTAATCACCAGGCAATTCAAAAGCTTTCTAAGGAAGAAATACAAGAACTATAAAAAATGGAACAAACATAAGAATAGTAAAAATTCTAAAGTTTCTTATGATACAATTTATTTTGAATGTAGGAAGTCAGGACATATAAAAGCTGATTATCTTACACTTAAGGCTCACCCAAGCAAGGAGAAGGGTGAGGAGAAACCTAAGTTCAGGAAGGACAAGAAAAGGATTCAAAAGGCTTTCTAGGCGGATTCTACATCTGACTCCTCTGAGACTAAAGCTGAAGAGGAGACTACAAACTTATGTTTGATGGCGGATGAGCATCGTGGTCAGTCTGACCAAGAAGAGGTATGTGAACTGACCTACGATCAATTATTTAAAGTATATGAAAAAATCCATTCATCATATAGAAAACTTATGAAAACACATGCTAGCCTAAAATTGGAACTCCTGAACCTGCAAAAAGAGCATGAAGTTTTACTTAAAGATCATTCCACACTTGATAGTAATCACAAGTTATTTCTTGATGAATTTGATGAATTAAACAAAAAGTAATCTGAATTAATTATTAAGCATGATTCTTTGAAAACATCGCATGCTGATTTAGAAAAGTATTTAAAAAACTAGACAACATGATATTGGATTTAGTTAATAGTGAGCATGCATTGAAATTTGAAATTGTAAGTCTTAAGAAGAAAAATGAATTTCTAACTGTAAAAATTAGTGCATTTGAGAATAACAAAATGCCTCCTACATTTACACAATTTTATAAACCTCCATCACTTGAAGAATCTCATTCAAAATCATCAAAACATGCATCATTCAAACCTAGGAAGAGACACTATCACCCCCGTAGATTAGTTAATCCTTTTCCTGGCATTAGATGTTTCTCATGTGGCATGTTAGGATATATCTCCCACACCTACACTGTTCATCATAGTACACATTGGGTGTGGAGGCCCGAATTATATAATTCACAGTATAATACACATGCATTACATTCTTCTTTCCATAAGAAGGAACTCAAACTTATTTGGGTTCCTAAATCTAATATTTGATGATTTTGTAGGGGTGCTCTCACACAAGATCTTGTGAGAGTATGTGGTACCTAGATAATGGATGCTCAAGGCATATGACTAGGGATGTAAATCAATTCATTTTGCTAGAGGCCAGGGTTGGAGGCACGGTCACTCTTGGAGACAACACCACTAGGAACGTGGTGGGCACAGATATAATTAGAAACTCTAAGAACCTTTTAATTGAAAATGTTTTGCTTGTAGATGGACTGAAACACAATTTGCTCAGCATCAGTCAACTCTATGACAAAGGGTTCAACATCAAGTTCCTGGCAAACACTTGCATTATCAGCTTAAATAGTAATACTATTTTGCAGGGCAAGAGGATTAATAACATTTACATGATTAATTTAAATAACATTGAATGTGCTGCTTCATTTTGCTTAAAAAACTACTGCTGATGAGTCTTGGCTATGGCATAAGAGGTTATATCATGCCAACATGAAAACCCTTAGAAGAGTAACCCAAAAGGACTTAGTTAGAGGTGTCCCCAAGCTTAAGTTCACTAAGGACCACTTATGTGATGCCTGTCAACTAGGGAAATAAGTCTAATCCTCTTTCCACTCTAGTAAGTACATCAACACCTCTAGACCTTTAGAAGTCCTTCACATGGATTTATTTGGACCCATTAGCACTGCCAGCTTAGGGGGAAAGTCTATGGATTTGTGATTGTTGATGACTACTCGAGGTTCACTTGGATTAGATTTCTATCACATAAAGCTGAGATATTTGATGAATTTAAATTGTTCTCCACTTGGATTCAAAAAATGTTAGGTTATAAGAACTTGACCATTCATAGTGATCATGATGGAGAGTTTAAAAATGTGAGATTTGGAACTTTTTGTGAGGAGCAAGAGATTAGCCATAACTTTTTAGCTCCGAGGACCCCTCAGTAGAACGGGATAGCTAAAAGAAAGAATAGGACCTTAGTGGAAGCTGCTAGAGCCATGCTTATTGAGTATTCACTTCCAAAATACTTTTGGGCAGAAGTGATGAACACAGCCTGTTATGTGTTAAATAGGGTAAATGTTAGATCCAAACTGAATAAGACACCCTATGAGATCATTTAAGGGTAGAACTACAAACTTGTCCCACCTCCATGTCTTCGGTTGTAAGGTCATCATTCTTAATAATGGGAAATCATCCTTAGGAAAATTTGACCCCAAATCTGATGAAGGAGTGATCTTAGGATATTCAAGTGTGGGGAAATCCTTTAAGGTATTTAATAAGAGGATATTGGTGGTGGAGGAGACTACTCATGTGGTGTTTGATGAATCTAATCCTAAGGAGTCTAGAGCTGAGGAAGAAGATGAAATAGGAGAGATTACCTAAGGAGTAGAAACTGCAAATCTGGAGGAAAGGGTGAAACCTGAAAATAATTTTCCTAGAGATTGGAGATATTTTTCGAGTCAACCTAAAGAACTGATCTTAGGAGATCCTTCTGAAGGTATTAGAACTAGGCATGGACTTAGGAAGGAAGTAAACCATTCTGCCTTTATCTTAATGACTGAACCCACCAACATTAATTAAACCCTTTCTGATGAATTTTGGATCTTTGCTATGCAAAAAGAACTTAACCAATTTATGAGGAATGATGTTTGGAAGTTAGTAGAATGACCTAAGAATCAAAGTGTATTGAGAACTAAATGGGTCTTTAAGAATAAAATGAATGATTTTGATGTGGTGGTTAGGAATAAGGCAAGATTGGTGGCTAAGGGGTACAACCAAATAGAAGGGATTGATTTTGAGGAGACCTTTGCCCCTGTAGCTATATTGGAAGACATTAGAGTGCTACTAGCCTTTGCCTGTTATAAGGGATTTAAGCTTTTTCAAATGGATGTCAAGAGTGCCTTTGTAGAGCAACCCCCAAGTTTTGAGAGTTCCCAATATCCAAATCATGTTTACAAATTAAAAAAGGCTGTATATGGATTGAAATAGGCACCCAGAACTTGGTATGAGAGGCTTAGCACATTCTTACTAGAAAAAAAGTTTGTTAAGGGGAGTGTAGACACCACCCTTTTTCTGAGAAAAATAGGAGATGATTTGCTCATTGTACAGATCTATGTTGTTGATATACTGTTTGGATCTTCTGATCAAAAGTTATGCGATGATTTTTTTAAAATAATGAGTTAGGAGTTTGAGATGAGTATGATGGGAGAATTATTATACTTTTTGAGGTTTAGCATAAGATAAATGGATGATGGAACTTTTATCAATCAATCAAAGTACATTAAGGATATCTTGAAGAAATATGAAATGGATAAAGTCATGCTAATAAATACTCCCATGAGCTCCATTGTTCAGCTAGATAAAGATTTAAATAGAAAATTTATTGATCAAAAGAAGTATAAAGGAATCATTGGTTCACTTCTTTACTTGACTGCTAGCCGACCTGATATAATATTTAGTGTTTGTATCTGTGCTAGATTTCAAGCTGATCCTAAAGAATCCCACCTGATTGTAGTTAAGAGAATACTTAGACATCTCTTAGGGACCTCAAACTTAGGAATATGATATCCTAGACACAGTACTTTTTTTGAGATTATCGAATATTCTGATTCTGATTTTGTAGGATGTAGAGTGGATAAAAAGAGCACTTCTGGAATTTGCCAATTTATAGGACAGTACTTAGTCTCCTGGTCCAGTAGAAAATAAAACTCTATTGTACTTTCCACTACTGAAGCTGAGTATATTGCCTTAAGAAATTGTGTGGCCCAAGTCCTTTGGTTGAAGAAATAAATTTTGGATTTAGGATTACATGTGGGAACAATTTCAGTTCTATGTGATAACACCAGTGCCATCTGCATCTCTAAGTATCCTATCCAACATTCAAGAACCAAACACTTTGACATAAGGCATCACTTCATTAGGGACCATGTGACCGTAGGGGATATTGAGCTACACCATGTAGCAACTGAAAATTAACTGGCTGACATCTTTACTAAACCACTGGCCTTTAACTCAATCAGTATTCCATTGGGTGTGATTGGCATAAATACATGAATCTAATGATTGTTGATTTCTGAACTTTCTATTTTTCATTTTTTTAGGTTTTTGTTTGATTTGATTATCTGTTTCTTTTTAGATCTTTTATTTTCCTACTATTTTTCATTGGTTTGATTTGCTTATTGGATTTGGTTATTTCTTTTTATGAGCTTTCTTCTTAGATTTTGATTTACTATTTATTTTGTTTATAATCAGATAACTGCTCACTACTGCTGATAAATTAGATTTCTGATTAAGAGTTCTGCCTTGTTTCTGTTTGAAAGCTTGTAAGCAATGATTTACTCCTCTGAAATAGTTAAAGGGAAGAAACATTGATGATTATTTCTCTTCCTTTAATTTCTTTAATGGTGTACTATTCTTTTTGAGTAGAAATCTTTTTCAAAATTAAAAAGGCTGGACTTTGAAATTGAGATTTGTTTTCTCTTCCTATAGTAATCTATCTCATATGAGTAGTGTTCCAAATCATTGAAACACTTTCATGTTTTCTTAATCAAGTGGTTGCATTTATTATATGAGAATGATTCTATTTTGTGGATTACCGTTCCTTATCTAAGAGAGTGAGTCTTGTCTTCTTCTCTTATATCTGGAAAATAATCTCACAACTGAGAATCTTTTAAAGATTTTGAAAGAAAAGGAAGCTTTTAAAAGATGCGTAAAGTATGCCAATCAACAGAAAAAAGAGGTACCAAATGAGCCCAATAAAAGATGTGTAATGTTCTCCACTAAAATTGAAAAGATACACATGTGTATCAAAAATCAAAAGGTGTGCAAAGTGCACCAAATAATTAAAAAAGAGGCATAAAATAAGCCCACAAAGAAAGAAGCTTCCTCCTTTTTCAGATCCTTAAAAAATCTTAGAAGAATTCATGTGCCACTTAATATATTCAAATGCTTGAGGTGAAATTCATGATTTCTAATTCACTGATTTGCAATACTATCATATCAGATATGTTTTTCTAGAATGAGGTATGAAAGGATCTGGTTTCTTATCTAACTTCTTTTTTTTTGAATTGGATTTTGTTTCAATGGAATTTGAACTTGTATGGTGTCCGAGGTAGGAGTTACGAAAATTGATTTTTCAACTTTTCTGGATTTCAGCTCGTCGATTTCTTTTATTGGCTTTTGAATTAAAAATTAAGGAAAAATTCTAATTTACTGGAGCAGATCGATTTCAAAAAAAAAGTGTGGTTTTTGTGTTATTTCTTCATTTTTATTTTTCTATTTTTCCTTTTCTTTGGTTTGTTTTTGATTTTTTTTAATGATTTTTTGGGTCCCCTGATCATTCCTCTCCCTCGTTCATTTTTTTCACTTTTTATTCGCATCATCCTGGACGATCCTAACATCGTCCTAAATGATATGATCAAAACATCCCCATCTTGATCCACCGTCTGAGCTAAACTAATTATTGGTGATCATCCTTGATGATACACCTCATCATCTTGAACAATCCATGTGGCAGCAGTTGGATGATATAAATTTGGCCCGTCCAATTCATTTATTACATATCATCCTAGATGATCCACCTAATCATCCTGGATGAGGCTTTTCATCAATGGTCGTCTAGCATGACTCCTCAGGACGATCGCCTGTGTCTAATCGTCCTGGATGATATTTGATCATCTTGGATGATCCGATAGCCTTTTTGACCAATCATCCTGGATGCCATTATTGCTACCTATCATCTTAGATGATCTTACAATCGTCCTGGATGATATGGCTGATTTTTATTTAAACAGCTAGTTTAAGCCATTATTTCACCACACTTTCCTTTCTACTCTCATATAATCCTCTTCTCATGGCTGGTGGCAAGAGATTTAGGCAATAGGGTGCTAGTTCCTCCCTGGGGAATATCGATCCCCGCTTTCCTGATGCAGTGGATCAGGCTGCCTTCCAGCACTATCTCGATGTGGGGATTACTCAGTCGAAAATTGTGAATCCACGCATTCTCAGATATCTGGTTCTGGACCTTTTCACACACACCTCCCTCACTTTTTATTCTGACACTGGCTTTTCTATTTAGCACTGAGCTTCTCTGTGTTTTCTTTATAGATCTTCACATCGATTCTGCTTACACCACCCTTCACTCTTATGTTAATCACCGCCCCGTAGAATTAACCACCCAGGACTTTCATGATATTTTCCAACTGTCCATTACTGGCGATAAACTCCATCTTTTGTCTTTGATCCTGACTTTAACTGGAGTGTTTCCAATCACTTTCTTAGGAACACTAATTCCCCATACCATGATAATGCCTGCTCTTTCTTAGTCAAGGATGCTAGAATAATCCAGCATGTCCTTTGCTCCTCTATCATTTTAAAGGCTGGGGACCACATCCACATTACCCCCTTGCTCTCCATGACTACCTATTACATCATGGCCCATCGTAAATTCAATATAACTGATCTCCTATTTCACTATATTGAACACCTCACTAGTATTAGGGATCCGAGCCACAGAAGACATCCCAACCAAGCCTTAGGCACCTCATTACCTATGCTCTTGAAATAAAATATAAACTTCAATATCCAGTTCCAGCAAATATCCAACCTTCCTTCCACTCCAATAATTCTTTCCATATTCTTCACAACACTCATCTTCATCCGGAGCCCAGCATGGATGTTAAGGGAGAAGAGGAAGAGGCTTTTCCTGAGCCTGCTACACCTACTCCTCTCCATACAGAATCACCATTAGATCACCTGGTGTACAGGTTTGACCAGTGGGAGGCCCTCTTTGACTCCTACATGGTTGCCCAGGAGCAACAACATGCTGAGGATGTGAATCGCTTCAATGCCTACGTAGCCTAGTAGCAGCAGCAGCAGCATGACCAGGATATGTCCTGGTTTGGAGAACAGTTTGCCACCCTTCACGGTCTGTTTCAGCCGCCACCACCGCCTCCTCCATCTAATCAAGGTCCCCCTTTTTACTAGTTTGGTTGCTTTTCCTGTCTCTTAGTGATGTTTTTGTACTATTTTTCTCTGTTTCTCTGTGATGTTTCTTTTCTATTTTTCCCCTTTTTGAGATGTCAAAAAGGGGAGTAGTTTGAGTAGTTTGTGTTCTGGGTTATTATACTATTTGAATTATCATTATTCAGAGTTCTTGTATTGTTTGTCTGGCTAATAGAAATTGCATTCCTTAGTTTTCATTGCTCTATGTTTTATTTACTAAATTTAAAATTATCTAACAAATATTTGCCATCATTAAAAAGAGAGAGATTGTTGCAAATCTAGATTCAAAGATTATGATTTTGATGATAGCAAACATGTCTATTTCTTTTGAGTGCCTAACCTTTCAGATTCACAAGATCAATTACAATTCAAGTTAGCTCAAGATCGAGTTAGTCTATTTATGTTTCAGGTTTAATGTAATTTTTTCACCTTTCTTGAGTCAAGTGTAATGTAATAGATCCCCAAGCAAAGTAACCTTACACACACACATACTCAGGGGGAGAATTTTAGTGAGTTAAAATTTCTATTCAAAATTTTGTTCATATCATCCTAGGATAGTCATATCATCCTGGACGATCCACTGAAAATAAAAACCTTCATTAGGGAAGCCATGTTAAGTCGGTCTGATTAAGCAGATCTTCCTGGATGATACTTCCATCATATAGGATGATATGCTTAAATTAAAAATTCCCAGTCGTCAGACTAAGTTAGGCAAGTTTTTATTTTTAGTATTTTGGTCTGATCATCCTGGATGATACGTGTATCATCCTGGATGATTCATTACAATCATACCTAAATTAGTCAGGTGATTAAAAAAAGTAATTAAGATTTGATTGTTCAAACATATCGTCCTGGACGATCACTTAGAAATCCCCATCATCTAGTGTATTTCACCTGGACAACCAGAACAGTCTACCGGACAATACTACCATTTTTGAACTAATCATACAAGACGATATAGATATCATCCTAGACAATCAAGTCATTTTGAAATCATCCAGTGTAGTTGTCCTGGACGACCCGAACAGTGTGTTGGATGATATTGGGCACTTTTGAATTAATCGTACAGGACGATATACATATCGTCCTGGATGATCAACTCATTTTCTTGTGATCATCCAGGCTTTTCTTCTGGACGTCCCAAACTTTCTTCTGGATGATATTCCTGATTTAAACTAATCATCTAGGATGATCGTAGAATCTTCCCGGATGATCTGAATAAACTTTATCTTCTAATCGTCTAGAGGAACCAGATCGTCCAGGCCAAAAGGGACTGATTTACACTTATCATATAGGACGATCGCTAGATCATCCTGGATGATCTTTGACAACAAGTTGAAATTTAGGGCTATTTTTTAGCCCTTCTATTTAAGATCTATTTCTAGCTACTGTTAAAATATCTTTTGCCGCTGTCCTTTCCTGAGAGAGATTTGAGAGAGAGAGGGAGAGCTTGGGAGAGAGAGAGAATCTTATGAGGGGGTGTTTGTGAGGTGTTCACAAAGGTTAGTCCAAGCAAGGATTTGAGTCGTCATCTCCAGTCGTCATCCCTTATCCCTTAGTGCTCTGAAGGAAGGATTGCATGCAAGAAGATCAAGGTTCTCTGCCTTCTTCAGGAGAAAGCAAAATGAGGTAAGGTTCTCTACCTGCTTCAGGAGGAAGCAAAAGGAGTCTGGGTTCTTTGCCTCACTGGATTGGTGAAAAGGAGTTTTGTAAAGGCTTCTCCGCCTTGCTGTGGGAGCAGAAGGAGAGTCACTTTGTTTTAGTGCAATACTTGGAGGAGAGGCTTCGGGGAGTGGACGTAGGTCAAGTTGATCGAACCACTATAAAATTTGGTGTGTTCTTTCTGATTATTTTCTATACTTTACTTTTCTGTTGATGATCGTGTTATTGAAGTTATTATTTTATTTTGTTAAATATCTAGACATCATCACAAAATTATATTTGTTTTAAAATATTCAAAAAAGTTTCAAAATCGGTTTTTTGCTCATGAATTTTTAAAACTACAAATTCACTTCCCCCCCCCCCCCTCCCCCCCCCCCCCCCTCTTGGTTAGCCTCGGGCTAGTTGATAAGGGCTTAACATCCCTAACAAACTTTCAATCATATGCTTACTCTAGTAGTAGGTTTAAACTACCTTTCATTTTATTCTTCCTGCCATTCATTTCACCTTTGAATGTAAGCAATCAATATTAAAACCATTAACCTATTATATATCTAATTCAACTTGATTAAACTTATCATTTTTAAGGCTTGCTTCAATCCATCTCTTAGTTTTGAGTAATATAGCATAATTATATTCCTTATATAGCTTGGTGTAGTTATTTGGACTGGATCCATTCAATCGATGTCAACTCCAAAATTTATAAATCCTACTTCCCTTCATCACGCTTACTCTGGAATTTGATAGATTCAGTTTAATGTTTCTCCAGATCTAAATGTTTTGTCTAAAGCTAGTGAGTTCAAAAAAAACTAACATAGAATTCTAGTATGATTTCAAAAAATTGTTAGTAAATTAATCTTCAACTTTTCTAACAACCTAAATATATCCTTCAGTTAGACTCAATTATTTAAGGGTAGCATGATTAAGTTTGGATCTAGATTCAAGAATTTATAGATGATAGTGAAGAAACCATAGTATGCTATATAGAATTCTAAAATAGTTTATAAGAAAAAGCCTACCTTGGAGTTTATAATTGAAGGTGGGTCTATGATTTATCTCGTAGTCACTAAACCATCAATATTCCCCCTTCTTACTTTTCCAAAGCATGTTGTAATGAAGTTGAAATCTACAGTAGTATCTGGATTATCTACACCTAGTGTATTTGAGATTGGGTCATCATCCACCATTGCACCAGTGATGACCAAGTCTCCACGTAGGAATAAGAATTATTGTTTGAGGTAGAATTATGAAAAGGAAAAGATTTTAGAGAGATCCTTTGATATGCTACTAGAGAATCCATGATAGAACAAATCTCCTCTACATCATCCCTTTTGGGAGGAAGTCATTTCCATCCCCTCTTTACTACTACTGGACAATAGAATGTTAGAAAGATTGTAAACACCACATCTCCTGTATTTAATGAAAAACCTACTATCTCATTTTTATTTAAGAGGAAAAGAAAAGTTAAAAGCCAATTAAAGGGACTGGTCTATGAGTGTGCATCAAAGTTCATATAGACTATGAAGAAATTTTTGAGAAGCATGAAGGGTGTTATTACTTAGAAAGCGGAAGTAGAGTAATTAAAAGAAGATGTGTACAAGCCAACACATAAAAGAAGTCTAAAAGTCAGAGAAATGAGTCTTGCTGTGTTAGTTGCTTATGATTGTTATAGTAAGCTGAGGAAGTTCTCTAAAAATTGTAATTACATTATATTCACTAATAATCAACAACATAGAAAGCTTATAAAGCTTGTTAGAATATAAAGTTAATCATGTAAAAAGTATCATCAATAATCTTCACCTACATATTCTATTTTGAATAATCATCCCTTGAAAATCTCTCATCGCCCTTACATGCATCTACACTAAGAGTTGATCAGTACCATTTTGAAGATAACTAATCATCTTCTCATCCAGATGCAAGGAAGGTGAGTTCTAAATGTATGCCAACCCTAGCATATGGGAAGAAGATTTGGTGACCTAAAATTATAACCACTTAGCCTACATCAGTATCAAATAAAGATTGTGCAAAGGAGGAAGTGAGGAGAAGTAAAGGAAAGCACCTATAAAGTTTATTCAAGATAGAGAATATACTTGATAGGGGTGCTAGAGAAACCTAAATAATTATGAAAATGGTTTAGGGCTCTATCAATCCCTAAATAATGCTTAGGTTTTTTTTATATAAAAATTATAAAAACCCTATTTAATAACATAAGTATACGCGCCAAATCAAGTAAAATAGTGATAGAGTAGATTATCGATCCCACAAGGAAGAATGTTTACTTGGAAATACTAGTATTGTGTACTTCAACTACAATAATTATTAACCTACTCAATTAAAATAAGTTTGATGGAGATTTAATCACTTAATTTAAAACCAACAATAATTTAAATGAAACACTATTGGGATAAATTATTATTGATTGATGAAATATAAATATAATATGTTTCTTAATGATTCTATTTTATATTGATACTATTAAGAGCACATGCATCACCGATTGCTTATTCAAGCATGAAGAGATAAAGGATAGATTAAACTCTTCCAACCTCAATACCACTAGAAACTCCCACAGTTTATCACCATATGATAATTTTAGAAGAGTAATAAAGCATGTACTGTTAAAACCCCCTCATGATAATTCATATCTAAAAATTTGATATATGATAAGATCTATGCCTATGCTTGCATCATACCAATCCAATATACCTATTTGTGTCTGCTTTCTTATTCCCAGGCTCTACATTACACATGATATTAACTACACATATAGACACTATGTGCATTAAATGAAGACCGAACATATTCAAAACATCATGAAATTATTAATCAAGAGAACTCATTAGTACTCAATATTTCATTTTCACCATCAATCTAAAACTAAAGAATTTAGTGAGGCATGAAGAACAAGTGAAGCATATTCATTTTCATTAATTACACAAAATAAAAAAGGTACAAAAGAAAAGATATTACCCGATGGTTCAATGATCTCCTCTAAACACCTCATTAAAATTATAGAATTATTTCCACAAATATAAGCCAAACACTCTAATGAAATGTATCTAGTACTTCTCAAAATTTCTTTAGTTGTCACTCCTAAGGAAAAATCAGAGAAGCACTATAAAGGCATAAATTAAATAAGTGGATGAACTCCTCTTCTAACATTACAAACAAACTATTTTTAAAAAAAATATAAAAAATAAATTCTGGTGCAATGATGCTCAAGACACTTGTGCCGTAGCGTACATAAAATGAACAAACACCGCAACATTGAATAGTTTCCTCCGCTATGATGATTGCTGATATGGACCTGCTGTATAATAAATTGATGCATCACTTTATTGGCAGATCATGGCCTAAATAGTTACACTTGTAGCGCCATGGAACTATTGATGGTTGATCCCTACGACATTTATGTGGCACTCCCTTCACTTAGCGATGCTAGAAGTTGGTGCTGCAGTGTTGTACAGATAAAGATCGGGCTTTGTGGCGCTGACTCGTCTGATGCTGCGGCGTTGGGATAGTTGATTGGGCTTTATGGAACTGACTCCTCCGACACTATGGCACTGTCAAACAAAGACTTGGTGCCTCCATGTCCATATTTTGGTGCTTCGATAGTGTTAATGATGGCGCCACAATGGTATTGTATTTGATGCTATAACATTATACCATACTGAAAAATTTTCTCATTTCATATATTTTTTTACACAAACATAACTAAAACAATAATTTTCATGGACAAATTAATATATAAAATATAACATTATTTATACTTATCAAATTCTCCTCATCTTAAACTCTTGCTTGTCCTCAAGCAAATAAAAATTTGTAATTATGATTAAGTTATTAACCAAAATAAAAAATGACAATCTAAAATTACTAAAATATAATATAATACATCATTGTCTAGAATTAGTAAAAATGAATCAAAGTTATACTTCTAGTTTGGAAAATTATGAATAGTTAAACTTAATCAATCATTCTTATATTGACCTAATTTAAAATTATAGATTATAGATTATAGATTTAATCTTTAACTTTTGAATGTTGAAGTAAATAATATAATTTTAATACTTGGATATGGTTGTAGTTAAAATTGTACTTTCATTAGTTCAACATCCCTTGTATTAGCTCTTTCTCATCTTATCCTTTATAGTTTTTGTATAAGATTGTATTTCAAATCTTAAGCTTTCATTGATACTAAATTTTTAATGTAGTCATCATTTTATTTTGATATTTTCATTTCTTTTTCTTTTTGAAGTACTATTTGTAGTATTTTTTCTTTTGTGGAGTACATAGTTAATGATTTTGAATATCAATTTTTATTTTAGGATTCTCATACAATCTTAGTAATTTTAATATATGGACTTGATGAGATCACAAATTCCATCTTTAGGTTAGCTATGATTTTAAATTCTAATATAATAATATCTAATTTTTAATACTAATTATTTATCTTATAATTTTTAAAAGTTAAGTTCATAAATATATAGCTTATAAATTCAAATTAAGATAATAGCTCAAATGGTTGAATGAGTTAAATATTAATTTTTCCAACCTATGAAGCATAAACAGAGTTCATTCAAACTAGGATCAAGGGTTTTATTATTATCCTAATTTTTTAAAATTTTTAATTATCATTCTTATAAAAGTTAATTAAATAATCAGAATATAAAAGTAAATTGGAGGACAATAATAATTTAAGTATGAAGGAAATTTATTAATATGCAAATAAACACATAAACAAATATTATAAACATAGGCTTTCATATGCGTTATAAAGAACACATGAAATATATGTCAAAATTAACATAATATTTATAACATAAATATGACTGATACTAAAATTACACATATATGGGTTGCCTCCCAGAAGTGCTAAGTTTAAAGTCTTCAACCAAACTAGATAACTGACTAACCTATGGCTGGGTTGCCTCCAAAGTAGCGCAAAGTTTATAGTCTTTAGCCAGACTATAAATGAAAATAGAAAATAAAATAAAATAAAAATGAAACAAAATAAACTATAAAACATCAATCTCTCACTCTCTTTCTCTCAAGACTACCCCTCAGAATTGGGGTCTTCCTCATCTTCTTCCTCCCATTCATCTCTCTCTCCAAACTACTATACAAAATTTGTATACTTAGGTGCAGAAGGAAACACATGCTAATTGGGCATTTCTATGAATGGGCTACTTCTAAACATACAAACATGAGCTTCATTAAAATTAGATGTATAGATGTAATATATCTTATGCTAGTCCATGGTATGTGTCATTCGATCTTCATCTCAAATTGCTAATCTTTAATTTCCTTACAAAATTTGGTCACTCTATCCATCTTCCCACTCAAATTTTCCACCTAATCACTTAAAGTTTTAGGACTCTTAGCACTCTTCCTACTGTTATTGCTCCCTTCCCCTCTAGAAGACCTGTGCTCACTAGGATCCATCCCTTCTCTATCAGATTATTTAAAGCTTATAATTTTACCCCTAGTGAAAATAGCTATGGACAATAACTATTCTTCATTTTTATCACCCCTCACTCCTGTTACTACTTAGAGCGCATAAAATATAGAAGGATGGCCTAGACCCACTGAAGTAGATCCCCTCACATTTTATACAAGGGAAGACATGGTCAACTTTCCAATGTTAATAGTGTAGCCCTTTTGAATGAGGAAATTTAGGAGGGCTCTATCCTTGATTACTTCACTAATATTTTTTCTAAGGAGAATATGGGAAGAGATGAAATAGTGACAAGCCTTAGAGGTTTGATCCATATAGGAGGCAAGAAAATTAATGATTCTCTCTTCTCTAGTCTTCCACCTAGCTCTATTATTTGGTTAATAAAGTAAGTCTAGAATTTCTTGGGAGTCAAAAGGTGCATAGCTAAAAGAAAAATAATCATTAAATTATATTTCTTGTACATTAAGGATTCTATTAATAGTGGAAGAGTCAAAAGGTACCCATCTCCCTCTCACATAAATTTAAAATCAGAAGCCTCCTTTCCATTAGCAACACATTCATGCATAACATTGATAATGGCTACAAATGGTTCCTCATAGAAATGAGCTCGACCTCTAGCAGAAATGGTTTGAAGGATTGGTTGGGTTGGGTTAAGGAAACCATGCTCAGAGATCAAAGGTTTAGTGATTACCCCATATGTATACCTAGCCTCGGCTGCCTCAGGAAAAAAATTAGTTTTATTATAGGTCCGCTCTCTTCTTCCCTGATCCAGAGGTTTTGGGGGCCATTACTATAGAGAGAAACTTAAAGAGTAGAGAAGAGAAATGAATGGAATGCAAGGTGAAATGGAATAAAAATGATATGCCAATTGATAAACGTCAAAGCGATGCGGCGCTAAAGGGCACTACATCGCAGTGCTTAATGCATACACTAAATGACAAAATGATCAAATTCAAATACTACAGCAGTTCAGTCCACATGGCACAGTGGAACTGGTTCTTGGAAATCAAAATGACATTTTAAAAGTGGGCCACCACTATGGTGTTGCCACGTGTTAGTGCAGCAGCGATCTTGTCAGGTGATCGCTGCGGTGCTTTTAATGCTGCAGTGATGAAAATGATATGGCACTACAGTGTTAGTTTCAATGTTGTGGTGCTTACTTAAAACAAATAATGTGACTTTTAATCTATAGGATTTATTTTAACTAATGACTTAATAGCGCATGACTTAGTTTGACTAGTGCTATGGCACTTCAAAGATAAATGTTGTTGCACTAACTTACAAAATTATTAAAACAGTTAAATTTCATTTTATGGAATCATACTAAAATCAAGGAAAGCACTACGGCACTGTGATATCTAGTGTTACAATGTTGAAATGATATAATGTAAACATGACTATTGACATAACTATTAATGCAAAATGCAATACAATGTAAATAACAACACCACCAAATACAATATAGATATATTACTAATAAAGTATGAATAATTTTAACTCTGTAATTAATTCAAATTTATAGTAAATTTAAAATAAAATAAGTTTTTTCCTGACAATAATGCCAAAAATTTGATAAGGGTGGTGAAGTAACCTAAAGAATTATGAAAATGATTTAGGGCTATATTAATCCCTAAATAATGCTTAGGTTTTTTTGATAAAAAAATTATAAAAACCCTACTTAATATACATAAATATATGTACCAAATTAAGTAATATAGTGATAGAGTAGAGTATCAATCCCATGAGGAAGAATTTTTATTTGTAAGTACTAGTACTGTCTGCTTCAACTACAATAATTATCCAACTCAATTAAAATAAGTTTTGGTGAAGATTCAATCACTTAATTTATAATCAATAATAATTTAAATGAAACACTATTAAAATAAATTGTTTTGGATTAATAGAATGTAAATATAAAATATTTCATTATATTAATGCTATTCAGAGCATATATATCATCGATCGCTCAACCAAGTATGAAGAGACAGAGGATACATTAAACTCTTCCACCCTCAAAACCACTATAAACTCCCATAGTCTATCACCCTATAATAATCTTAGAAGAATAAGTAAAGCATGTATTATTAAAACCCCCTCATGATAATTTATTTCTATAAATTTGATACATGACAAACACTATATATATGCTTGCATCATACCAATCCAACATACCTAGTTGTGCTTGCTTTCTTATTCCTAGGCTTCATATTATATCTGATATTAACTATACATATAACCACCATATGCTTTAAATAAAGACCTGATAGATTGAAAATATCATAAAATTATTGATGAAGAGAACTCATTAGCATTCCTCAGTTTATTTATACAATTAATCCAAAACTAGAGAATTTAGCTAGACATAAAGAATAAGTGAAGCATATTTATTTTCATTAATTATACAAAATAAAGAAAGTGCAGAAGAAAAGATATCACTAGATGGTTTAATGATCTCCTCTACACTCCTCCTTGAACTTCTAGAATTACTTCCATGAATACAAGCCAAACACTCTAATGAAATGTAACTAGTATTTCTCTAAATTTCCTTAGCTATCATTTCTAAGAAAAAATCAGAGAAGTGCTATAAAGACTGAAATGAAATAAGTGACTGAACTCCTCTACTAATATTATACAGAAACTATTTATAGAAAAATATAGAAAATGAATTCTGACACTGCGGTGTTAGAGACACTTGCACCACGGTGCCCATAAAAAGAATTAACACTATAGAGCTAAAGGGTTTCCTTCATTGCGGTGCTTGCTAACATACACCTACTATTAATGAATTGATGCATCACTTCGATGGCAGATCATGTTATGAACAGTTACAACTGTTGCACCACAACACTACTGATGGTTGAGCACTATGATGTCCATGTGGCACTCGCCTGACATAGCAATGTTGGAATTTGGTTCAGTAGTATTGTGTAGTTAGAGACCAAGCTTTGTGATGCTGACTCCTCTAACGCTGTGGTGCTGTAATAGTTCGCTGGGCTTTCCGGCACTATCAAATAGAGACTGGGAGTTATCATGTCCATATTTGGGCACTCCATCGATGTCAATGATGGCTCCAGAGTGGTATTATGTCCAACGCAGCGGCACTATATCATACTTAAAAATTTTGCCCACTTCTTATATTTTCTTACACAAACACAATTTAAATAACACATTTTAACTAACAAAATAATACATAAAATATAACATTATTTATACTTATCAATATCTTTATTGATCTATAATATGTGTTGGATAAATCAGTAGAAGAAATGATGAATGAGCTAGAATATAGTATGTGAAGGATAGAATAGGAGGACATTATTGAGTTAGCTATGATAGAACATAGTAATGAGGAGATATCTATAAAAATATATATGATTCATACAAAAGCATCAACTCAAAAAATAAGGATAAAGCTTAAGCAAATCTTTAAGATGTGAAAGTTGAGGAAGGTATATCACCAAACTTAACTTAGCATCAACTAGACCAAATAAGTCAAAAAGATGAATAGATTTTTAGGATGGATAAAAAGATTGAAAAGATGATGGCCACCATATCTTCCATGCAAAATAAGGAATCTCCTTTATCTAGAGTGCATATTAAATTGCTTCTAGTAGAATTTGTTTAGCATGTTAGTAAGCAGAAGAAGTAGTTAAAGAAATTGATGATAAACATAGAAAAGAGAATCAATTTAGTCTGTAGACTTAAACAAAATGGTAGAATAGAAAGTGAAGGAGGTGTTAACACAGTCTCAGGGTACTTCATCTATTTAAAGGAGTAGACCACACCCAAAAGAATATAACTTTATGCCATATCTAAAAGGGTTTATGAAATCTTCATTTAAAACTTAAATGGTATAATTAATCTGAAATAACATCTTACATATTTTAGGGCACGCTGTTGTAATGCTAGGGGGTAGTGATGCATTATTATTTAGATAGTTCATCAACAACTTATTTGGTGATGCATTTGACTGGTATGCCAAATGGCCTAATAAATTGGTCCATACCTTAATAAAGTTAGAACATTTATTTATAAAAAGATTCATCAAAGCAAGATATCATGTCACCATTGGGAATCTAGTTGAGAAACAAAAACTAAGTGAAAATCTAGTAGACTACATCTTGAGATGGAGGAATCTCAACCTGATATGCAAGCCACAGTTGCAAGAGCAGCATGGTTTAGAGATCCTTCTAAAGAATATTCATGATTTGGTAGCTTTCATTCTTAAAGGGTTCATAAATAAAACTTTTGAAAAATTATTAAGTGAACCTCTAATCTTCAAGAGGAAGCTTCTCAATTAACATTCCTAAAAGATCAATCTATACCAAATTCTAAAAAGTTGAAACCTCAAAAAGTATTAGATAAGAAGTCTTGGTCAATGATAGATAAAGGTAAATAGCCAATGAAAGTACATGTAGACAATCTAGTATGTGCATCACAATATTAGTATTATTATAAACCCTAGAGTGATCAGCAAAGTTAATTTTGGTCTTATCTTATTTTAGAAGAAAATAGGAAGAGGTTTGAGGCCTATCAATGAAGTATATTCATTTAAAAGGGAAGCAATCAAAAAAAAATTTCAAGAATCTCCTAAATAAGTCAAAATCTAACCTTCCTTATCTTAAGTGGTTGGAAGAAGTGGGAAAATCATGACAACCCAATTATTGGCCATATCAAAAGATGTTGGGTCATGAGTTAGAAAATTGTATCACCTCTACAGGGTGGCTTGAAAAGAATATCAAATTCAAGAAAGTTGTGTTACCGAAGAAATATTTAGTAGATTCAAGCCATAAATTTGCTAAATGTGTGATTGATGAGTCTTCTGCACCATCTTCAATTATAAATCCTAATGATGGTTGAGATGTTGCTTTATCCAATCATCTAAAAGAATGTTAAATAAAGTTTATCATTCATCCCTTTAGTTATCCCCAAAAGCACAAAGTACCATCCAAGTTGATCTCATTGCTCTTAAAGGAGTTTAGAAGAAAGCTTCAACCAAAGATTCCAAGGAAATGCAAGTTAGTTAAGCTTCTGTAGTTTCAAAGAGGAAAATAAAAGTAAAAGTAAAAATATATCAAATAAAGTAGTGATCTCTACAGAATGGGGATCTAAATTCCTTATGCTGCTTACACTATATAATTTTTATTTTATCCAGCCAGGGACAAATAAAGTAATGAAAAAGGATTTAGTGTATATTTTATATGTTTTTTATGATGAATCAGCTAAAAGATCAAATATTAAAGAGGAAAATAATTCATAAAAAAGAAATAAATTTAAATGAACTAAAGAATCTCTTCAATATTTCTCTAATGGTGATGCCCATGTTCACGATGTTCATGGTACTCTTATCAACATTGAAATTGAGATGTTTGATTTTGACAAATCACCAGATAAAAACTTAAAGGTAATTAGTAATCAAGAAGTAGATGATCCTATTATCTCTTCTCCTCAAGAGCTAGTGTAAGAAAATATTTGTAGTGGTAAAGTTCTACTTCTGCGAGCATTTGTTACAGATAAAAGAAAATAAGTAGTAGACAGTCTTGAAACTTCAACACCATCAAATCCTATATAACCCCCAGATGTGGCTAATCAAGAAGTTCCTAAAGTAGCTTATAATGTTTTAGCACATCTCAAAAAATTAATTGTGAAACTAAGTATTTAGGATCATCTTGTACTTTCTAAAGAAATAAGGGAGGCTGTAATCAAAGCTTTACTCAATCAAGAGATTTGTATGACTCAGTTAGCATTAACTCAGTTAGAAGAAGCATTATATTTCAAGTAAGTTCTAAGGATAACATTCTCAAAAGAAGATTTTGTTACTGGGAACCGTTGACCATAATATATATATATATATATATATATATATATATATATATATATATATATATATATATATATATATATATATATCTTCAAGTTATCTCGTATAATTATAGATCTGGGTTCATCGATTAATATTATGACTCTCAAAACTCCTAGCTACCTAAAAGTGGGTAATTGCTCAATTAAAGTGGTGATTAAACTTCTTTAGATTAAAGACGATTGCATATAAGAATTGAACTAGGAATTATATCAATAGGGAATGGATCAAAGTCTAATTATTTACTTTTGGAACTTATAGAAAGAAAGGTAGATAAGGTTTGAGAGATTTATGTAACCTAGAAACACCCTAACCTATACTATTATTTGCCTTTAACAATTTAGAAGGAGATTGAATTTATATTTGAGTTTATAGTTTATGGTAAGGACACACACGTCATACAAGCCTAAGAAAATAAACTATACTCCTATTAGAAATGATCTACTACCCAATGAATGAATTGCATGTATAAATAAAGTAGTATTTAAAAGAAACTATAATATATATATATAACAAAATGTGGAAAATTTCATTGTACATAAACCTTAGGGTCTATAGTAAAATAAAGGAGGCTAGGATTACCTATAACAAGCCTAAGTTTCTACACCTATATAATAATTCAAATCTAAATATGGTTGTTTTTTTAAATCTTCACATTGCAGACATCAAGCATCAGATCATCTATTGAATTTGAAAAGAGAATGCCCTTAAAGGAAGAGGGATCATTTCCTTTTGGAGTCACATATATATATATATATATATATATTGACATTCTAAAAACTTTATATTGACTCTTTACAACTTGTATTTACACTTTATAAAATAAAAAGGAAAACTTACTCAGATTAAACTGATACAAGTGTATGCAAGCTAAGAAAGTAAGGTACACTGTAGGGAAATAAATGTACAAATATCCAGAGTACATGAAACAAACACAATAAGAGATACCCTCCAAGTAAAACATATAATCACTATAAAAGAATCACTAGGCTATCCTAGAAAATAGTTGCTTGTCCTAGCAAGCAAATTCTATAGTATGTGCTGAGTATGTGTGGCTTGGATATGCCTTACAGAACTTTATTTTTGAGTTATTATCTATATTTATATTTATTTATTTATTACTTGCCAAAGAGATTTTAATTTGAATTTAAGTTTTAATATTTTATTCTTTATTAATAAATTTTATTTAAAGATTAGAGTTATTTAATTTTAAGTTATATAGAATCTTAGTTATTAATAACTTCAAGTGATGTTTAAAGTTAAGAAAAATCAAATCCTCATAATTGTAATGCATTTAATTTTCCCCCTAAGGGATAGGTATGAAGTTCTAAAGGGGGGGCCTTGGTTTGTTAGGGGGCATGTTATTGGTATGGAAAGATGGTCTCCAAGCTTATCTCCTCTTTTTATGAAGGGACTTTTTCTCTTATTTGGGTTAGACCTCCACATCTTTCTCTTCATTGTTAGGATGAGAGGAATATATTAAGAATTGCTTTAAGGATTAGTTAGCCTATTTTAATGGATGCATAGAATTTCAATTGGGGGGATAAAGAGTTTGTAAGAATTTATTTCGACTAAACTTGGTGAGTAATTTGCTTTCTAGGGTATGGGTTGAAGGTCTAAATGGGAAGTTCTTTCAACAAATAGAATATAAGAAAATTTTAAGCCTTTATTTTAATTATGGTAGACTAGGGCATAAGTAGCAGATGTGTAATGTGTCTAGCTCAAATGAAGGAGTATCCAATGTGAATAAGAAGTTTCGAGTTCAAAATTAGTCTAATGATGAAAAGGAATGTAAGGTTTCTCGAGGTCTAAATTTCTCCTAGAAGGTGGAGTTAATCAATCAATAGATTGGTGGTGTTACACCTATCTCTAATAAGATAGAAGAAGATCGGCCAGAGGACTTGGCAAATTTGAAGTCAGTAAGCAAGAGATAATTGGTGACATGGTTCAAAGCATGGAAAATGCTTTGATGTGCCCATCAAAAAATAAACAGCTAAATAATCATATTCTAAGCTAGAAAAACTAATTCCTAATGAATTGAATATAATTCATGTGGGAGATTTATCTCAAGCTAAAGGTGAAGGGTGTTCATATATTCAAAAGCAAGCGAAGGTTCATTGGATTATAATAATGTTAGTCATAATGTGAGGCTAAATAAGGAACAAAAATTGTTAGGTCCTATTGAAGCCACTCCCAAAAAAAGTAAAATAGAGTTAGGTGACAAATTGCTGAGTGGGGATGCCTCCCCTTTAGTTAATTAATGTCATCTATTCTATTTTAGAATTGTAGGGGAGCCAGGAAGAAAGCTGCTATTTATTTGAAAAGTATAGTTAAAGACTATGATTATTTTTTTATTGGGTTAATGGAAACAAAATTGAATTTTATTGATCGTGTTGATTTCAATAGAATTATTGGAGAGGGTTGGGATTTCTTTCATTCCCTAGCAGTCAGAACAATAGAAGGTATTCTAGCCCTTGGAAGAAGGTTCTTACATCTTTTACTATGCAATCTATTTCTAACCAGTGAGTAATTAGAAAGCTTAAATCTCTTAATTCAGATATTTGGTTGGTGGCGATGGTGTATGGGAATAAAGATGTTCATATTAGAAGAGCTTTGTGGTAGATGATTGAGATGCATTTTGATAAGGATCAGCCTTTGATTGTGGGAGGTGACCTCAATTACATTATATCTAAGGAGGAGAAGAAAGGAGGAATTGATTTGTTTTGTCATAAGGTCCTCAAGAAATGAAGGATTTTATGGTAAAGAATGATCTTCATGAAGTGGGGTTTATATGTCTAAATATACATGGTATAATAATAAAGAAGGCTCAGCTCATATTTGGGAAAAGCTAGAAAGGTTTTTGCTATATTTTGAAGCTTTACTAATCAAGAATGATATTCAAGTCACCAGAAGTTCATTATCACCATTTTTTTGTTGTCATTGGAATTTATAAAGGAAGTTTTGATTAACATGTAAGACATTTTATACTTATAAAATAGCTCCATCACAGGACATTAACACTTGCAAAATCTTTTGAAGAATAAGCCATGGCATCCTGCTTAGTGTATCCAAGTCCATTCCCCATTGATAGTAGCAAAATTTTGTTTTTACAAGGGACATTCTCCATTCGCATTAGTATGAACTTTGCATTAAACTAATAAAAAATTTAAAACATATATATGTGCATATAATAAGGAACTTCCATTAAATATTATGCATATAAAATGACATCAATTAACTAAGTTTTGCACCTAATTTTAGAAGAAAAATTAAAATAAAGGAAAATAAGTTTACTTCTTTGAATTAATGAGCTATGAAGGAAGAGGTTATGGGCCTGGGACTTCAAACCGTCATTTTATTTGCTGAAATGTTACCAATAGACATAAAATAAAACAAAGCAGAAGAACATGATTCATTAACCCATTTAGCAAAATATAATCATCACTTAAAACCCATAAATTTGTAGAGGAATGCTTATTTGCTCTTTTTTTTAATGCCTTCTAGAAGATATAACAACAAGTACTATCTTAGAGAAATAACAATGATTCAAGGTGGATCTCAATGTTTGAAGCAAAAACAAGAAACAATAAGGGAAATGAACACACTAACTACATCTCTTACCTCCTAGATGCACTCAGAGAAGCTTTCTTAAGTTTCTTTCTTCTCCACAAGTCGCACACAGATTCATCCCAGGCAATCGCACACAGCTTTCACACACACACACACACACTCTCTCTCTCTCAATCTCTCTCTCTCTCTTTCTCTCTCTCTCTCTCTCTCTCTCTCTCTCTCTCTCTCTCTCTCTCTCTCTCTCTCTCTCTCTCTCTCTCTCTCTCTGTGCTTCATTTCAAACAAAAATTGAAAGTGATGTCCTCTCCTCCCTCTTATTTCCCCCTCCTCCCTCACCTCCCTCTCACTTATGTCTCCTAATAGCAGGAATGCACGTAGAGCTCTCTCTCTCTCATTTTGTTTCGCTAGAATCAAACAAACCCTGCTGTCCCTTTGCTATTTTTTTTTTGGGGAAATTGAGGGACAGAGCCAATATATTAACTATGAAAAAAATTATAGTAAAACCTCCAAAAATCCTAGAGAAACCAATCTAACAGGATCAAACCCCAATATAAATTAGACAAAAGCTGAAGCAAAGATACAATCCAAGTAAAAAAAGAAAATAAAAAATAAAAGTTGGACTAAGATAGCTATCAAAACTCCCCCGTTGCAATCATAGTAAAACTTTGATGCCCCTTGCTTGATTACCAGAGTGAAGGGCCATCCAATGGTGCGGCATGCCAGAAAATAAGTAATAAAAATGTAATTGAAGAGTAGAACCAACATTAGGGGACGGAACAGGCAGCGAGCAGCATATTTTCCAAGACCAGAGCGGTGGCCATCCATAGTTGGGTGGGGAAGCCTCATCACAGACCAACCAAAACCTCTCCATAGATGAAGAGAAACATTTTGCAAAACCATTCCGCAAACCACCAAACCAAAACAGAAACAAGAATTACAAAATGAGCTTACAGAATTCATCCGCATCCTTCCTATTTTAAATTTTTAGCCAAATAGCCCTTTTTTAAGTTTTTAGCAGAGTATTAGAACATAATAATGATCCATGTTGATTAGAATGATCACTGCATTAAACTAAAGCAGGGCATAAAACAGTAAAAGCAGAGAATGAGGAAGAAGAGGGATTAAGGAACAGTAGCTCATCTCATCTTTTCTATACATTACACAAAAGGTGTATGATTACATAAAGGCAGGTGGTTAGAAATCAACCACCCTGATGCAGTGGCAGAGAACAGACGGTGGATGATGCATCGTACAGGAAGAGTGGAGCAGCCACAACCGTATAAGGGAGCCGACTTATGCGTAGCTTCAATAGTGTATCATATTGCCTTATTAGCCTCCCTCAAGTTGACAATGGGTGATCCCACTGTTAGCTTGTCCATTAACTGCAAATGACGAGCTGAAGGGAGAGCTTTGGTAAATAGATCTGCCGGTTGATCTTGAGAAGAAATATGGTGAACATAAATGTATTTGGAGCGAATGCAGTCACGAATAAAGTGAAAATCAATTTCAATGTGTTTAGTTCTTGCATGGAAATGGGGTTATTAGCAAGAGCAAGAGCTGAAACATTGTGACAGAAGAGTTTGGTAGGTGTTGTTTGAGATACTTGAAATTCAACCAACAAGCGACGGAGCCACATAATATCACATGCAGCTGTTGACAGGGCACGGTATTCCGCTTTCGTAGAGGAGCGAGCAACAGACGTCTGTTTCTTCATAGTCCACAAAATCAGCGTATTACCAAGGAAAGCACAGTACCCTGTTATAGAGCGACGGTCAAGGTGATCAGATGCCCAGTCGGAATCAGCATAACCCGTAAGCTCAAAGGTGGAAGACTGAATTGGCAAACCAAGAGACAATGTGCCTTTTACATAACGTAAAACACGTTTGAGCAGTGAATAGTGGGACTGGAGTGGAGAATCCATATTTTGACAAAGATAATTGACTGCATAAAGGAGATCCGGGTGAGTGATCGTCAGGTATTGAAGTGCTCCAGTAAGTTGATGATAATGATCTGGGCGTTCATAAGCTGAAGTAGGAGAAAAGAAAGTGAGAAAATTTGTGGGAAGCGGAGTTCTTACAGGCTTACAATCAACCATAGCAGCTTTATGGAGAATGTCAGAGGCATATTTGGATTACGATAGATTAATGCCATTTGGAATAGAAGTAGCCTGTATACCAAGAAACGTATTCAAAGTACCCAGATTCCGCATGGAAAAATTGGATTTTAATGCAGCTATGAATTTGTCAATGTACACAAAGGAGTTGCCGGTAAGGAGAATATCATCAAAATATACTAAAATGTAAAGTTGAACAGAATTCTTATGATAGAGCAGGAGGAAGGGATCGGCAGAGCTGGACCGAAAGCCATACTATATGAGATAGGATGAAAACGTGGATAACCACTGGCGAGGTGTCTGTTTAAGGCCATAAATGGCTTTTTTTAAGAGACAAACATAATTAGGAAATTGTTTGTCAATGAAGCCCGGGGGCTGCTTCATGTAGACGACTTCTTGTAAAGGTCCATGGAGAAAAGCATTAGAGACGTCTAACTGAAGAAGAGGCCAACTATGTGTCACAGCAACAGTTAAAAGGATGCGAATTGTAGGGAACTTAGCCACAGGACTAAACATTTCATGATAATCCAAGCCGTGCTCCTGTTTAAAGCCTTGGGCAACAAGATGTGCCTTGTATCTAGCTATGGAGCCATCAGCAAGAAATTTGGTCTTAAAGAGCCATTTGCAGCCCAAAACATTGAGATCTGGAGTTGGAGGAACAAGAACCCAAGTTCCTTGCTTTTGCAGAGCTTCAAATTCAGTGCTCATTGTAGATCGCCAAGCCAGATGCTGATTAGCTTGAGTGAAGCCCGTGGGATTAGTAGGCGTAACAGCAGTATTCAGGTCAAGAATCAGTCTCGATTTGAGGTGGCCAGTTTGAGCCCTGGTGACCATAGGATGCCTTAGTGGAATGGTGGAGGAAGGAAGGCTAGTGAGAGGGGCTGTAGAGGAGGCGAGTTGAGTATTGGCGTCATTTAGTATAGAATCGGTAAAGTGATCAGGTAGACGATCACTGGATGAATTTGTAGAGTTAACTGGAGCTGGAGAGGGTGTGATAGAAGAACAGGTACAAGCATTGAGGGTGGAACATTGGTAGTAGTTTGAGTAGAGGTAGGAGGAGGATTTGGTACAGATTATCGGAGAGGGAAAACATTTTCATAAAACTTAACATGCCTTGATATATAGATTTTAGTGAGGCTAATATCAAGACATTTGTATCCTTTGGCTTGTGAGGCATAGCCAAGAAAAATGCATGGAGTGGAACGAGGGGCAAATTTATGAGATAATTGAGTGGGAAGCCAAGGATAACATAGGCTTCCAAAAATGCGGAGATGAGAATAATTTGGAGGATAATCGTATAAGAGCTCATATGGAGAGACATTATGCGTAGTGGGTGAGGGCAAGCGATTAATGAGATAAACATCAGTGAGAAGAGTATCAACCCACAATTTTTGTGGTATATTGGCATCAAAGAGCAATGCCCGCATTATATCAAGAAAATGTCTATGTTTACGCTCGGAAACCCCATTTTGTTGACGGGTGTAAGGACAAGTAAGTTGGTGTTGAATGCCACAGTTTGTTAAATGGTTTTGAAAATTTTTATTTATGTATTCTCCGCCACCATCGGTACGAAGAGTTTTGATGGAGGTTTGAAACTGTTTTTCCACAAGACGTTGGAAATGCAAAAAATTTAGAGAAGGCATCTGATTTGTGATGCAAAGGATATACCCAAGAGTAATGGCTATAATCATCAATAAAGATAATATAAAATCTATAAGATTGCATAGATAAGGTGGGGGAAGGCCCCCATACATCACTATGTATAAGCTCTAAACATTGAGTAGAAACAGAAGTTGAAGAAGGAAAAGGCACTCTAGTACATTTAGCTTTGGCACAAGCATTACAATGACTAGAAGCTAAACTAGAACTAGTAGATAACACAGCAGCTAGAAGACGTTGTGTGGAGGCGGAAGGGTGTCCAACAGGGGCAAGAATCTATCGCCTACTTCACCTTTCTCTCCATATAAATAAATCAAGTAGTAAATTGAAAGCTTGTAAAATAATTTGCACTTAATAGAAACATGTTGCAAAGATATGAGGTGCTCAAACAATTGATTAGGAGTCAACCTCTGGAAAAATCCCAAGCCCAAGGAAGGAGGGCAATAAGAAGAGAATAAGTGAGAAGAAGACACGGGATTGGTAGAACAAAGGGCTATAAAGAGGGTTAGCAAGGATGTGTCTTTCAAGAAGTTGATCTACAGTTTTAAAACCGTTAGTAAAGAGCAGCCAAGCATAGGAAGAAAAACAAAGAGAGGATTTCTTATGCCATATATATTGATGCCATTCAACCTCATCAAAGCCACAATAAAAACCATAAATGAAATGGATGCTTAGGCCTCAGCAATTCCCTCCAAGTCACCAGCTTGGTAGAATTGGCTGATGTAGATATAGATGAAATTTCTAGGCATAGGGATTCTGGAAAAAAAAACAGAAGGGAGTGAACAACAATTTCTAGAAATGATAGAGGAAATGTTAGGATCACGAGAGGTAGTTGGAGGGTGAAAAAGCTCATATAGAGCTCTACCTTTACACCAAGGGTCCCAATAAAGAGAAAAACCTACATAAAGAAGAAATCTTAAATGAAAAGTTTCATTTAGTTTTCTTAGCCACCATGGTAATGCCCTTCCAAAATTTGGTAGTTCTCCCACTAGTAGGTTTCCAAAATGAAGAGTAGAAGCATCTTATCCAACGAGCCAGCAAATAGTCATAAGATAAGGCCCTCTAGTTTAAAAAGCAGCGTAAAGCATAAGACAATGCCTTGATGGAAGGAAGGCCTAGCCCCCACATTTTTTAGGAAGACACGTTCTCTTCCAAGATATCATATAAAGTTTTCAGACGTTGATCTCCCATTATAGAAAAATCTAGCACACAATTTCTCAATTTGTTTAGAGCAAGTTTTAGGTATGATTGAACCCCTAATGTAGTAGGCAATAAAATTCTAAGTGTTGAATCGAATATATTGGATTCAACCCCCAAAAGAGAGGAGTTTAGCCTTCCAGCCATCTAACAAGTAAGTGACTTTTTGGAGAAGTGGCTTAAAGTCAAGATTTTTAGCCGAAAAGGAGAAACAATGATCCCAAAATATTTGAATTTATTCTCCACCAAACTCAACTTTAAAATTTTGGGAATCAAGAAAAAAGGACAAACACAATCCTGCCCCTATTTTGTTACAAATGAATGGCCTGGATAGGAATTTATATTGCCGTCAATGACCAGAGGCAATTAGCAAGCCATAGATCATACAAAAAGGGGTTACAATTGGCTGCTAGTGTTAGTCTTTTAATTTTCAACCATTTGATTCATATTTACTCAATTTGGAACGATGGGAAAACTTTGAAATCAAAATAGGCTGAATTTGAATTGTGTTTGAATTCAATCTGAGTTAAATTCGGCTGATTTATTACACTGTTCATCATTGGGAATTTTGCTAGTTGATAATTGAAATTATGATTTATTTCTATTACATTTTTGATAAAATTATTTGTTGGGAAATGTTTGTACAACCTAGAGGAGGATTTGTTGATTGTGATTTAATTTAATTTAAATTGGCTCAAAGTGACATGTCAAATTGATTAATCTCAACTCAACTTATTTCTTTTAAATTTAATTTGAATTAGTTTGAATTGACTTGAGATGAGTAGATTTAGTTTATTTGTTATATATATTTTAATTATTAACTTTTAAAATTCATTCTAATAAAAATGTTAATGTTTTTTAATTTTATATTTCATATTTTGATTTATAGATTTTATTTATTATGATTTTACCTTTTGATTTTTTTAATATTAATTTCTCGAGATTTTTTTAATTGATTTTAATTTTATTATTCTTATTAAAGTTATCAAAATCCTTTTAAAATTTTCTCTCCTCGACGCACATCAAATGGTGTCCAATTTGAGCATGAATTGGCACAATCAATTAGTCTCGACGAGCCAGACACAATGATGCAATTCATTTCGTAAGATGAGCATTGGGTGGGGGGGAGGGGGCAAGGGGGGGCACGTGCAATGCTTCAGCTGTAGAGAGAGAAAGACTTTTTCCATTTCAAGTCTCCAATCCACCTTTTACTGGGTCTCAAAATTTTATTAAAACTTTTATCATTAACTAACTATTCATTATCTAATAATAATTATTAAATATTAAATTACCACCCAATTATTTTATTATTTTTGCACTGCTAATGATCTAATTAATTACTGTGAAGGGTTGTGCTTTTCCTCGCTCTATTTGTGCAAAGAAAATGCTACGGCCGTGCACTCATGACAGCGCACCCAACCAAATCAATATTGTGTATATTCAGCTCCTCTCTCCACTTCCATTTAAGCATCCATTATAGTACAACCCCTTCTCAGCGTTCATTTTATTTACTGCATGCTTTTCCTGGACACATGAAAGCATCAATGGTTCATTTTCCCCTTTACTCCTCTCTTGCGACTCACGATTCATGACCTCGAGCACGACTTTCGTTAGGCCCCCCCTGAAGAAAATTTCTGGCTCCGCCACCGAAGATGAGGCCCCGATTGGAAAATTTTACATTAGAGATGTTTGTGTGTATGAAAACTTCAAATGCAAGAATCCATATAAAATTTTCAACCAATCAACATCGACATTATCAAATGTACCTTCAAACTTAATGATAAAGAAAATGTGACCAACAAAATTGAATTATGAGGTCAATAATAGATCGAGGTGAAAGTGTGTGGCTTGACTCACCATCACATATTATTGTGCAAAAATACAAGATGTGGACTAACCTATAAGATGTAGAAGATCAAGCAATAGGTAGAAGATCAAGCAAGTGATCGATACCAAAATGGAAAACAACACATTCCACTCTTAATCAGTGCATCAAATGCTCTCATGAAGGTCTTGAACACGATATTAAAGCTAATCTACAACCATTTTCAATTTATGAAGTACGTACATACGAAAACGCTTCATATTATCCGGCAAAAAAGCAAACTGTCTTCTCTAGAAACTTCAAATTAGTTGAAGAGGAAAAGAAGAAAAGAAAGAAAAAGAACAAGAACATAAAGAAAAAATAGGGCATCCTGACCTCAAACGTAATGTTTGTTAGTATTTGTCCCTCTTGCACAAAGAGGTTGTAGAATGGCTCAACTGGCTAGAGAGAGAGCAAGAGGATGGCAAAATAAAAAAGTAGAAGAAAGTGAAATGCCTGTAATAGATATTGATTTGGAATCCATCTTGAAGGAAAAATCATATATGCTTGAGAAAAATTAACAGGCTTTAAAATATATAAATGTTGTTGAACAGCAGAAGACTGAAGCTTTTAAAGAAGTAGATAAATATGAGGATAGGGTCCAAATCATTGGGAAAAAAGATAATATAAACAAGTCTACCTTTGAAAGATTAAAAGATTATATAGAGAATATAACTCTAACCCCATTATCTCAAAATGAAATAGTTGGGTTGGCAGGGAAAGTCTCTCCTGCTTTGAATCTAGATGGTAAAGCCAACAAGTTTATCCCTTCCACCAGCAAAAAATGTCGAAACTGATGAATACTTATTGATCCATTTTTAAATGAAATAATAGAATTTCCTTTTGATTCGTATTCTACTTGTGTAAATAAATTTGCTTAGCAAGGATTAATACCATCAGTTTGGACTAGAGGCAAAGCTCAATAATTTGAAAACCTGTGGAATACAAAATATAATAAACCAAAATCAAAAGTAGGTATTGGCTTATGATTCAATGAAATGTATTGAGGTAGCTAAAGGAATTATAACTTATTATGGTTTTTAAAATTCTTCTCATATGACGAAGGTCATGGGCCTCAATGAGGAAGACATCTTTATATGGCCTCTTGGAAATATAATTGTGGAGTCAATTATTTTTTAATGAAGAGTTGCAACATACTCAAAATTGATAGTATATATCTTCCATATTATGCCTTCTACAAACTTTTTTAATTGTTACAATAGGATTGTCCAACTATTTAAGATTAATTATGCCAATTTGTGAATTTGTCAATAAGTTTGTCGAATTGTATATGAGTGGCAAGGGGATCCAAATGACCCATCAATTGTCAGTAAGTGATTATTGTCCCTTTTATAAAAAAATAATACTGTATAGCCTCCTTTTAACTTCAGGTCCTTATTTCCTAGTTTCTAACATTTCTAAATTAGAATAATAAATATAACATTAAAGATTAATATTCAATGTCTAATAGTGGTTGATGGAAAGTGCACTTAGAAGAGAGGAGAGCTTGGACTAGAATACTTATTCTCTTTCACTAGTCTCCATGTTCGATATAGAGTTTTTGAAAGTAGCCTCACAAGTTTTTAGAGTCAAAAGATTCATTTAAGTATAATTCTTTATGGATTTAAAAGCCTTATCTAGCTCTTCTCATGCAAAGAGGAGGGGAGCATCATGGAAATTTCAATTCAAGTGACTCTACATGAGGGAAAAAAATTGATAGAATTACTGATAATTTTTTCTATTAGATTTTGTTTCTTATTGATATGCTTTGATTTCTTCATGGAGGCAAGTCAATCAACCTAACTGAATAGAGTGGGATGGCTTTAGATACTTGGCAAACAATTAAGCATGATGACTCCTCTTAGATGTTGTAATGATTGAGTTGGTTTTGAAATTAAGTTGTAATGTTGATGAGTTATTTAGCTAAGCAAATCATGGCCTATCTACTAACTAGGTTTAAGAGAGTGGTATTAAAACTAAAGCACCTTTGATTAGGTTGAGTAATCCTTTTAAGGATCATTTGCCTCATTAGATGATAGACGCTTGGATAAGATTTATTTTTAATTGGAGGGAAATTGATGGACCACAATGACTTCTTTCTTTATCAAGCAAAGTTAAAAAGTGGGGAATCGCTCACAAGCTACCCAAAATAAATGAGCTTTGCATGCATGATACCTAATTTTAGGCTATCCACTTCATAACTAGGTACATTTTTATCCATTACTCTTACAAGATTTAGGCAAAGAATTTTGATTGGATTATTTATAAGTGAGAGTTTCATCAATAAAAGGATGTGATCTAAAGTTATATAGACAAGAAAGGGTAAGCTCAACATATCATTAATCATTCACTTTTATAGATGGTAAATAAAGTCATCCTTCCTAAGAAAAGCAGTCTTTACTACAGGTTGATTTGAGGTGGAGATAGATCCTGAGTTGAAGATATCTTGTTTATCTTTGTAAATAATAATAATAAAAATAATACAGCATCTATCTAGATGCATGTATTTAATGATTGTTCAAGTAGATATAAAAGGCTAAAAATGAACTGAGAAGTGAGATTATCACCATGAGTTGCAAAAGCCCCACTCAAACTACAAAAATTATATTGAATATTGCAAAGTCAAATGAAAAAAATTAGTTATGGGAAAGCGACTACAATTATATAGGATTTTGAGGGATTGACTTAGAAATAAACACAATAGAAGAAAAAAAGTCAACATTACAAGGGAAAGTAGGAGCTAAATTTATTAAATAATTATAGAAACTTCTATCAATTAGCTTTCCATTTTAATGAGGGCCCATTCATTAGTGTATTATGCTCAACCTAAAGCTGACAATATTTGACTCCAAAAAAATACTTATAACATACTCAATCATTGTTACACTAATAATGAATCCCTTATCTTCTTCTTATTTTCTTTATCATTTATATGTTCCGCTAATCCCAAACTCTAAAGCTTGCATCTTCAACTTTCCACTTTCTTCTTACTCCATTTATTCTGGTTCATCAACATCATCCGAAAGTGCACTTCCATTCTGCAACTCAATTTTTTTAGGTCCCCCCACCGCATCAATAGTTTCTTTATCTTTAGAAAACTTTCCAATATTTGTTGCTTCGGCTTCTTTACCTTTGCCCCATAACACCAAGTATAATCCAATCACAATCAACGCAGCTCCTATGATACTGTAATAGTTAAACAAAATATGAAAAATTACACTTTATTCAAATGAAAGCATTAAAATCTATGTAATGAGGAGAACAAAAAGCATCCAAAGCAACTACAATAAGATATTTAGAGAAGAATTATATACCTCCCAATATGTAACTTCTCATCTAGTAATAGGGATCCAAAAATGGCCACAATCACAAGCATAAGAGGGTTAAACACAGAGGCATAAAGTGGACCCTTTTTATTTATGCACCAAGCGAGTAAAGAAAGTATGGGACCTGAACCAACCGCACCCTACAGAAAAACAAAAAATTTTGAGCAAGAAGATTTTAAACAAGGTGTCAAGTCAAATGGAGTGAAGTAAGAAACAATTTTGAAATTGCTCATGCTATAAATAGAAAACTCTTAATTCTCATTTGATTCCTTATAAATATAAAATATGTTTTAATGATTTAGTTTCTACTCATCTTAATGTTGTAATGAAATAAGCATAGAAGATTAATGATATTTGAAATGTTCGTCTCTAATTATGTCCAACCAAATGATGAAATTAACGAGGCTTGTTATTTTGAAAACTTGATTTCTAACTACGAGCAACCAAATGATCCCTAAAATTAATTTATTATCATCTTCAGATGTTACTGCATGCCCACCTTTATCTATGCTTTCTTTTAGAACATCATACAATTTTTACCATACAAATCCAAATGTTAAAGCACAATAAGCAACAACTTACTCAAAACATGGAAGATCAGTTACCGTGTAGGCTGCAGAGTAAAGTCGAATTCCAAGGCCCATGTGCCAATCCTCCCAATTCCTCTCCATGCAAAGAGCAAAAATTATAGACTGAACTGAACCCATCAGGCACATGATTGCAGTGCTCGAGTAATGACAAGGATAGTCCTTGCTCATTTTAGCCTATTTCATAGAGATGAAGACAAATATATACAAATTAAGTATGAAAAACATAAACATCAATATCAACATGGCACTATCATTCTAATCTCACCTGAATTATCAACCAGAATGCATAAGAGAAACAACTTCCTAGAGACATAATAGAGCCCATGACGCGATTACCATACTCTTGGCGCTGTGCAGCCATCTGATTTCCACCATTGCTATGTGATTTTAGAAGATTGACATTTGTTGGGAGGTTGATTTCTTTTCCTTTCAAGAAGGTGAGGATCGTTGCTCCGAAAACCCCAACAAGTGTTCCTAGTACCTTTGCTTGCCCCGTTTTTGTTCTGATTCGTAAATGCTCTAATCTTGAACAGTAACATATTATGTTAAATTTAATCAGGCTTTTGGCCTGTTGGTTTTGAAAATAATATTGAACGTAAAGGTTATTTATACCTGAATATGACAGCCATGATGAAAGTTATGGCTGGTACAAGGTTTGTCATGGCCGAGGCAAAAGTTGCAGATGTTAATTTTATACTAGACACATACAGGTTTTGCGCCAACGTAGCCCTACAAGTTAGTGTGGCAGAACAATTGAACACAACAGTTTTTCTTAGAAGTAAAGATTTGTTAATCAAAGAAGCAAGATTTGGCATGTACACCAAACTGTACTTACAAGAGAAAACTAGTTCTGCAAAGGCGAGAGATAACCGATAGTTTTCAAGGAATTTTAAACTTTTAAGAAGACAAAATGTTCTCGCTATTTTTTAAGCTTACTTACTGTCTAGTGGGAATTTCTGTAAAACTTACTATATTACCTAAAATCTTCTTGGGATGCTTTGGAGTTGGATAAGCTCGTAATGTACCAATAATCTTAAAAAGTAAGTAGGGCTGATAGCTAACTCAAATTGTGAACATTAAAAACCATTAAATGAAACATATTTAGCTGGATGGTGTGTTGTTTGTTTCATGATGAATCCGATTCGGAATTAGGGTGCAGATGATTTGTGGGGACAAAAGGAAATATCCAGGATAAGATTTTAGACTTTCTATGTATATCGACTGATGTTGGGTTGTCCTTCAAATATTTTTGGATGAAATAGCAGTTAGGAGGGTTACCTGCTTCTGTAGACATGGAAAAAGAGAAGAAATGGTTTTTTTTACCTACAAGAACTTGCTGGGCTTGGGGTGGTAGTTTTTGGAGACTAAGAATTTATATGTTTTGAATAAAAAATTGACCTTATATCTCGAACTTGATCTCTATTTACAAAGATTCAATAAGCATGTAGAAATATGTTCGATTATAAAAAACAAGAAAATTGAAACTTATCCGTAAAAGTAACTAACAACTACAAAATTTTCTCGAGTCCAAAATTAGCTTCTCTAATGAGCCTTTTGGAAGCATTATGGGAATCTCTAACTCATGGGCTTATTTAATCTTTCTAGCCCTCAGATCTCGAGTGCTTGACACTCAGCACGTGGCTCCCAGGATTTATTCGAGATCTAATCTGAGCAATCATCTCATCGTAGATTTCTCTTGGTAATAATGTTTGTAACTTGAAATATTCTCAATCTCAGTTTCCACCTTGCCTCATTTGGCAACTACATCATGGAGTCAATTGACCTCATAACTACTTTCCCCAACTTTAGTAGGCATCTAATCAAAGCTAAACTAGAGGAAATATATCAGCTCCTCTCTTAAGTGTTTATCTGATGTAGCACATGAAGTGGATAATTCAAATGGATCCCCTCTATAAGTGCAAAAGCAAAATGTCCAAGCTAGTAAATACACATCAACAAAAGCCCATTTCAAAAGCCATGCCAATGCCAAAAAATGGTATTATTTAAATGTACTTTTTTATGTTAAATGACCTTGATTCCTTGAAATAATGTACGGTTGGCCACCTTAACAAAGGAGCATGGAAAATAAAATTTTTCGTAATGAAACTATTGAAAATCAACTTTTTTTATTAAGTGGTTAACCACGCCTTCTTTCCATCTAATTGCTTCCTCCAAAATAAGAAAGCTTGGGTCTTTTTTTTTCTTATAATAGAAGTTGATACGTAATACATATTTATGGAGAGAGTAAGGAGGATCTATGTATGATATTTATTAATTTAGAGAAAATATATGATAAAGTTTAAAGAGAAGTGCTCTAGAGAATTCTATGAAAGGAGTTAATACTGCTTATTTTCAAGTCATTAAGGATATAAATGAGGTATTACTTGTGTTCAAACACAAGGTGGTTTGACCAAGTATTTTCTTATTTTAATTGGATAACAACAAGGATCAACTTTAAGCCCATATCATGCATTTTCCTTTACTCCTAAATTTTCTTACTAGTAATTTGCAAGAGGATGTACCATGGTGTATAATTTCTGCTGAAGATATTCTTCTTGTTGATAAGACTAGAGAGAGAGTTGGAGGATAGCTTCAATTATGGAGGTCAAACTTAGAGTATAAAGGTTTTCATTTGAGTAGATCTAAAACATTATTACATGGAGTGTAATTTAAGTAGTAATAGATCTAGGGGGGATTGTGACTTCGGGCGATCAACTCATTATAAAGAGTACACATTTTAGATTTCTCGAGTTTATTGTTCAAAGCGATGGTGAAATAGATGGAAATAATATTAGTAGATTTCACATTTGCTGGTTGAAGTTGAAAGTGCTTTTTACACACCAAGAGGGGGAGGGGAGAGTCAAATTGATGTTTTAAAAACCTTTTTAAATCTTTTAAACTCTTTTACTTAAAAAACAAAACTTGAAATAATGCGGAAGAGATTACTAAAAACCAAATCAAAAAATAAATAAGGTTTTTTTTGTGTTATATATATATATATATATATATATATATATATATATATATATATATATATATATATATGCTGATTTTTTAAACCAAAGATCAATCAAAATAAATCATTAAAATCCTCTTGTAATCATTTAATCATAGTTCAACCACGATGCAGTAAAAGTAAATCACAAGATAAAGTATATAACACATAAGAAAAATGCAAATCGAGATTTATAGTGATACGGTCAACTTGACCTATGTCTACTCCCCAAAGGTCCTCCTATTTAGATATTGCATTAAATAGTGACTCTCCTTCAACCCATAATAAGGTGGAGAAGCTGTGTGAAACCCCCTCACACTCCCTTAAAACCCTCAATGCTCTTTTCCCTCTCTTAACCTCACCTTTTGTCTCCTTTGTGTAATGCACTCTCTCCATACTCTCTCACAAAAGAAAATGGTCCCTTGACTATCCAAAAACCCTTTCCTAAGAACAAGAAAGAGTTCATAAAGTGGTCTCTAAAAAATACTAATTTTAAATATACCAACCTCTGATCATACTGCGCAATACACATATTATACGATACGATTAGTTAAATTTCTTCTATGTGATTCTAAATCATCCAGTACGATTAGTTCAATCGAATTATTATTCATCTTGTATGAACCCGAGGATGAATAAATATCATCCAGAGCATTGATCTGTTGATCGCCTAATATCATTAAGATCATACCATACGATCATCAATTATAAATAATCCTGATTCAATTGCTTAATCTTTGGAATTAAATTGGACAATAATTAAACTTCATACAGTCTGAACCTGATCATATAATATGAATAGTTTAAATTTTAAAAATTTGGCTAATTTAGGTAACCAAACGTAAATGGAAAAGATTCTAAATATAGCTGATCTTCCTATACGATGTGGTGGTTATACAGTACGATTATTTATAGCCCATGATAAATTTATCTAATTTAGCTGAATACTTTAATTGATTGCTGATTAAATAGATCGTACAGTACGATCCAGAACATATAATATGAATTTCAAAAATTTTAAATTATTTAATTTCACTCTCCTTTATGTGTGCCTGCATAGTTGCTATGCCAACATATACCTAATAAAAATTGACTCAATAAAAATAAAATACAAACTCTCTCAAATAATGACTAATTCCAACACAACACTTTCTTGAGCTCTTATTCTTTGATGGTATTTGTGTATGTTGAACCTGAAATGTTAATAATACACAAATATATATATATATATATATATATATATATATATATATATATATATATATATATATATATATATATATATATAATGTATAAAGTAGGAATAAGTAAATAAATATCTAATAATATTTATAATCATAAAAATACAAGGTTAGGCTCCCAGATTGCAACAGAAGAGGAGGGATGCATCATTTTTATTGTGTGATAAAAACTTCCCCTCAAACTTATGAGAAAATTCTATAAGGTGGTGGTGAGACCTGCAATACTTTATGGCAGAAAATGTTGGTCATTAAAAGAGAAGCATTAAGTTAAGTGTTGTAGAGATGAGGATGCTTAGGAAGATGAATGGTTAGAGTACGAAATGAGTACATACATGAAAATTTTAGAGTAGCTCCAGTTGCAGATAAGATTAGAGAGAGCCATCTTAGATGGTTTAGTTATATAAAATGTCGGCCTTCCGATAAAACTAGTTAGGAGAGTAGATTTATTAGATTTTTCCTATGTTAAGAAAGGTAGAGGTAAACCTAAATAGACTTAAATGTCATTAGAAATGATATTTTTATTAGATTTAAATTAGAGTTTTACTCTTAATAAGGCTTAATAGAGAAAAAAGATTCATGCAGCTAGCCCCACATAATGGGATAAAGGCTTGATATTGGTGTTGTTATTTTTGTTGTTGAATGATATATTTTGGTGGAGAATTAATCATCATTTTCTTATCGCATGGTGACTTCAAGAGTTGACCTTTTCTTGGTGAGATTATATGGTTATCCTTTTTATCTTTTTTATCTAATTTTTTTTTTTCACACATCTACTAAAACCTACTCTTAATCTTTCTGACATCTTACTCTACATAGTAAGCCTCCTCTAGGACTAGCCACCACCCAATCCAACCATCTAAACCACGCTAAAGCCCCACCCCCACCAATATCTCTCGATTAGAAACTAGTCATATTCCCTACTGCTTGAAATTCACGTAAAATCCATTAAACTTTATCATTTACTATAAATAATTAGTCCATATCTAAATCTAACTATCAAATGTCATTTCCATCAATTTATCTTATTTAAAACCCATATCTTAAGGAGATCATTCAAATCAACTCAAATTAGCCCAAACTAAACTAGTATTGAAATTTTTTTAACTAAGCACAAATTCCTCGCATTCCCACTAAAAACACCAATCAGATGTTTAGATATCAAACTAAAGTTTCACCAACATTTTCATCCACATATCTTCCGAAAAGTACTCACCACCATAATATGTTATCAAAGTGAATATAAGAGGAGAAAATTTTTGGCCAGAATTTCTAGACAACTAAAGAGCCATTTGGTTTGTAGTAAAAGGGGTATAAAACATCCCAAATGCAAGGGTTTTAAAAATATTAATGCTTAGACTAAACTAAAAGAAATGTAGAGTAAAATTTTAAAGTATTTGAAATGCAACTACTAATTCAATCTTGGTGAAATAAAAAAATTATTAGATTTAGTAAATTCCAAATACATTATAAATTATTTACTATTATCACAGCTCAAATAAAGGTGCTAAGTTAGAAAAGTAATTTTTTAATTATGAATTATTTCATGAAAAGAACTTAAATATTTGTTTTTTTATAGAAAATTCTCAAGGATGTGATTAAATGAAGGAAATTTTAATGCATCACTATGGTGCCACATAGCCCAGCTCCGTAGCACCCTTGGCAAAAACTTGGGGTTAAAAAAGAGAACTTAGCACCGTAAAATCATTCATACAGAACCATAACATTGGATTTAAATTCTACAACATCGGTACTTCTAATTCTACAGCACTCTGAAGGGGAATTTTTAGGATACAAGATAAAGTGCATGGTCCCACAGTGCTAAATTGCCTAGCATTATAATGTTAGTTTTAGCATGACAACCTTGAATCATCTTAGCGCCATGATGGTGTTGTGGTTATCAGTTACAATCAAAAGAGAAGTAATGATTTACTGCAAGCACCATGGTGCTACCAACTTAGTGTTCTAGAATTATGGGCTTGACTGATTAGAAATAGTTGCTTGCAACAAGTATTAATAGGATTTTCATTTGAGAATGGAGAGACTTTTGGGAGGGTTTCCTAAGTATACTTCTACAGGGAGTTGGGAAGGTTTCTTACCTACTTTTTTTTTAGTGAGTGAGGTTGACCTCATTTTTAGTTGAGGTCTTTGAACCCAAAACTCTAGCTTAAACCTTGAACACCTAGTATATCTTTGCACACCTTCAGATAATTTATTCACTTCAAACCCTTTCCAAACCCTGACCTTAAAAGCTTCATACATCAAATCCATCAACCCTAGATTCCATAGCTAAGGGTTAATCTAGTCAACCTACTTGAGTTATGTCAAGCTAGCTCAATGTAGGCCAAACCCTACATTGACCATAATTTACTTTTCTTTCAATCACTTAAATTCACTCCAATGAATTCATATATCCTCCTAATGTCCAACAACCCTAGCCTCCTTAGCTCATGAGGTAAGAGTTAGCTTGGTCAACTCACCTAGACTAGGTTAAACTAGTCTAATGTGACTCACATCACTTTATACATTAAATTGGCTTACCCTGAATGTCTATATCTAATTCAATTGACTTATATACACTCCCTAAATCTATCCAAGCCCTCTAGGGTGGAGTTGATTTGGTCAACTCATATAGGTTGAGTCAACTTAAGCTAGGTTTGGTGAAAGCCTCATAAACACTAAAATCCTTGGCTCTAATCACTTAAACTTAATCTAATCAGCTTGTAGGAGTTCCTTAGAGTCTACCCTAGTTGTTTAGATTAGGTTTGACTAGTCAGCAACTTCAAATAGTTAGCTAGCTCAAAATGATCAAATCTCTCATATATTCTTCTTATTGGAGTTCAGTCTAAAGCTTCTCTAGAACCTTCTGACACATCCCTATACTTGTCGAGTGGGTTCAATTATCTGAGCCCGACCTAATGGTCCCTAAATGCTAGCCTAACCCAAGGGTCATTTTTAGCTTTCCACTCCATTTCCACTCCATCTCCTACTCCATAATCAACTAGGAACCTGTAGGCATTCTAGAGAAGCTCCCTAAGTGATCCTAGCCATTGGATTCAAAATAAAGAGCTCAAACAGAGAAAAATTAAAAAAAATAAGCATTAAGCATTTTTTTCTCTCTCAATGCGAAATCCCAAATACTCTCATTTTTTCCCTCTCAAGATCCCGCTTCTTCTTTCCCACAAACCCTTCCTATTTAATGTCTCTAATAGTGAATTAATCAAGCTCCAGTGACCTATATCCTTGGTTTCATGAACTCTCTATCTAGACCTCCCTAGTTGTGTTTCTTTCATCAAAGTTCTTACTCTGGATCTAAGGAAGTTTGCTAAATCAAATCCCTACTGAAATGGTCATTATATAGATGTAAAACTCAAACCTAACTCTATAGGTGAAGTTTGGATGAAATGAAAATAATCTATACATTAAGTATTTTAAACTCCTTAGGTGTATAGAGTATGTTCATACAAGGCTATGATATCGTTTTCATGCATTGAAATGGAATGAATGGTATGATTTAAATTAAATGAAAATTTTTATCCTTGGGTGGCTAGAGGTAGGAGTAAAATTTGGATCATCTGCTTTTTATGTATTTGCTTAGACAATATAAATCTCGCTCGATAAAGTTTGTGTACTGCTCCTACCTCGCCCTCGATTTGTTTGATTATAGACATTTAATCATAAGATCAAACGGCTTTTAGGCGTACCAATGTGGTTAAGTGAGGCCAATGTCATTCTCCCTTAGCCAATCATCGTGCACTACCTGTAAAGGTCTATCTAGTCAGCACCACCGTAGAGGATTTGATTTAAATTGAATTATTAATTCTTTTAATACACCAGATCTTCAAAATTTTATAGCAAATGATTTGCTAAGCAAGCTTTTACAAATTGGGGCTCTATGGATTCAAGAATAGAAGAACTATGAAATGAAAATGAATTTAAGCCATTTTGATGAGCAGCTTAGAATTAATATACATGTTATACTATTTTTTCTTAATTAGATCTTAATGATTTGTCAATTTTATTTATATTTTGGCTGAGAGGTAGGATGTTATACACATCCCATAATTTTCTTGTCTTAATTTGAGGTGTGCTTTATCTTGAATTGAATTTCTAAACATTTGGGTCAAATTTTGACCCAAATGTTTAAAAATTAATAATAGGCAATCCATAGAGAATTAGGATTTGAATTTTATGTGAATTTTGTGTAATTGTATAAGGGTTAGACAACTTTGATTACAAACCATTTCGAACACTAGATAGAGCTAGGTAATTCAACTTAGTTCTAGTGCTAAAGAATTTAGAAATTTTGTGAAAAATTCATTTCACATCCAATTGGCATGAAATTTGTACCTAGTAAACTAAGTTGCATTGTAAACCCTAGGAGTTAATTTGGTGATAAACAGGGTTTGTTAAACTGAAAATCAAATAAGCCATAAAATCAACCTTAAATTTGGTTTAAAATTTTCTAGTTTCTAAAATCAAGTAAACAAATATATTTTTCTTATTTTTTGAGTAATCATATATCACAAAATTGACTTCTAGAAGATTTGATAAATTATCAATTAACTCAGGAACTATTTCAACAAAGTAGTGTAACTACTAAGGTAAAGAGCAGGCGGTGGCTATTGGGCGGTGTTGTAATTTGGGAGCCCGAGTTTATGTTTTAATGATAACAAACATTATTGAATTATATTTAGTTTATCCTATGCTTTATTCTTGCATATCCTTTATATATGTACTAACATTTCAGGTTTATCATACATAAAACACCATAAAAGAATCAGGACTCAAGACTGTATATTATAGTTTTATTTATGCAAGAGTCTGTACATACAATATAAAAAGATGTATGTCAGTATAGCAACTGTACACACACACATGAGGGGAATGAAAATGAAGATTTTAATTTTTCTATTTAATTGTACTTATGATCACAACCATTTTGTATGATCAATTCAAAGAGACATTAACTAAAATATTTAATTTAAATATAAAATACAAATTCTCATATAACTAATCATACAATACAACCACACTTCATACAGGATGATCAGCTATAACTAGAAATTCTACCATAGAATCTAACATACCTAAAATAAGTAAATTTGAAATTTAAAACTATTTATGTTGTACAAATTATTTCATAGAGTACAATTCTTTAAATAATTATCTAATTAGGTAAGTTAATTCAATAATCATATCGAATCTGATTGATTACAGATCATATTGAATAATATTATATTATACTATATGAGTCACCTAAGGAGTCTCTGGACAAAGTTTTGTTCGTCCAATACGATCAAAAAATTATACTATCTAAATCACTTGAGGGCTCTCTAGATAATTTTTATTCATCATGTACAATTTGATATTGAGTTATTATAATCATATTGTAATACTTTTCATTCATATAGTACGATCAGTTAATAAACTTTAACTGATCGTCCTGTAAACTATTCATTATACAATACTACAGACGGATGTTTGAACTAATCGTACTATATAACTCATAAGTCATACGATATGAACAGTGATGGCTAAATTAAAAATTAGGAATTTTTTTAGGCCTACTATTTAATCATCTCTTAATTTGTGAAAGAGAGTCTTTTGGTAGTCATTTGGTTGTGTCTTCTGTAAGAAAGTGCTGAAGAGAGGGCTTTAAGTTAGGGAGAGAAAGACTGAAGTTTGAGAGAAAGGGAGAAGATCCTTATAGGTTCAAGGAAGTGTGAGAGGGTGTTTTCACACAGTTGCTCCGGAGAACTTACACCTAAGTTCCTCCATGAGCCAAGGTCTATCTTGAGGGAACCTTTGGGAAGAAGGCCCCTTTGATGTCAAAGAGTCTGGCTACTCTGCCGCATAAGATTGGTAAAAGGGATTTGGCAACTCCGTCACACCGGGATGGTGAAAGGGATTCGACTACTCCACCATATCAGGGAAGGTGAAAGAGATTCGGCTACACTACTGCATCTGGGAAGATGAAAAGGATTTTTGGTTCTCAGCTGCACCATGGGTGGAAGTGATTCTTGTGAAGACTTCTCTGTCTTATTGTGGGGGCAAAAGAAGAGAAACTAAAGAGTTTTAGTGTAATACCTGGAGAGGACTGTAGGGAGTGGACATAGGTTAAGTTGACTGAATCACTACAAAAATTTTGGTGTATTCATTTCTTTACTTTTTTGTACTTAAGTTTTTATAGTTTACTTACAAATTTATTATCTTGCAAATGTGAGTTGAGAATTGACATCATTGTGATTTAATAATATTGAGAATACTTTGGATTAGATTTTTGTTCAAAAATTAAAAGAAACAAAAGTCTAAAAATCAAAAGAACCAAAAAATATATTTATTTTTTTATAAAATCAAAAATAAAAATATAGCTATTTTATTTTTTGCTTCCACTTTAAAAAATCTATTTTTAAAATTAAGTTGTAAATTTGGTTTAAGTATTTCAAAATGAAATTTTTTGAATTTTTATTTTAAAACACCAATCCCCCCCCCCCCCCCCCCCCCCCCCACGGTGTGTATTTGTAGTTCAAGTGGTTTAACAATTATAAATTAAACTTTTAACCAATAATATTTAGCATCATCAAAAAGAGGGAGATTTGTTATAATTTGGGAGCTAAAGATTACATTTTGATGATAACAAATATTATTGGATTGTATTTAATTTATCCGATATTTTATTATTACATATTCTTTGTATGTGTACTAATATTTTAGATTTAGTATATACTAAGCATCGTCAAAAAATTAGGACTCAAGATTGGATAGTATAATTTTGATTTATACAAGAGTTTGTGCAATTTATTTTCTTAAGTCTATCAATATAAAAAGGTGTATGTTAACATAACAACCGTGCACACACACAGGGGGAATGAATAATAAAGACTTTAATTTTTCTGTTAAATTCTAATATACGATCAATTCAAATAGAAATTAATTATAAAGTTTATTTCAATAAAAAAATTAAATCACATATAACAGGTTGTACAATATGACCACACATCGTATTAAGTGATCAGCTATAACCAAAAACCTCACCTTTGAATCTAATATACCTATAATTGGCAAATTTAAATTTTGAAATTTAAACTATTTGTACTATATGAATCATTTTACAATATTATCTTTTAAATCATTGACTAATTATGTCAGTTAATTAAGCAATCAAATTAGAACTAATTGATTATAGATCGTACTATACGATACAATATCATACTATACGAGTCACATAAAGAGTCTCTGGACAAAGTTTGGTTCATCCAGTACGATTAAAAATATCATATTTTTTGAATCACATGAGGGCTCTCTGAATGATTTTTATTCAATATGTATGATTCCATATTGTGTCTAGTATAATTTTTTTTAAATGAAAATTTTAAATTTTAGCATCATGCCTTACCGAAGAGGAGAAATGGAAGAGAGTGAAGGTTGTTCGGGTCTTTTTCATTCATCAAATTTGTTCAGAGATTTCATCTATTTGTTGTAAGTAACTAAAATCTCATTTTAGTTTTCAATAATTTTGATTATTATATAGATTTTCTTGAATGAATAGAATTGATTATTTCCTACATCATTTTTATTATAATATTTGCATAAGCAAGAAAGGCTAGCTGTTAACACTATAAAATGAGTTAGCTATTAAAACATAATACCTTGTATAGGAGGGTAGGCCGACAGACTTTCCTTTCAAGATGATTTGTGGTGTTATCTTGATTGTAACCTATAACAGATAACCAATTATGCTGACAAGTAAAGAGTGATGACTCTTTATTGATTTAATAAAGTCACATATAATGATAAATGATTAATTAAATATTATAATTAATTAATTGGATAATTAATAATTGATATGACTGATGACCAACTATGAATCAGTTGAGATAAAAGATGTTAAAAATACCATATTAAAACTAGATGTCCTGCCTTGTTAAATTATACATTGATGTATGCATATATTGATAATACTGATGATATTAATAGATACATTAATGCCATTGATAATATTGGATGCATTGATAATACATAAATATATAATGCATATAAATATATAAGATAGATTTTCTTAACAATTTATGAATAATTTTTGCACCATTATTTTAACAATTTATTAAATTTTATACCAATTATTAATTTTTTATATTCATTGTAATGATTTCCTACTTTTATTATTGATCGATTTGAGTTTTATTAATAATAGTTAGTCATTAACTATATTTATTGCTATTGATTATATTAGATTGAGCACATCATATTAATTAGTCCTTATATTGAAAGCTTTAATGAGTTTTGGATTACTTCTAGGCTTTTAAGCTCATTATGGGAATTTTTAAATGATTTCAGGTCAGGAATTGAGTCAGAACCAATTAGAGTGAGATTGTTAGAGATCCTCAAGTTTTTTTAAAATTTTGATTATATACTTTTTTTATTCTTTTATACTCAAGAGCTTGTAATATATTAGTGATAGAGTGATCTCGTGTCTAGTATAAATGATATTTTGGATAAATAAATAGCAAAATATTTTGGTATATATGACTTTAGTTATTTTCACGGGTTATTATTTATATTGATAATTTATAAAAATTTTGGTATATTCTTAAAATAATAAATATACAATTTCTTCCAAATTTTATTCTGGGGCATTAAAATTGGTAAGTGAGTGGTTGTTGGAAGAATTGGATTGTAATTAGAGATATAGGAATTGATTTATTAGTGGGGTAAAAATTGAGTATTATAGATTTATTATTTTTATATTTAAATGATTATGTTTGATGAGTTTTGATTCATGATTTGTTTTGATTTGATTTAAGTTTTAATTTTACAGATTTTTTAATATTAATTTTGGGCCCAAATCCTTAAGGGAAATGTCGGGGATTACATTTTTCTAAGGTAGGTATATTGGAATAATCCAATTTTTTTGAAATAATTTTTTTTTAAATAAAAATTTTAAACTTCAGTGTTGTGCCTTATCGAAGAGGAGAGAGAAGAGAGAGAAGGTTGTTCAGGGCTTTTTTATCTATTAATTTTGTTTAAAGATTTCTTTTATTTGAAGTAAGTAACTCAACCCTCATTTTAGTTTTTAATAATTTTGATTATTATATAGATTTACTTGTAATGAACAGTATTGATTATTTCCTACTGCATTTTGATTATGACATTCGAATAAGCAAGGAAGGCTAGTTGTTAACACTATAAAATGGGTTGGCTATTAAAACATAATACCCTGAAAGGGAGGGTGGGCCGCTGGCCTTTATTTAAAGATGGTTTGTGGTGTCATCTAGGTTATAACCTATAACAGATGACCCATTATGTTGGGCAAGGAGTGACGATTCTTTATTGATTTAATAAAGCCACCTATAATGATAATTGATTAGTTGGATAAATGATAATTAATATAATTGATGACAAAGTAAGAATCTGTTGGGATAAAAGATGTTAAAAATACCATATTAAAATAAAATGTCTTGTCTTGCAAAATCATATATTGATGCATGCATATATTGATAGCACCGATGACATTAACAGATACATTAATATCATTGACAGCATTGGATGCATTGATAATACATAAACATATGATGCATATGAATAGATAAGATAAATTTCTTTAATATTTATAAATAATTTTTTCCTCGTTATCAACTTATTTAATTTTATATCAATTATTAATTTTAAGATTTATTATAATGATTCCATACTTTTATTATTGATCGATTGATAATATTTGGTTATTAACTACATTGACGGCTATTTATTATATTAAATTGAGCATATCATTTTGATTCTTTAGTCCTTGCATTGAAAGCTTTAACAAGTTTTGGCTTACTACTAGGCTTTTAAGCTCATTATATAGATTTTAAAATGATTTCAGGTTAGGAAATTGGTTTGGACCAGTTGAAGTGAGATTGTCAAAGATCCTCATATTTCTTTAAATTTTAGTTATGTATTTTCTTTTATTATTTTATAGTGAGGAGCTTGTGATAGATTAGTGGTAGTGATCTCCTAGCTAGTGTAAATGATATTTTTGGTGAATAAATAGCAAAATATCTTGATGTATATGATTTTAGTATCTTTCACTAGTTATTATTTATATTGATTTATAGAAGCTCTGGTATATTCTTAAGGCGATAAATAGATAATTCTTTTAAATTTGATTCTAGTGCATTTGAAATTGTACAAACAATGAGGACTAAATTAAAAATCAAAATTTTCTTTAGACCTGCTATTTAATCATCTCTTATTTTGTGAGAGATAGTCTTTTGGGAGTTATTAGGTTGTATCTTCTATGAGAAAGCATTAAACAGAATGCTTTGTTATGAAAAGAAAGAGTAACATTTGACAAAAATGGAGAAGATCATTATGGGTTCAAGTGAGTATGGGAGGGTGTTTTCATATAGTTGCTCTGGTAAACTTGCATCTTATTTCCTCCATGAGTTAAGGTCCATCTTGAGGGAAGCTTTGGAAAGAAGATCCCTTTGATGTCACAGGGACCAACTACTCTGCCGCACAGGATTGGTGAAAGTGATTCGACAATTCCGTAATACTGGATTAGTGAAAGGGATTCTACTACTCTTTCGCACCGGGGAAGATGAAAGAGATTCAACTACTCCGTTGCACTAGGAAAGATGAAAGAGATTTTTAGTCCTCAGTCGCACCAAGGGTGAAAGTGATCCTTGTGAAGGCTTCTCCGTCTTGTTGTGTGAACAAAATGAGATACACTAAAAAATTTTAGTGCAATATTTTGAGAGGAAGACTTCAGGGAGTGAACGTAAGTCAAGTTGATTGAGCAACTGTAAAATTCTTGTGTGCTTGTATCTTTATTTTTTCACACTTTAGTTTTTACACTTTACTTCCTTGCAAATCTATTGTCCTACAAATCTGAGTTGAAAATTGACATCTTTGTGATACGATAATATTGAGAGTACCTTGGATTTAGTTTTGTTCGAAAACAAAAGAAAAGAAATAAAAATATGAAAATAAAAAAGAACAAATATATATATATATATATATATATATATATATATTTGTATAAAATCAAACACAAAAAATATAATTGTTTTATTATTTGCTTCTACTTTGAAAATTTTGTTTTTAAATTTATGTTGTGAATTTGGCTAAGTATTTCAAAAAGAAAATTTTTAAAACACCGATGGAGGTGCTAGGGTGGTGTTCCAGAATTTTTCAAGCCTCAGAGCTGTTTTCCCTCTCTAGCCAAGGGTCCAAGCCCTCCCTTCATGTGAAGAGTGTGGGTATATTTATAGAATTTTGGGAGTGGCATGTCTCGTAAACATGGAGAAAATCAGCAGCAAACCGACAACACTCCATCAAATTATCTATATTGACTCCTTTGATTATAAAACAATCGTTCAGCATGTAAGTGCCTTAGTGATGTTGGAATTGAACGATTTTGCGCTTGTTAGATTTGTCGCATCGGGCCACTCAATTCAACTATAATCATTCCAAATTTGAAGATCATTTAATCATCAAAATAGTACTATGAAGTTTTTCAATTACGCTTCATGCCTGTCATTTTAACTCATTTGGGCTTGAATTCGTCTCATCCAGACACCTGTTCGAATATAAATTTACTGAAATCAAAGTTCAGATGATTTTGAATTTAATTTTGAAAATCTTTAATTTAAAAATGAATCAAGTTTCGCATTTCATTATGATAACTTTTGATGACATATCTTCAAATATATTTTTTTATTCTTCCACATGTAAGCGAATCTTTATAATTATTTATATGCTATCGTTGGTGTAGATCACAGTCTATAAAAATAATCAAAAGTATCCTATGAAGTCCATAATTTAATAATAATAATAATAATTCTATGCGCTGCGACCTTGACTTTAATACTAAATATGATTTTAATTAAGGCGCATAAGACTTATACGATTAGGCGGCCTATAATGATGTAAGCAACGGATATGGAAAGAAAAGAGAAGATTTTTTAATATTAGTCTTCTTAATTATTTTCACATGTATTTATCTCTCCTCTCTTTTATAAATGCTGCCCTTAAGGCTCTTATTTTGTAAAATAAAATTGAAATTTAAGTCATAAATAATTGCTTTATTTATTTTAACAAAATTTTCTTTTAGATTGATTTTGTAATTGTTTTAGCCATCTCTTGATTCATAACCTTTGTGGCAATGAGACCTTTATTAGGGTTGAAATTCTTATAAGATTATAACTACAATGTTTTATAATAATAAAAACATAGGTTCCATTTAGGACATTTTTTTTATAATTATGCTTTCTTCGTTAATTTATGTTCAACTTTTTAATAATTTGGTATAAATTTTAATAAGTGGTAATTTTTTATTATCAGATTTATTAAAATGTGTTTTTTTTTCACATTTTAATAAATCTGATAATTGGGAAAGATATAAAGAGGCATGTAAGGATTCTAAGAAAGTAATATGAGATGTAAAGATCTTAGCTTTTAATGATTTATATAATAGATTAGATACTAAGGAGGGAGAAAGATATATGAATAAGTTAGTCAAACAAAGAGATATGAGTAGTAAGGATTTAGTTCAAGTGAAATGTATTAAGGATGAAGATCAAAAAGTACTTTACTTAAAAGATGATATTGAACAAAGGTGGATGAGATATTTTGCTAAACTTTTTAATGAAGAATGTGAAAATATGATTGACTTTAGTGACCTTAGCACCCTAAAAGAAAATAAAGATTTATCTTTAAAGAAAATGAAGTGTGCAAAAGCTGTTGGACCTGATAATATTCCAATAGAGGTGTCGAAATGCTTAGGAGATGAAGGAATTTCTTGGCTTACTAAACTTTTTAATACTACTTTAAAAACTAAAAATATGTCAGATGAGTGGAGAATGAGTGTGTTAATTCCTATTTTTAAGAATAAAAGTGATGCACAAGATTGTGCGTATTATAGAAGAATTAAGTTAATGTGTCATACTTTAAACCTATGGGAGCGAGTTATGGAGCGTAAGTTGCGGCGTGATACTAATGTTTCTCAAAATCAATTCGGATTCATGCCGGGTAGGCCTACTATGGAAGCCATACATTTATTGTGAGGTTTGATGGAGAAATATAGAAGGAATAAGGAGGATCTATATATGATATTTACTTATTTAGAGAAAGCATATGATAAAGTTTCAAGAGAAGTTCTATGGCGAGTTCTTGAAAAGAAAGGAGTTAATAATGCTTATATTCAAATCATTAAAGATATGTATGCAGGAGCTATTACTTGTGTTCAAACATAAGGTTGTTTGACCAAGTATTTTCCTATTTCGGTTGGATTACATCAAAGATCAGCCTTAAGCCCACATCATTTTGCTTTAGTCATGGATGTTTTTACTAGACATTTGCAAGAGGATGTACCTTGGGGTATGCTTTTTGCTGATGATATTCTTCTTGTTGATAAGACTAGAGAGGGAGTTGAATGTAAACTTGAATTATGGAGGTCAACCTTAGAGTCTAAAGGTTTTCTCTTGAGTAGATCTAAAACTGAATATATGGAGGGTAATTTTAGTAGTAATAGACCTAGTGAGAGGATTGTGACTTTACCCTTAGAGATAGGATAAGAAATGAGTATATACGTGAAAAGGCTGGAGTAGCTTCTATGGAAGATAAGCTTAGAGAGAGTCACTTTAGATGGTTTGGTCACATAAAACAGCGGCCTTTCGATAACCCGGTTAGGAAAGTAGAGGTATTAGATTTGACTTATGTTAAGAAAGGTAGAGGTAGACCTCAAAAGACTTGGTTAGAAAATATTAAAAATGATCTTTCTTTATTAGATTTAAGTGAGAATTTGACTTTTAATATGACACAATGGAGAAAAAGGATTCATGTAGTCAACCCCATGTAGTGGGACAAAGGCTTGATGTTGTTGTTGTGGTTGCTGTTGTTGTAGATTTATTAAAATGTGATCGTTAAGAAAGTATTATATAGTTTTCATTAAGTATATTTTTTTACATTATAATTCTATAGTTATTTTTAGAGGCAAGTGCAAACCTCCAAAAAGGGCCGTAATTTCACTTTAGTTATTGTATATTAATTAGAATAGAGGTGACATGCTGCACCAACCAAGCGGGACCACGGCATTGGCTAACAAATCTCAGGAAAAAGAGGGTGTGATAAATTGACTTAGGAATAAATGAGAGTAAGTACAAAATTAAGAAATATAATTTTTTTTGGGAAAATTTGGGGCAAAGCCCGTATCATTGAAGAAAGAAATTACAAGTAAGTAAGAAATCAAAACCTAAAGCTCAGGTTCACAAAGACAAAACGTGAAGCCAAAGCTCTCAAAAAGAAGACAAAGAGAAAGGGGAAGGAAAAAAAAACAAAGAAGTAGATAAGCTGAGAAGCCAGGAAGGACTCAGGTAGCTCTTTGAAGAAGACGATCGGGTCCAGTATCACAGAGAAGATTTCAAAGAGCCAAGCCCCTGGTTGCCGAGACGACCATCCTAGGGGCTGTTGGGTTAGCAGCAATCATCATTGTCCATCCAAATTCCATCCAGACAAAAACTAAGGCGTTAGCAGCATAGCACGAAGAACAGTCCAACATCTCGGTGGTCACGAAAGAGAGCCAGTCCAACCAAAAATTTTCGAGGAAAGCCAAAATGCCAAGCCACTCAGATAACCCCCATTAGTATGAAGCTTCATAATACAAACAATCAGCATACCCATAGAAACAACCGTCCAGCAACCAAGAGAAGTTACAGGATATGGGGAAAAACCTCCTTAAGCTTATCAAAAACTTTCCATTTTCTCACTTTATAACTAACAGCCAACTTACTAGAGGGAATTACAAAATAAGGATTAACCCAGGTATTGGTGAAACGACGATTGTTTCTTTCCCTCCATAAATGATAAATAATGCAGGCAATCAAAAGAAAGCCAAAGTTTTTCTCAGAGGTGGAGTAGTGGCTAGCGTTATCTAGATAATCAAAAACTTGCAAAATATTTGGCTGAAGCAGAAAGGAGCTAAAAATTGGCAGTAAGTCTCTCAAAACCATAAAAGAGAAATCACAATCAAAAAACAGATGATGGTGAGTTTCCAGAGAACTTTGACAGAAAGAACAATTAGGAGAAACCGGGATACCCCTCCTAATAAGAAGATCCGCACATTTTAATTTTTCAAGTATTGCCATCCACGAGTAGCAAGCAAATCTCAGAGAACTCTTCTTATGCCAAATATATTTAAACCAGTGCACTCTCTCTAAATTTGCTTGAAAAAGATCAGAGAACTGCTTGAAAGATGGTTGCCTCGAGCCATTCAAAGTTAAAGTCGATTGGTCAGAGATGTTAACATTAAGAATAGCCATACGTAATCCATCGGGCAAATCAGCATGGAGAAGCCACTGACCATTAGAAATAAAATCATCCACAGTTTTATGAGCTAGGCCATTCCAGTTATGAATATCGGTTAATGCGCGACCATTGCACCACGGGTCCCAAAGAATGGAAAAATTGCACTTATAAGCCACAGAAAATTGAATGGAGGATTTAATAGCATTAGCAGTGGAGCAAAGCATCTTCCAGACCTTGGAAGCATGAGATGGGGGAATCTTCCAAGGTGTGTCGTATTTAGCTCTAAACCAAGAGCTAAAAGGAGAGTTCTGATTGTAAAATCTCCAGATGCAAGAGCAGTAAACAGAGAAATAAAGAGCGTCAAAAGATGGAATGCCAAGTCCACCATAACACTTAGGCTTGATAGTGGAATTCCAAGAAATAAGATGCATTTTTTCCCAGAAGTGTTCCCATGATAAAGAAATTTTGAACAAAGTTTTGAGATTGAAGCACGACAGGCTTTTGGTATAATGGAACCCCTGATCCAGTAAGCGATGGTGTTAGCAATAGTGAACTTTAAATATTGAACACGACCTGCAAAAGAAAGGAATTTAACTTTCCAACCCTCAAGTAGAGCAATAATTTTGCTCAGTAGGGGTTGGAAGTGAGTAAAATTAAGCCTTTGGGGGGATATTGGGATTCCCAGATAAGTAAAGGAGGAATCAGTGAGATGAATGTTAAGAAAGTTAGCAATCTGGGTAGCATCTCTAGTGTTGGGAGCAAAAATAATGGAGCTCTTAGTGTGGTTAATGTGAAGTCCAGAGTTGGTGGCAAATAGCTGCAAGGCATTTTTTAAATTATTGGCATTAGATAACGTGGCATTCCCAAAAACAAGGAGATCGTCAGCATACATCAAGTGGTTAATATTAACCCCTTTAGAGCATATCCCCAAAAAATTTGAGGAATGAAGGCAACAGGAGAGGCAATCCATGGCAATACAGAACAAAAGGGGTGAAAGAGGACATCCTTGGCGAAGGCCAGAGGTAGAGTTAAAGAAACCTGCAAGGGAGCCATTTAAGCATATAGAGAAATACACATCAGATATACACCCTTTAATCCATTTGATGAAAAGCTCAGGAAAACCTTTCATGCGAAGCCTATCCAAAATGAAGTCTCTGGATATAGAATCAAAAGCTTTTTTATTGTCCAATTTAGCACAAAACAAATTTTTTCCCACTTTGAAATCTTTCAGAATGTCAGTAGCCAAAAGAATGTTATCCGTTGAGCATCTAGAAGAGATGAATCCGGCTTGGCTATTGTGAATTATATGGGGCAGCACCGGTTTAAGTCTGTTAGCCAACACTTTGGCGATAATCTTGTATAAAACATTGCAAAGCGAGATGGGCCTAAAGTCAGCAATATGGGAAGCGTGAGATTTTTTGGGAATCAAGGTAATGGCAGTGGCCTTGGCGCCTTTAGGAATGTAACCCGTGGCAAAAAAACTATTGACAGCGTTAAAAACTTGAGGACCAATAAGGTGCCAAGTTTTCTTGTAAAATTCAAACGAGAAACCATCAGGCCCCGGAGCTGAAGAAGCTTTCCCAGCAAAAATAATAGCTCTAATTTCCTCAAAGTTAATCGGAGCAAGCAGAGAACCAATATAGGATTGGGGAACCGTATTTCCCACAGGAAGAGAATCAGCATTTCTGAAGGCAGGAGCAGGGGAATTAAAAATTTCGTGAAAATGTGAGATGATAGCATTAGCAACCTCAGTATTGGAGTAGTAGTGACCATTGATGGTGGAGATCTCCTTAATGTTATTCAAGTTTTTTCTGGATTTAATTCTAGCATAGAGATATCCAAGGTCATCTTCACCATGAGTGAGCCAAGAGGTTTTGGCTCTTTGTGAGATCCAAGAAGACCAGGCCATTTGGAAAGAGGCTAACTTGTTGTTGACATTCTTTAATAAGAAGTTCAGTTCCAGGTTAAGAGGATGGACTTGAAGCAGAGTCAGGTACATGTTTTGCTAATTTTTTAACTCAAGGATAGCTTGAGATAGAAAGTTGGAAGAGGCCCATCTCATGTTCTTAAGGGCTCTTTTAAGGAATTTTAAACGAAGACAAAAAGCAGCAATTGGGCTACCATTAGCAGGCTTATTGAAAGCATTGAAAACAACCTCCCAAAAACCATTCATGTAAACCCAGAAGTTCTTAAACATGAACCTAGCAGGAGGATTGTTAAAGTTAGAAGACATAAAGATGAGGGGAGTGTGATCAGAGCCAGAAGGGGGGCTACTTTGTAATAAGCATGTTGATAACAATCCAGTAAGGCAGAGTTGACCAGCATACGATCCAATTTAATGTGGATAGGAAGATCCACCCTTTGATTGAACCAAGTGTAATAAAGGCCCACAGAAGCAAGATCCTAAACCCCACAATCAAAAATGACTTTATTAAGCTCATCCATTCTGCTATAATGAAGAGAGTTTCCTCCAGATTTCTCAAAATCAAATCTACAGCAATTGAAGTCACCTAAAATGAGCCACGGGTGATCCAGGTTTGGGGCCAAGCTCCTTAATTGATTCCAAAGTTCTCTCCTATCATCAATGTTATTAGCGGCATAAATAACATACATATGAATAGGTGGAGAAGCACCAGCCAAGAGAGTTCCATGAATAATTTGTGAGGAAGAGAAAGTATTAGTAAACGATATAAGCGAGGAATCCCACTTAATCCAAATTCTACCCGGAGTAGAACAATTGAAATTATGACAGCTCTCTTCATTCTCAAAGACAGAATGAGAATTAACAAACCATGGGTCTAATGCCAACTGATGGTGAATTTTAGCTTCAAGAATACATAGAAGCTTTAAATTATAAGACTTGACCAGATCACGACACATCTGGACCTTGTCGGGCCTATTGAACCCCCTCACATTCCAGCAAGCAAATGGGGGAACCGACATTAATACCTAGAAGCTTTTGCCTTCTTGGCATTTTTGGGCTTTGATTTTTTAGACTTTTGAGGTGGAGAGGGGCTTGGTGTCTGTTGCTTAGAAGATGAGGGGGGGGGACTCCCATCGAGATGACTTGAAACTTCAGAAGAAGAAGAAGGGTGGGAGTTATCTTCTGCAGGTTTGGTGGGGGATGAGGGGTTAGCAGTAGAAGGTTCAAGAGGAGGTTCCATAATTTTTAAGGTAGCAAACATATTGGAGGTGCGTACATTAGTAGGGGGTTCAACTTCATGAATAAGAACAAGTTCCAAGGATGAGGGACCCTCCAGGTACCTCCCAGACTTCTATTTTTCCAATTCCCCCCTCATCTCAACTCCCTCTTGCTGCTGAAGCTCCTTCCTCTCGGTTTTGATCGCAGAGGCGGTAAGATGGGTTTCGGGTTAGGGTTCGAGGGGCACAGAGTGAAAGGGTGGATGAGAGACCCACACCCATCACAGGGGGATGGTTTCCAATCACAAACGACCTTCAGTAACATATCTTCCCCCTCAATCTAAATAGGTATTTCGTCCGGGAGGTTGGAGTCTTTCGAGATTTGGACACAGACCCGTGCAAAGGTGAGACGGGATCTTTTAGCAGTAAGAGAATCAACAGTTAGGGGAATACCTATATAGCTTGCAATCCTGGAAATACCCGTCGGGGTCCATAGAGCAAGAGGGAAATCAATAATTTTTACCCAGAGCGGAATGGAAGCCGATTCGTCCCGAACAGGCTTGAATTTTGGAGACCACCTTTGAATGATGAATGGTTTTCCCAGGAGAAACCAAGGACCACCAGTCTAAATCATCTCAAGGTCATCCAGCGATGTAAACTTCAGAAGAAAAAACCCGTCCGCAAGCGAAAGCAAGGAGAGGGAGCCCTTTAGGGTCCAAAGCTTCTTCATGGCAGCAAGCAGCCTTTCGTAATATGGCCTCTGACCTATCGTGTATCCAACAAGTGCAAGCGACCAAAGGGCGGAGCCCTCTGATAAATCATCAATGGAAAATGAGAGCTTCTGACTAGGCGATATGAAAGACACGGGAAAGTCCGGGGTTTTAGGAGGAGAGGAAGAAAGATTTTCGCCATAGGTGATAGGCTTGGGAGAAGGAGGGACTCCAAGTAGAGAGGAGGTAGAGAGAGGGGGGAAGTAAGAAATGTTGATCTCCATCAGAAGAAGGTGATCCCTCCCTGATGGGTGGTGAGGAGGAGGGACCCGACGGCAGGGTGAAGGGAAGCCCTAGAACATCGTGCAGCTGGCCCTAGCGATCGTTTTTCTCACACTTTTCTCTTCTCTCCAGTCCTTCCCTTCCACTTTTCTTATTTATTGCTTGAGGCTGAGACACGTGTGGAGCCGATGATAGCCTCTCCCACAAGATAATTTGGCCGCATATTTACAGTAATTAAGAAATATAAGACAGAATGTAAATTGCTTACTCTTTTGGATTCTTCATCCACAAGATTTTCATCGTGCATGAATTTTATGTTTGAAAATTATGAAAAAATTGAAAATGCTATAGAATATCAGATATTCTCCTACAAAACATATCAAAATAAATTTTAAAAAATATTAGATTTAGTGTAAAATTATTTATATTTTGATTGTAACATATTCAAATACTTAATATATATATATATATTAATTTTAAAGTGTTAATAAATAAGAAAATTTTCATATGATGCATGCATAAACTTAGGCGAATATGATCCAGGAACTCATCTTAGTGGATGAAGAAAGCCTAATAGTCAGCCTTAGCAACTACTATTTAAGTAGTTGCCCTTGTCAGCTACTCAAGGAGAGGTAATTTCTCAAATCAAACAATTGATCAATAACTCGACTACGCAATTCTCAAGCCAATTTCATCATGTTAGATCTTCCAATTAGTTTACACAATTATTATATTTTCGCTTAGTTCTTGTATAATATATATGTAGCCAATTTTGTAATGCTCAAGCCCCAACCCTAATTTATATGTAGGAGTTACAGGGTGAGCTTAGTCTACCCAATTTTACTAAATTGCTTTTTGAAGACTCAATTACTTGTAATTAAGCCTATTTTATTAAAATCTCGGAACCTTTCACTCTAAAATTTTTATTTCTCTATTAATTTTTTGTTTTTTTTTTCTCTTTTACATAGTATTATTAATATGGTTCAGTGTGATTCACTATTTATAAATTCAACATTCTTAAAGATACGGTGAGCATGGAGCATGCCACTAACTAGAAGAGGAGCACTACATAAAGCTGAGCAGCATCCAAGTGGAGGAGAGTAATCTATTAATAAGTGGAATTAGAAGTATGTGACTATACATAAACTCATTGAATTAGATGATAGAACGACTAAAACAATTTAAGGAGTAATAGAGAGGAACCTTAGAAACGCTATGAGAGTGGAATTTCCTGAGGGGTACTCTAATATTGTCACAAGGAGGACGAGATTTCATGGAGCGAGATCCTTGTACTCTACTTGAGTTATTGGCAAAACCTACTACCTAGATAGTGAGGGCTCATCTTCAACACTTTGTCATGAGGAAAAAAGAGTTAAGAAGAGGAGGTCAATGCCTTCTCTAGAGATATTGCCGAGGCTAAACTTCCAATAAAATTAAAATTTCTCATCTAGATCCATACAAATGAAGGATAAATCCCACCAACCATGTTTCTTATGTTGAGTCGGTTCTCTTATGGATATCAATGATGCATTTAAGTGTAGGCTATTATTTACCACGTTCAAGAAATATCCTTTGAGGTGATTCTTGCATCAGTCACTCAGTATCATTACTTTCTTGTTTGACTTTAAAAAAATGTTCTTGAAACAATTGGCTAGCACATAAAGGCTGCTAATGAACTCTTGAGCATTACTGTGAATGGGAAAAGAATCGTGTAAATCAAAAAGGAGTTTTATTACTTGGTTTTGAAAGAAGAGCTTAATGTGAATAATTTTGAGTCAAATATTACCATAATGACTTACACCCACGGTTTACAAGAGGGATCTTTTGGGTATGCACTCGACTTATAACATGTGATTACATTGGCCTAGTTTCTTGAACTCGCCAGTAGTCATATAAATGCTAAAGGACACAGTATGGAGACTAGTGCCTCTATTATGGCTAATAGAACGGAAAGAAACTATATGAGAGAAAATTTTCTAAATTTTTCTAGGGACTAATGAAGTTACCCTATGAGCTAAGGGATGAGATGAGAAACTATTATGATTCGAGGGGATCCTCCCAACCTTATAAAACTCATCCCTATGATGTACAAGCACACAATGAAGAATGGCACAATGATCTCTGTGGTGAGAGTCCACGACCACATCCTATTTACCTACTATTGACTCTAACATTGTTGTAAGTTTTCATGGTCAGGATAGTCGAGGCAATTCAAAATAAGGACCTCATTAAGAGGTTGAAGACCATAAGAATTGGTGGTCACCTAAGTCAACAATCAAAGTACTAAGCTTACTAACACGGCCATGGCTACAATACTGAGGATTCAGGACCACTAGAACTTGATGGAGGAACTCGTAAAGCAAATAAACTTACAGAGTTTGTTCTTGCAGATGTAGGATGAAAGCCATAAAAAGCACAAATAGAGGACAGGTGTAGCAAATTTGTCCTAGCACCAATGATCCACATCACTTAGGCGATTCCCACCATCCATGGAGGAGTAAGTAAGGTGGTTTCCCATTAAGCAAACTTCAAATAACTTAAGTCAAAATAGTTAAACTCAATGACCATCTTGAGGGAACAGACTATTGAGGTTCCCCACTCTTCTTTACTAAAATTGAACAACCTACGAATGGTAATCCTTACATTGAAAAACAAAAAAAAAAACAAAAAAAAAGTAGTGATCATTACAACACTCACCACAAATTATCAAATCGGTAGCATCCATATAGACTTACAGAGCTCATTGAACAATATATTTAGGAGTGTATATGAGAGGATGAACCTTGGTGCTTCTCGCTTTGTTCCAACCTCTAGTCCTTTCTAGAACTTTTTGGGGGAACATAAAGTGATTGAGGGGATAATCGCCCATGTCAATTACTAAGGAGAAGCAGAAACATAATTCACTATTATGGTTGACATCATCATAGTCAATATAGTGACTCTATATAATGTAATATTTGATCAGCTACTGCTAATCACTTTTTGAGTAGTTAACTCTATTTATCATGTCATCGTAAAATTCATGGTGAGTAATTAAGCAGTGCAACCAGGGGAGACTTACTATAATTATGAGCAGACTATCTCAATCTTATGTGAAATGTTTAAGAAGAACCCTTCAGTTGAATATATATGTCAAATATTCATATTGTAAAGAGTTTCATCAAATATCTATTCTAAGAAAAATAAAGTGAAAATGAAGTGAAAAGATGGGAGTTAATCAAATTATACTCAAGAAACTTGACATGCATTCCATGAATTTATCATGCACTCAGGAAATCTTATAGTAGAAAATCAATACCCAATAATTACTCATTAGACACTTAAGGAATTTCATGCTCGATGAAGTTAAATTCAGTAATTCAATCAACTCATTCCTATGTTTGATTTTTTTTTTTTTAGAAAAAAGAAAGAAGAACAATATATGAGAAAAAAAGTCCACAAGGAAGTTGGATCTAAAAATTCAAAAATCAATTTTTAAATTTGAAGTCAATTGGCTTCATACTAGAGAGTTTACATATTAACAACTTTATTCAACATTGGAGAAAATTACTTCCTAATTTAAATTCAGCCATATGAGGAAAAGATAAACTAAGGCTCCTAATAGATAGTCTACACCTAACGAAGTAACCTTTGCACTTAATTCAAAGCATGAATTTCACCGTTTTATTTTAAGAAAAATAACTTATCTAACAAACTTCATTAAATAATATTATATAACTCCAAAATATTAGGTCAAATTTATGATTATCTTTTAAAAAGAAAGTTATGTAACAAACCAAACTCTTAATTATGGAAATATTATCCTCTTTGGCATAAGGGCCTCATGGTTTCTCCTGCTCCCCCATTTTTTTTGAAGAGTCATATTTAATAGTGAGAGTAATTCTTTGGATGAGGAAAGGCTAGATGTTTACCCTCATGATGATTGATATATCATCAAAAACTTATCTTGATTGGGCATGAATCTTGAGGCAAAATCAAGTTGGAAACTTCCAAAATTAAATCTTGGGCCATCCAAAAAACTTGTAATCGAATTGAACATCTCAAAATGACGAACCCAATGACACCAAATTTGACTCAATCCAAGCCCAAATGGGTCCAAATCAAAGACCCAAAGCACATTGGGAAGGTTCAAACTATAAATTAGATGAACAAATGGTTTCCAAACATGACATGCTTATAGCCAAATTGAGTAGCTCGATGAGAAGAATCCCTCGAGCCCAAGATCATCAAATTTTGATATCATTAAGATATTTAAATGCCCAATAAATAGTCCATGATCAAGGGGATCAATATCAACCATCCATTCATACCACTCCTAACATACCCTTGATCTCCCTCCTATTTATTGGCCATGCCACTCTCAGAAAATTATAAATAGACCCCTCATTCTTCATTAAGGGGGACCCAAGAAAGGAAGAGAAGGAAGAAGAGAAACTAGAGTTGTCTTGCCACCAGACTCTTCCTCGACCACTACTGGACTTTTGCCCGGCCACTGATTGTCGCCAGACTTCTACCTAGCCACCAACTGATGCTGGAATTTCACCCATCCACCGACTGATGTTGGACTTCTGCTCATCCACATACTGACTCCGGACTTCCACCTGACCATCGAGTAATGCCTGACTTCTGCCCGGCCACCAACTAATGCAAGACCTCACCCAGCTTCCAATTCTTGTTGGACCTCTACCTGAAAATGGTCTTTCTGACCTTTGTCATCCACTAACTATGGTCTTTCTGACCTTTGTCGCCTGACTATGATCATTTTGACCTCCATCGCCCACCGACTATGATCCTTTCGACCTCCATTGCTAAACAACGATCTTTCTTACCATTGTCACCCGTTGACTACAATTTTTCTAACCTTCGTTGCCAGATATAGTCTTTACAACGTCAATCACCCAATGACAACAGTCATTCCGACCAACCTCACTCAACTATCATCTTTCCAACCTTCGTCGCCTGCCGACTACGGTCCTTCTGACCTCTATCGCCAGACAACAATCTTTTTGACCTCCATCGCCTGTCAACTATGATCCTTCTGCCCTTTGTCGCCTGAAAATGGTTTTTTTGACCTTCATCACCCGTCGATTATGGTCCTTCCGACCACCGTCACCCGAATATGATCTTTCTTACCTCTATTGCTAGCTGGCTATTAAAAGTTTATATAGGTTGTTAAACCTAAAGGAACTAGCCCAAGGCTAATCAAGAGAGAGGTGAATTGGTTATTTAAAAATTTTAAATTAAAAAGGAGCACCTTAACCTCCTTAATGCGAAAGTAAATTAAAATTATGATAACAAAAATTTAAAGTTAGTCAACCAAATAATAAACCAAAGAAAATAAAAGTGTGGAATAATAAAAGTAGAACACACAAAAATTTATAATGGTTTGGTCCAACCAGACCTATGTCCACTCCCTGGAAACCTCCTTTTCAGGTATTGCACTAAAAGTAGTATCTCTCCTTCTGCCCCACAACAAAGTGGAGAAGCCCTTACAAAATCATTTTCACCAACCCAGTAAAGGCAGAGAACATGAAATCTTTTTTCACTCTCCTGGTGAATGCAGAGAACCTGTAATGCTTTTTCACCCTCCTAGTGATGGCAGAGAACTAGCAATCCTTTTTCTCCCTCTTTGAGAAGGCGGAGAACCTGGGACTATTACTGTAGAATGTCTTCCTGGAGCCTCCAAAGGATCAAGGTAGAAGCTTGAAGAAGATGAGGAAGAACCTTGCTTGGAGTAACCTTATGATTCCTTCACAAATCTCCCTTAAAAAATCTCTCCCTCTCTTTTCTCTCCCAAAGCTATTCAATGCACCTCTTTGCTCCCTCCCAAAACACTTAGCAGCCAAGAGTCTTTTGAAACAAGACAATGGAAGACTTTAAAAAGAGAGCCTGCAAGAAAGCCCTAAATTTCAATGTGGCGCTTTTGATCGTCCAAGATCGTACTGTACAATTAGTTCAAAATAGCACTTTCAGCCAGTACGAACTACAACCCATTGTATGATTAGTTCAAATGTTTATATTAATCATCCTGTATGATTGGGCACATCGTCCTATACGAGGGGAAGCATTTAATTATCATCTCATACAAGGATTGGGTCGTACAGTACAATCGTATTGATCACCCTATATGATAAGTACAAACATATAGCTAATCATCCAATATGAGGGGTGGCATTTAATTATCATCCCATGCAGAAAATTTAAAATTCCTTTTATGGATATCAATGATACAAATGAAGGACAAATTAAAATTCCTCCAACAAAATTTAAAATTCCTCATCTAGATCCATAGAAATGAAGGAAAAATCCCACCAACCATGTTTCTTATGTTGAGTCGGTTCTCTTATAGATATCAATGAAGCATTTAAGTGTAGGCTATTATTTGCCATGTTCAAGAAATATCCTTTGAGGTGATTCTTGCATCAGTCACTCAGTATCATTAGTTTCTTGTTTGACTATAAAAAAATGTTCTTGACACAATTGGCCAGCACATTAAGGCTGCTAATGAACTCTTGAGCATTACTGTGAATGGGAAAAGAATCGTGTAAATCAAAAAGGAGTTTTATTACTTGGTTTCGAAAGAAGTGCTTGATGTGAAGAATTTTGAGTCAAATATTACCATAATGACTTATACCCAAGGTTTACAAGAGGGATCTTTTGAGTATGCACTCGACTTATAACATGTGATTACATTGGCACCAGGAGTCATATAAATGTTAAAGGACAGTATGGAGACTAGCGCCTCTATTATGGCTAATAGAACAGAAAGAAACTATATGAGAGAAAATTTTCTAAATCTTTCTAGGGACTGATGAAGTTACCCTATGAGTTAAGGGATGAGATGAGAAACTATCATGATTCGAGGGGTGCACCCAACCTTATATAACTCATCCCTATGATGTACGAGTACACAATGAAGAATGGCACATCTCTGTGGTGAGAGTCCATGACCACATCCTATTTGCCTACTATTGACTCTAACATTGTTGTAAGTTTTCATGGTCAAGATAGTCGATGCCATTCAAAATAAGGACATCATTAAGAGGTTGAAGACCTTAAGATTTGGTGGTCACCTAAGTCAATAATCAAAGTACTAAGCCTACTAACTCGACCATGGCTATAATACTGAGGATTCAAAACCACTAGAACTTGATGGAAGAACTCATAAAAAAAATAAACGTAAAGAGTTTGTTCTTGAAAATGTAGGATGAAAGCCGTAAAATGCATAAATAGAGGGCAGATGTAGTGAATTTGTCCTAGCACCAATGATCTACATCACTTAGGTGATTCCCACCATCCATGGAGGAGTAAGTAAGGAGGTTTCCCATTAAGCAAGCTTCAAATAACTTAAGTCAAAATAGTTAAACTCAATGAGCATCTTGAGGGAATAGACTATTGAGGTTCCCCACTCTTGTTCACATAAATTGAACAACCTATGAGTGGTAATCCTTACAATGATGTAGTGATCATTACAACACTCACCAAAAATTATGAAATCAGTAGCATCCACATAGACTTACAGAGCTCATTGAAGAATATATTTAAGAGTGTATATGAGAGGATGAACCTTGGTACTTCTCGCTTTGTTCCAACCTCTAGTCCTTTCTAGAACTTTTTGGGAGAACATAAAGTGATAAAGCAGATAATCGCCCATGTCAATTATTAAGGAGAAGCTGAAACACAATTCATTATTATGGTTGACATCATCATAGTCAACATATTGACTATATATAATACCAAACTCCTCCTCGACCAGCGCTGGACTTTCACCCGGCCACCGAGTAACGTCGGACTTCCACCTATCCACCAATTGATACTAGACTTCCGTTCGTCCACCAATTGACTACAGACTTCCGCCTGACCACCGACTGACGCCAGACTTCTGCACGACCACCAACAAACATCGAACTTCCACCCGGCTTCCAATTCCTATTGGAATTCCACCCGACAATGGTCTTTCTAACCTTAATCATCCGGCGACTATGATTTTTCCGACCTTCGTTGTCTGACTACGGTATTTCGACCTTCGTTGCCCGCCGACTACGGTCCTTCCGACCTTCGTCGCCAGACAATGGTCTTTCTGACCATTATCACCCAACGACTACGGTCCTTCCGACCTTCGTCGCTAGACAACAATCTTTACGATCTCCGTCGTCTGCTGACTACAGTCCTTCGACCACCCTCATCCAACTACGGTCTTTCTGTCCTTCGTCGCCCGCGAACTATGGTCCTACCGACCAAACAAACATATCAATTCTGATTCTTCAAATTTCCACAATGTAATGCACTCCGTATGAAGTATACTTGCTACATCAAACCAAAGCCTTCCCCAATGTAAGGGCTTCATTTATAATTGATTGCAAACACTAGTGGATTCATTCAAACTGGGTTAGACCCCGTGGTTTTCCCCCCTTTTCAGGGGTTTTCAGGTGTCTCTTATGAACCTGCACCATCTCTCTTATTTTATTGTGTGCTGGATCTTCGTACAAATCTAAGCGTTAAACTTTATATTTCTCTATCACCGTGCGAACCGAGCCGAGCCGAGTATGTGAGTGTTCATGTTTGAGTTCGTTTATCATTAGCCTGTTCAAGTTTGGTTCATGTTTGATTCGAGCGTTATTGTTTGTGTTCATGTTTGGTTCATTTAATTTAAGGGTGTTCATGTTTGGTTCATGTTCGGTTCATGTTCGGTTTGTTTAGTGCTTATCGAGCTTTAAACAAACAAGCCTTAACGAGCTATGTTCATGAACATATTTAGCAAACAATCTATTGAACAAACAATAATATGAAGTTAGCCTTCCACCATTCTAAGCAATCAAAATGAACTACTGAATTTTCTTCCTTAATGAATTACTGAATGTCATAGTCAGCCTCACGAATCGAGCTTTTATCGAGCTCAATGTCGAGCTTGTTCACGAACTTCAAATAATTTTGTTCGTGAACATAAATGAACCGAACACATTAGTGTTCAAGCTTGTTTATTTAAGGATCGAGTATTTAAAATATTGTTCAAGTTTGTTTGTTTAGTTAGTTAAACGATCACAAACGAGCTTTAATCGAACCGAGCATCGAGTAGCTCGTCGAACGTTTGGTTCACTTGCAGCCCTAGACGCAACAATGATAAAATTTTTTGTGAAAATTTTGGCACATCTTAAGCATTAATTTATTAAGAAGAAATAAATACAAAAGGTCAAGTAACATTTTTAAAATTCTTCAAACTGGAAGCTATTCAAGCATTCTTTATTCAACATCTTTTCAAGCATTTTCCTACTCAACATGGTTTTTGTATATTAATTTATACAAATTCTATTTGAAATGCTAAATTTTTTTACTTTTAATGTTTCATAAAGAGGCATGAGAATCCAAGCACTAAATTTAAATTCAAATATTTAAAAAATTAGTTTAAACTAAATTATATTCTAAAATTATATTAACAGGTGTCACATGTTCATGCAACGCAGAAGGCGTCTACAATTTGGCAAGAATCCCGGTGAAATAGTTGACAATGTACTTTCTAGTGTCTCTCGAAGTCGCTAGCTTAACGTATTCCTTACAAAATTAATGGCAACAAAATAACTGTTGGTTGAATTTAAATGGCGACGATGTAGGTGGGCTTATACATATTTTTCCTGTGAGTGGAGTGACATTCTACAGCCTGTTACACCTAAAAATCAGGAAAAGAAATTTAACCATGAAAAATAATATTAAACAAATACCACAGTGTCAGTTCCCATATAAATTCAGATTTAAAATAAAATCACACGCCATAATTAAATAATGAATTTAGTGTTATGCATTTTAATTTAAGTGGGTGGAAAGACCATTACTATGTATGTATAAATTATTAATTATATCTAGTTCAAAAAATTAATAAATTGATTTATATTTAAATAATTTTTTTAATTTATTTTAATAATAAAATTAGTTCACACAGAAAATACTTAAAGAAAAATTAGGGTTTATTTGGGACGGTTTTTTTATTGCTTCTTACAATGGAGTTTTAGTTTAAAAAAATTAATTTTTTTTAATAAAATTTTATTTTAAGAAGCAATAAATAAGCCATCCCAAACCAAGCCTTAGACTTCATTTCAGATGACTTTGTTATTGTTTTTTAAAGCAGCTTTTTAGTACAAAATTATACTAAAAACCTGCTTAAAACAGTAAGAAGCTGTCCCAAATGAAATCTTAATCCGCACATCTATAATATTATAGTTTATCGATCATATTTTAAAAGAGATTTAATCTATTTCTGCAGTACAGGTTTACTGTAAACGTTAATTAATAAGATGATTTTAAAGAAGAAGTATACTTACCCAAATAATCCGCTGAAGAAAGCCTGCATCAAGATCTTCCATGTTAATTTCGGCCTGTTCTTCCTATAATTACCATAAAAACTTAATAAATGGAATAAAAAACTTAAGAAAGAAGTGCCAAAGAAAATTTGGAAGCAAAAACCAATCAACAATATGGCGACTGAGAAAAAAATATACATGAAGAAGACGGAAATTGGACATTTTAACCAAAGAAAAAAAAAAAAACTACTGAGAACACTTTGACGATCGATATTGGTCGGGAAAAAAAAAATCAAAGAATTTTAAAATAAAGAAAGAGCTATGTTATCTTAAAAAATAACATTGATGACTAAGGGTCTTTTTGAGATAACTTTCTAGTTGCTTTATTTTTCAATCATAATTTTATTTAACTACTACTTTCATACTGCTTTTTTACTATTTCTCAAAAATTTTTGTGGTGAAAAAGTATTTTTCAAAATCATAGTAAGGAAGTTGCTTTCTTAATAATTTCATTTAACTGTAAATATCTACTAGTTTAAATGTGTTTATTTAATAATTTTGTTATATATACCGAATGTTTTGTGGAAATTTTCTTAGAAGAAATCTTTTGTAGTCCCATATACATTAAAAGACTTTCTTCCAAAGATCTATCTGATATTTTCTTTCCTCAAGATTATATTTATAAATAACTAATAATTCAATTCAATTTACCTTTTAAATTTAATTATATTATCTAATACTTTAATTATATTAAAAAATAATATATGATGTGAAATCAAATGTACTTATCAAAATATTCTAACAAAATTTTTTACGGAAAGATTCGATACTTTCTAATCTGTGAATAGAAAAAAACAAGAAATAAAATGCAGACCTCAAACAAAGCAGAAGATATAAATCTAAAGCTAAAAAAAATAAAAAAATTGTTACATGACGAGAATTTTAGAAATATTAAAAAAGAAACAAACAAACCTTTCGAGGATGAATGCAAACGGGGCCAATGAAGCAGTGGCGAAGAGATAGCGATATGCGACGAGAATCCTCATGTTCATTCCATCGTTAATGGCGAGCTTATTAAAGATATTAATACCTGCGAAGACAAATTGGATCACCACCATTCCCATTGCCGGCTTCATCCCTTCCACCAAGGTCGTCCATGAACTATTTCCCCCTTCTTCATCTCCCATTGCGGCAAGTTTTAATTTGCAACAACTACGAGAAAGAAATCCTTAACCAAACAAGATCTCTTACTTTTCACGAGAAAACTCCTAACCCTTAATGACCTATTTATACGAGAAGATGAGGACCTAATGGGGAAAGATCGAGAGAAAGCGAAATCAGACGAGACGCCACGAAGGTTTCATGCGGGAAAACCATGGTAATTAATTTCCATGATATTAATTTAAATGACTACAAGCGGGCTGTTATTAGTGAAACCGTTGATTTAGTTATGGACGGTTTTGATGAGATAGCCTCATAACAGTTTTAGCTTTGCTGTTTCCCGAAGCTTACACGTGTAAGGGCTCCTTCCAACACGTGCGAGGCATCCTGCAGAGGCCGTAGCTGTACAGCAGCATCTTCTTCGCATCTGCGTGGTCGTTTCGCCGCGTGGCGAATCAGATGAGCTCGATGGAATCCCTGCTTCAAAAACTTTACCATATATATATATATAATGTAAAAATATTCTGATATAATCTATGTGAGAATATATTAATTTTTTTAATGTTTTATTGAAATTAATAAAATTTATAATACATTAAATAAATGTTAATCACAATCTAAATTTATTCTAATGTTGATCCATATTCTAATATAATTTTTTTAACTATGATTGAAGCACCCAATGTAAAAGTAGATAAACTTGATATTCACACCTACCAATTTTTATATCATTAACTCTTATTGATACCTCATCAAAAAATTATCTTGATCGGGCACGAATCTCAAGGCAAAATCAAGTTGGAAGCTTCCGAAATTAATTTTGGGACCATCCGAACTCCGATTCCAGCAAACTTACAGTCGAACTGAGCGTCTCGGAAATACGAACCTAACAACACCAAATTCAACCCAATCCGAGCCCAAATGGGTCCAAATCAAGAGTCTGAAGCGCTGTTGGAAGGTTCAAATCATAATTTGGATTACCAAACGGTCTCCAAATGTGAAATGCTTATAGCCAAATCGAGCGTCTCGACGAGACGAATCCAACGAGCCCAAGATCGCCAAATTTAGATCTCATTAAGTCTTTCAAATGTTCAGCGAACGGTCTATGATCAAGGGATTCAAGATCGGCCGTCCATTCAAACCACTCCCTAACTACCCGTGATCTTCCACCTATTTACGGGCCATGCCACTCATGAAAATCTATAAATAGAGCCCCCTCTCCTCTTGAAAAAGACACATAATCCTAAGGAGAAAAAGAGAGAGCTCTTGCCCCCTTGCTCCTCCTCGACCACCGCCGGACCACCGCCTTGACGCCGTTGCTCCGCCGGACCATCGCCGGACCACCACCTGAGGCCCTGCTCATTGCCGGACCACCACCTGAGGCCCTGCACTTCGTCGGACCACCACCTGAGGCCCTGCACTTCGCCGGACCACCACTTGAGGCCCTGCTCTTCACCGGACCACCACCTGAGGATCTGCACTTCGCCGGTCCACCACTTGAGGCCCTTCTCTTCGCCGGACAACCACCTGAGGACCTTATCTTCGCCGGACCACCACTTGAGGCCCTGCACTACGCCAGACCACCACTTGAGGCTCTGCTCTTCGTCGGACCACCACCTGAGGCCCTGCACTTCGCCGGACCACCACCTGAGGCCCTGCACTCTACCGGACCACCACCTGAGGCCCTGCACTTCGCCGGACCACCACCTTAGGCCTTACACTCCACCGAACCATCACCTAACGTCCTCAACTCTGCCTGACGACTACTTAGGGCCCGACATTCTACCAGACTGCCGGGAGACCCCGAAGTTTTGCCAGCGCGACCTTAGGCCTTTAAAAGCCTCTAACTTCGACCATACGGGTGATACTTGTAATCTGATCGCTCTTGGAGGCGAGTCAGCCCCCCTGTAATTAACTCAAGTTCTAGTGGAATCGTTTCAACTGGGCCAGGCCCCATGGTTTTCCCCCTTTTTAGGATTTTCCACATAAAAATCTTGTGTTCTCTGTGTGTGAGCTGGATATTCGTGCAATGCTAAGACGTAAAGTTCAATCTCTATCACCGCGTATATTCTAACCCGCAACAGTTTGACACCGTCTGTGGGAAAGTCAGTCCCACTATCCTGAAGCACCACCGTAATGGCCAACAGGAGCAGTAATACCATCTTGGGAGCCTCTCGCTCCAATTCACACCAATCTCGGAATCAGTCCCTGAATCAAGGACGCCATGCATCTGCCACTTTTCAGCCAGGTGGTCGAAACCCTGCCGGAGAAGGGACTTCAGGACCGTCCCTGGAAGATCGCATTCAAAGGATGGAGGATTCCCAGAAGGAGATCCTTCAACTTCTACGAGAAACCCGACCACCCACACTAGTACCTCCTGACGAGATTCTACTCCCTCGAGATCTGCCAAGGGTCGAAGATGTTCCAGCAGACCACCTTCATGTCGAATTTCCTCTCCCTCCAACAAGGAGACATCCCCCAACACGTCAAGATGACGAACTTGCTGACACCGCCAGCTCTACCCATCCTTCGCGCGCAGATCAGCAACATGGCATTCCTCAGGACTCTCCCGAAGGCCTAGCCCAGCCCCATATTGTCGAACTCCCTCGCAACGCCCTAAGGCATGAATTGCAAAGGCTAGTCCGAGAAGAATTCCCTGGGGGAGGTGTGAGGCAACCACCTCGCCCATGGGATTTCTAGGAGTCATTACCTTTGACTAAGGCCATTCTTCAGCATCCTATCCTGGTAGGATTCAAGCTACCCAGCATCGACCCCTATGACGGGACATCTGACCCATACGAGCATATCGACCACTACAGAACTATAATGCACATCCAGTGAGCCTCAGATGCGCTCCTCTACCAAGTCTTTCCTGCCACCCTTAAAGGGCAGGCTCGAACATGATTTTATTCACTCCCTGCCGGATCTATTCCCATATTTGTTAAATTGGCTAAAGTGTTCGTCGAACAATTTATCGCCAATCGAAGAATGGTTAAAGACTCCTCCCACTTCTCTGGAATCCGACAGAACGAAAATGAGTCCCTCAAGGAGTACTTCCATAGGTTTTCTACTGAAGCTCGACAGATTCCTGGAGTAGATCCTGAGTTACTCAGAGGAGTTTTTCTTGGAGGACTCCGTCCAGGCCCTTTTTATGCAGCCCTTATGCGAGATACGGTCCCTTCATATGCTGACCTAATCCACCGCGTAGAGGCACAAATATCTGCCGATGAGGCCATCAATGCCCACAGGAAGTAGTTCGAGCAGATAACTGGAAAGAGAAAAAGCACACCTGGGATGGAAAATCCTTCCTCCCATCGAAAAAAGAATGCTAGTTTGCCCTCTCGACCCTCACAGCCAAGACGAGAATCTCACCCAGAAAAGGAGTATACGCCACGCAACGCGTCCCGGGCCAATGTGCTAATGGCCATCCAAAATCAGGAAAGCGTTAAGTGGCCTCAGCCTCTAAGACCCAATGTCGGGAATCAGGAGCAATACTGCCACTTCCACCGCAGTCATGGATATACTACCAAAGCCTGCAGACAGCTCAAAGAAGATATCGAAAGACTGATCTGGCAAGGGTATCTCTGACAATTTTTCAAGAATCCACTAGCTTGAGAGGATGGTGTCCAAGCTGGGGGGCAGAATCAACAACAAAAACAACCAGCAAATAATCGCCAAATTGTGGGCGAAATTGAAACCATTACGGGGGGACCTTCAATGCCAAGTCAAATACTAATCGCCGTCACCAAAGAGCCTACACCAAAGAAATCCCATGCCGACCATTCTATTGCCTTCAATGATTCAGACTTGGAGGGGGTGAAGACCCCTCATCAAGACCCACTCGTAATAAGTGTAGGGATCGGTGACCCATGCTATAAAGTCAAGAGAATCTTGGTGGACAATGAGAGCTCTGTAGATGTATTATTCTACTCCACTTTTCTCAGCTTGGGACTTGCTAAAGAAAAGCTCCAGCCTGCCGCAGGACCATTATACGAATTCGACAATCGGCCCGTACGAGTAGAAGGAACGATCATCCTTCCCGTTGTACTAGGAGAGTTCCCCCGACAAGCCACACACTCTATCTAGTTTATTATTGTAAAATCAGAATCAACATATAATGCTATCTTTGGAAGGCCATCACAGTCAATCTTCAGGATTGTTACCTCAATCCCACACCTAAAGTTGAAATTCCTCACCCCAGCAGGAATTGGCATAGTGCAAGGAGATCAGTAAGAAGCACAATCCTGTTATCTTCGACAGGCTCAACCACACCCATCAATTACCTTGAGCATCGAGGACTTTGATTTACGAAATGAAGACATTCCTTAAAAGGCTTCCCCCATCGAGGACCTTGCCCATATCTCCCTGTCCGACGAACATCCTTCAAGAACAGTACAGATCGGGTCATTACTCTTTGAAGAAGAAAAGATGAAGTACGTAGAATTTCTACGAAAAAATCAGGATGTCTTTGCATGGACTCCAGCAGATATGCCAGGAATCAGCCCTAAGGTAATCACACACTCTCTCAGAATAAACCCAACCTACAACCTACAAGCCAGTAATCTAGAAGAAGCGGAATTTCGCACCAGAGCGCCAACAAGCAATTGAAAAGGAGGTCGACAAACTCCTAAAAGCTGAATTCATATGGGAAGTACACTATCCCACCTGGCTGGCAAATATAGTCATGGTCAAAAAGACCAGTGGAGCTTGGAGGATGTGCGTAGACTACACAGACCTCAATAAAGCCTGTCTGAAAGATAGTTTTCCTCTCCCTCATATCGATCAACTAGTGGATGCAACATCCGGACACCAAATGCTGAGCTTCATGGATGCCTACTCAGGCTACAACCAAATAAGGATGAATCTCGCAGACGAGGAGGAAACCACTTTTCAAATGGACAGAGGACTATACTGCTACCAAGTTATGCCCTCCGGACTGAAAAATGCAGAAGCCACATATCAGCGTCTCATGAATAAGGTATTTAAAGACCTTATTGGGCATACTATGGAGGTATACGTGAATGACATGCTGGTCAAAAGTCTTGAAAAATCACAGCATATCTCTGATTTAGAATAGTGCTTCTGTCTTCTGCGATCCTATAACATGCGCCTCAACCCCTCTAAATGTGCATTCGGAGTTGCCTTAGGAAAATTCCTGGGGCTCATGGTCACCCACCGGGGGATTGAGGCCAATCCTGAGAAGATCCAGGCTCTAAGGGACATGGCACCTCCAAGAAACATCAAGAAAGTTCAGAGACTAAACGGAAGAATTGCAGCACTCTCTCGTTTCTTAGCTTGCTCCGGAGATAAATATTTGCTCTTTTTTAAAATCCTCCGAGGGGCTCGTAACTCAGGATTTCAATGGACTGACGAATGTCAAGAGGCCTTCGAGCAGCTTCAAACCTATCTTGCTTCACCTCCGCTACTCTCAAAGCCAATTCCAGGGGAAAAATTATTTTTGTACTTGGCTGTTTCTGCCCAGGCAATCAGTTCAGTCCTAGTCCGAGAAGAGAATGCTATTCAACGCCCTGTATACTATGTCAGCAAGATCCTATCTGAAATAGAAGGATGTTATCCCGTAGCAGATAAAATAGTGCTAGTCTTAGTCTACTCGGCTAGGAAGCTACGCCCCTACTTTCAGGCCCATACGATTGGAGTCTACACGAATCTGCCGCTGAAAAATATCCTGCAGAAGCTCGAAGCCTCTGGCAGGCTCATCAAGTGGTCTATAGAACTGGGAGAGTTTGACATTCATTATATACCCAGTCCTGACATCAAATCCCAGGCACTTACAGATTTCATGGTTGAATGCAACATCTCAGTATCTGACAAGTCACTAAGCGCTTCTCCTTCTCCCCCGTGCTGGGCGATGTATGTTGATGGAGCATCTGGAAATTCTGGTGCCGGAGCAGGAATCTTGTTGATCTCTTCGCAACAAATTACTCTTGAGTATGGGCTCCGACTCAAGTTCCCTGCAACAAACAACGCAGCAGAATATGAGGCTCTTATTACCGGATTACGCCTGCAATTGACTGTGAAGTACAAAACCTGGTAGTCTACACTGATTCACAACTAGTTGCTTCATAGGTGGAGGGGGAATTTGACATCCATAACCCCCAGTTGGCACTTTATTGCAACATAGTAAATTTGCTCCTAGCTCATATAAGCGAACATGAAATTATACATATTCTTTGGGAGCAAAATACGCGAGCAGACGCCCTCTCCAAACTAACTACTTCTATAATCGGTGACACATACAAAAGAAGGTATATCGAGGAGATATATTTTCCAAGTATTTCGGGCCCGTGGATAATACAGTCAATTGAATCAGGAGAGACATCCTGGATTGACCCTCTCCTATCTTTCTTACAAGAAGGTGTTCTTCCAGAAGACCAAATAGTAGCAGTACGACTTCGGAGGCAGGCATCCAACTTTACTGTTGTAAACGAAGAGTTATTCAAACGGGCTTTCACAGGGCCCTATCTCAAGTGCCTCCCTCCTTCAGAAGCCAACTATGCGCTCCGAGAAGTACATTCAGGCATCTGTGGAGAACAATTGGGCGGAAGGGCACTCGCCCAAAAGATAATGAGACAAGGTTTCTACTGGCCCACGATGAAACAAGATGCACTAGAGTTCGTACGAAAGTGCAATAACTGCCAATTACATGCCAACCTTACCCATCTACATGCTACAGAAATCTCAACACTACAGAGTCCCTGTCCTTTTGCTCAGTGGGGGATCGACATAATGGGGCCCTTCCCCATAGCCACTGGATAACAAAAGTTTATTATACTTCCAGTAGATTAGTTCACCGAGTGGGTAGAGGCCGAATCTTTGGCAAAAATCACACAAGCAAATTCAAAACAGTTCTTGTGGAAGAACGTGATATGTCATTTCGGTATTCCCGCCAAGGTTATTACAGATAACGGAACATAGTTCATGGGAAAGATCTTTACCACATTTTGTAAATATTATCACATTCAGCTAGTACACACGGCTGTGGCCCATCACTAGACTAATGGATAGATAGAGGTCACTAATCGGATGATTCTGAAAGGATTGAAGACACGCTTAGAGAAGGCTGGGGGGCAATGGGCTGACGAACTCCCAAATATCCTCTGGGCCTATCGTACCACAGCACAAACCCCAATAGGAGAAACACCGTACAATCTCTGCTTTGGCACTGAAGCTGTCATTCCAGTCGACATTGGAGTTCCAAGTCATAGAGTCCAAACTTTTGACTTTAATGGCAACGAAGAAAAGCTCAGATGCAATCTAGACCTCCTCCCAGAAGTAAGAGACGAAGCGGTGCTCAAGACTGCTGCATATCACCAGAGAATTGCCCGTCACTATAACCGAAGGATGAAATCACGCCGTATAACAATAGGGGATCTAGTTCTGCGCAGCATCGAGGTGGTAGGAAAAGGCCCTCAGCGCAACAAACTCTCCCCCCTCTGGGAGGGTCCGTACTTGGTGGCAGCTGTGGTAAAGCCTGGAACCTTCAAACTAAAAGATGCTGAAGTAAAAATGCTCCCTCGGACCTGGAATGTGGACAACCCTTGCAAATACTATTAGTAGAAGATAAAAATGTTTTTATTTTCAAGTGTTGTATGTGTTAAGTGTCGTTTACCTCCTGTATTGATAGTAACATTTGTAGCTCCTATCCCTGAATTGTATCAGGGAAGTATGGTGTTGTTCAGCGCAGTAAAGTTTTATTCCCTTGTTCAGTTACATTATTGCCTCCTTCAATTAGGATTGTAATCTCACACACACTGTGAGCCTCAATCTTGAAATCCTAGATGCGAGTAATACGCAACACGATTGCAACTCAATCCAGGATGATCAGTCCCAGGGGGATTTGATCCGACCTCTTCCACACTGGTTAAAAAGCATAACCAAATGCTTCAATTCACAACCTCGGATAGGTCAAAACATCCTAAGTGGATGTCACTTAGTTATAATATCCTTTGTTCAAGGTACGCACACTCTTCATTATACCTCAATGACTGGGTGATCGATCCCATGGGGATCCAGCTTGACCTCTTCAACACAAGTTAAATAGCATTATACAATGCTATAATCAACAACCTCGAAAAGGTCAAAAGTCCTTCACTTGAAACTTGAACTCTTTAAAAAGAGAAGCTTGAATCTCAGTCGCTCAAGAGTTGGTCCTAAGTGGGTACGACTTGACCTCTTTCACATAGATTGAACGGCATTAATCAATAATCTCAGATGATTCAAGTACCTTAAAAGAGTGAAGAAGCATAAAGGTCATTCAGACTAAATCATAGAACGTAACACATAATTCACTACTAAATAAGCAATCCATTACTGAATCATAAATGATAACATATATGAACACAAACATCCAACATAAACAAAAGCACTAAGAAAGATCAGATAAGTACAACTAACAAAGACGCTACTCAATATCTACCACCTCATCATCAGCCTCGAGGGCAAAGGCCTTCTGCAGCTCGCTCTCTATCTCGTCGCCCTCAGAACCCGGAGGAAAGTTATCTGAAGCCTGGCTAGGTGTCAGCCCCTCAACCTCAACTCCGATCTTTCGTTGCTTCAACCAGCTCCCTTCAAGAAGCCCCGAATGAACCTATTGTCAAGGCACTACTGCTCTAAAGCCTTCACCTCTAACTCATAAATGTGATTGCGAGCCTCCTGAACATGGTCCTGGATGATGATCTTGAAAGCTATCGACTTCTTGAAATCCTCAATAACCCTCAAAGACTCAAAACTCATCAAAGTAGCTTCCTTCTCAGCAATAAGAGTCTGGGACCTCTTGTTCTCAGCCTCAAGCATAGCTACTTTCTCTCCAGAAGCCCTCTGATCCTCATGAAGCTGGATGATCATCGCCTGAGCCCTCTCAAGGTCAACCTAAAGACAATCAAGCTGCTAGTTTTGGAGGGATACAGATTGTACTATATTTGCCAGCTCAGTCCTACACCCGGACAGCTCCTCCTCTAGCACCTTGGCCTCTCTAGTCTTCTGGTCATACTTCCACTTGAATTCTCCCTGAAGATACTTGATTCTCATAAATTCAGTATTCCATTCATTTAGGGCCCCTGTTAGCTCAGCCTCGAGCTCTGTACGCCGTGACAACTGAAATAAGAGGGAAGAGGGGAATTGGAAGCCATTCCAGAATAAAAAGAAAAGAAACACTAGAAAAGAGTTCCTTACCAAGTCATCAGCTTTGCGATGGCCGACACATTGATGGCTCAAGACATCCCCAGGAACACGAATCTTGACAGGGAAAAAAATAGGTGCAACCTTGCTTGTGTTCGCCGCAGCCCCCTCCAACTTCTTCTTCTTCAGCAAAATATGGGGATCTTCACCTCCCACCTGTCTCTTAATGGCTGCCTTTGGAACTGGGACAGGTGGCTCAGGAACCTTAGAAGTCGGCTTCAACATCCGAGCATCCGACCCCCGGGGTAAAAAGACAAGCCAACCTTGAACAGAAACTCTTCTTCTATATACTTATTTAAGTAACGAACCTCATATAGAAGATGCTCGATGTCAGGGACCTTCAGAAGCCTCATTATGTCCTCCTCTCCGACGTGCAATGGAGCTGGCAAGTCCCTCATCTTCCCCCACTTCTCAAGTAGGCCCTAGTCATTCCTCACAAAAAAGTAGAAACTGGACCAGCTCTTTGCAGGGTCCCGGGTGCGCATGTCTAACCATTTGCATCTAAAAGTCACACGCCCCTGTATGTCACTGGTAAGCCGTCCCATCCGTGAAAGGTGCTCAGGCATCAGCATAGCCCCCTAGTCACTGAAAAGGGAAATCAGTCCCACTATCACCGACATGGCTCTATAAGAAAACCTCGACAAGCACACCCCGCATCTCCTCAAAATCTCGACCAGCTCAGCGGGAGGTGGAAAATGCAGTCCTGCTCGCAGACTGGTCTCGCTGACAGTAAGGTACCCAGGAGGAGGAAGGCTGGCCCGATCAGACCTCTTCGGAACCGTCGTCACCACATCATTTGGGATGTGGAAATTCTTGTTGAGAAGCATCAATAGATCGCCCGTAATAGTGGACGCAACATGATCCACCTTCGCTCCTTTAGTGGACCTCCGCTCTCCGTCAGGCAGGGCGGTGGACTTTCTCCCGACCACGGGGTCACTCGAGGGAATGTGGTCACCCGACATGACCTCTGTATAGGGAGGGGCCCTGCTGTAGGATAAGGGATGCCACCTATCCGAAGGTAGGGGAAGACCTCCCGTATAGCGAAAGGGCAGACCGGTAGGAAGGTGGAAGGGAGGAGGTCTCTTTCTCGCAAAGAGGGGCCCTGAGCCTGGACGAGGGATGCCACCCGTTCAGGGACAGGGGAAGGCCTCTAATGAAAGAAAAGAGAGGGAGGAGGGAAAGGTGTGGTTTCTAAGGAAGGTTAAGGTCATTTTAGGAATTCTGAAAAAAAAATTCGGGTGCCACGTCATCAGCCATATCAGCGCCACATTATCAGTCTGTCCTACGTGTCATTGCCATGTCAGCAATCTGTACTGTGTGGCACTGCCACTTTATCACTCTGTCCTACGTGTCCTGCCCACATCAGCCACAACCCAACAAGTCATGGGTGACACCTCAGCCACAATCTACGTGTCGTGGCCATGTTAGCCACGATCTACGTGTTGTGGCCATGTCAACCACGACCCTATGAGTCGTGGCCATGTCATCCATAACCCACTAGGTCATGGGTGACACGTTAGCCACGATCCACGTGTCGTGGCCACGTCATCAATCCGACCTACATGTCACAGCCATATCATCGATCCGTCCCGCGTGTCAATGCCACGTCATCAATTCGACCTATATTTTACAGCCACGTTATCGATCCATCCAACGTGTCAATGACATGTCATCAATCCAACATACGTGTAACAGCCACGTCATCGATCCGTCCCACATATCACTGCCACATTATCGGTCTGTCCTACGTGGCACTGCCACATCATCGGTCTGTCCTACGTGGCACTGTCACATCAACATCTCGTAAAATAGCCCATGCCTTCCATGGGATTTGAACCCACCGTAGGCATGGGACCAAAAAGACTAACCACTCTTCCATATGGGAAGAGTTGTTATAAATGCCTCTTTTTTTATTTAAATTATAATATTTTAGCTAATAGGTGCAACATTAGCTATAATCATGACCACGTTAGCTCCACCTTAACACAATGACAACCAAGATCTTGTGTGTTATGACCTCATCGGTGCCACGTCAGCCACGATCAAGTGCCACGTCAGTGCCACCTCATCATGCCTAATTTCAGGCCCGAAAAGGTCAAATCAGACATTTTTGGGGTCCCCGGAACCATTTTTTGATGTTTCGGACTTAATTTTGGCACTTTTAGAGACATTCGGGACTTCTACAAGCATGTTTGGTTTTTGTAAATATCAAATTGCACGAAAAAATTTCATAAAAAATTTTAACACGTATTTTCGGATTCCTAAGGCTTCGACGTACAAAAATAGAGGGGCAACTGATACGTCATCAAAAATTATCTTGATAGGGCACAAATCTCGAGGCAAAATTAAGTTGGAAGCTTACGAAATTAATTTTGGGACCATCCGAACTCCGATTCCAGTAAAATTATAGTTGAACTGAGCGTCTCAGAAATGCGAACCCAACAACACCAAATTCAGCCGAATCCGAGCCCAAATGGGTCCAAATCAAGAGTCTGAAGCATTATTGTAAGGTTCAAATCATAATTTGGATTACCAAATGGTCTCCAAATGTGACATGCTTAAAGTCAAATCGAGCGTCTCGACGAGACAATTCCAACGAGCCCAAGATTGCCAAATTTCGACGTCATTAAGACCTTCAAATGTCCAGCGAATGGTCTATAATCAAGGGATTCAAGATCAGCCGTCCATTCAAACCACTCCCTAACTACCCCTGATCTTCCACCTATTTACGGGCCATGCCACTCGTGAAAATCTATAAATAGAGCCTCCTCTCCTGTTGAAAAAGACACATAATCCTAAGGAGAAAAAGAGAGAGCTCTTGCCCCCTTGCTCCTCCTCGACCACCGCCGGACCACCGCCTTGACGTCGTTGCTCCGCCGGACCATCGTCGGACCACTACTTGAGGCCCTCCTCATCGCCGGACCACCACCTGAGGCCTTGCACTTTGCCGGACCACCACCTGAGGCCCTGCACTTTGCCGGACCACCACTTGAGGCCCTGCTCTTCGTCGGACCACCACCTGAGGACCTGCACTTCGTCGGACCACCACTTGAGGCCCTGCTCTTCATCGGACCACCACTTGAGGCCCTGCACTTCGCCAGACCACCACCTGAGGCCCTGCACTATACTGGACCACCACTTGAGGCCCTGCACTTCGCCAGACCACCACCTGAGGCCTTACACTCCACCGAACCATCACCTAACGTCCTCAACTCTGCTCGATGACTACCTAGGGCATGACATTATACCAGATCACCGGGAGACCCCAAAGTTCTGCCAACGTGACCTTAGGCCTTTAAAAGCCTCTAAATTCGACCCTACGGGTGATACTTGTAATCTAATCGCTCTCGGAGGCGAGTCAGCCCCCCCCGTAATTAACTCAAGTTCTAGTGGAATCATTTTAACTAGGCCAGGCCCCGTGGTTTTTCCCCTTTTCAGGGTTTTTCACGTAAAAATCTTGTGTTCTCTGTGTGTGAGCTATATATTCATGCAACGCTAAGACGTAAAGTTCAATCTCTATCGCCGTAGATATTTTAGCCCGCAACACTTATATATATATATATATATATATATATATATATATATATATATATATATATATATATATATATATATATATATATACACACAGAGAGAGAGAGAGAGAGAGAGTGAGAGAGAGGCAATTTCAATTATTTTGCATGTGATTTATAATCTTTATCTCACTGCATTCGAATTTTGAAATTAACTGACTTGCTAAAATTCCTTTTTATCAAATATAACTTTTTAAATTAATGACATTAAATTAGCCTTAATGACTTTTCAGGTGGATAACTTTCTTTGAATGAGAAACCATCAATTTGCTATTTGACTATCCATCTACTTATATGCATCAAGCTAGCAAATTTTGATAAGCTCTTTGGACAACTTGCTTAAGTCGGACATTTTACTTGAGCTACATGGTGTTTGTATTTTTTCTTATTTTTATATATCAATATTTTTAGATTGCTCAAGGCCTAACCCAAATTTATAAATAGGTGGTCAATGAGTCAGTTCAATTTATACAATTTTATGTATTGAAGCTTATTTAAAAAAAAATTCTTGTAGTTTCTTACTCTAGATCTCTTTCTTTCTCTTCCTTTTTCTCTGATTTCTTTTCATTCAATACTCTCATTATAGTTCGGTATGATCCATTGACAAATTTGAATTAATCATTCTCAAAGGTCCAGTGAACGTGAATCATATAATAAATTAGAAGTGGAGTACTTTGCAAAGCAAAGAAACAACATAGAGATCAAGAAGAATTTATGAATGCAAGGAATAAAAATGAATTCATTATTATCAAGCAACCTATAGAATTTAACAAAAGGATGATGATAATGATCCAACAAACCTATAACAAATACTAAGGGTCAATCCTCAAGTGGAGGTTCTAGTAAGATCTACTAGTTTAATTATTAACAGAGCAGTGGTTTCTTGAGCTAAACATTGCCCTCTAGTCCCTTGGCATATGAGACCTATTATCTTAATAGTGAAGTGGTAAACCTGACTTTTTGTCAGGATGAAAGGCTTGTTAAGAAGAGAAAGTCATAGTTAATAAATGATTTTTTTAAGGGATACAACTAATGCGAAGCCCCCAGGAATATTCAAAATTCTTCATCTATATTTGAAAAGAAAAAGCATTTCACCTACTTTGCAAGTGCATAAAGGTCACTAAATAATTTATAGGCTTTACCGTGAATGAGGTAGAAACCAAATGAGTTATTGAGGAGCTTCATTACTTAACTATATAGTGAGGTGCTATATGCAAAGAATAAAAATCCAGTTATGGCATGAGTTACTCTAACATAAGGTATGTAGAAAGGGCCTTTCACATATGCACTTAGCCTATAAAAGTTGAGAACATTGGCCGAGTTATTGAAACTCATTGATAATCATATCAATGTAAAGGACTACTACATTGATACTAGTGCATGAGGAGTGTGAAGAAATGTAAGTAATATTGGAAGGGAAATTTTAATTATCTTTGAGGATAAAAGATGTTGGCTTAGGAATTAAAGGAGTAAAGTGAGATTTTAAAATGATCAAAGGAGAAGTGAACTCTCTATTTAAATTTATCTTTTGATGATAAAGTGTGAAATGAAGTGTGATGAGATGATTGTAGTGTGAGAGGCTAGTGCCACCTCAAATTTGGTAACTACCAATTGTGAATCTACTAAGAATCTTCATAGCCAAGCTTGTTGAATCCATTCAAAAATAAATAAATAAATAAAACTTCAAAGATAAATGCTCATGAGGGTAGGAGGGCACCTTTGTGATTAGTCAAAGTAATGTGTGTGTAATCAGGACCATGGACATGATACTAATAGTGTTTTCACCTTAATAACCTAGTAGATGCCCTCATTAAGGGTGCTTATTACTTTTAAAATTATGACTTTTAGTTCTCTCTTTGGATTTTATGGGGACTGAAGAGAGAAGAAAGGCATGGTTGCATTATTGATCAGTTTGGAAGAAGGTGAGAGGTAATTCACATTTATTGAAGAATTCATCATAGTTGACATCCATACTATATATAAGTACATCTTCGATCAACCATTATTTAACACATTTTTTATAATCATCTCCACATATCATGTTACTATGAAATTTATTGTAGGTCATATAGTGGCAATAAGAGATGGCTTACTAAAGTTAAAGATATCTTATTTCTAAGAACTATTAAATGTACAAAAGGAGATTCTCCAAGTAGATGTTTAAGGAGGATATGGGCTGAATACTATTGAAGACATTGAGTACGTAAATATAAATTTTTAGGGGAATCAAACCCATAGCTTCAAAATAAGCACTACTTTTGGCTAAGAAAGAATGTCCAAGTTAATTGTAACAAAAAAGGTAACAATTGATCCATTCGCCTTGTCATCTTGCATGGCATAAGCTTATAGTCATCAAAGGTTAAGGTTAATAAAGCTAAGGAGTATGTTGATTAATAAAGAAAATTTTTTAGTGAGGTTCAAAGCTCCTAAGGCTGAAGTCATCAAAGAATTTTAATATCTAAAGTGGATTCCAATATTGTAATGGTGTAAAACAAATGGAAAGTAATGAATGTTTATCAAAAATACTAATCTGAACTTGACCTTTGTAACATAAAGCTGTATACTCTTAAGAATATATGCCTTAGTCAAATACGCTGTCCGCTACGTTATAATGTGCTTTTGGACCCTTTTTAAGGGATCATCAAAAAAAAATAAAACATGTAGATTATGAGAAGAATGCCTTCATAACCTATGATGCAATTTATTACTATAATGTAAATCCCTTTGATTAAAAAATATGGGTTAGACTTATCAAAGGATGATGGATTATATTTT